>CM042979.1:27705713-28905713 GCA_023678885.1 Pogostemon cablin | reverse complement strand
GAATATCACTTTATTGATAACTTTCCCTTTTTTCAAGGTTGTTCTTAATTGCTTGTTCAGCGACCATTGCTTCTAGATGATGTATGCATGCTCAGACAAACTCGAACTACTTTTCCTTTACTTTTTAATAGTTAAGTGGAAATTTTTGATTTGACCTTTTGCTCAGTTTTGATTCATTTGTCATTTTGAGATTTCTTTTTGTTGTTTTGTGTCTTTTTTTTGTTGTTGTAGTTTTGGCTATTTCAGGAGATTGGTGTTCATGAAGCCAGAATTCTTCTTTAATGATAGGTATTCTGGTTGTGCTTGTTTCAGGATTTGAGTTTCTGGCATTTGAAACACTCTTTGTTCATTAGTTTGCAATCTTGAAAAGTGTGGCTTGTGCTACAACTATAAGCGGATAATTAGTGTGAAAGAGTTGAGAATAGTGACTAAGTTTAATCTGATTTGATACTTACGGATCCAGGATATAGGTGTAGTTTCTACTATGAGTGGTTCATACCGAGTAGAAGGCCATGGGTCAAGCTTTTGGGGTTATGATGGGGCAACATCTCGAATCAAATTTGACAACCAAGCTGTTCCAACATTTTTGGATCCCAATCCAATAAACAATTTGAGAGCTAGTGACAATTTTCCAAATGAGAATCATGCAGATGTATTACCAGTTTCAAGCCATTTGAATTTTGATGCCCAAGTTAAATCATCTGAATGTGATTCTCCCGAGGATCTTGATTTCAGTGATGAAGTACTAAAGTATATCAATCATATCCTCATGGAAGAGGATGTGGAAGAGAAAGTATGCATGTTTCAAGAGTCTGCAGCTCTCGAAGCTGCTGAGAAATCCTTTTACGAGGTTATTGGGAAACAATCTCCTTTGTCTACTGATTATCAGCATGTATCAAATTTAGATGAGACCTTTAAGAGCCCTGATGAAAAGTTGTTTATTGTAAACGATCGTCATGATTTTCATGATACAGAAACTTTACACCTTGATTGGAATTGCGATCCTAACAGCTGTGGGTTGGACAAAAATCATGATACTGTTAATATTGTGTCACAGTCGACTTCTCAGTCTTCTTATGGTTCATCAAGTAGTAATGGTACTGTTATTGATGGTCCCATCGATTCTCCTGTGAGCACCCTTAGAATTCCTGATATATTTGGTGACATTGAATCAGCTGTGCAATTTCAGAAGGGGGTAGAAGAAGCAGAAAAGTTTCTTCCTAAAGGAAATAATTTGGTAGCTGTGCTTGAAGGCTCCGCTAACCTTGCAGTTAAGGTTGAAAAGAGAATTGACAGTGATGAATCCACCGATGTGTCGAGGGGGAAGAAGAATCCGTATCACGAAAGCATGGGTTTGACAGAGCAAAGGAGTAACAAACAATCAGCTGTTTATACTGAATCAACTGCGAGCCCAGACATGTTTGATAGGGTTCTTTTGTGCAGTGGAGGGAAAAATGAATCAGACCTTCGAGAAGCGTTGAATGAAATTAGTAAGAGTACTCAGCAGAATAGTCAATCTAAGGGATCTAATGTGGGCAAAAGCAGTGGTAAGAAGAAGCAAGGCAGAAGGAATGTGGTGGATATGAGAACACTATTGACTCTTTGTGCACAGGCCGTTGCAGCTGATGATCGTAGGAGTGCAAATGAGTTTCTGAAGCAGATCAGACAACACGCCACTCCATCGGGAGATGGAATGCAGAGACTGGCGCATTATGTTGCTTATGGTCTTGAGGCGCGTATGGCTGGCTCTGGAACACAGATATATACATCGCTCATTAACTTGCCTACTTCTGCTGCTGACATCTTGAAAGCATATCATATATACCTTGCTACCTGTCCGTTTAGGAAGATCTCTAATTTCTTTGCAAATAGGACTATTAGGAATGTCTCAATGAATGCCACAAAGCTCCACATTATTGATTTTGGGATTCTCTATGGTTTCCAGTGGCCTTGCTTTTTCCAACATCTCTCATCTCGACCTGGTGGCCCCCCTGATGTCCGTATTACAGGTATTGATCTTCCATGTCCTGGTTTTCGACCTGCAGAAAGGGTTGAAGAGACCGGAAGGCGTTTGGCAAGTTATGCTGCAAAATTTAAAGTCCCATTCGAGTTTGTTGCTATTGCACAAAAGTGGGAAACAATTAAAATTGAAGATCTTAAGATCAACAACGACGAGTTTCTTGCTGTGAGCTGTCTTTATAGATTCAGGAATCTGCTAGATGAAACCGTGATAGTAAACAGTCCGAGGAATATTGTTTTGAATCTTATCAGGAAGATGAATCCGGCTGTTTTCGTTCAAGGAATCGTGAATGGTGCCTACAATGCTCCATTTTTCATTACGAGATTCCGTGAAGCACTGTTTCATTTTTCATCCTTCTTTGATATGTTCGATGCTATTATTCCTCGTGAAGTTCATGAGAGAATGCTGCTTGAGAAAACAGTATTTGGACGGGAGGCAATGAATGTCATTGCATGTGAAGCTGCCGAAAGGATTGAGAGACCGGAAACGTACAAGCAGTGGCAGGTTCGGAATCTAAGGGCTGGCTTCAAACAGCTTCCTTTGGATAGGGAGACAGTGAGATTGGCTAGAAACAGAGTTAAGTCGTCCTACCACAAGGATTTCGTGATTGATGAAGATGGTCAGTGGTTGTTGCAGGGATGGAAGGGCCGCATCGTGTATGCAATTTCTTCTTGGAGGCCTGCGTACTGAAACTCTTGCATGGTGGAATCATATACATATGGTGCATTCCACCGGGTCGCCCTCATTTTGCACACCCCCACAGATATGGCTGTGTGTGATTGTGCAACATGAATGGGCTGTAGGTCCAAGGAACCATCGTTTGTTACAGCAAACTCCGAGCCAAGATCATTAACCACGCACCATTCTTAGAAAATGAACTGCTCAATTAATACTCAAAAGGTATTGAACTGATCAAGTTCTCCCTGATTTACTCTGTAATTTAATTCTCTACTCGTTATCTTCTGGATTTTACAATCAGCATTACAATATTATGCAAGGGTGCTCCGTCTGCTGATTTTGTGAAACTTTGTCGATGTTGTCGGATTCATCACTCTTTATGCTCAATCGGGATGGAGAATGCGAAACAGACGAGCAGCAGCAGTTTGGCTTCCGTGGCCCCAAACATGGTAGGAGTTTTGGATCAATAGTAGATAATGAAGTCCTTTGTATGTTAATGCCAAGTAGTTGGTTTAAAATGGGTATGCAAATAAAAACTATGGTTGTGGATAGTTTTATGTAATTTTGACATTCCAGTTTATTTTGCATTATATTGGATTTTGGAACATGAATGTGTGTCTTGTGTTTCTACTGAATGATTAGGTCATAAGAGATGAGCTAATTGTGCATTGTTTAGACCTCTTTTTATTTTATTTGGTTTTGAGTAGCAATATGCGTCATGGATTAGCTCATATTCTATTTATTTCGTTTGTTTAATTTCCCAGCATAACTGCCTCATAATCTGTGAAATAGTTTAATGCATTGACTGCTATAATTAATGATTGCATCATAAAACCAAATCCCCAAGAGTGGGGAACGAATGTATGAGTGCATCAGTTGACTAAAAAGAGGTAAAATGAAATATATAATTAATGAAAAGTGAGGTGTTGGGTGAGATTGATAGATCATTTTATATTTTTATAATTACTTTATCATTTTTTTTTTATATAGATGTTATTTTTTTAGGATGTTATTCCTTTTTAGGAATTTTTTCATTATAGGACTCAAAAAATATACTCCCTCCGTTCCATAGAAGTCGGTATAATTTTTTTTGGGCACGGAGATTAAGGAGTATAATAATTTAATATAAAGTGAAGTAAAGTGAAGTGAGAGAAATAATATTTAATGTGTAGTGGGTAGTTGTATTAGAGGTGATATGTGGGGTCCATGAGAATAGATTAATTGTTTTTGTGTGGGTCCCATGTACTTCCTCCGTCCCAAATTCAAGTTCACATTTACTGTAGATACGGAGTTTAAGAAAAATCACTTTTTGACTTACTTTTGAGGGTAGTATGGTATTTTTGGGTAATAAATAAATGATAAAGTATATTATGTGTGTTAAAAAGGTGATGACAAATTTGAAATTAAAGTATATTAGAGGGATATTAGTTTGTTATTTTTTCCTTTTATGGAAGTGTGAAGTTGAATTTGGGACGGACCAAAACAGAAAGTGTGAAGTTGAATTTGGGACGGAGGGAGTATTAAAAAGGAAATGTGTCAACTTTATTAGGACTAATCAAAAAGGAAAGTGTGTCAACTTCTATGGGACGGAGGGAGTATTAACTATCAATTTGGGACTCAGAAGATAAATTTTATCAATTCAAGATCTAAATAATGTTAAACCATCAATTCAAACCCACCACATTTTAACTCTTCTTAACAGTGTTAAAAGATTTTCATAAATTTCTCACTCACCTCCACGTGGCTGCTAACTCATTAAACAAAAAATATAATAAAACAAAATCATACGTCTGCAACTAGAACACCACAACTCCTCCGATTCTCCTCTTCTTTTCCGGTAGAGGTGTATTTATTCATGTCGTAGTTGCTTGTAGGGAGCTTTCTCATCTAAATTTCTTACTTTTTTTTAAATCTTATCTTAATCATAATATATTAAAAGTGACAAGGATTTGAATTTTTTTCCAATTTTATCTGTACATAATTTTCTTTAATACATTTTTATCCTCCCATATATTAATGATATAATATTTAATATTTTAAATCAATTTTATACTTAATATTATTATTATTAATTTAATATCAATAATGACTATTCATATTCATTATAACTATTTTAATATGTTATGTAATATGTTTAATGTATTCATATAACAATCTTAATATATTAAGAGTGGTGGCAAGAATTTGGGAAACTTTATCTTTTCATTTTTCAATCAAATTGAGATGTCTTCTCATTTTTCATTTATTTCATTATTTAGTTTAAATTATAATCATAATCTTATCGTGGTTAGGACCATGGTTAATTTTTCCAAATTTTCCCTATCTATCTATTTTTTTTTACATTTATAACATTAACTAATTATTAATAATTATATTAAACTATTTGTATTCCTAAATTTATATTACATATTCCATACTAATTACATTCAACTATTTGCATTCATGTACCTTAATTAATTACTAAGGATTTGTTTGTAACGTTATAGTTCTTACATTTAATCACTTCTAAAACATCATATTATAAATAGTTGCAAAAGAAAGAGAGCCAACGAAACTACGGCTTGAGCTTCAGAGTAAATTCGGAGTATATTTGGCGATTGAGAAGTTGATGAGGGCGACATGTAGCTTATTACATCGTGGATTTGAGAGGAGAGGTTTTAGTGCGGTTTTTTTTTTTTATGACAATTCGTATAAAAAATTGAAAGTTTAATTGCATTGTATGGCCAAAAAATGTAAGAGATAATTGGAGATGCCTACTATTCAACTTTGAAGATTATATAATCAAGATGATTGAAGAAAGAAGGATTCTCTTTTGCATTCCATAAATTAGCATAGCTGTCTATTTTATTTTTTCAAAGTCTCATCTTTACTATTCATGTTTAGATATTTTTTTTATTTGTTTTTTTGTACGACTTATTATTGTATTTAGATATATTGAAGTATGTTTAGCATTAGGTCAAAAGTTTGAATTAAATTGTCTCATTAAATCACAATTCAATTTTATGCAACAGACGATTTCTCCTAACACTATGAAACCATTTGTCCCTCGAATCACAACAAATTTTAATTAAGAACAACAGTAAGGATTGTATCAAAGCATCACACAAGCATTTTATGAAAATCAGGAACTACGCACTCACACACACTCATTCTCTATTTCTATTTAAAAAAAATAATTTAAAAGTATACAATTGATCTTTCATACTTTTTATAAAGTGAGTTGTGCAAATACCCAAATAGAGACGATCGCAACATTAGATAAATTCTCAGCATATGAAAAATAATATCCAACAACCAAAAGAATTAGATGAAAATTCGTTAAATTAAAAATTAAAAAGAAAACTATTAGAATAGAATCATAACCATATTAACAAATAAAAATGAAAAAACTTGTACGAAATTAAAATTTCAAATGTTAATTATTATTAATTTTTTAAATAATTCATTATAAAATATTTTCTTTCTTATTCCTTATAATTTTTTAAATAAAAGTTTTAACCAGTTAACTAATCATTGATTATTAGGCATTTTAATCTTTAAAATATCATATGATAATAATTAATTAAAAGTTAAAGAGATTATTCTTTAATTAGGTATATTTAACTACTCCATAATACAATGTACACAATTAACATTTTCACATGATCATATATTAATGAATTTATTAAATTAAGTAATATAAAAAGACAAATCAAACATTATAAATTGTGGAGTGGCCTTCGATGGTAATGGGTCGTCGGATACGCAGTCCCAGAACGAATCCTCAACAATAATAGAGAGCTTCGCGACTACTCAATTAGATGATAGGAGAACCGAGATGGAGCCGGATGCGGCATCAGAAGAAGAAATGACAACGTCTATAAGTGTATGTAATGGAAATGAAAATTTCACAAATTTAATGGAAATAAGCAAAAGTACAAGTGAAAATGGAGCGTGCCATTTCCTAATCAGATTGTAAAAGGAAAGAGCAATGTAATTTTTTTTTTTTTAATTATACCTCTATACTTATTTATCAATGTGGCATGTTAGTGAAAACAGACAATGCAATGTGCCTGAATACATCCCTAAAAAGATTTGTTTCTTGTAGTAGTTGATGAACCAATGAATTGTGTAATATATATATATATATATATATATATATATATATATATATATATATATATATTATTAGTTAGATTTCTTTTATTTGTTTTCTGTGTGATATTTTCATATTATTTAATATAGTATATTATAAATAAAAAATTTTCAAAAAATTAAATAATTACACCTATGAAATCATAATCGTAAAATTTAAGAGATTTGTGAATCTGATCAAGGTTCATGATTAATAAAAATAAAAGTATTAAATTAATAATAATTTGTCGAAACAAAACATTTAAAAAATATATAAATTTATATGTCTCTAAAAAATATTAAATTAATGATAATATTATTATTATGAAATTTAAATTATAATTTTGTTTACATTGTTAATTAAATTAAGAATGTAATATAGGAGGAATATGTACATAAGAATAAAATAAATAGTTTTTACATTTTATTTAATAGCAAATTAATATTAACATTATTATAATTAAATAAAATACTTGAATTTATAATTCTTTATTCATTATTATATTTTTTTATATTTATCAGGATTGATTAGTTGTTAATATAATATAGTAGTTAAGGTTAATTTCAAACATTGAATTCAATGTTTCCGCGTTGTCTCTAAAATATTATCTTCTATTAGTATAAAAAATAACTTTAAATATTATAACTTATGAGTTGAAAGTTTTTTTTAAAAAATAAATGCATGAACCTTTTAATTCTTATAACAATTACGGATATTATTACATTTAATTTATTAATACAAAAATTTATAATTAAGTGATTATTTTGCATATTCTAGAAAAACATGAAAAATATTTTTGAACAACTGTATATTCTTTTATATATTTCATTATTTACCATTTAAAAAAATATATAATTAATTAATATTAATTAGTAAGATATGCATGGAAAATTTAATAAAATAAGCAAGATTTAAAAATATTTATTAAACTATATAAAAGTTAAAAATCTTAAAAAAAAATTAAGCAAAGTCATCATTTATAATTATAATGGTGACTTTGTACAGCACATATTAAAGTTATCAATGGTATATAATGGTGACTTCACGGTAGGAAATGTTTTTTTTATTAATTTAATTAGTTTGTTTTTTATATTTTAATTTTTTTATCTATTACATTTTATTAATTTTTAGAATAAAAATCAGAATGTTATATATATTTTTTAAATAAATTTTCATAATTTTTTAGACTAACGACTCTTTATTTCAATGAAAACTGGGGAGAATAGAAAATAATTATGAAATGAGAGAAAAATAAAAAAGGAGATTATACAATTCTTGAATATTTATCCCATTTTAATTTCATATACAATTTTAAAGTGTAATTCATTTTAAAACATACTCCAAAATACAACGTGTATGTAACGTGTAACGCACATTTAAAAATTCTAGTTACTATTAAAATTTATACTTTTTTATGATGACGATGAAATTTGCTAATTGATTTCTTAAAATAAGTATTGAAAAAAAAAAGATAATCGAACAAAATGATTAAAAAAGCAGTTGATAACTTAGAAGGTTATTACACGAATAATTGTGATGTATTTTTGAGATGTTCCACATTCTTATCAAAATCTTACACCGATTGATTTGTTCTGTTTTTATTATGTTGGAGTTTGAAATAGTATTTTTTGTTGCTCATATGTTGTTTGATAAAATGTCTCAATGACCTATTAATTACTTTTCTATCATGGAAATAATTCACTGAATCTTGTTTTTGGATGCACAACATTTTTCTTCAGTTTTTTTTACTGATATTTCAATGAATTTTAATGCTGTCAGTTTCGTAGGAGTTGAACCAGAGAGATATCGAAGTAATACTGTTTGTAAAGAATGTCTACCGATATTTCTTCTTCTTCATATATATATATATATATATATTATTTTTTCAAATTGAGTTGTCAATATGTGGGGTGGAAGATGCCATGTCAGCATGAGATTTGAAGTTTTTGAAATTTAGGTCTTGGATGGATAGTTTACAATAATTCGGGTCTTGAATTGATTAAATTTATCTTTTAGATCCTGAATTGATAGTTAATACATTATTCAGGTTCTCTACTGATAAAATTTCTACTTTTTATTTATACTATAAATTGTTTATAAAATAGTTTACAACACTATCATCGCTTTTTGTCAATTAGGTATTACATTTATACTATAATAAATTGTTCATAAAATAGTTCACAGTATTGTAATCGTTTTTTTATCAATTAGGTATCTCTTTTCGTTATACTCCCTCCGTCCCAACTTCAACTTCACACTTTCCATTTTGGTCCGTTCCAAATTCAACTTTACACTTTCATAAAACGAAAAAGCAACTTATCCTAATATCCCTCCAACATACTTTAATTTCAAATTTGTCATTACCTTTTTAACACACATAACTTACTTTATTATTTATTTATTACCCCAAAACATTATACTACCGCCAAAAGTAAGTCAAAAAAATAATTTTTCTTAAACTCCATATCTACAGTAAACGTGAGATAAATTTGGGATGGAGGAAGTAAAAGATATCACTTTTTATTCCTTCCAAATAAGTCATTAGGGTCTCACACAAGTTTTTGCCACTAATAAAAGTGGGTTACAAATGGAATGCTATTTATATTTTTTATATTTTGATAAAAAAATTATTGTACTCCTAAATATGAAATAAATACTATGATTTTAATTTAAATAAAAATGAAATAAGATAAGAAAATTTTACCACTATTAATTAAATATAATTTATGAGCATGTATGGTGTGAAATTACAACACACCTTATACAATTATACCTCTAGTACCCGCATGTTACGCGGATTACAAAATTTTTACTTTAAATTTAAAATATATTATTTAATAAATACGAATGTATTAATATACTAATAGTTAAATACACTCGCATATTACATTTTTAAACTTTATGATTAATATTTTATATTTTTTATATAGAAAATATTATTATGTGATATTTTTTTAATCTTCTAATGTAAACAAAATTGATATTCTATGTATTGTGGATATTTTTAAATAAAATATAAATCAATTAAATTAAATATTAGTTCATGCACTTTATCTTTTAAATGTATAGATTATTTTCTTTTATTTTGGATTTGACAAAACTAATAAGAATCAATTTTACTATTATATGTTTTAAATGTCTTAATTAATTTAATATTTATTTTTATTATATAAATTAAGGGTTATTCTGGGGTGCACCCCAAGATTTATAAAGTAAAGTGGGGTTAGTGAGTGGTTTTTTCTTAAAAAAATTTAATTATATTATTTAATTGAATAATGAAGATCAAATTTAAAAAGAATCTAATGGTTAAAATCGTCCAGGTGCACCGGTGAATCTGGTGCACCCTAGTTGGACTCATTAATTAATTACATATTTTGTTTTAGTTATAAATGATTTCAATTAATTTGGTGAAATAAAATTAATATTTAGTAAATATTTACTAAAAATGATTTCAATTAATTTGGTGAAATAAAACTAATATTAAGTAAATACTAAATTATTTATTAATTATTCAACCAATTAAATTTTCAAAATATTATTTGTTATTTAAAGTTTTTAATGACATTAAATCAACACTCATGTTTTAAAATTTTTATATTAAAAAATTACTTTAGAATAGATATATCTAGGGGTAGGGAAAAATACCGAAAACTCGGTATGCCGAGCTCGTCGAATCGAAAAATATCAAAAAATACCAAAATTTAGGTATATCGAAATTTTCGGTACGGTATAGTCGCTGTACAGAAAAAATCAGTTCGGTATCGGTATCTGCCGAGTTAAAATTTCGGTATACCGAAAAAAATTATATTATATTTATTATTTTATTTTTTATTTTAAGTTTTTATTTATGGACCCCTAATTTGTCTTTCAATATAATATACTAAGCCCAAACTGTTAGCCTAGCCCATTTCCAACCCTCTTCATACTTACTGGTTGAGCCCAAAGTTATTAGCCTAGCCCATTTCCAATCTCTTCATACTTGCTGATTCCACCATCCACGCTAGGTTTATTCTCAAATCACCCTCTTCACAGAATACGCCGCAAATGGTTCTTGTTCAAACTTCAATTTAACCCAAATCTTCTTCGAAATCCCTCATCTCAACAACCGAAATCTTCGTGAAACCCTCGTAGAAATTTTCCAGAAATCGAGAATCAAAGCCTTCGTCAGCAGCAACTCGGAGTTCGAAGTTTCGACGGAGCTCGGACCCAAGTGGGCATTCGATTTCTCCTGTATATTGGCATCCCTCTGCGATTCTGGTATTTTGAGGAATGTGTGCTTTTCTTTTCTCACCTAAATGTCCAGATGCTTATGAGTTATGGAAGGTAAGTACATGCTGTGAGTATTGTGTCATATGTAGACCATGGAGATTCAGCTTAAGGTTTGCGATGAAATATGACTTGGTGGGTTGGAGATTAATTTCTTTCTAAATGGGGAGTAGCAATTAATTACTGATTTGAAAGATGAAATTGTCTACAGATTGGATGCATTGCACTTGATTGATTTTCTTGAGATTCTGTTGATTTGGTCATCCGGTGCCAAGAAGAAATTGATTTCTAAGTGATTTGATTTAGTAATTAATCATGACAAGTTCTTTATTGATTGAGTATTTATTTTTCAGTGTTATATTTTTTCTGAATTTCGGGATGCCGATAAAATGCTATATTGAACTTTTAACATGTACTAATTTTTCGGCATTTCGGTATAATCGGTATATACCGAAAAAATCGACACAGTATTTATTTTGGTTTGTCAATTATTTACTTTAGTATCATTAATTGAAATCAATAAATAAATCATTCTATATAAATAAATAAATTAATATCAAATCAAAATATGTATAGAAAAAAAAAATAAATTGAGATTTTTTTATATATAATTAATATATATTTTAGATAAACAGTAAAATTAAGGATTTATCACTAAAAGTTACATATTTGATCATAATTTAAGAAAAAAATCTCCACTCTTGGATCCGCTTTAGAGGGTAGCCTCCGCCTGATCGATAAGATGGGGGTGTTAGCTCTCTCACCTCCAATTAGCTTTTGGCCTCTATTTCTTCGAAAATGGGAAAATCACTAATAGATACACACTTTTAACCTAAATTACTATGAGATATAAGGAATTTAAATAATTACTCTCACATACAAAATATTAAAGTAAAATACCAAATATAACTTTATATTCCCATACATTTTTAAACCACCAACCCTACCCCTCACTCATCCACCCGCCGTTGACCGGCGTTGAACGCCGGCAGGACAGTCATTGATCGGCATTGACTGGTGACCGGACAGTTGTTGACCGACGTTGATCGATGTTGACTGCTGCCGCTTACTGTCGAATTTAAAATGTGCAAACAAAATGTGCAAAAACAAAATTGTGCAAAACCAAATTGTGCAAATACATAGGGGTATTTATGGTATCACAATCATAATTGTGTAGTTATGAGTAATAGTACTTTGAGTCATGTAGTTTACAACAATTATGCATTATTTTATGTATCCAATAGTAAGTGACCCTTATCGGCATCTCAGAAGGACTAAGGCCCTGACTCTATTATTGCGTCCTATTCTGGAGGGGGTGATCGGGGTTAAGCCGCGAAAAACAAAGTTCGCACGGATCCAGTTGGGATCTTCCATAAGGGGTTTGATGTATGCCTGGTCTCCGCAGGACCGGCCAACAGGTTCAGTGGTCACTTACGTCATTTAGAAAAATATGAAGATTGACGTAATTCAATCCAGAGGAGTATAGCAAGTGAATAAAGTACCAATTCATCTTAAAAAGCAGACTGACATGCGCTCATCTACAAGGAAAATCACTAATAGATACACGCTTTTAACCTAAATTACTATGAGATACAAGGAATTCAAATAATTACTCTCACATACAAAATATTAAAGTAAAATACCAAATATAATCTTATAATCTCATACACTTTTAAATCACTAACCCTACCCCTCACCCACCCGCTGTTGACCGGCGTTGACCGCTGGCCGGACAGGCGTTGACCGTGGCCGGACAGCTGTTGACCTGCATTGACCGTCGGTCGAACAACCGTTGACCCCGCCTGCTGCCGGAATTTAAAATGTGCAAAAATAAAATTGTGCAAAACCAAATTGTGCAATACATAGGGGTATTTATGGTATCACAATCATAATTGTGTAGTTATGAGTAATAGTACTTTGAGTCATGTAGTTTGCAGCAATTATACATTATTTTATATATCCAATAGTAAGTGACCCAAACAGTTTGGCGAGATAGAACTCCCGAACTTTTAGAGCTATGACCCATAACTCAAAATAAGCCTTGCGACGAGCCCAAGATTAGGAGTCATGGGCCAAGGCTCCGGGTATGCCACGTCGCATTCCAAATTATCCAGCCTAACCGAGTGGAAAATGAGCTGAAGTAAGAGGACCGGCCCCGTAGTCGACTAAACCACCACCATCAACGATTGAGGAAAAGCAGGAATGACCACCATAAGTTTCAGTAGTCATTTACGTCATTTTGCTGGAATCTTCGATCAAAAGTAGCAAAAGGGATACTATAGCTAATGAGTTAATGCTATTGCATCGTTTGCCTCAATGATGGCCTTTTTGTTTGGCTATGTAAAAGGACCGGCTTCTCAGTGCCGGGTATAAGAGAGATTCTGGAATACGTTCTGCAAGGCCGAAAAGCTCATAAAGAAGATACTCAACGTGGAGTATTCCGTCCATTTATTTATTGAAGGAAAATCCATCGGAATTGAATATTCTTCTTGTTGTGTTGGGCGAAATGTAAGTATTTAACTATAAGTGAGAGAGGGCTAAAGAAAGCTTATGTCGAGTCTTGGTACAGATTAACCCCGATAAAAGTGATCCAAAAATGGATTTGACCGAGGTCGACATAAGTCTAATTACTAAGTGACTCAGATCCATTTGCTGACGAGCCTCTAATGAAAGGTTTGTAACAGTATGGAGCCATCAAGCCATCAAGAAAATAGAGCTAATAGAATATGTGACCACCGCTTGGTTTTGACACTCAAGCGACCCGCCCTACTAAACATCGATGGAAAGGTTCAATTTGGGAGGAACTGAAATGAATCAAGTAAACCCCGATCGTATAACGAGGGCTCCTCACGTCCGCTGCGTTCGTTCCAGTTCATATCTTTCTTTCGTGTGTTCCAGGGCCGAAATTTCGGTATTGACATCGGTATGCAAAATAGCATACCGAAAATTTTTGTACGGTATCAGTACGGTATCGGTATTTTCGGTATGCCGTGTTTCCCCACCCCTAGATATATCAAGATAATTAAGTTCGATCAAAATCAAAATACAATTAATACATAATCATAAATACTCAACCAATAGAAACAAAACACATAAAATTTTATTTTGAGAAGAACAAAATTGCAACACGTGTGTTTTCAAAAAATTCAAATAAGAAAACTACTTTACAAATATATATATATATATATATATATATATATATATATATATATATATATATATAAATTATTAAGATACCTTATTATGAGTTAATATGGTATATTTTCTGTTGGGGCCTTTGTGTTGGGTTTATATAGATTTTAATCGCAAATAGTGATTTTTATTCATTTATTTATTTATTTATTTATTATTTATTTATTTTGGGTTTAGTGGGTTTCAATTTATGTCAAATAAATATGTAAGATGTAGATGATAAATATGTAAGAGATATTAATTAATGTGAGAAATGATAGATAAAGGGAGAAAAATATTAATTGATGAGAGATTATATTGATATAAGTGGATGGTTAATGATTAATAAAGTTTGTAGGTAAATATATATATATATATATATATATATATATATATATATATATATATATATATATAAAAGGGTGATTTGTAAAATATAAAGGTGAATTAAGTAACTCTAAACCAATTCATTAAACAAGAAGCAAACATAGTTTAAGGATAAAATAGATCATGAACTATAAAATAAAATGTTAAAAAATATAAAATTATAATTATACTCTTAAAAATTACAACCTGAATAAAGATTAAAATTTATAAATAAAATATAATATGAACCACAAAATTGTTTGAAATCATACATACAAATTATTGTCATAAATTATACTCCTGTCTTATGATTATTGTTACGTTTCCTTTTTATTTACAAAAGAAATACAACAATAATAACGAGACGGAAGGAGTATACATTAGGGGATACTTATCAATAATCAAGACATATATTTATACTCATTTCAAATCTATTTAGAATTACTCGTGTCTTTTCTAATTAATAATATTTAGATGACGTGGGTTAAAAGGTCTAGATGTCAATCATGTTATCACCCCGTGAGTTAAAATTTCTTTTCTTTTAATATTAATAATTATTGGGTAAAGTTTTACTGTATGTAAATGGATTTTACCAAAAAAATTAATATCCTTTATTTAGTGTTAATTATTTAATGTTTAAAATATAAAAATGCTCTTGACTCGATTTGTGATTCGATTAAAAAATTATAACCGATTTATAAACATGTTAATTGAGTAACAAATATGTACAAACAAGTCATAAAAATATGTACAAACGAATCATGAATATATACAATCGAGTTATGAATACTTATCTAAATTTAGGCATAAAAAATTTATTACTAAAATTCTGGCATAATAAACTTTATTAAAGTCCGAATTCCTCATAATTATTTATTATTACAAGTTCTAACTTGACACGGGCCCAACAGAAAATCCTTTGTAAATTAAATAAATGGGTTGGGCCGTTCATTATAATTCAGTGATATACTCGGACATGTACCTTTAGAACCTAGATTGTACTTCCTTTTTCTTCCATTGTACTTTCCTCAATTAATGCCCCTTTTCTTCCTCAACAGAAGTGGTATGCCTTGAAAATAATGCTCTTTAATTGCTATTGGGCCTAAAGTAAAGCCTGTCCTTTAATAGGTTAGGTGGGCCTAATATCCACATTCTTCAATACTTCGAAATTAAGAGTAATTCTAGTGTCTAGGTTTTTTATGTTTAGTGCACGATATCGTAATTATAAAATTTAAAAAGTTAGTTTTAAATACTTCTTTCATCTCGCATTAATATTTATATTTTTTTTCATGTAAATTAAAAGACATAATATTATAATAATAGATAGTAAATTAAGAAATATGGAGTAATATTTAAAGCGTAGTGAATAGTTATATTAGAATTGTGTATAGGGGTGTCAATTTGGGCTCAGACCCGCGGGTATCCGCCCCGATCCGCCTCGTACTAAATATAAATATTATATTTTTTATGTTTATAATCATTTAAAATTCTATTCTCCCTCCATCCCTTTTTCAATGCTTAAAGTGTGAATTTGTTTATGGAACGGAGGGAGTACTTGAAGCTATGGAGAATGATGAAATGAGAGAGTTAGTAATTAATGAGTCCCACCTAAGTCTTAAAAAATTTAAAAAATATTAAAAAAAGGGGAGGGGCGGACCCGTCCCGTTTGGGTCTGGGTCTGGGCTGTATAATAAAACTCGTGTGGGTTCGGGGCAGGCAATTTTAAAATGGGGCGGGTCTGGGTAGTTAGGTACCCAGCCCGTTGACATCTCTAGTTGTGTGTGAGCCCTATGTGAAATAGTTAATTATTTTGTGTGGGTTCCACTTGATAAAAAAGAAAATGTAAACCTAAATTTGGGACAAATCAAAATAAAAACGTAAACCTTAACATGGAACGAAGGAAGTATAATTTAAAGGTGGATATAAATATTTTGAAATTCAATAATTTAGATCTTTCATGTCCACCAATACCCTATGCGGATGTTTGTTTTCGGATTTGAAACTTTGGAATTGAAATTCAAAATCCACACTTATATTTCAAAAACCACCCCTATATATATCAATATATATTCTCCGTCTTCAATTAATACACTTTTTTTTATCTCTCATCTCTCATCTATTTTGGTTGCATAAATTAATATAAAACCACCCCTATATATACCTATATAAATTCTCTCTCCTCAATTAATATATTTTTCTCTTTATCTCTCCTCTGATCTTTTTTTGTTATATAAATTAATTAATACAAAATCACACACACACACACATACATATATATATATACCTATATACATTCTCTCTCCTCAATTAATACACTTTTATCTTTATCTCTCCTCTTTCATCTTTTTTTTTTTCTACATAAATTAATACATTCTTACACATCGATTTAATCTTAAAGTTAAAACATACCCTATCAAAAACAAAAAAACAAACATAACATTACTATTCATGATTTTCAAAATTCACAGAACCTCAAAACAAACATCTATGCGTACTCTAGTAAGACTAGCGTTTTAACCCGTGCGTTGCACGTGACAAAGGCGTTCTGATGTTATTTAAACCCAAAGCGTTGCACGATCATGTGTTTTTATGAAATAAGTATATCTTGACTTAAAATATAATTTCAACCTTGGTATGAACACTAAACCCTGCTGATAAATATTAAACCCTCGGGGACATTATACCCTAAATCACTGGATAAAAGTATACCCGTTCATATTGTAGCATGTATAATTATAAGTATACACGTTTAGTTATACCCATTCTATGCGTTGCACGGTCATGCATTTTTATAAAATAAGTATATCTTCACATAGAATTTATCTGAATTGGAATTTTTATATAATACAATCCTTCAATCCATGCTGAGATGTTCCTTTTTAGCAGTATGAAGATTAAGAAAAGGTGTATTTTAAATATATAACGAAAGAAAGTAGGTGTAAATATTGAGTGTTTTTATAAAATAATTATATTTTTTTGAACATAATAAATAATGTTATTTATTAATTATGTTAGATACTTGCTTATTTCATAATATTCGTACCCTTGTATAAATAAATATCATTTAAAAATGAATATTTTAAAAAATTCATGTCAATGTCCGTACTAAAGTCTTTTATCAATACTCGTAAATTACTTATACCCATTTGATACTATTTTTTAAAGTATTTTTTTGTTGATTAAAATTAATATTTTAAATCAACTTATAGTATTACTAATTAAATATAAAATAAAATAATATAATTTTATTAAAAAATATGATAGAAAAATTTATAATTTTTGATTAAATATATAAAATATTTCTTAATATATAAATTATACCTGCAATTTCATATATAAAATTTTCCATGAAACGCTACACATGATTTTATGTGCGACTATATGTATGCTTTATTTACTAAAATATTTTTGTCGCTATACGACTATGTATTAGTTATATGCTTATGACTAAAAATCGATGTCTATCAGCTTTTACTTTTGACATTAGTGACTTCAACATCGACTGAGCATTTTTATAAAATATTTATATTTTTTTAACATAATTAATAATTTTGTTTATTAAATAATTATTTATTTTTTAATACTCGTACCCGTATATAAATAAATATCATTTATATATTAATATTTTAAAAATTCATTACAATATTCGTATCCATCCCAAAGTCTTTTATCAATAACCATAAATTGCTTATACCCATTTGATACTATTTTTTATTTATTTTGACTATAGTCTCTTGTGAGACGGTGTTTATAGGGAAATATTAACTTGTGAAAAATCGATATAGGGGTATGGTGTAGTTTATAGGAGTATAGTTTGAGAGATATAATATTTTAATGTATAATCTATAGTTGTTATGGATGTTAGAGAGTAGGATATTCACTATAGGGGTATTCGTACGTACTCGTATCCATTTAAATATAAACTACTCATATTCGTACCCGTTTCATTAAAAAAATATATTATGATACTCATGAATATCCCAATCCCATTTATCAATACTCGTTGATTACGCATACCCATTTAAAATTATTAAGATGTTAGGACCAATAATATTAATTCAAAATTATTAATAATGAAGAAAATAATTAATAATGAATTAATTGTTAAGTACTCGTATCTATTTAAATATAAACTACTCATATTCGTACCCGTTTCATTAAAAAATATTATGATACTCATACCCGTCCCAAACTCGTTTATCTATACCCATTGATTACACATACCAATTTAAAATTATTAAGATGTTAGAACTAATAATATTAATTCAAAATTATTAATAATTAAGAAAATAATTTAATAATGAATTAATTGTTAAAACTACATTATATTCGTCCCAAACTCGTTTATCAATACCCGTTGATTACACATACCCATTTAAAATTATTAAGATGTTAGGACCAATAATATTAATTCAAAATTATTAATAATGAAGAAAATAATTTAATAATAAATTAATTGTTAATACTACATTATAGTTTCAAAAAATTCGTAAAGTAAATTTTAATAATATTAATTTAAAATTATTAATAATGAATAAAATAATTTAATAATGAATTAATTGTTAAAACTACATTATAGTTCCAAAAAATTCTTAAAGGAAATTTTAATTTGTTAACAATGAATAAACTAATTTAATAATGACTTATAATTGTTAGTACTACATTATAATTATAATTTCAAAAATAAATTATAATACAAACATAATTGTTAGTACCATAAATAATAAATTAAAATTTTATTGAAATAAATAAGAGGGAAAATTAAAATGGCCATATAAGGAATCATTTTAAATAATGTATAATTTTAAATTAAATAAGGTATCATTATTATGACAAAAAAATTAATGACTAAGATCTAATAAAAATATGATGAATGGATGAGATTAAATAATATAATAAATGGATGAGATTAAAAAATATTAATAATCAAAATCAATGGTGTAGATTAAATATTGGTTCAATTTTGACTTTTTCACTTTATTATTATGGGATGAATGAATGAGATTGAATAATGTAATGAATGGATGAGATTAAAAAATATTAATAATTAAAATCAATGGTGTAGATTAAATATTGGTTCAATTTTAACTTTTTCACTTTGCTATTATATTACTTTAGATTAGATTAGATTTAGATTAGATTCCAAAATTGAGTGATATGTTAATCCTAAAACAAATACTCCCTCCGTCCCGTTTCAATGTTTACGTTTGTTTTTGCAGGTTGATTAAAGAGTATAATATTTTAATAGATAGTGGGTGGAAAAATATAATATTTAATGCAAAATGGGTAGGTGTATTAGTGTTGGATGATATATTAATTGTTTAGGTGGGTCCCATATTCCAAAAAGAAAACATAAACATTGAAATGAGACGCGCACAATAGAAACATAAATATTAAAACGGGACGGAGGGAGTACTAGATGACATGAAGGTCGAAAATCACAAACTGAGTTTCATGGATCGGGTCAAATCCAATTGGGTCGAAGGCTCCATAAGCCCAACAAAGACCCGCGGTGTTAAAAACTCGTAATTTGGACCTCAGCCCTCTAATCTAAAGAATTCTATTTCAACGGAGGGAATAGAATATCATATACTCCATAAAACAATAAAAGTGGGCTCATGTGCACCCGCGCGCACGGGCACATTTCGTGCGCCTTTGCAATTTTCATGCCCCTTTACAATTTAAACCCCTAGCAATACATAGGTTTAAATAGGATTGAAGGGGGAAGACTATGTTCACAAAGGGACATGGAGTATCCCTCCATGTCCCAGGGGACATAGGAGCTTTTGCTAAACAATAATTAATTCAATTTGAATAATTAAGTCAAATCATAAACAAAGTTAGAGAAACACTAGTTTGACATCTATTTTACACTTTTCATTAAAGATGTAATTGTCTTTTATTTATATTATTTATAAAATATTTCACTTCATTATTATTATTTTTTATTAATTTAAATATTATATTTTATTTAAAGTCTTATAAGAAAGATGTAATTGTCTTTTATTCATATTGTTTATAAAATATTTCACCTTCATCATTATCACTTTTTATTAATTTAAATATTATTTTTATTAAAGTCTTATAATTTCTTATCCATATCATATATTTCTTTGCCACATAATTAACATTACATTTCACATTAGTTCTTATGATTGTCCTCTATTTGTTCAGATCTCCGGCTAGCCATTAAACTCTAATAAATACTCCATTTGTTGAGACAAGAGAAGTTAAGTAGAACGTTAAAAGGAAGGGATAACACTTTTTCTGCCCTATATGACAAATGCAACATCTTTTTTGCCCTATACTTTTTAAAACATCTAATTTGCCCTGTTTTTGGTGTGTATTCCTAATTTACTCCCTGACACATGTCATATCTTTCCCTTTTTTTTAAATCTCGTGATTACTGCCCAGCGGTTAAAAGTACCGCTTTTAATGGCATTGAATTTGGGGAGAGAATCTTTGACCCCCTTATCTCAATTTTTTTTTGTTATTTACTCCCTGTATCTCTCTCTCTCTCTCTCTTTTCATCGGCACCATTCTCAAACTCCCTGTATACTCTCCCTTTCTCTCTATCTCAAACTCGATTTTTTCTTTCGATTTTGCAAACTTGAAGGAATCACGAGCCCATAAGGCAATTAAACACATGGAGTGCAAGTACCACCTGTTACGAGAAATCGTATGATGAGGGGAAGGTTGTTGTCGCCTAGATTGCATCGGATGATGACCTAGTAAATCCATTTACAATGATATTAAGGCGAGAGCTTTTAATGGTCGTGTAGTGGGAGTGGGAATCAGATGTATGGCGGAAGACATGACAGCATAGTCTTTTAGTATAAGTGGGAGATTGTTGGATTGTATACTAAAAGTCTAGCTTTTTGTATGAACAATGTTATAACAATTAATTTGAAATGAGAATCATATGATCAAATGATTGCATCTTATTATTTATTTATATGTTCGATGCAATAGTCCACTTACTTTATACTGTAGATAATATGTTGTGCGACAACACGCGGAAGATCATATTATCGGTTTCCTTATAAAGTATAAACAAATGCTCACAATCGAGATAGACGGGGACTCTCTATCGGGATGGTTGTAGTGTGGTTTGGTATTAGCTTGTCTTGGCTTTAGAATCACATTAGTGCACTTGTGTGTATTGAGCAGGACCGCTTGAGATCGTTCGATTTATACTGACTTATAGGAGAACTTGATCTCAGTTATTATGGATGTTCGTGCTCTTAATCCCTATACAATAACCTCGACACATAGGGCAGTATGTATTTCTTTGATTCATCAATGGGTGAGATTTACATGCAATTAAATCAATAAACTCGGTGAGTTGGGAAGTAGTGCTGTCTCTATGGTGTGCTGTTGATTGTAGAAGGAATCCGTGTCCGTCATAGATTGATGATGTCCCCTTGAGGAGCTCATAAGGATTATCATGTAAACCTTGCAGGTGGAATTTATTCCGGCATGATAATGAGGTTGAGTGATACTACTCTTGGATGAGATATTAATTAATTGAGTTGTCAGTAACTTAAATTAATTAATGGACATTGTATATCTTAAACATGGGGAGACTAACGGGCTCATAATAAGAAGGAGCCCAAAACGTAATTTTGGGATTGGTATGGTAGTGCAGTAATAATATTTTAGTGGAATATATTATTATTATTGGACTTAAGTATAAGCTTTGGGCTAAGCTTGGATACTTAAGCCCAATGGAGGCCCAACCCAATTTCTCCTCCTGGTCCCTGCTGTAGCCCATGTTTATAAGTCACCTCAACTTATCTGGAATCCTAATCTAATTCATTATTCACGTGTGATGAGGTTTGAGAGCAGATTGAGTAGGTCTCGTAGATCGTCGCCCACACGACGTCGAGATCGGACTTGGGACATACAGCAGAAGACCAGAAGGTCGTTTGCTGCTGCAGTTCGTCATGTTCCAAAATTCATATAAAATCATACAGTTCTTCGATTTTGATGTATTATATACTGATGGAAAGCCGTCGAAGAGAGGATCGTCTGAGCATAAAGATCACTCAATTCCAACATCAGAAGAGGAACTTATGGCTATTCTCGTGGGACTGCGCAGACTGCCAGCGAGAATTCAACCTCTACATCAACCCTTGGTGAAGGGTAATGCGTTTCATGTTTACTTGCTTCCGCTGCTTGTTAGAAATACATGGAACCCTAACGGGTCACGTTAACCAAACGATCGAATACCAACAATTGGTATCAGAGCTTCGGTTTCGTGGTGAAGCGTGACACGTTAGGATAGGGTTTATGTGATTAATTTTTCGGAATTAGGATCACATGTTTAGGGTTTTGGTTTTATTGCGCAAACCATGAATATCCCTATGTAATATATACCCTATATCATATCTATTCGTCCATGGTTGTGTGTGAGAGGATTCGACCAAAACTGTTCGTCAATTTAACATGCAAGGAAGAAAGAGAGGGCAAAAATAGAATCACGCTTTTGAGAGAAAATCCAGCGTGGTGATATTGCAGAGGCAATAACAAGAGTTTCAACGGTCGGATTGATCTGTAATTTGGTCAACACGTTCAGACCTTGTGGATGTACATTCTGAACGGTGGAGATCGAATTTGGAGCCTTTTCTTCCTGGGAGTACGCTGAAAATAGAAGCAGATATTTGGGCGATTCTGTTTTGCGCAGTCGAGGGAAAAGTGCCGTTTCTGACAAACTAATCGTTGGATCAAGCTGTAATTTGGTCAGCACGTTCAGACCTTGTGGATGTACATTCTGAACGGTGGAGATCGAATATGGAGCCTTTTCTTGCTGGGAGTACGCTGAAAACAGAAGCAGATATTTGGGCGATTCTGTTTTGCGCAGTCGAGAGAAAAGAGCCGTTTCTCATAAAATAACCGTTGGATCGATCTGTAATTTGGACAGCATGTTCAAGACTTACAGTAGTAGATTCTGGACGGTGGAGATTGGATTCTGAGGTTCTTTCAGTTTCGAACTACGAACGACAGTTGGTGTAGTTTGGTGTTGTGCGTTGGGCTGAACTTGGTTCCATGCAAGTAGGCCCTTGGACGAGCGACAGTCCGGGCGAGGGGCGCTCGTCAAGGCACTTGGGGCGCTCCTTGACATAATTGGCGGTGGGATATGACGATGGACGTCTTGGGGCACAAGCAATCCTGCTTGTTGCGTAAGGCATCGATTCCACAGTAGGAGTGTCGGACAAGACATTAAAATTTAGAGGCGTTTTTATTCCTAATATATATAACTGTCATAATTGATTTAATTGTCTATTATTATATATATATATATATATATATATATATATATATATATGGATGCCTGATCTCTATGATTTATTGTCTTATATAGAAGCATGCTAGATTGCGTATTATATTTGATATATTATATGCATGTATTGCTAGAGTGTTGGATAAGACATCCAATTTTAAGAAAACTAATTCCTAATATATAACTGCCATAATAGATTGTATATTATTGTTATATATGGATGTCGAATTAATTTCTAATATATGACTGCTATAATTGATTTAATAATCTATTATTGTCATATATGAATGTCGAATTAATTCCTAATATATAACTGCTATAATTGATTGTCTAATATTGTTATATATGGTTGTTGAATTGATTCCTAATATATAACTGACATAATTGATTTAATTATCTATTATTGTTATATATGGTTGCTCATCGATATCGATGATTTTGATAATCTAGACGATATGACGATCGATATCGATAGTTTCGGAATTTTGATAATCTTGACGTTTTTTGAATATTTGATAATCTAGTCGATATCGATGATTTTGATAATCTGGACGACATCGACGGTCGATATCGATGGTTTCGAAAATTGGACAATCTGGAAATTTTGAAAATTTGATAGTCTGGAAGTCTTTGCTGATATTCGTGCCTGGTGGCGAACAATCGAATTCGCTGATATATAACTGTTAATGATTGATTTAATTATTGATTATTGTTATATATGTATGCATGACTCTCTGTGATTTACTGCCTTATGTGCCGTAATAGAAGCATGCTAGCGTTGCGTATTTTATTCTGAATATCATATGCATGTAAAAACCCACGGTGTTAAATTACTAAGTGGGAGAGGGGATTGGTAAATATTCCCGCGGCCTCCATTATTGGTTTGTAAGTGATGTGAGTACACTTGCGTGTTGGCAATAGGCCTTCCTCCCTAACGGATGAGTTTATTCACGGATCACTGGTACAGACTTCATTACATAATTATTGTTTGTAATGTGGTACATGAACTTGCGTGTTGGCAATAGGCCTTCCTCCCTAACGGATGAGTTTATGTGGGGCTCACTGGTACAAACTTATAATTGATGATTGTAGGAAGCTATCCGAGCACGTGTGTACTTCTCCAACTGTAAGGCACACAAGCTCGCGCAGTGGACTTGGGATCAAATAATGGTGTACACTTAGGTGTAAATAATTAGTATCCTCCCCAACGGAGTCACTCCTATTATTTGCATGGCTAAAGAGGAACCGACTATTAATTATTTTGTCATAAAGTTAGGTTGACAAATGAAATTAATGGGTAAAACATTCTCTTGTAAATGTTTGGGTTTGTAAACGTCCACACTAACGTGGCTTGCAGACTCACGGTGCTTGAGATGTCGGTGAATTTTATTTTTATATAGTTTTGAGGGAATCAATATAAAAGGATAAAATTCGAAGATTTGATCGGTATATTTATTTATGATTCTCTGTAATTTCAAATGATTTTATCTCGCTTATTGTTAACTAAAAGAAATTATATTTACTGGTCCAAAATTAGATGATTAGAAAAGAATCTTGGTTTTGAATTTTACTGCTTAAGAAAATACATGTGTGTTCTCACAATGGACGTCTCATGATGCCTATTAAAGTCTCTAGTGAAGAGATGAGAGGTTCATAGAAATATGATGGTCTCATGTAACTCTTCGGATACTTGAGTAAGTTAAAAGGCAGAAGATCATGATTTAATTTGATGAATGAATTGGGAAAGCATGGAGTATAAATTGAAGGGAAACCTAGATCAATTTAATTCTTTGTGAATTGCCTAGATGTTTTTGAGTAAGTTCCACCTGAATTACAATAGGATGTATATGGTGGAAAACTTCTGGCAAAACATGTGGCAAAGGAAAGCCATTTTCATCATAATGTGAACAAGTTTTATATCTTATTCACTAGTTGTTTAAAACATGATTAGTGATGGCATTTACTGACACGAAGTGTGTAGATACTGGAATCACTAAATGTTTATTACTAAGTGAGGATAAGATTGTTATGACATGGGTAAAACTACAAGAGTAGTGGCTATTGCAGTGGGAGTTGTCTATTTATCAAATGATATGAGTAGACGTTTGATTTTATGAAATTGTCTTTACGTACATTTTCATAGAAAGAATTTGATTTCGGTTTCTATGCATTAATAGATGGATACTCCATTTCATTTAAATGATATGGTCATTATAATGAATGATAGAGTTGTAATCTGTTATGGTACGTTGGTGAACAATTTGTACACTCTTAAATCATGTTTATCCCCTGGATGCGACAAATAGTAATTAATAATGAGTCTTTTAATCTAGTAAGAGAAAGGTACCTTCGGAAATGAATTTCCCACCTTAATGGTGTGACGAATAGAAGGAATAGCACTCTTATGGTAGTGATTAGATAGATGATGAATTATTTGGAATTACTAAATTCATTTTATGGATATGCCCTAGGAACAGTAATTCGTAAGAATGTTTTTCTATTTGTGGGATATCCTAGAAAAATGAAGGATGATTTATTTAGTCCACAAGATCGAAGAGTGATTATTAACATAAACACTAGATTTTTGAAAAAAGGACTATGTAATAAATCAAATACCCATGTATAAGTTGTTCTAAAGGAAGTGAGAGGAAAACACAGTATAAATACCAAGTGTACAAGAGGATATACCACAAGGTAAACTGCAACGCGTGTCATGTCTGATATACAATTGCATGTAGTGCCTTGTCGTAGTGGGAGGGTTCTTCGACAACTTGTAAGATACATGTTTTGGGAAAGTCGTAAGACTTGGTCCCTCGCAAACATGAAATGGACCCACGGATACGACGAAACACTACAAGTTAGAAATGCCTAATCCTAGCAAAGAGCAATGAATATTAAAATAGAACGATTTTAAATTAGGTCTGGATGCTTGTTGAACCGCTAAATGGCGTAAAAGCCATTGGAAGCAGGCATGCAAGAATAAAAGAGGATCATAGAATAAGGTGAAAACCTTGGAAGCAAGCTTGTTACGAAAAGGTATACTCAGAAAGAAAGGGTTCGATTATGAGAAAACCTGTTCGCCGGTAGCTATGCCTAAGTTGATCCAAACTCTTTTATTTGTTGCTACTCATATGAAATATGAGGGATAGCAAATAGATGTCGAGACAGCTTTCCTGATTGGAAGTCTTAAGGGAAACATCTATGTGAAACAACCAGAGTGATTCATTGCAAAGAGCTAAGAGCATTGTGATAGTGAGCTTAAAAGTGTCCATTAATGGACTAAAACAAGCTTCAAGATCATGAAACATCCGTTTTGATGAGGTAATCCAGTGACATGGATCTAATCAATGATCGGATGGGTCTTGTGCATTGAAAAGAGTGATGGAAACGTGGTGGTATTTCTTGTACTATCGTAGATGATATATTGCTCATTGGAGATAATGAAAGAGTATTGTCGGGCGTATGTGTATGGATAATAAAGCGGTATGAAATGAAGGACTTAAGAAGAGCAAAAATATCCTTTTGATCACGGTAATACGGATCACAAGAAAGGATATTATGCTTGTCTCAAGCTTCATGAATTGATACGATCCATACTTATTTTAGCAAGTGACTTTATCTAAGAAAATATGTCTTGAGACACAAAAGGAAGATAAAGGTGATGAAAGCGGTTCCTTATGCTTCGGCGAATAAGGAAGCTTAATCTTAAGAATGCTATGCGCGAGAATGGATATCTATTTTGCTGAACGCATGAACAGTGGGTATCAACGTAACCCGGAACAAGAATGATGAACTGTGGTAAGACATATATGAAGTGCCTGAGAAGGATTGGAAATTATATGTAAGCTTACTGGGCAAATTCACTGCTTCTTGTGGATTACGTAGATTCGGATTTTTTAGTCAGATTGAACGGCAGTAAATCCACCTCAAGGTTATGTGTTTAATTTTAGGAAGTTGAGTCATAATATGGAGGAGTGTTATATAGAAATATATTTCAGACTCCGGACTCCATCATGGAAAGATGATAAATTGGAGCCTATAAGGCAGCCAAAGTATCTGTATGACTCTAGAAACTTCAAGATGGACTTCGAAGTGTTTCTAAGTTTGTCCAAGGATATCACAATTTATATTGATGATATTAGTGCAGTTGCAAACTTGAAGGAATCACGAGCCCATAAGGCAATTAAACACATGGAGTGCAAGTACCACCTGTTACGAGAAATCGTATGATGAGGGGAAGGTTGTTGTCGCCTAGATTGCATCGGATGATGACCTAGTAAATCCATTTACAAGGATATTAAGGCGAGAGCTTTTAATGGTCGTGTAGTGGGAGTGGGAATCAGATGTATGGCGGAAGACATGACAGCATAGTCTTTTAGTATAAGTGGGAGATTGTTGGATTGTATACTAAAAGTCTAGCTTTTTGTATGAACAATGTTATAACAATTAATTTGAAATGAGAATCATATGATCAAATGATTGCATCTTATAATTTATTTATATGTTCGATGCAATAGTCCACTTACTGTATACTGTAGATAATATGTTGTGCGACAACACGCGGAAGATCATATTATCGGTTTCCTTATAAAGTATAAACAGATGCTCACAATCGAGATAGACGGGGACTCTCTATCAGGATGGTTGTAGTGTGGTTTGGTATTAGCTTGTCTTGACTATAGAATCACATTAGTGCACTTGTGTGTATTGAGCAGGACCGCTTGAGATCGTTCGATTTATACTGACTTATAGGAGAACTTGATCTCAGTTATTATGGATGTTCGTGCTCTTAATCCCTATACAATAACCTCGACACATAGGGCAGTATGTATTTCTTTGATTCATCAATGGGTGAGATTTACATGCAATTAAATCAATAAACTCGGTGAGTTGGGAAGTAGTGCTGTCTCTATGGTGTGCTGTTGATTGTAGAAGGAATCCGTGTCCGTCATAGATTGATGATGTCCCCTTGAGGAGCTCATAAGGATTATCATGTAAACCTTGCAGGTGGAATTTATTCCGGCATGATAATGAGGTTGAGTGGTACTACTCTTGGATGAGATATTAATTAATTGAGTTGTCAGTAACTTAAATTAATTAATGGACATTGTATATCTTAAACATGGGGAGACTAACGGGCTCATAATAAGAAGGAGCCCAAAACGTAATTTTGGGATTGGTATGGTAGTGCAGTAATAATATTTTAGTGGAATATATTATTATTATTATTGGACTTAAGTATAAGCTTTGGGCTAAGCTTGGATACTTAAGCCCAATGGAGGCCCAACCCAATTTCTCCTCCTGGTCCCTGCTGTAGCCCATGTTTATAAGTCACCTCAGCTTATCTGGAACCCTAATCTAATTCATTATTCACGTGTGATGAGGGTTGAGAGCAGATTGAGTAGGTCTCGTAGATCGTCGCCCACACGACGTCGAGATCGGACTTAGGACATACAGCAGAAGACCGGAAGGTCGTTTGCTGCTGCAGTTCGTCATGTTTCAAAATTCATATAAAATGTTACAGTTCTTCGATTTTGATGTATTATATACTGATGGAAAGCCTTCGAAGAGAGGATCGTCTGAGCACAAAGATCACTCAATTCCAACATCAGAAGAGGAACTTATGGCTATTCTCGTGGGACTGCGCAGACTGCCAGCGAGAATTCAACCTCTACATCAACCCTTGGTGAAAGGTAATGCGTTTCATGTTTACTTGCTTCCGCTGCTTGTTAGAAATACATGGAACCCTAACGGGTCACGTTAACCAAACGATCGAATGCCAACAGATGGTTGATTGGAGCACAGACCCGTGTGCACCGTAGCCACGAGAGGTCAATTCTTGGTAGCATATATAAAATGTTTAAGGATGGATTTAAGGGTCCACCACCTGAGCCATCTACATACGAAGTACCAAGTGTTCCAGATACCTTTGAAGAACAACGGAGTGCACAGACTACACCCCCATCTAGTAGTTATGCAACACCAGGGGGTCTATTTGCCGGAGATGTGGAATTGGTACCAGGTGACTCAACAAGATTCCCTGAGGCATTCGGACCATACAGACAGGCTAGTTATTCTACTCCCGGAGTCTCAACTTTTGTAGGGCCTAGTTATTCTACTCCCGGTGACACTGGGATCAGTATGGTGTCAGCTGAAAAGCACTTCCAACGTCGTCCGCAATGCCCTAAGAGGAAAGCGACTGCAATCCAATCCCCATACACAACTGTGGATGACGTCAAGGTCAACAGAGCGTGGGAAAAGTTCATGCTATCCCCTGTAACGTAAGAAATGGCTGTTAAATGTGTTCTTCTTTTTTGATTTCGTTGTTTATTATGTAAAGGTTTTAACATACATGTGCAGGATCGATGTCGGCATAGGGTTCCAGGTGAGGAATGATTTCTTCGTGAGAATGATGACCCCCAAAGTCTGGCTGGATGATGAGGTTTGTAAATACAGCTTAACTATATGTAGACATTAATCCCATATGTCTCATTGTTGAAGTCTTTTTTTCCCAGCATATTGATGCGTGTTTGGCTATACTAACACAAGCCCCTGACTACGTTGGAGTTCACCCAGATCATCGAATTCAATCGTATGCTATTCTACCGTGTCAGTTTTCGGTAAGTTTTTACATGGAATAAGGCGTATAATTTGTCCTTATAATTTACCTTATATTTTGTAATTCTTTCTTTATCAGGCGACTTTAAAAGCAATTTGGGCTGAGCATGTTACGACACATGGCGATAACCCCTCAGAGTTGGCCGACTTACCTCAAGACAAGCTTGAAATATTATATGCATGTGAACTTACTCTATCGCCTTCAATGCGTGAATGCATGGGTATTGATGGTACTGGAATTTTCCACACGAACAAGTACACTCCCTTAAATCAATTGTGAAGTTTTTTGTGGTGGAAGTGACCTGGAATTTTGTCGCTGTAATATTATACACTTTAAGTTTCCACGCCTCAGCGTTCAACGCAGCCAACTCGCTATGTACTCGTGTGCAAAGAATATCCCGACTGTTCTGTGCACTCGTTCTTCTTTCATAAAACCATCTTTGAATGAGAGCACGTACAACCTCTAACAAACTACAGATGGGTAGTGTCCTGGCCCAAAGGATGGCCTTGTTAAATGTTTCAGCGGCGTTCGATGACATGAACTCATAACGACTGACCGGACAGTGAAACCTTGACCATTTACTGTAACCCCACACCTCCAGCAAAGCCATCAATCGAGAATTATTATGGTTGTGCAGCTTCCCTTCCCATCTGTGCAGCACGGTAATGTCATAAAACAAATAAAAATTACATACTAATGCTAAAAAGTGACCATACCTCTTAAATTCATTATTAGTGTATGCCTCCAAGGCCATATTGAACTGAAACAACACATCCTTACCGAAACCTTTGAGCCGTTTCTTTAGATGATACGAACATAAACCATGGTGTGCCTCAGAATACACAGTATGTATAGCGTGTGATATACTTTTATGCGCGTCTGAGACTATTACTAGGCCATTAGAAGCTCCGTACGATTCTTTCAATCTTTGAAGAAACCAGCACCATGACTCATTATTTTCAGTGTCACCTACACCAACGGCCAGGGGGAAAACATTGTGGTTACCATCTTGTGTGACTGCAACGAACACGATCCCACGGTACTTGGCTTTTATGTGTGTACCATCAATCACAATCATGGGACGGCCGGCTCGAGCAAAACCCCGTATCGAAGCACCAAGTGCGTAGTAGACATACCTACATCGAACTACTTAGTACACAGATATACCTCATAATATAGAAGGGTTGTGTATTGACTTACTTGAAAGAGTTGTCATCTGCAGTTGCAAGTGTTGTATGCGTGCCTGGATTTTCCAACTTTAGGTGATGCAAGTACGAAGGTAGGGAACTAAAGGATGAACTATGGTCTCCGTAAGTGTGTCCTACAGTAATATGTTTTGACTTGAGGGCCAAATTATAGGAGATGTCGAAACCAAATTCTTTACGTATCTCATCTGCCATTCCAGCAGGACACAATGACGTAGTTTTATTGAACTGTCGAGCTGTGTAGTATCTTCCAACAGTTTTCGAACCAACTTGCCTTGGCGCATTAGTGTCTGGGTTCAAACGACATACATGTGGAGGTCCGAACTTGATTACCCTCCATACTCCACCTAGGCCACTAGAATGCATCTCAAACATACAACGCTGCTCCGCTCGGTACTTGCACGCGACGTTGAGCCTGTACATGTCAGATTTCTTGACACGTGTCTCCACTTGATTCCGCAAGTTGTACATACCCAACGCATACTGGTAATCACCTTTATTATCGAAGACACTTTTTTCATGAATCTCCACTGATGTATCAATATTATTGTTGTCTTCAACTTCATTGTACACATTACACTGTTCCAAGAAACCTGCAACGAAGGATTAGTTATTATTCAATTGGTATTAGAATATAATAAGGTGCAGTAAATTACCGGGTACTTTATTCAACACATACCTGGAATGCTCTATGGACGACTGCAAGACCTATCTCTGTCTTGACTAGGACGTACCGGTGTGGGCATCTGCATGTGTGTGGTAACGAGTTCCAGGAAGCTCATTCCTCCTTTGGCTCTGATGTAGGAATAGAACCTTTCGAACATAGCTGTTTCAGCACCCTCAAAATCCTGACGATGTGGACCCTCAAATGAATCATTCCCATGGCCTTGCGATCCATCGGACCTATAGTCTTGAGAACCAGCAAAACCATCAAACCCATCACCCTCTGAACCCTCAAACCCAGCAGATGAGCACATCTCATCTCCATTCTCCACCTCTTCTTCGTCCTGCTGTTCGCTAGCATACTCAATGTTTAAATCAATATTTGTCGTACGACTCGACACGCCCACGCCCACACCTATACTCGTGCTCGGTCCGGCCAAATATTCCGGATAATGAATATCGACAGATGGAATTTGTGACCGATTATCAACTGATTGCTGTGGTATGGCCTTAACTGTGACAAACAGCATCGGCTCATCAACCTGCTGATACAACCCCCTTATATCCATATCATCATTCACCTTATGTTTTGTTATACAACCACCGATGTCCACAAGTGTGTGTATAACATATTTGAAATGATTTAAATCGATGCAAACTAAACTGTGCACATGCCCGATAATAAAATCCAACGTCAGCTGATCTGAATCTAAAACTAAGCTCGTCTGTTGGCCACGTACATACTCTAAACCTTGCCACCAGACGCCCCACCATATACAAAAATTTCTCATTTCAAATCCAACGCCTAAATCTTTCAACAAAACGATAATTAATTATTATATTTACACAGAATTCATAAAAAATAATACGCCAATTTAGTAGGTACACACAAATTAAGCATTAAATTATCAAGCACACATGAAAGTTAAACATTAAGTCGTACGTACGTGGACAAGCTCAATTAAGTTCATAAATCGACGAACAGGTCTATTATAATCGAAAGACATCATATAATATGCTTAAAAAATAGCCAAACATGCTCAATAATGCATTACAAATCGGCAGAGATGTTCAAAAATCACCAAATAATCGGCGGACATGCTCAATTAGGATGAAAATATGGCGGACATGTTCACTTAGAAAGGAAAAATCGGCGGACAAGACCATTACGGGTGAAAAAATCGGCGGACATGATAAATTAGGCTGAGAAAATCGGCGGACAGCTCATATAGTGTGAAATAAACGGCGGACATGATAATTTAGGGTGAGAAAATCGGCGGACATGCTCATATAGTGTGAAATAAACGGCGGACATGATAATTTAGGGTGAGAAAATCGGCGGACATGCTCATATAGTGTGAAATAAGCGGCGGACATGATAATTTAGGGTGAGAAAATCGGCGGACATGCTCAAATAGGGTGAAAACATCGGCGGACAAGCTCATATATGGTACAGATTCGGCGGACATGCGCAAATATGGGGAAAACATCGGCGGACAGGCTCAATATTCGGCGGACAGGCTAAATTTTCGGCGGACATGATCTACTTAACCATTTTCTTTGGTGGACATGGATATATATAACCATTTTACTCAGCGGACATGCGTTTTTGAAACCCTAAAGCCCTAAAAACCCTAAAACATTCAAAGAAGGTAATAAATAAAATACAATGCAAACAGCGTTCGTATATTACCTTTGGCTCTAACTATGGATCCGTCGACAAAACCGGTGGGTAAATGCGGGAGTCGATGACCTTTTTATGCTCCAATAATTTGTGGATACAGATGAATAAAGTTTGAATCCACTGTCCCCAATTTTTATGTTTGTTGGTGGTGAAGTTATTTGGTTGATGGGGATAGTTGAGAGTTTAATGTGACAAGAATTTACATAAATGAACTGATTGTGAAAACAGGGTCTTTTCACCCCATTAAATGAAGTGTGTTTCAGTGGAGTGGTAGGTAGTTGCATGTGTTTAATCACCTAAATACTACTGCATGTGTTTATTAATAAAAAGTCTATTATAATATAACAATTTAAGGAATTTAAAAATTTCATTCAACTTGTCCGCCGAATTAGGGGTTATATTTTAGTAGACTTATTTATTTATTTCTTCTTTAATTAATGTGTTAAACCTAAATAATCAACATATTTCCTGACACATCTATTTTGCCTGCAACTGTACTTGTCAACTCATTCCCAATACAAAAAGGTGGACCATCCTTGAGGGTGTTCATGACAATGCATGTATTTTTAGGGCAATTTAGATGTATTAGAAAAGGTAGGGCAAAAAAGATATTGACTTCCCCATATAGGACAAATTGTGATATTTCCCTAAAAGGAATGTGGGCCGTGGGAGGCCCAGTTGAGGCCCACACGTCACATCAGATGGGCCCACAGGCTTGACCTTTTTGCACTTTTTTTCTAGTGAGCAGATAAATCTATTGAAATCCTACGCCACTCATTTTGGTATCTAACTCACTCCGTCAGTTTCTTTGGCTAATCCTGCCTTCCAACTAACGCCGTCAAAACCTTTCTTTAACGTCCCACTCCCACATCACAATTAGGGGTGTGCACGGTGCGGTTTTACGGTTATTTCGACAAAATTTAAATTGCATTGTTATATGCGGTTCGGTTTGATAATTAGATTTAAATTGCGGTTTATCAAGTAAAATTTATAATGCGGTTTTAGGCGGTTTTTTGCGGTTTTGCGGTTTGACGGTTAAAAATTAACATATTACATAATAATACAATACATATGGATGCATAAAAAAAATAAATATGTGTACATGCTTAATTTAAAGTCTTCTTCACACTTAGAAAAAATAAATACGTGTACATGCTAATTTAAAGTGTTCTTCACCCTTAGAAGATAATGAGATATTAAAGATATGAAATTATAATTTGAACTCCATAACTAACTCAAATAATATAATTTTTGTGACATAAAGCAAACTTTTATCAAAATTATTTCTCAATCCAAATTAGTGTATATCTTTTTACTTCTTCAATAATACATAATTATAAATGTATACATAATATATATATATATATATATATATATATATATATATATATATATATATATATATATAATTTAAATAATAGAGTACGGTGCGGTGCGGTGTATTTTTAGATGAAAATCGAAATTGCACCATTCAAGCGGTGCGGTTTTCTCCAATAAAATTAATCGCGGTTTAAGTGAAAAAAACACTAAGTGCGGTGCAATGCGGTGCGGTTCGATCGGTTTTTGCGGTTTTAAAAAATTGTTGCTCACCCCTAATCACAATGTTTGGAACTTTGGATATTCTGTCCTTTTGTTTTCATCTATATTTACTTTGTTCTCCAATTATTAAAAGTCTCTATTATTGTCCTAATAATAAATGATAAAATGTCATTTGCAAGATAAAAATTAAAAAGTGCATGAAATTAAAATTAATTACATAGTATTTAGTTATCACAATATCATATCGGTATTCTATTCGTTCGTTAATCATTAAATCGGGAGGTCAGAACTCATAGAGACCTCATTTTAAATTAAAATTTTGCGCTCGATATAAACCCCACAATATCTACATTTATCTTGTCATTTTTTAAAAAAATTGTTCCACCATACGAATTTTAAGTAATTATTTGTTTCGGTACTACTAGTAATTGGTTGGAGAAAATTTACAACTTTAAAAGCATTCTGTATTGAAAAGATCTTTTAATATGATACAATAAAATAGAATGCGGCTGATAATATTTCAACACATTGATTGGATATATACATAAAAAAATTATTTCCTAAGTCCCAAGATTGGATACACATTTATTGTTGTTAGCCCATGTTGCAAATACCTGAATGTTCTAAAAAGTATCTTAATGTATGTTATATGGTTGATAAGGCTTAGAAGCAAATGTTGCTCGAATCACTGTTCTCATAAACTAATCGGACATCGAACAGGTAGACTCAAAAAAAAAAAAAAAAAAAATTCACATAATTTAATTATATTTTATTATTATTTTATATAAAAAAAACCATTTATAAGGAAATGTATAATCATGACTAAAATTATTTTGCAATTCTAAGTAGATATGCACAAAATAATCGGAATTGGTGGTTTCAACCGGAAAACCGGCAGTTCCAACCAGAACCGGCGGTTTCGGAATCGCCCAAAATGGAATCGAAACCGGATATATTCCGGTTCGGTTCTGGTTTCTCATTTCTTGGAATGGAAACCGGCGGTTCCACCTATTTTTTATTTTTATTTTTTTTATTTGCGTTGTGAGTGTAAAAAAAATCAGAACCGGCGGTTCCAAAATAAAACCGATACCGTAACGTAGTGTCCAAAAATACGGGGTTTATTTCGGGCTTAATTTTTCCTCTAATCGTAAAATTAAGATATAATGTCCTATAATTGTGAGCCCGACAACATAGTGTCCAAAAATACGGACCCTCCTAAATTATTATTCTAAAATTGCAATTTTCCGTTAAAATTTCATAAATTGATATTCTCTGATCTGCTTACTCTTTTCTCTTTTCTTAACGATAATTAAAAATATTAAATTGCTTACCCTTTTCTCTTGTCTTACAATTGTCAGTCAGACTATATATATATATATATATATATATATATATATATATATATATATATATATATATATATATATATATATATATATATATATATATATATATATATTAGAAGACAGAAATTTCATTTATTTTGGATATAAAATTTAACCCAAAATATACATAACAAATACAAGATACATACGGAATAAATTTATTCCTTCAAAGGTAGTAGCCCATTCTTGGAGACTATTATGGGATCGGTTACCGATAAAAATGAACTTGCAAAGAAAAAACAACATACATTCCAATAACAATGTTAAGTGTGTCTTCTGCAATGAGGAGGAAACGGGAAGACATGTCTTTTTTTGAACCTGATGTTTCTTATAATTTATGGATGGCCTGCTTTGATTGGATTGGAATTTCAATAGTGATGCATTCAAATGCAAGTGCTAATTTTACTGCTATATATAATTTGTTTAGAAAGAAAGGCAAACATAAAGTTATAGCATTTTGGCAATCCGTTTTCTGGATTCTTTGGAAGCATAAAAAGTCTATCATATTCGAATGAACCGTACTATCAATTAAGAAGATGGTTGCGGAGGTAAAATATAGATTATGGAGTTGGTTTGTAGTAAAAAATTTGGGGTGGTCTAAATACTCTGTTAGTGAATGGATTTTGAAACCAAAAATACTCATTGATAGTTAGATGTAAATTGTACTTGTGTGGTATATCTTGTACCCATATTTATTGATGATAATGATTTTTACTGATAAAAAAAAAAATGCCCAAAAGCTAACAAATCATTCTAACAATGGTAACCTATGCTAGACAAACAATAGGATTTTCACCCCACATGGAGAATCTAACATCATTTTTCAACCCTCCTTTTTTCAACTTCCAACAAATCCAAGTATGTGCTTTGATTTTTTATAGAGCTTTTTGTAGAGTCCAACAATATAATGTCCTAAAATTACAAATTCACCTAAATTATTATCCTTATATTACAATTTTCACAAGATTGTTACGTGATTTTGTACAAACTTGAACAATTTTTTCTTCAGGTAAATATCAATTTTGGTTCTTTAGGATAGACAAAATCCAATTTCAGGCATAAGGAATGATAATTTCTCAAAAGTGGTCTTCTGGTATCCGAAATTAATCCTTTTAGTCCACTTGAGAAATTACTATTCCTTAGGCCTGAAATTGGATTTTGCATATCCTAGAGAACCAAATTGATATTTTCCCTTTTTTCTTCCATATAGTCGATGGAGCGTCTTCATTTCCATCTAGTAATCTGAGGCAAGAATTGCTGGAAAATTAAAGTGAATGAAAAAGTTACTTTAAAATGGAGTCTATTAGATTAGAGTATGTCTATACAGAGATGTGATCAAAGGTTGTTATAGTTGAATTAATTGTGTTTTTTTATGAGAGGACGCATTGAAATCTATAAATAGACCCTTCATTTACATAATTTGACACTTGAAGTAATTGAATTTCACTTGATCTATACTTGAAAATATTCCAAATACATTTCGATACTAAGAGTCTTGAACACAAACACATATGTGTCGTAGCTAGATATCCTATGAAGTTCGAGTTGCCTAAAGAATTCGTAGTATATTCCTATGTCGTCCTACTCCTAAGGTGAGTTCATAATATTGGTTGGTTCGCCGTATCTTATTATTTATAGTGCTACTATCACAAGATGTGAGTCGTTGTATCTTGGAGATGATTGCCATCGAACTGTAAGCACCAAAGCGAGACAATTTCGTCTTAAGGAGAAAGAGTGTAACTCTTGACTCGACTCAAATTCTATTTCTATAATTTTCTATTGTATTTTTCTAGTCAACATATTATACCGAAATTCAAATATACCCAACAATAATTTCCTGTCTAGTTCAATATATAAAAACAGATGTGTACATTCAAGAGCTAAGGTTGATCTTTACCGATTTAAAATTAAGTTGTCATACCAGTAGCACCACCAATGTTAATACTCCCTTCGTTACAAGTTAAAAGTATATGGTTTACATGTAGATTAAGAGGTAATAATATTTTAATGGGAGGTAATAATATTTTAATGGGAGGTACGAGAGTTTTAATGTACATTTATCTTTATGTTTGCAATTTTAATTTGAATTGACAATAATTTGTACAATACTTTACTATAACTTTAAGGAATAATAGTGTTTTTTTTAATTCAATCTATTAAAAAAGGAAATGTATAAATTAAAGTGTGATGAACTAGAATAACAAAATGTGTATCTTAATTTGTTCGAGACAAAGGAATTTAATATTTATTGTTTATTTATAACAATTATTTTAAAAAATATTACCGCTTCTCAGTACATATGAACAATTTTTATTTTATTTTATTTTTTGGGGGGTTTTGATTCAAAATTTAAAATAAAATTAATGAACTAACGGTCACGTGACGGGCCTCCGTTAATTTTAAACGGCTTGGGATGAAAAATGCTCAAAAAAATATGTGGGACCATTATTAATCGCATAAAAAAACCGACTAAACCCAAAATTATTGGGACCAAAACCAAATGGGACTGTGACGGGTAGGACCAGTATTGTAATTTTCTCCACATTAAAATATGTGTCAATATCAAAATGTGTCCAAAATGAAGAGTGTAAAATTAATACAACACTCATCTCACTTTTATATCTAAGACTAATAGACACATTTTGGACTTAAATACCCCTCATTTAATCTTTTCAATTTTGCCACTTAGGAGGCAATGGCGGAGACCGGCGGCGACAGGGGCCGGCTACGATGGTGATGGGGTGACCGACGGTGGCCGGCCAGACATCGGAGGCGATGGTGGGGCTGGCGGCAGCGATAGAGGGGCGGTGCTGAGAGATGGGTGGGAAGGAGAGAATTTGGAGGTGGGAGGGGTAATAGAGTCCTAAAAATAGTTATTGAGTAGAATTAATAACCTCTAAATAAAGACAAAATTTTTTGTGAAACAGTTATTACGTGAGACGGGTTGTGAGACAGGTTGTCCCGTTGTTAAAATATTTTTGCTATATAGGTCAAATATGTTAATTTGTAGTTAAAATATGTTTTTTTTAAAGTATAATGAATAATGAATTAAAATATGTTTTTAAAGTGTTATAATATGATTAATTCACTATAAACATATTTTAACTATTAATAAGCATATTTTATCTATATAACTAGCATTTTTAACAACGGATATTCCCGTCTCACTATCCGTCTTACATAAACCCGTCTTACAAGAGGGTATCTTCTAAATAAAACTATTGGTAACGATTTTCAACTTTAAAATTTGTATATATAAAAAAAATTATCCCTTAAATATTATATCCCTCAATTTACTATATATTAAATTATTATACTCCTTAATTCATATGTAAAAAATAAATTGATACCTATCAATGGAATGGGAGAGTATCCATGTTCACATTGAAAAAAATGAAATGTCACTCTATATCATAATAACGTTAAAAATGCATTACAATTTAATTTTAAAATTTTTATTTTTTTAATATAAATAACATATTTTAAAATTAATTTACTACATAGAAATGCAAAACTATCTCAAAAGATGAATAAAATAAAATAAGTAAAAAAAAGCATCTTTCTCAATAGGCAAAAACTAATTATCGGATAAAAAATATATATAAATTTTTTAATAAAAAAATCATATTTGATCGATAAAAAGTTATAATCATCTAATGTAATTATAGAGTAATAAAAATTTTATAAAAAATATAGAAAATGATAACATATTTAATTAAAAGTGAGAATTATTAATCGAGATAAAATCAAATGATTTCTCTCAAGAATCCTCTTCTTAATATTTATGAAAAAACAGTGTATACATACAGTACGTTTGGATCAAAGGAAGTATAATTTATTAATACATAATAATATTTCATTAAATGATAATCTCGCCACTCCCTTTAATTTTCAACACTGTTAATAGATTAAGAAAAATGATAATTTTTAGAGGTATTATGATATTTTTTAATAAATAGTAGTAAATAATAAAAAATGTTAAATGGGTTATAGATTTTTTTTCTTTAAATAAAGTATGTATGAGAGGATAGATGTTTTGACATTTTATCTTTTAAGAAGGTGAATACTTTTATTGGACTATCCAAATAAAAAGGATGAAATTAAAAAGAGTTGGACGAAGTATTATATTTGTAGAAATTATGAAAGATGCCCATTATTAATAGTTCATAATTAATTAAAATTTTTTACACAATATAATTACTTTGTAAAAATGCTAATTTTTTTTAATTCTTCCTCACTATATAATGAAGAGAAACTCTCTTGTGAGACGAGTTTTTTGTGAGACGATTGTGAAACGAGTTAACCCATTACTAAAGTATGTTTATTGATGAGTGATATTTTCACCTAGATTTTCGTGTCTTTTTAGATCCGTTTTCGTGTTATTTTATCCGTATTTATGTGTATTTTGGTGGTGTTATTTGTTTTCATGAAAATGTGTATGAATGAACTTAATCATATGTAAAACAAGTGAAAACGGAGCAAAAACAGAGATGGGAGATGAAACAAGGAAGAAGAAATAGGGCAGCATCAACATGGCCGGCCGTGTTGGGTACACGAGCCGTGTTGCAGCATACGGCCCGTGTACGAACACGGGCCTATAAGGAGTAGCCGTGTAGCAGCATCAATTCATCCAACACGACCACCCTTTAGCCGTGCGTCAGCACACGACTCGTGTTTCGTCTTGAGTAAAGTTTGACCGAGAAACCCTGACACGACTCGACTCGTGTTGCAGCACACGAGTGTGTCGGTGTCAGAATAGAAAACTTTCCTACACCTTCTAGAAGGTCTCCAAAAGGTATAAATACCAATTCATTCAATATTTTGATCATATTGGATCCGAAATTCAGCTGCCCACACACCCCACACACCAATTACTTCATTTTACACCACATCCTTCATCACTTTCATCCATCTATTCACATCATCATCATCTCACCATAAATCATTCATCCAAGTGAAGAGAAGAAGCAAGGAAGAGAGAAAAATTGCAAGGAAAGGAAGGAGATAACCATTGGAGCCAATCCAAGGGAGTTTTCATCCAATTTTTGTAGTAAACCTAATTATTTATCATGACTTGGTTTTTAATGTCTATGTTAATTATCTTATGATTATGGTAGGCTAATCTCCCTTATGAGATTAGCAACATGAGAGTTGTTGGTTAATTTGGGGATCTATGTATTTTAATTCATGTGTTGGTTGGATTTATGATTTTCTATCATTGATTGTTAATTGCTTGATTTGTATTGTTGAATTGTGTGATTTATTGTCATAGGCATGTGGTTAGATTGAGAAATCAATTATATGTTTAGGATAGTTCATTGAATCAATTCATCATATATCTCATGTGCATTATAAGTCTTAAAGAGATAGAGATATCTTTTAGGATTTAGAACCCTTTTATAGGACATCCGATTGGTTTGATCGAGAGGTTGATTGATTGTGTGAGGGGATTCTTATTTAAGCTTAGTACCTAGTTGGAATTGTTTGAGTGAGAACCAATCCATTGAGCTATTTTGGGATTCTTATTTGGATTCACATTCTATTCATTTCGAGAGAAAGTTTAGAAGAAATTAGTTTTGGCCGTTAATCATTTATCCATGATACATATGAATTTGTTACATAATTCCTAGAGTTACCACTTCTTAAGTGTTGTTAATCTCACTTTTGTTTAATTTGGAAAATTAATCACATTCATTTTAATTTCGTTTACTTAATCATTGCTTGTTTACTTGCATTGATTGATTTTAATTACTTATTTGACAAACAAAACTGTGATGATTCGTCTCTATAAAATTACAAGAAACGAGATCGATTAAGCACTAGTGCCTACCTCCCTGTGGTTCAATAAATTCTTGAATTGGTCAACCCGACTACTAGTTATGACTAATCAAATGGTGCCGTTGCCGGGGGGATAACGGTTGCTAGTAACTTGAAGAAGGATCATTTTAAGTGATCTTAATAGAGACATTTTTATTTTTGTTATTTGTAATTGCTTTTGAAAAATTTGTTCTAACTTCTTTTACTTTTGAAGGTGTATGCAAACAAGGTCAAAAGGGAAACACGTTAAACCTATTGATCTAGATATTGAACATACTTGTCGGAGAAGGAGAACAAAACCAAAAATAGTAATCCAATGGAGAACAATCAAGATAATGAACGAGTTGATGATAAGAATGATGGAAATGAAGTGCAAAATGCCCAAGTCAATGCAAATCAACAACAAGCCATACTTCAACAAATGATACACCAAATGCTTCTTCAACAAGGTTTGCAACAACCTTATATGCCACCACCGCCACCTCCGGTGAATCGAGGGCCTCAAGTAGATCCAAGGGTGATCCGAGACTTTTTTATGCCAAGGGCAATGCCATAAATTATGGGACTACCAATCAATGCCAATAACTTTGAATTTAAAGCGGGCTTGATTTCTATGGTGAGAGAGCAACAATTTAGTGAAACCCCGAATGAAGATCCTAATGCTCATCTAGCTCAATTTATTGAGATTGTCAACACCGTGAAGATGAATGGGGTGAGCGAAGATTGTATCAAGATGAGGTTATTTCCATTTTTGTTGAGGGATCGTGTGCGAACATGGCTATCCACTATTACTCCGGGTACGTTCAACACATGGGATGAGCTGCACAAATGTTCTTGAACAAGTATTTTCCTCCTTTCAAGACGCTTCAAATGAAAAGCTTGATCACTCAATTCAAGCAAATGCCTCAAGAAAGTTTCATGAAGCGTGGGAAAGGTTTAAGGATATGCTTCGCAAGTGTCCACAACATGGCTTCCTGAAAAATCAACAAGTTGGGTTTTTCTACCAAGGTTTGGTGAATGGACAAAGAGTGCTTGCTGATGCTTCGGTGGGTGGATCAGTACTAGGAGTGACTCCGGAAAGTGCTATAAGGATTTTTGATGAGATTGCCACAAATGTCTATCAATGGCCATCGGGGAGAGTGAGTGGTTGTTATGGGTTTGAGAGTTTCGATCAAGGGCAACAGTTTAGTATGAAGAGTGCTAGTGTAGAGCCAAGTATGCCAAGCATTGAAATGATAGCATCGAAAATCTTGAGGCAAATGAGCTTGAATCAAGGTATGAATAATCAAGGAGTTAACTGGTTGAAGGGCAAGTAGAGCAAGGGGTTCTTCCTCCAAATAGTGTTAGTGGGGAACAATGGGCTATGACAATTCCACGTATAGAAGATGTACAATACTTGCAAGGAAGGAATTACCAAGGTAACTATCAAAACAATTACCAAGGTAATTTCAACCACAACCAATGACAATATCCACCAAGGCAAGGAAGTTTCAATGATCAAGGAAGTGGAAGCTCATATCCACAACAACAAAGTAGGCAAGATAACTTCTCTTATTCAAACCCGAGCAATGCAGTTACTTATCCTTCGGGATACCATCCGAGAGCTAAAGCGCCAAATAATGAAGGGAAAGTAACCACCGAAGAATTCATTGAAAAGTTTATTGCATCTAACAAAGCTCAAGATGAGACAAGAAGAAAGATTGATGAAGCTAATGATAGAAGATTCAAAGCCTTGGAGCATTCGGTTGGTCAAATTGCTAGTTCGTTGAGCGCGAATGAAAAAGGAAAATTTTCTTCTACCACCGTTGTAAATCTAAAAGAGCAATGTCAGGCAATCACTTTGAGGGGTGGAATAAACTATGAGGGACCTTCTATACCTATGGAAAATGAAAAGGTAGAAGAGAATGAGGTTGAGGAAAACTTGGTTGAAGAAGAGTTTGTGGAAGAAAGTGAAGTTGAAGTAAAGGCGAATGATGAAACGGATGTGGTTGAATCGGAAGTTGTTGAAAAGAAATGGCAAAGAACCAAGGCAATGAAAAAGAAAGAGGATGAAGTGGAGTTGGAAAGGGATAGTTGGGGCATACCAAAAACTCAAGTGCCTATTCCTTTTCCAAATAGATTCTTAAATAAGGGCATTGATGAAAAGTTTGCAAAGTTTTTGGAGATCTTCAAGAAAATCCATATCAATATACCCTTTGCGGATGCTTTGATACAAATGCCTCATTATGCCAAGTTTTTGAAAGACATCATGGTAAGAAAAAGGAGCTTAGTGGAGAATGAGACCGTCAATTTGATGGAGGAGTGTAGTGTCATAATTCAAAAGAAGTTCCCTCCAAAGCTCAAGGATCCAGGAAGTTTTGTCATACCATGTGAGATGGGTAAGAGTGAAGTTCATAAAGCTCTTTGTGATCTTGGGGCTAGTATCAATTTGATACCTATGTCTATCTTTAAGAAATTTGATATAGGGGAAGTAAAGCCTACGTCCATTACATTGTAACTTGCGGATATGTCTTTGACTTACCCTAAGGGAATAGTTGAGGATGTGTTAGTTAAAGTTAAAAAATTCATATTCCCGGTGAATTTTGTGGTGCTTGATATGGACGAGGATGCAAATATTCCATTGATTTTGGGACATCCATTTTTTGCCACGGGAAGAGCTTTAATTGATGTGCAGAAGGAGGAGTTGACATTGAGAGTAAATGAAGAAGAAGTGGTGTTTTCATTGAGGAGTGCGATGAGGCATCCGGATGAGAAGGAAGATTGTAGAAGGATTAAAATGATTGATAAAGTTGTTCAAGAGAATTTGCCATTCTTCTTATCTAAATATCCTCTCGAGACAAGCATAAGCCACTCTCTTACTTTATCTCTTAACTCTAACTTTTCTTTCCATTGTCTAAAAGATGATGATATAAATAATTGCTTACATGATTTGAATGCTTGTAGGGAAATGCAAGAAGATGAAGTTAAATTGATGTACTATGGAAAGAGAGAATATCTTCTATTGGAGGTGGAGAGTGATGAGTCCAATGTTGAAAAGGAAAAGAAGATTTGAAGCCATTACCCGATCACCTTATGTATGCGTACTTGGGGGACAACAAGACCTTTATGGTAATTGTATCATCTTCTCTTTCATCCTTAGAACTAGAAAAATTGTTAAGGGTTCTTCGAAATCATAAGAGTGCTATAGGATGGAGTTTGGGTGATTTAAAAGGAATTAGTCCCACAATATGCATGCATCACATAAGGTTGATTGATGAAGATAAGTCATGCATACAACCTCAAAGGCATTTGAACCCAATTATGCAAGAAGTGGTGAGGAAAGAGCTTGCTACAAGGGTAAAAATGGGTTGGAGAGTGTGTTGTGACTATAGAAAACTTAATGAAAACACTCATAAAGATCATTTCCCTTTACCTTTTATTGATCAAATGCTTGATAGATTGGCGGGATACAAGTATTATTATTTTCTAGATTGTTACTCGGGGTACAACCAAATCATGATAGCCCTTGAGGATCAAGAAAAAAACTTTTACTTGTCCATATGACACATTTGCTTTTTATAAATTGCCCTTTGGGTTGTGCAATGTCCCTGCCACCTTTCAACGTTGCATGATGACCATCTTTGGGGGATTGATTGAAAATATAATGGAGATTTTTATGGATGATTTTTCTGTCTTTGGATCTTCATTTGATATATGTTTGGCTAATTTTCCTATGGTTTTGCAGCGATGTCAAGATACGAACCTAGTCTTGAATTGGGAAAAATATCATTTTATGGTTCAAGAGGGTATCGTACTTGGACATCACATTTCGGAGAAAGGTTTGAGAGTTGATAAGGCGAAGGTTGTACCCATTGAACATCTTCCCCCACCAAAGAATAAAAAAGGGATTAGATCGTTCCTCGGCCATGCCGGGTTCTATCGACGTTTTATAAAGAATTTTTCTAATATAGCCAAACCTTTGTGTAAGTTGCTTGAAAAAGAGGCTCCGTTTAAATTTAATGATGAATGTCTTGATGCTTTTAAGGTACTCAAGGAAGCTCTAATTTCTTTATCAATCCTTATCTCTCTCGATTGAAGTAAGCCTTTTGAGCTTCATTGTGATGTAAGTGACAATGCATTAGGAGTGGTGCTTGGTCAAGTGAGGGAGAAGAAGTTTCGAGCGATCTACTATGCATCCAAGACGTTCAATGCAAATCAAAAGAATTATACCACAATGGAAAAAGAATTCTTATCCGTGATTTATGCATTTGAAAATTTTCGTCTATACCTAGTTGGCACAAAAACCATTGTTTATACGTAGAGCCGTCAAAATGAACTGGGCCTGTCGGGCCAAACCGCACCCGCCTATATAATTGGCGGGTTGGGCTTGAGATTTTAAAGCCCATTTAAATAGGGGCCTAAATGGGCTGACCCAAATGGGGGCGGGCTTGTACGGGGTGGGGGCGGGGCGGTGCGGTTAAGCCCGTAATTTTTTTAAAATAATATATGTAAATATTATGTAAATATCTAATGGGCTTCTAGTGGAGAAATATTGCGCTGGTCACCCATGGCTAGACATGCACGACGGTTCGAAACTGCCGATTCCGGTTTCGAACTGTCAGTTTCGGTTCCCGGAAGTGTGGAACTGAAACGTAATCGGCTATCCTACAGTTTCAGTTCAGTTTTGGAACTGCCGATTCAGGTTCCCGAAATGCCGATTTTCTGTTTTTTTTTTGTGAAATTGAATTTTTTGAGATCAAGTTCTTGAAAAGGATTAGATTGAGCCCTTGCACGTTTTTGAGATCTAAAATCATAAAAGTTATAAAATTTCTCAAAAATTTGATACTTTCTAGAACTATCACCACTTCCACTACTATCATCACCACTAGATTGATCATCACTAGAAGAACTATGTTGTTATTTGTATTCACTAAAAAGTTCTCTTAAGAGTTGATAAGTATTATCTACTATGTCTTTAGGATTAGGAGCTTGTCGTCTAGTGTCTAAATCACAATTAGCATACAAATGATCATAATAAAGTGTTAACAATTCTTCCAAACCATCCATTCTAATACGTGGGTCTAACAATTTAGCAAGTAAACACAAATCCGGAATATTAAAAAATACTTTAACCATTTTGATTTCATTGAAAAAATAGCATCATGTAAAATTAGATTTGTTTCATTAGCACTAAAAATAATGGCAATTTTAACACAATTATCAACAACAATGTTAGTAGTAGGATAATAAACACCAGATAATTCTTCGGTAGCTTCATTAAAATTTTGCAAAACTTCACATAAAGTTGTGCATGTATCCCATTGATTAGCAAATAAAGTATGACCGGTGGGTTCAAGTGCATAAAAATTGCATATATGCTCTCTATATTGAAAAGATGCTTGCAACATTTTATAAGTTGAATTCCAATGAATAGGAATATCCAAAGGAAATTTTTTAGGATGAATATTAATAGATTGACAATATCTTTTCCATCTTTTTGTCACGGAGGGATTTCTCATTATATACCAAATAACATCTTTAATAGGACTAATATGTTCTTTCAACGATTGTAAAGCATCTTGAACACATAAATTCAATATATGTCAAATACATCTAACATGAAAAAATCTACCACCAATTGATGGTTTACAAATGTTAATAAGAGTTTCTAAACTAGCCGTATTAGCACTAGCATTATCAAATGAAATTGTAAAAATTTTTGTGGTCAAATTATACTCTTGCAAAATAGTATTAATTTTGTGAGCAATATTTACGGCGGTATGTGGAACATCAAAAGCTCTATAAGCAATTAATTGTTTTTGCATAGTCCATGAACTATCAATCCAATGGCAAGTAATACCCATATAATCCGCGCGTTGCCAAGCATTACTTCAAATATCCGAACATATAGAAACTTTATGAGGTAAATTTATTAAAATTTGCTTTAAAACCAATTTATACTCTAAAACAACTTTTATAAGACCATTTGTACATTTATTACGATGCAATGGTGGAGCTTGAGGATTTAAAGTGAGATTGACCCAATTTTGAAAAAAACTATTTTCCGCAAAGTTGAAAGGCAAATATTTGGAGCACATAAGTTTAAGATAATATCTCAAATAATTTGGCTCATTAAATTTAAAAAGAGCATTACCTCCCGCAGAACCTCCTTCTCCTCCCGACGAAGTCCCCGTGAATCCTCTTCCTAATTGCGTTTGATTTGTTGCTATGTCAATCTTATCCGGATGCTTCTTTTGCAAATGCTTGATGAAAGTTCCATATCCTCCACCATGCTTGAATTTATAATTAGTGCCACAATAGTTGCAACTTACTTTATAATTTGATGAATTTTAAGAGCTTGTTTCTTGAAGTGAATGGTGAATATATCCGAACGTAGAATTTGTTGAGAACTTTGACTTGTTGCTCCAGGTGATGCTCCGGGTCAGGGTGATGATCCACCTCCCACTCCTACTCTGACTCCGGCTCCACTTGCACCTTCTCCACACGAACTTGGTTGGCTACCTTCCTCATTTTGTTGTCTTTGAATTTGAACATCATCTTCGTCGGACTCGATATCATCTCCAAGTATGTTTCTATAGTTTAAGTCATAGAAATGAGGGTGGGTAGAAATATCCGGAGGAAAATTAGGATGTAGTGGTGGTGATGGAAATTATTGATTTGGTGATGGAGCCACGGTGGGGGAAATTGTCTACGTTGGCAATGTTTTTTCCTCTAGAAGATTGTGAGGAAGAATCGGCACCGGAAGAAGAAGAACCTCTCCTTGGCATTTTTTTGGATTTTTTTTGGTAGTGTAGTAATAGAAGAAGTAAAGTAGTAACTAACAAGTAACTAGTACGTATGAAATAAGAAGTGAGAATGAAAATTATGAAACTAACAATAATCTAAGAAACTTGGAAGTTGGAGATTTGGAATTGGAACTTGGAACTAAGAGAATGATTTGAACTTATGAAGTAATGAAACTTGAACTTGAAAAAAAAATTAGAGCACAAATTGAGAGAGAGAGAGAGTAGTACAGAAAAAATATTGGAAATGGGAGATTAAAAAATGATGTAGAATTGTAGAAGAAGAAGAAGAGATGTTGTATTGTTGTGAGTTGTGTGCTCAAATGAATCCCAACAAAGGGTATTTATAGAGGATGCAAAATGATCCCAACCATCCATTTCAAATTACATTAATCCAAGCCATTGAAAAATTAAAAAAAATTGGGTCGGCAAACTGCCGGTTCCGCGGTTCCAAACCGGAGCGGGGTGGGAGCGATGATGATCTCGGCCGTTCATCTCCAACGGGCAGCAAATCAGGCGCGTCCATTCAAATTCAAAATTTTGAATTTTGGAGCCCAAACCGCTGGTTCGACCGTGAATCGGAACCGCCGGTTCGGCGATTTAAACCGCCAGTTCAGCCCCAAAGGCTACTTTTGATCCGCCAGTTCATTTCAAACGGCCATTTAATCTCGCCCGTTAATTTCGAAATAAAAAAAATAATAAATAATTATAAACCAAAAAAACTGGCGATTTTTTCTGGAACCAGTGGTTTGGTGGAACCGGCGGTTTTAACCGGTGGTTTTGGTTTTTTTGAAATCTAGAATCGGATCTAAACCGTATATTTCACAATTTTGGTTTCAATTGATCGGTTCATAAACCGCCAGTTTTGGTTCCAATTAAAACCGGCAGTTTTTTGGTTGGAACCGGCGGTTTCGGTTAAAACGTGCATGTCTACCCATGGCCCATTATTTATTTATTTTTTTAAAGTTTATGTGAATCACAATTCTCAACCCAGGCCCCAAATCTCAATTCCCAAATTAAACCTAGCACCCATCGATGCCGTTACTTCTACAGAATTCGAAACACTGCTCGTACCACCCCCCATTCCCATTTGGAACGACGCGAGCTGGGCTGAGACGCCGAGCATCCCTCTCCTCTTCCCTTACTCGGAAAAGTCTCGCATTCTTCTTTTCGTTGAGCGCATTATCCATTGTCCGCCCTTCGAGCTCTTGAAGGTCTTCTTCGCTTCGTTCCTTTACACATGGGATACGACGAGTTTGGTATGTTTGTTCTTTCTTTTTTTAATTTTTTAAATTAGTGAATTAAATCAGAATTCTAAGCATTGTTTTTAGTCCATGTTGAAAATATTTTAACCGCAGTATTTCTTTTGCTTGATTATATTTGGGTTAGATTCTGTAATGGTGATTTTGTTTAGGTGTTACTTAGGGGTGTGCAAACTTTGGACAAAACCGAATAAACTGGCTAAATCGAACCGAATTAAACAATTTAGTTCGGTTTTTGGTTTACGGTTCGGTTTACGGTTTTTAAAATAAAAAATTTTGGTGTTCGGTTTAGTTTTCGGTTTTAAATTTGAAAGTTCGATTAACCAAAAACCGAACCGAACTTTATATATATATATATATATATATATATATATATATATATATATATATATATATATATATATATATATTAATTACTAACAATTAATTTTCTTTTTTATCTTAAATAAAGTATTATTTAATTTTTAATATCAAAATTTACTTCAAACTTAAATAATTTCATTTATTCTACATGTTTTCTTTAGATCTTATACACTTTTATTATAAAAAAATAAAATTAAATATACATTTCCTATATATATATATATATATATAATATTATTATTATAGTGTACATATATTAAAGATATTTCTTTTAAGTAATGAAAATGTAATAAAATGATATAAAAAATTAATTAAAAAAATTCAGTTTTCGGTTAATCAAAATAATCGATTCGGCTTGCATCGATTTTGAAACATTTCGGTTTGGTTTTGGTTTTCTAAAATATTTCTGTTCGGTTTTCGATTTTGGAAATTCGGTCGGTTCGGTTAACCGAACCGACCGATACACACCCCTAGTGTTACTTGTTAGATTCTGAAATAGTGATTCTGTTTGGGCTATTATTTAGTTTTATCACACGATCAGTTTGGTTTATCAAGTTATAATTCAACCTTAGTGAAGTAGTGATCTTGTAATATTGTATCTATATTTATATTCTTGCAGTTTAGAAGAAAAAATTATGGAGTCTGCCAATTTGAATCAAAGTAATAATATAGATGATATTAGAAATACAAACTCAAGTGGTAAAAAGCCGAGGGAATTTTCTGATGTTTGGAACTTCTTTGTGAAGAGAGGAGTTGGTAAGAATGCAGTTGCTGTATGTAAGGAGTGCGGTGCGGTTTACAAGGGTGGGGATAGAACATATGAAACCTCTACGTTGAGACGCCACATGGAAACATGCCCAAAACTGAAAAGTTATGATGTAGGACAAATATTTATTGATCATGATGGAAAGATGAAGAGTAGAAATATAAAACCTAAGATAGCACATGAATTGCTTGCTGCTGCCATTATTAAGCATGATTTGTCTTTTTCATTTGTTGAATATGATGGTTTTTGAACTTTTCTAAACTTGGAAGTTGAATAGCAAAAATTCTGAACTTTGATCATTTTCCTCCTCCACACTCCGGTGTTGAATTTGCTGCAAAAGTATTGGAGTTTTTGAAGGAGTGGAGAATTGAAACAAAGATTTTTTCTTTGACATTGGACAATGCATCTAGTAATGATGCCATGCAAAATATTTTGAAAGATCAACTCTCTATGAATGGAAATTGGTGTGTGGTGGTAAATTTTTTCATATCCATTGTTCTGCTCACGTATTAAACCTTATTGTTCAAGATGATTTGAAAATTGGTGGTGAAACTGGTGGACCCTTGAGTAAGGTCAGAGATTCTGTAAAGTATGTGAAAAGTTCAGAAAGTAGAATGAAAAAATTTCAAGAATGTGTGAAAGGAGTCCGTGACATTGATTCTAGTGTTGGTTTGAGATTGGATGTGGTTACTCGTTGGAATTCAACATATTTGATGTTGGATAGTGCCATTAAGTACAAAAAGGCTTTTTCTTCTCTTCCAATGAATGATAGGAATTATAATTATTGTCCAACAAATGAAGAGTGGATAAAGTTGAGAAATTACATGAGTTTCTTGAGCCTTTCTATGAGACTACCAACTTGAGTTCTGGTTCTTCCTATTCAACATCAAATTTGTATTTTATGCAAGTTTGGAAAATTAAATATTTGTTGAAAGAAAACTTGTCAAATAATGATACTTCGATAAGTGGCATGTGCAAAAAGATGATAGAAAAGTTTGACAAGTATTGGAGAGAATATAGTGTGGTGCTTTCTTTTAGGCTATTCTTGATCCACGATTTAAGTATCAAATGTTACAATACTTTTACTTGAAAGTTGAAAGTGATTCCACAAAAGTGCAAGAGAAGATGATACTTGTGAAGAGCAAGATGTATAAGCTTTTTGAGAATTACAATACAAAGACAAGCACAAATTCAAGTGACTCGAGTTCTTTAAATTTGCAATCTCAATCTTCTTCATCCCCTTTGGTTGCATCAAGTAAGAGTTCAAAGGGCAAAAAATTCTGGATGTAAGTATTCTTATTATTTTTTTCTTATGTATAATTATTGATTTTTTTATATATATGTGTGCATACACAGCATGCTTTATGATTTATTTGATATTTCAATTAATGTATAGTTTGAGTGCTTATGAGAATCGAACTATAACAAAAGTTGGAAAGAGTCAATTGGATATTTATTTGGAGGAGTCAAAGTTTGAATATAAGCATTTTGAAGATTTGAATGTCTTAGAATATTGGAGGGATCAAAAACTTCGATTTCCTGACCTTGCATTAATGACATGTGATATCTTGGCTATTCATATTACTACTGTTGCATCGGAATCAGCCTTTTCTATTAGTGGTCGTGTTCTAACCAAATACAGAAGTTCCATAATTCCCCTAAAACTTTCAAGCCCTTATTTGTACTCGAAATTGGTTGCATGATTTTGAATCCAATGGTAAGTTAGAATAATATTTATATTTATATTATCTTATTTTTTATCATTCAATTATTTAACTATTTATTCATTTTAGATGTAGATGGAAATGATCAAGCTGATAAAATATCTAAGGAAACTCACTCTACGTCATCTAATCATTTGGAGATCGATGAGGACAAAAGCGAACAAGAAGGAGATGGTTATGATTATGATCATGATGATGTAATGGAGGATGACTTATGAAGAAATTTTATAATTTTTTTTGTGCTTCTGTGTTTGGACTTTAATTTGTAGTATTTGGGGATTATTAGACCTGTGTTGCTAAATTTGAGATATTTGAGAAGTATAATTAGTATACTTATGTTGTTTGATTTTATTATCTTTGTTTATTTTTATTACTTACTAGTTTTAATGTTTACGATGCTATTATATGGGAATCATGTCTATGTTAATTGTCTTGTTGACATTGCTCCATTATTTTGATTTTTATTTTAATAATATCATCCTTAACTTAAAAAAAATAAACGCGGGTTGGCCTGCAATAGCCCGCAAACCGCCTATAAATGGGTTGGACCCAACATTTCTAGCCCACAACTTACCTAGGCCCGCCCCGCCTAAGCTCGCAAAATCACGGGTTGAGGTGGGTTTTGGGCCCGCCCGCCCCGCGGACCCATTTTGATAGCTCTATTTATACGGATCATGCCGCTAGTAGGTATTTGATGAGTAAGAAAGATGCTAAACCTAGACTAATTCGTTGGATTCTTTTGTTGCAAGAATTCGATGTGGAGATACGTGACAAGAAGGGAGTTGAAAATGTTATAGCTGACCACTTGTCACGTTTGGAAAATGTTGATGAAGAAGGAACCATGGAGTTCATTAAGGATGTATTTTCGGATGAAGAGTTAATTCAAATTGATTTTCAAAGGATGTACACTTTATGTGAGACCGGGAGGCCATGGTATATGGATTTTGTTAATTATTTAGCTTGTGGTCTTAAGCCGGATTATCTAAACGAGTCTAGGAGGAAGAAATTCTGTCATGATGTCAAGGAATACTTGTGGGATGATCCTCTTCTATTCAAGAATTATCCGGATGGAATTATTTGGAAGTGTATTCCAAAAGAAGAAAAAGTAAGTGTCTTGGAGATGTGCCATAGTTCACCACGTGGAGGACACTTTGGATTTCAAAAGATGGGATCAAAGATCCTACAATCGGGTTTATTTTGGCCAACTTTGTTTAAGGATTGCAAGGAGTACATCAAGGGATGTGATTGGTGCCAAAGGATTGGAAGTATAGGGCAACGTGATGAAATGCCCATGAGGAACATTTTTTTGGTTGAGGTGTTTGATGTATGGGGGATGAATTTCATGGGCCCGTTTCTGCCTTCCAATGGTTACCTTTACATATTGCTTGCGGTAGATTATATGTCTAAATGGGTGAAAGCAATACCGACAAGGACAAATGATGCTCTAGTGGTCAAGACTTTCTTAAAGAAGAACATCTTTGCTAGATTTGGGGTGCCAAAGGCCATGATTAGTGATGGGGGATCTCACCTCATCAACAAGCTTATTGAGAAGCTTTTGAATGGCTATGGAGTGAAGCATAAGGTTTCTACACTTTACCATCCTCAAACAAATGGCTTGTCGGAGGTGTCAAAGAGGCAAGTAAAGCTTGTACTTGAGAAGACGATCAATAGAAATCGAAAAGATTGGTCTTCTAAGCTTGACGATTCCCTCTGGGCCTATCAAACGGCTTACAAGACCGCCTTAGGTTTTTTTCTATACAAGCTTGTTTATTGGAATGCATGCCATTTACCCGTGGAGTTGGAGCATAAGGCATTATGGGCCCTTCGGAAGTTGAACTTTGATGAGAAAGAATCCGGAAAGAAAAGGTGTCTCCAATTGGTTGAATTAGAAGAGTTTAGAGAAGAAGCTTATTCAAGTTCAAGAATTTTGAAGGAGAAGCTCAAGAGATGACACGATGAAAGGATCAAAACAAGGGAGTTTAATCCGAGGGATAAAGTTCTATTGTTCAATTCAAGACTTAAGTTGTTCCCCAGAAAACTTCGTTCTTAATGGACCGGTCCATATTTGGTGATTGAAGCTAGAGATAATGGTTCCTTGAAGCTTGAAGGATTAGATGGAAGTGCTTTTGTGGTTAATGGTCAAAGGGTGAAGCATTACCATTCTCCCTCTCAAAGGGAGTTGGTATATGTGGATATCTTCACCTTTTGAAAGATCGTATCTTTTTTAGTAGTTTAGGTTTGTAAATATTTTCGTTTTCTTATTTTGTATTTTTGGCCTTGTAGGTGGATTGTGCTCATGAGAAGAATGCTTATTGAAGATACAAGAAAGGCTTAATTTGAAGTGTGTAAGTATGTCTCACCAAATTTTTTCAAACTTAATTCTCGATTCTTATCACGATTTAAGTTTGGGGGGATGTTGTATGGTGAACATACATGTTTTATTAGTAAGCATATCTTGCTCGCATTTTTGAGGCAAATTTGAAAATTTTCTCATGTGCTCGGTGTGATTTTGGCCCGATTGGTTGTGTTGAAGTAGATGATAATCAGTGTTTTGATAACTAATGTTGAGCTAATGATGTTTATGAGTTGTGAGCATGAATAGGGAGTATTGGAAGCATAAAAACAGGGGAAGAGACTTGAAGTTGAAAATTGGAGAAAACAGAGCTGCAAGTACACGAGCCGTGTCGCCAACACAGCCCTGTAACATTTGGTTGTGTTCTGACATCAATTCATCCAACACGGCTACCCTTTGGCCGTGTTGCGTCACACGAGTCGTGTCCTGTGTCGAGACTCGAGCCGTGTCGCCAATATGGGCCTATAAGGAATAGCCGTGTGGAGACCTCAATTCACGCAATACGGCCAACCTTTGGCCGTGTTATGTCACACGACTCGTATCGTGTCAAGAGTAAGTTTTTAAAACCCGGCTGCTAGAACACGACTGCTCATTCCATTCGTTTTTAAGCATTCTCCATCGTGTGGTTTCACTTCCGAACTCCACAAATTATCAACCAACATCAAAAGAGTGGTAAGATTGTGTGATTAAAGAGTGATTCTCTAGGGTTTTACATTATTGTTTCCATTTAATTCCAAGAACACCCAAGGTATGACACTTCGAACCCTAGTTTTCAATTGAAGGTTTAATTGGTTAAATTCTTGTATGGGTTTAGGATGATAGCATGTTTAAAGAATGTCTAGGATATTGGTACAATGAATGTGCAAGTTTAATTGTTGGATTGATTGAATTGTGCAAGAATTAGGGTTCATGAACATTTTGAATTTGGGGATTTTTGAAGGAATGGAATTAAAAGCATATGTTGTTGCATATTGATTGATAATGCTTTTGTGATAATTGTATTGTGTACACTAGCGAAATAAGTGAATCCCAAGTGTTTGATAAAATGCCTAAGTGAAGTTTTGAATAGATTTAAAAGCTTTGCATGAAGCATTGTTGATATAAGTTGTGCCCATAGAAAAAGGTGATGAATTCATGAAAGAATGGAAAGATTGAGATGTTGAACTTGATTGAATTAATAAAAAATTTGATAAATTGTTGCTAAAGTTACTTGGATTGAAGTGTGAAAATCCTTAGAAAATATTATTTGTAGTGCTTAAATATATGCTAGAATTAACACTTAGTTGAATAACTAGTGATGATTCTAAGCAATATAAGATATTTTGCCTTGAGTTGAAATTGAATGTAATCTAAAATATGTTGAATATTGTAGATGGCTGAAAGAAGAGTGAGGAAATGCAATGAGGACTTCATTATTATTGAGACAGATATGGAACTATCCAATATCGATGCACAATTGATGATGAAGGAAATACACCTTGTGAATTTCAGAGTTGAGTTCACGGAATGGGAGAAGTATGCATTAAGATGGGAATACATAATCCCCAAGATTAGGCCAACTCGATTCCAGGATCAAGCTACTATGGTTGGTCTTGGGATAGAGGGTGATCTGAGGACCTTGTTTCGTTGGGTGGATATGGAAGTGTTCTTCGACAAGAGACCTCCCACTTACCTCCATCTTACAGTCGAATTTATGAGCACCCTAGAGGTTCAGAAGGATAGGAACAAGTTTTCTATCTCGATCACATTTCAGCTGAATAATGAGTTGTGGGAGAAGATTCATGTGAATGAGATAAATAGGTTCTTTGGGTGTCCGATTATGAGAGATCATCAGAACTTTCTACGAGGAGGGGGTTTCAATCAACAAAACTGGTGGAGAAAGTTGGTTGACGATGGCACAGAACCTGGTGAGTACATTCCAAGCTCTTCAAAGGGGACAGCTATAAGAAACCCGATCATGAGGTACCTTGAAAAGATTGTATCCAATACCATTCTGGGGAGATTTGAGAGCGGAGCTGTTTGTGAGAAATAGTTATACATCATATACAGTTTATATCAGGAGTTTAGAGTGAACATTGCAGCTCACTTCATTCAGCATATTGAGAGGGTGGCAAAAAGAGAAAATACTCGAGGGACTATGATTGGAGGAATGGTGACTATGATTGCTCAAGGGTTAGGCATTGACCTTAGAGGCATGCCACACATGATGATTAGTGAGGGACTCACTTATACACAACTCATAAGGATGGAGTTCCTATCATTTATAGGAAATATGTATTGTTTGAGGCAAGACTCCTGAGCTCACCACAGTGCACGGACATCGAAGGCAGCAAAAAATCTAGCAATGGCGAGTCTCAACCACTCCGCAGTTGTGAGAGCCTTCTACAGACAGAATAGAGAAGGAGTGGAGGCAGTGCTCCGACATATGAGAGTAGAAGAGAATCCGGAGCTAAGAAATCTAAGACCTGAGCCAATGGACATAGAGGTAGGAGGTGAAGAAGAACAACCTCATCATGTGGAATTTGAAGAGCAAGCACCAAAGCCTCCAGTGTTTGAGCAAGAAGATGATGAAGTCCAAGAGGATGAGTTTCAGCAACAGCAACAGTTTATGGGACTAGGAGTGGGGAATGCAAGGTGGAACTTTTTAGAAGATGAAGTCGGGGAGATTAGGCAGACTCAGCAGTCACACAGAGATCAGATGAGAGAGTTCCGAGAGGAGCAGCAGAGACAGGGTGTGATGATGAGGGAGATCCATGACGGGCAGCGTAGGAGGGACTATAATGATGAGCAAGCTCGTGCCCACTCGAACAACATGGAGGAGATGCTCACTATGATGTTTGACTTCCAGTTTCCGGGCTCACCTCGTGCCTACAACCCTTGGGTAGCTTGCCAAAGGACACCACCTCCCCCCCTGGAGAATTGAAGGGAGTACTTTTAGTGCTCAACACTTTTTTAGCTCATTTCTAGTTAATTTGGATTGTGATGGATTTGATACTTCATTTGTTTTATTTTAGGATGTTTTAATTTTGTAATTTAGGATTTTTTTTCAATTAAGGATGAGATAAGATGTGACATATTGATCATGTATGGGTGGATTTTGTGTTTCATGTCTCTATGTGGTGATTTTTGTTATTACTTGTTTGGTTTCTTTTTCTTTTATGTGTGGTTATTTTATATTCTTGTTTAGGAGTCATTTTGGTGGTTTGTTTTTGGAAGGTTGTGAGTCGTTTTGAATATGAGTGATGATACGTTATTGTGATAAGTGATGATAAGTTATGATTAAGAATCTCTACACTTTCGAATTGGGACATATTTTATTTAACTTGTTTAATTTTGAGATGAATGTTGTGTAATAAGTTCCTTAAGGTCCGAGCATAAGCTTGTGAGAATTTGAGCCTCAACCGTGCATGCATGGTATATCTTTTCATGAGTGGGTAGGTTATGTTTTGATAAATTAAGTACTTGCTCAAGGACAATAGGAACGAATCCGATTAATAGAGATTGATGATATGATTTAAGGTCATCCTTTTCATGAAAAGTCATCGCTAAAAAATTTCCATACCATGAACATCATCCCTAGTCAACCATTTTGAGCTTATAATCCTATTTCTTGTGAATTTAACACATTACAAGCCTTGATTACTCACATGAGCCTTAAATATATACCCTTTTGTGTGAGTGATTGAGGTGGTGGTAGCTAGGAAGGAAAAATAAAAAGAAGAAAAGGAAATGGTAACAAGTGAGAAAAAGAATAAAAAGAGTATGAACAAAAGATGCATATACAACCTTTAAAATAAGAAGAAGAGCGAATAAACAAAGACACTCAAGAAACTAAAAATCAAAAGAAGGAAGCATAAAATAAAAAAATAGTTGAAAATGAAAAGTAAAGTCATGATTAGTGCTTGAATGTTGCAAAAAAGTAAGAAGGGAAGAAAGAAAGTGGAGGAATGGAAGAAAGTAGATACCTCTTCGATTACTTATATGTGTTTAGTCACTTTTATCTAAACTTTTCCTACCCTACCAAAGAGCCTATCATTACATCCTTAATGAAAGATATTTTTGATCATTAATTGAAACTTTGGTGGTTTGTGAATATAGTCTACGAGCAAGTCTATAGTGAGTCGAGCCAATCGATTGATAAGTGTTGATTTATCCCACTTAAAAGAGTGTTGAGTGAAATTGATAATCTATGTGAGGCTTGGACCAAAAGGGACTATATTACACCTTATTCTCTTTAGATTGAACGTGTTAATTTCTCATATCATGAATCTAATGTTGTAGGATGACTTAGTATAGTTTGTAGTTCTTATTCCTATTGATGTGTTATTATTTATGTTCATTTAGTCTTTTGTAGGTGAAATCTCTCTCTCCTTGTTTTATCATTTTCGTTGTTTGAGGATGCACAACACTTTAAGTTTGGGGGTGTGATGAGTGATATTTTCACCCAGATTTTAGTGTCTTTTTAGGTCAATTTTCGTATTATTTTATCCGTATTTATGTGTATTTTGGTGGTGTTATTTGTTTTCATGGAAATGTGTGTGAATGGACTTAATCATATGTAAAACAGGTAAAAATAGAGCAAAATTGGAGACGGGAGATGAAACAAGGAAGAAGAAACAGGGCAGCATCAACACGGCCGGCTGTGTTGTGTACACAAGCCGTGTTGCAGTACACGACCCATGTACCGAACACGGGCCTGTAAGGAGTAGCCGTGTAGCAGCATCAATTCATCCAACACGGTCACCCTTTGGCCGTGCGTCAGCACACGACTCGTGTGCCGTCTTAAGTAAAGTTTAACCAAGAAACCCTGACACGATCCAACTCATATTGCAGTACACGAGTCGTATCGGTGCCAGAACAGAAAACTTTTTTACATCTTCTAGAAGGTCTCCAAGGGGTATAAATACCAATTCATTCAATATTTCGATCATATTGGATCCGAAATTCAGCTGCCCACACACCCCACACACCAATTCCTTCATTTTACACCACATCCTTCATCACTTTCATCCATCTATTCACTCCATCATCATCTCACCATAAATCCTTCATCCAAGTGAAGAGAAGAAGCAAGGAAGAGAGGAAAATTGCAAGGAAATAAAGGAGATAACCATTGGAGCCAATCCAAGGGTGTTTTCATCCAATTTTTGTAGTAAACCTAATTGTTTATCATGACTTGTAAGGTTTTTAATGTCTATGTTAATTATCTTATAATTATGGTAGGCTAATCTCCTTTGTGAGATTAGCAACATGAGAGTTGGTGGTTAATTTGGGGGATCTATGTATTTTAATTCATGTATTGATTGGATTTATAATTTTCTATCATTGATTGTTAATTGATTGATTTGTATTGTTGAATTGTGTGATTTATTGTCATAGGCATGTGGTTAGATTGATAAATCAATTATATGTTTAGGATAGTTCATTGAATCAATCCATCATACATCTCATGTGCATTATAAGTCTTAAAGAGATAGAGATATCCTTTAGGATTTAGAATCCTTTGATAGGACATCCGATTGGTTTGATCGAGAGGTTGATTGATTGTTGAGGGGATTCTCGTTTAAGCTTAGTATCTAGTTGAAATTGTTTGAGTGAGAACCAATCCATTGAGTTATTTTGGGATTCTTATTTGGATTCAGATTCTATTCATTTCGAGAGAAAGTTTAGAAGAAATTAGTGTTGGCCCTTAATCATTTATCCATGATGCATATGAATTTGATACATAATTCCTAGAGTTACCACTTCTTAAGTGTTGTTAATTTCACTTTTGTTTAACTTGGAAAACTAATCACATTCATTTTAATTTCGTTTGCTTAATCATTGCTTGTTTACTTGCATTGATTGATTTTAATTACTTGCTTGATAAACAAAACTGTGATGATTCGTCTCTATAAAATTACAAGAAACGTGAGATCGCTTAAGCACTAGTACCTATCTTCCTGTGGTTCAATAAATTCTTGAATTGGTCAACCCGACTACAAGTTATGGCTAATCATTTATTATATAGGTAAAATATGCTTATTTATAATTAAAGTATGTCAATAATGAATCGTAATATAACGCCCTAAAATCATACTTTAATTTATCATTTATCATATTTTAAAAAAATACATTAATAACCTTTAAGTATATTTTATTTATATAATAAACATACTTTAACAAATCTCACCAACCATCTCACATATATAATGTCTCACAAGAGAATTTGTCTATAATAAATATACATGTTATTTTTAATAAAGATAAATCACTACAAAATAATTTCGCCCACTTAATAGATGCACATGTTAGTCCATGTAAAGAGCTCCCAATGCAGGCAGATTATTTTTTTAATGCAACAACAACACAGTTGACCTTCAATTAATTCATGAAAAAAGCATTAAATAAGAAATAAACAGAGAACTCACACCTAATTTAAGACCACCAAACTACCAAAGAGCTAATAAAAGTGTAATACCACATGACATTAACTTTTTCTCCATAACATTAACTTCTCGATGTATTGATGTTCACTTGACATAAATTTTGACTTCATCTAAATTACCAATACCATAAAAAGAAAAAGAAAAAAAAACACTTTAATTGATTTCAGTTTAAAAATAATAAAAAAGATATTATTCTTTGTAAATAAACATATCACAATATATAAAAAATTTACTATATACTCCTAAGCATATTATAGCAGAGTTTTTCTTTGCTTACGTGCTGTCTCCTGAACATTACAAAATGATGTGTAATTTTTTGAATTTTTAAATAATTTTTTTCCCCTCTTCCCTAACTCTCCTTTCCTTATTATGAACCTTGAGTCATCAAAACCTATCTGACTCAATCTATCCCGATTGCCCTACGCGACTGGCCCTTCAAAAGGATCGAAGGAGTCGTAGTTTGGCGATCTTTTTTCAGTAGACCTTACAGACCTCTTTAATGCATCTCTCGTAAAGATGAGATGCCTTGTTCAACCGCGGAGAGCTAAATATCTCTTTGTCCCTGTAACAACAAATTTTGTATTTATAATAAAATAAATACAATATTGAGTACAAAGATAATTTGAGATGGATTTAACTTGAAGAATATGTAAGCGGGTTACAATCTCAATCAATCCTCTGATTCTTCTCTCGAACCAATGTGGCTTTGACTTGACTTTGACTTGACTTGACTTTCTTGACTTTAACTTCTTTGACAAAGTGTATGCTGACTGCGTTGACAGCGTGTGTTGACTTGACTTGTGTGTTGAGTCAGATCTTCAAACGAAGCTTGTCCGAGCTCGAGTGTGTAGTCTTGAACGTTGACCCAGAGGCGTTGAACCTTTGTTTGGATTAAACGTTGACTGAGAGCTTTCCACAAAGAACACTTGATCTGGGGGACTTGGAGCCTTGATCCCGGATTAGTAGCTGTTCTTGATTTGAAGCTTGAAGATGCTTTGAGGCTTGAAGCTTTAGAGGCTTGAAGACTTGAAGCTTTGTTGAAGATCTTGAGCTTGAAGCTTTGGAGGCTTGAAGACTTGAAGATCTTGAGCTTGAAGACTTGAAGCTTTGAAGATTTGAAGACGCTTTGAAGATCGCTTGAAGGCTTGAAGATCCTCGAACGTTCTTCGCTTGAAGCTTTGAAGATTTGAAGACGCTTTGAAGATCGTTTGAAGTCTTGAAAATCCTCGAACGTTCTTCGCTTGAAGCTTTGAAGATTTGAAGACGCTTTGAAGATCGCTTGAAGGCTTGAAGATCCTCGAACGTTCTTCGCTTGAAGCTTTGAAGATTTGAAGACGCTTTGAAGATCGCTTGAAGGCTTGAAGATCCTCGAACGTTCTTCGCTTGAAGCTTTGAAGATTTGAAGACGCTTTGAAGATCGCTTGAAGGCTTGAAGATCCTCGAACGTTCTTCGCTTGAAGCTTTGAAGATTTGAAGATCGTTCTTCGCTTGTTCTTCGCTTGAAGATCTGGAGGGAGCTTTACTCGTGTTCTCGATCTCTTCAAGTGCGTCGTCTTCGAGTGCTTGAATGTCTGTCTGTCTCTGTGTCTCTGTGTGTCTGTGTGTCTTCAAATGAATGGTGGAGACCCCTTTTTATAGGTGAAAAAGGAGGTCCAGGCCACCTTTGGGCCTCACTTAGCGGGCTTGGGCTTCAGCCTGACTGAACCATAATTGGGCCTATCTAATTTGGGCCTGATTTAATTTGTCTGGGCTTGTTTGACTTGGGTCAAACTTTATTTGACTTGAGCTTGATTGACTTGGGTCAGACTTTATTTGACTTGGGCTTGATTGACTTGGGTCAGGCCTCATTTGACTTGGGCTTGATTGACTTGGGTCAGACCTCATTTTAATTTAAGCCCATTTAATTTGTTGGGCTCAAATTATTTATTAATTTACTTTAGGAATTAATTTATTTAAATTCCAAAATAAATTAATATTTAATCAATAAAATCCACGTGTCGCTATGTGATTGGACCGTAAATTTTAATTGCTTACAAATGCCCCCTTGCGATTTGTTCACGGACGCCATGTCTTGATGTGAAGGAATCGCAAAAGTTTTGTAACATCTGTAATGTTGGGCTTGAGAAATTACTTTATCCAAAGTAATAATTTTTTTTATTATCATTGGCCCAATTTTTTTTCTCAAGTGGCCCAATTTGTTTTCTTAGGCCCAATTTTCCTCAAGCCCACATCAATCTCTTCCCTGTTCAATTTCAGGATTTCGGGTCAAAGAAATATGGAATGAATTTATTTCCTGTGTTATTAAGACGATTTTGCAAATCTCTTTCCAATCAATTAATTTTATTTGTAGTAAAAGAAATCTTTTGAATTTTGGGAGACTTCAATCATGCAAATAACTTCCATAGTTTCTGTGGTCTCCTCACTATATAATAAGGGGCTAGGTGCATTTGGTTTCTTCATCCGCAGACAGTAAGAATTAAAATTCTTGTTTCTCTTCTTCAATTTTTGTTTACTGATCTAATACATCATCTTTTCCCTTGCAGCTTTCTTTCGGGAGATCACCCTGTGTGATTTTGATGTTTTGGGCTGATAGCGCAAAGCAACAGCCGTGTGATGGGCCTTGAATATTTGGAAGCAACTTCCAGCAGCGTTCAACTGGGGATCGTATTACCCTGTTATCGACGGAGGCAGCGTCGTGATGGCGTCGACAGTCCTAATGAACGGATGTTGGTTGACCTTGACGCCAAGGGATGGATCAAACGGATCTTTATCGGAGGTGGCAACGGCATGGGCACATCTGCTGTGGTTGAAGTTTCTTTCGGCAAGAAGACGGTGAACAGCCGCGGCAAACGAATTGCCGGAAGTGGCGAGTCCGATGATGAAGGCTGCTGTGGTGTGGTACTTCAACAAAAGAGATGGGTGTCGCCACTTTCAAATTCTAGAGGGACACAAAGCAGTCAGTGATGGTTTCATGCGGATCTGTCCGTAGATGCAACAATCAGCAGCCGTGGATGGTGAGCTCATGTTCTCCAGCAATGCGATCGACGATGGTGATGGAAGTATCAGCTTGTCCTCCAGCTGACCATCGGCGAGGGTGGAGGAGCTTTGTGATCCGTGAGAGGTTGGCGTCGGCGATCTGGTGAGGATGTGCATGACAGACGGGTGGTCGAAAACAGATCTAGCTACAAGATCATGGCTCCGGTGGCGGCTGGTGATCAAGAGCGTGAACAGAAGTGATCCGACGACGCACTCGCAGCCATGGCGATAGACAACTGGTGCAACTGATCCGGCGGGGTGGCGATGCACGGTGATGTTCGCAACGGGCCACGAGATTTCCAATAACTGGCGTTGCGACTGCCCACAGATCTGGCGAGGCGACAACACTCAGCGGTAGCAGTCCGGAGAAAGGTCTGGACATGCCAGAGGTGGTGCAACAGGCAGCCTCGGTGCCTTCGAGCGTCGTGGGGTTGAAGTAGCGGCTGTAGGCTCTTCGGAGAACATCCTCAGCATGGTCTCAAGCTCTAGTTGCAGGCGCATGGCAGGAAGTGGGCGATGGGGCATAGCACGAATCGGTCGGCTGGGCTCGAATCAGCGTTCCGCGGAGGACGAATGATGCGACGAACTTCAGTGGGTTCGCTTCTCCAACAGCGCCAGTGCGAGGGTATACTCCAGCGATGTTCACGACTCTGAGGACAAGAGGCGGCACTTCACTCGGCTATCGACAGCAGTTGATGGTGAACAAACGCCAGCGAGCAACTGGAGGTGGGTGAGCGGCTGCGAGATGGCGGCGGCTGTACGGGTGGATCGCCGTGTGGTGGCTCGCGATGACTTGGCCGGCTACTGTTGGCGAGGCCACGGGGCTCGGTGTTTAGGATCTCCAGAAACGACAACGACAACAATGCAGCTGGGCGCGGTGGTCTTGTGGTGGTCGCGATGGTGATAATCGACGTCTCCCTCAATCTTTTGAGAGAAAAAAAAAGGAGCAGCCTTCTAGTTTCAATATTTGGGAGGAGAGAGAGTATTGTCCTCCACCTTGAATCCATTTCATCGTGTTCTCCTGGGGAAAAGCAATTGGCTTTGAAAGTCAATTTGGGTTTGCAATTCAAATAAATTGATCAAAGACCAAAATTAATTCTATTCAATTTCAATTATGAATTTTGGCCGTGACTTTCAATCCATGCATTATCTTTCTATTTAACAACAGTTTTGAGCTTCAATTATTGCAGACCCTTTTTCCTTTTATTAATTTAATTCATAATTTCAAGTTTATCAAACTTAAAAATGAATTAATTTAATCACTCTCTTTAACATTTTGGACTTCACCAATGATGGCTTAATTTATATTTTTGGACTTAATAATTAATTGATCCCATAAATTTATATTGGGTCCTTTAATTAATTAAATCCGAAAACTTAAATTAATTTGAACTTTTTCCTCTTTTTAATGAATTTGGTGTTCATGATCTTCCTCTGCAGAGTAGATGGGCAACTATCAACAAAGCAACATTAGCCTCGCTACTCTTTCTTGAGATGGAATCGACAAAGCAACATCAACGTCGCCCCTCTTTATTGAGATGGAATTGACATAGCAGCATCCCCTCTTCATTGAGATGAAATCGACAAAGCAACATCAACATCGCAGCTCTTCCTTGAGATGGAATTCGACGGATCAACAACAGCATCGCCACTATTCCAACTTTGATAATTTAATTTCTTCATTCAATGTTGCGTTCAACCACCATCTTCTCCTGGTCAACTTTTCGCTTATCAATTCATTCATGTTCCAACTTAGTGCGTGTCTCACAAACTCGATGCGAATAACAAGAATTATGACTGAACTTAGCAGAGTGCTAAGCTGCCTACGTACCTCTTTGCAGAGGATCAAGTCAAAACGTAGTTCAAGAGACATAATTTGATTTGAATGGGAGGTACCGTACACATTTTATACTCATGCGGGCCAGGAGTAGCATGCAGTTTAGGCTCGTGCGTCGAGGAGCGTTGAATTTGAATTTGATGACAATTTATACTCGTGTCAATGAGTCTTTGAATTTGAACTTGTAGACAGTTTATACTCGTGTCAAGGAGCCTTGCATTATTTGTGTCAGATAGTTTAAACTCGTATCAAGGAGTATCATGTGGACAGTTTTAGCTCATATCAAGGAGCGTCATGTGGACAGTTTTAGCTCGTGTCAAGGAGCTGAAAATTTGATTTGGGAGATTTTAGATAGTTTAAGCTCGTATCAAGGAGCATTATGTGGACAGTTTTCTCTCTTGTCAGGGAGTCTTGCATTATTTGTGTTAGATAGTTTAAACTCATATCAAGGAGTATTGTGTGGACAGTTTTAGCTCATATCAAGGAGCGTCATGTGGACAGTTTTAGCTCGTATCGAGGAGCACTGTGTAGACAGTTTTCTCTCTTGTCAGGGAGTCTTGCATTTTGTTAGATAGTTTAAACTCATATCAAGGAGTATTGTGTGGACAGTTTTCGCTCGTATCGAGGAGCCTTGGCTTAAGGGCTTTTAGATAGTTTAAGCTCATATCAAGGAGCGTAATGTGGACAGTTTTCGCTCGTGTCAAGGAGCTTTGTCTTTGATTTATCAACAGTTCATTGCCCCCAATCCTGGGATACATTGCTTTCTCTTGCTTCCACTTCATTTCTATGAATCTTTATGGAAACTGCAGTCTTTGTTTGTGGTTCGTCTTCCACGAGCTCATCAGAAGGCATGTCCTCAAACTCGTAGGAGTCTTGAATAGATGGCCATTCAATATCATTTGATATCAAGCTCAACTCCATGTCGTGAGCTCTTGTAGCCAACTCTTCAAAAGTCTTTGGCTGAATTCCTTGAAGTATGTAGTGAAGATTCCATGGCATCCCTTGAATGCACATTTCAATAGCTGAAGTTACTGACAGCTTCTCTTTGCAATTGAGGCTGAGGCTCCTCCATCTATTGATGTAGTCGATGACATATTCTTCATCACTTTGATGAGTATTTGTTAGCTCCATCATGCTAACAGTTCTTCGTGTGCTGTAGAAGCGATTGAGGAACACTTCTTCCATTTGCCCCCAACTGTCGATGGAGTTGGCTTCTAAGTTGATATACCATTCGAACGCATTTCCTTTAAGAGAGCGAACAAACTGTTTCACCATGTGATCTCCGTAGGTCCCAGCATCATTGCATGTCTCGACGAAATGCGCCACATGTTGTCTTGGGTTGCCTTTGCCGTCAAATTGCTGAAAATTGGGAGGTTGGTAGTCAGCTGGCATCCTCAAGTTGTCAATTCTCTTTGTATATGGCTTCTTATAGGCAACAAGGGATTTTGAGCTCTCTTCAAACTTGTCTTTTATCGTTTCTAAAATGATGTTCTTCAGTTGGTTCACATGAAGCATTTTGTCAGTTGAAACTTGTATTTTTTCTTCAACTGGCTTCTTTTCAAAAGGATGGTGTTTCGCTGAGTCTCCTTCCTCGCGCTTATCCTCAACTTGTTTCTCATTTGTATGACTTGTCTCCACATTCTCCATTTTCTTCATAAGTATGGAGATTTTTATGTCTTGAGCTTCCATGTGCTTGTTGAGTCCTTCAATGGCTCTCATCATATTTGTGAGTTGATCCTCAATGGTCATAGAACTTGTCGTCATCACTGCAACTTCAGTTGAGGTAGATGATGAGCTTGGCGTGGAACGAGGAGTTGAGCAAGTAGAAACATTTTCACCACTCTTGTCTCCGTGCAATGGCTTGTTGAGAGTAATCCCCACCATATGGTTTGCCTCTACGGAGCCTTCGGGAATACTTCTTGTAACGACTCCAACCTTTTCAGTTTGCAACTCTGGAGGCTTTGATGCAGTAGGCCTCCGTATCGCAATCTTGAGTGGAGTTATCTTTTGAATCTCTTCAGTTTGCAGCTCTGAATGCTTCAAGGTAGAAGGTCTTCTTATTGCAATCCTGAGAGGAGTCATGCTTTGTATCTTCGAGCTTGTAGAGAGAAGAGATGAGAGGTAGAGACCGTCCCACTGGGCGTGCCAAAATTTGTAACAACAAATTTTGTATTTATAATAAAATAAATACAATATTGAGTACAAAGATAATTTGAGATGGATTTAACTTGAAGAATATGTAAGCGGGTTACAATCTCAATCAATCCTCTGATTCTTCTCTCGAACCAATGTGGCTTTGACTTGACTTTGACTTGACTTGACTTTCTTGACTTTAACTTCTTTGACAAAGTGTATGCTGACTGCGTTGACAGCGTGTGTTGACTTGACTTGTGTGTTGAGTCAGATCTTCAAACGAAGCTTGTCCGAGCTCGAGTGTGTAGTCTTGAACGTTGACCCAGAGGCGTTGAACCTTTGTTTGGATTAAACGTTGACTGAGAGCTTTCCACAAAGAACACTTGATCTGGGGGACTTGGAGCCTTGATCCCGGATTAGTAGCTGTTCTTGATTTGAAGCTTGAAGATGCTTTGAGGCTTGAAGCTTTAGAGGCTTGAAGACTTGAAGCTTTGTTGAAGATCTTGAGCTTGAAGCTTTGGAGGCTTGAAGACTTGAAGATCTTGAGCTTGAAGACTTGAAGCTTTGAAGATTTGAAGACGCTTTGAAGATCGCTTGAAGGCTTGAAGATCCTCGAACGTTCTTCGCTTGAAGCTTTGAAGATTTGAAGACGCTTTGAAGATCGTTTGAAGTCTTGAAAATCCTCGAACGTTCTTCGCTTGAAGCTTTGAAGATTTGAAGACGCTTTGAAGATCGCTTGAAGGCTTGAAGATCCTCGAACGTTCTTCGCTTGAAGCTTTGAAGATTTGAAGACGCTTTGAAGATCGCTTGAAGGCTTGAAGATCCTCGAACGTTCTTCGCTTGAAGCTTTGAAGATTTGAAGACGCTTTGAAGATCGCTTGAAGGCTTGAAGATCCTCGAACGTTCTTCGCTTGAAGCTTTGAAGATTTGAAGATCGTTCTTCGCTTGTTCTTCGCTTGAAGATCTGGAGGGAGCTTTACTCGTGTTCTCGATCTCTTCAAGTGCGTCGTCTTCGAGTGCTTGAATGTCTGTCTGTCTCTGTGTCTCTGTGTGTCTGTGTGTCTTCAAATGAATGGTGGAGACCCCTTTTTATAGGTGAAAAAGGAGGTCCATGCCACCTTTGGGCCTCACTTAGCGGGCTTGGGCTTCAGCCTGACTGAACCATAATTGGGCCTATCTAATTTGGGCCTGATTTAATTTGTCTGGGCTTGTTTGACTTGGGTCAAACTTTATTTGACTTGAGCTTGATTGACTTGGGTCAGACTTTATTTGACTTGGGCTTGATTGACTTGGGTCAGGCCTCATTTGACTTGGGCTTGATTGACTTGGGTCAGACCTCATTTTAATTTAAGCCCATTTAATTTGTTGGGCTCAAATTATTTATTAATTTACTTTAGAAATTAATTTATTTAAATTCCAAAATAAATTAATATTTAATCAATAAAATCCACGTGTCGCTATGTGATTGGACCGTAAATTTTAATTGCTTACAGTCCCTGCTGTATATTCAATTAATTTCCTTATTTAATACTATTTTTTAATTTTGTTTTTTCATTTTAATGTTTCATAATCCATCTCATGAATGGACGTCTGGAGGCTTTAATTTTTAATTTTTTTTGAATATATCGCTTAATGTATCTCGTTATTGATTCAATTGTATCATTCCATATACTTTTGTTCTTGATCGATATAAATAATGGCTAGCACAATTATGTGGAAATAATATATGAGGTAATATGGTAAAATTAAAAAGAAATATGTAATACTCAAACATTTTGAATATACAGAAAAAACATGCACATTCTATCTTACAGATAGATAGGATGGTGGAGTGGTGGTAATGAATATTTGAAAACACTCATGACATGATTGGTATGAAGGAATTGTTTGGGAATTGAATCATTATTCCCAATATTAATTTCATTCCTAAGTTTGGTATGTTTTGTTTATAGGAATGCTCATTCAGTAAGGAATGTGCATTCCTTCAAACAAGGAAATCACCATTCATGCCACCCCCATAGGTTTAGCCAATCACATTAATTAATATAAAAGAACAATAATATTGTAATTTATAGAGATAGGCATGTCCGCTGAGTATTAAATGCACTTAATTTTGGAAATATTATCTTAAAAATTTCTTAATTTATATTAATTAACTTTATAAGATTAATGCACTTAATTTTGAAAATATTATCTTAAAAATTTCTTAATTTACATTAATTAACTTTATAAGATTAGAAAATAATATTGTAATTGATACATATAGGCGGACAAATGTCCGCAGAATGTTAAATGCAATTAATTTTTTAAACATAATCCAAAAGATTTTTTAATTTACATTAATTTTATAAGATTAGAACAATAAATATTTTAATTGATAGAGATAGAGGAAAAAACATATTTTTATTTTATTTAAATATAGGGATAATAAAATTGCAGCGGACATCAAAATTTGTAGTGGACTAAAGACACATGTCCGCTAAGTGTTAAATGCACCCAATTTTGAAAATATGATCCTAAAAATTTCTTAATTTATATTAATTAATTTTATAAGATTAGAACAATAATATTGTAATTGATATAGATAGGCGGACACAAGTCCGCTGAGTGTTAAATGCACTTAATTTTGGAAATATGATCATAAAAATTTTTTAATTTACATTAATTAATTTTATGATTAGAATAATAATATTGTAATTGATAGAAATAGACAGATCTGCTGAGTGTTAAATGCATGGTCCTAAAAATTTCTTAATTTACATTAATTAATTTTATAAGACTAGAACAATAATATTGTACTTGATAGAGATATGAGGACACATGTCCGCTGAGTGTTAAAAGCATTTAATTTTGAAAATATGATCCTAAAATTTTCTTATTTTACATTAATTAATTTTATAAGATTACGGTAAAACCTCTATAAATTAATATATTTGGGATTGAAGAATTTTATTAATTTAGAGAGATATTATGTAATCGATAAATTAATAATTTTTTAACTTAGAAAGATTATATATAAAAAAAATATAATTTTCATAAATTATTTATACAAATTAGGAATATATTGATTAGAATATATGATTCATATTTTAAGGGATTCATAATTATGTATTATTTGTAAATCAAATCAATTATGTGAGTATAATATTTCTTGAATAGTGCAATCATATAATATTTTCAATATAAAATATTGATCTATTTTATGTGTTTTTAACTTGGGTGCAATTGAGAGATTTAAAAATGTGATTAATGGAGATTTAAAATTCAACAAAAAAAACAAATAATAGTAAATTCATATTTTACCAAATTTTTTTAGAATAATGAAGTTGATTATATATATATATATATATATATATATATATATATATATATATATATATATATATATATATATATATATATATATATATGATAAATTATATAATAATTATTAACTTATGGTTTCGTTTGGATCTTAAGTATTCTTTAGAATTTTCTAAAAAAGTATTATCTTATTATTTAATTGATTGATACCCAAATTTGTACTGATCCCAAGTTGGGACCGGACAAATTATTAATTTTATCGAGTATTAACTTATAGAGTTTCTACTGTAAAACAATAATATTGTAATTGATAGAGATAGGCAGACACATGTCTGCTGAGTGTTAAATGCACTTAATTTTGGAAATATGATCCTAAAAATTTCTTAATTTACATTAATTAATAATTTTATAAGATTAGAACAATAATATTGTAATTGATAAAGATAGGCGGATGCATTTCCGCTAAGTATTAAATGCACTTAATTTTGGAAACATGATTCTAAAATTTTTTTAATTTACATTAATTAATTTTATAAAATTAGAACAATGATATTGTAATCGATAGAGATAGAGGACAAAATATTTTTATTTTTTTTAAATATAGGGATAACAAAATTGCAGTGGATATCAAAATTACAGTGGACAAAATAATTTTTTTTTAACATGGGAATAACAAAAATTGCAGCAGATGTCAAATTTGCAGAGACAAATTTTATTTTTATTTTAAATATGGGTATAACAAAATTGCAGCGGACATCAAAATTGCAAAGGATATATATATATATATAGGGATAACAAAATTCCAGCAGAAATAATATTATTTTTTTAATATGTGGTCATGACCTCCATAATTTTTTTAAGTAGTTCACATCAAATTCTTTTTTCTTTAATAATTTTTTTAATAAAAATAAATCCATGTTTGGGGCCCATAATTTTTTTTAAATAATTCACATTACATTATTTTTCTTAATAATTTTTTAATGAAATAAATTCATGTCCGCCCATAATTATATATATAAAAGAAACTCATGTCAGTTGATTCAAAATTACTGCATGTTCGCTGACAACAATTGAAAAAAAAATACTGCATGTAAAATAAAAAATAAAAAATCTCATGTCTATAAAAAATGTTACATGTCCGCTGAACAGATTTTAAGATATTGAAAAATCTATTTTTATAAAACATGTTCGCCAATTTAAATTGTTCATTAACTTAGCCATTATTTTATTATTTCATGTCATATTTGATTAATTAATTATGTAGCTAGAAAAGAAGTACATTCTGATACATAAAGCTTTCAATGGTTCTTCTCATCCCTATTATTAACATGTGGGCCACCATTAAGGGCATTAATTGCATTACATGTAAAAAGTGGCAAATTAGATTGTAATGTAAAACTTAAGGCAATTTAGATGGAGTAGTTTTAAAATAGGACAACAGTTGGCATTTCCAAAAATGATCTCTACCGAACACATAACACACTTTATCATTTATTTGTTATACTCCCTCCATCCTACTGAAACGTACGCGTTTTTCCATTTTGGTTCGTCCCAATACAAAGTGTGCATTTTTCTTTTTGGTAAAAGGGACCCAGACAAATTAATTACTTCTCTCTCTTTGGGCTCACCCATCATACTAATACAACTATCCACTTTACATTTAAATATCACTTCTCTCACCTCAATACACATTAAAATATTATATCCTTTAATTTACGTGCAAAAAACAAACGTTCACCTTTCAATAGGACGGAGGGAGTATAAAAAGATACCATTATACTTATAAAAATTATAATTTTTCTTAATCTTCGAAAGAGGACGCAAATATAAATGGAACGAAGGGTGTGGGTATCTAAATTTTGTCATTTGATACGTAATATTATAAAATAGTCATTTCATTCTAGTAAGGATAAGCCCCATATCACATAACAAAATTTCAAAAAAAATTATTCAAATTTACAAAATATATCATTCATTTCATTTGAAAAGTGGAATTATTTAAATACTGAGACAAAATGATAAAAATAACAAAAATACCCACCCACAATAAATTAAATAATACTCATTTAATCTACAGAGAAAAACAAATACTTTGTCAGGAGAAGGATGGAGTAAGTATTACTCCCTCCGATCACTTACAAGAAATCTATTTGCACGTGAATGTTATCACTTTTTATTTACTACTGTAATTTGTTCATGAAATAATTCATTACACAATTGTCACTTTTTACCAATTGAGTATCATTTTTCACCTTTGAGGGCCCGACTCTCTATAGGCTTACGAACCTAATAAAAATATTGTCATTTTTTATTTACTACTATGATTTATTCATGAAATAATTTACTGCATTATTATTATGCACTTTTTACTAATTGAGTATCAGTTTTATTTTTTTTTATTAAAATATTTGCTTCTTAATTCGTTTCACGAAAACCACCGCATAAAACGATCTAATACAAGTTTTTTCTTTTTATTATTAATTAATAAAATATTCTTTACTCCCTCCGTCCCATGTAAAGTGATGCTTTTATTTTTTACACGTGAATTAAAGAATATTTATTTAATGTGTAGTAAATAGTTTTATTAGTGAGTGTGTGTGCCCATATTTTAATTGTATTAGTGAATATGTATGAATCTCATATATGTAAAAAAAGACAGGAGACTCCTTAGGTGAGATGCTGAAATGAAAAAATTGACCTTCTGAGTAGAGTCGTCAAAACGGGCCAGCGGGGCGGGGCGGGCCGAAACCCACCACAACCCGCCATTTGGCGGACTTAGGCGGGCGCGGCCTAGGCGGGTTGCGGGCTAGAAATGTTCGGCCCAACCCATCCAAAAGCGGATCGCGGGCTATGGCGGGCCAACCCGCCAATTTTTTTTCTTTTTTTCTTTTTAATTAGGGATGATATTATTAAAATAAAATATCAAAATAATGGTACAAAATACTACAATATCAACAAGACAATTAAAACATAAACATGATTCCTATAAAATCTGCATTCTTACCAACTCCTCTCTTCACAAAAAAGTTCCAAACATTTGAAAATTTCCTCGACTTATATTTACCACTTGAGTTCGTATTTCTAATATCATACTCCCTCCGTCCCGCACCAAGGGCCTCTTTTTTCCATTTTGGTCGTCCCACCCAAAGAGTCCTATTTCCTTTTTTATACACATGGGTCCCATACTCACCCACTAATACAATTAAAATATGGGGTCCATACTCCCACTAATACAACTACCCACTACACATTAAATAATAATACTCCTTAATTCACGTGCCAAAAAGCAAAAACTATACTTGCCGTGGGACGGAGGGAGTATATATTACTCCCTCCGTCCCATAGAAGTTGGTATAATTTTTTTTGGGCACGGAGATTAAGGAGTATAATAATTTAATGTAAAATGGAGTAAAGTGAAGTGAGAGAAATAATATTTAATGTGTAGTGGGTAGTTATATTAGAGGTGATATATGGGGCCCATGCGAATAGATTAATTGTTTTTGTGTGGGTCCCATGTATTAAAAAGGAAATGTGTCAACTTTAGTGGGACAAATCAAAAATGAAAATGTGTCAACTTTTATGGGACGGAGGGAGTATTACTTTGATTCAAATCGGCAAACTCCATAATTTTTTTTTCTAATCTGCAAGAATATAAATACAAACACAAATATTAATTACTAAAAAAAATACTTACCTATACATAATCAACATTTTTTTTCAAATTTTCAATTTAAATCAAGAATTAAAAGAAGAATATGTTTAAAGTAGTAAACTTTTGTAAAGAATAATACGCAAAAGATAAACTTTAAGCATTTCTCTCGAGTTTGACATGTGACGGGTTTAGGCGGAGCAGAGCGGGTCAAATCCGCATCAACCCACTATTTTGCGGGCTTAGGCGGGATGACCTAGATGGGTTGCGGGCTAAAAATGCTCGACCCAACCCACCAATTATATAGGTGGGTACGATTCGACCCGACAGGCCAGCTCATTTTGACAGCTCGACTTCCGAGGTGAAGGAGGGAGTAATATAACTATATTTGTTTTATTTTAAAGAATAAAAGAAGGATAGCGTACACAAAACCCATGAGATTAGGCAAATTTGAAGGGACAATTTTGCCCCTATAACCGTGGTATAAATCAATACCCATATGGGGTTTAAGCACTATTCTTGCTTGCTTTCTTGGATTTGAAGCCCACAAGAGGTTTTATAAAATCTTTTTTTTTCATTTATTTATTTATTTATAATTTCCATAATATTAATAATTCCTATTTCCTTTACTTTATTACAGAAGTAGTTTATTTGCGTGACGTAATTCTTGTTTCAATACTCTTTTCTGTATATAACACGACAACTTTATACACGAACTAGACATCCATTTCTATTCATAGTCAAAAATTTATCATCGGTAATTCTTTCTTTTAATTTTTTTTCCCTTTATCCTTCTTCTTTTCGCTCTAAAATTTCTGTTGCAATTTTCGGCATCTCTTTGTTTCTATCCTCCTTGTGGATTTGAAAATTCTGATTTGGGGTTTTTGTGAATTTGGTAAGATTCTGGGTTTAGTTGGGTTGTTTTCGTTCCTTGCTTTGATTTTCTTAAGAAATTGTGGAAATTCAGGTTGATCCTTCTGAGATCTGGTCGAATTTCTCGAGACTTTGATGTCTTTGCTTTGAACCGAATAGCAGTTGATTTGGGATATGAATTTTGTTGTTTGATTTGTCTGTTCTTGATTTCTTCGAGTCGGTGGAGGTTAAAACACGAGTTATATATTTGTTTTCGATGGAATTTGGGGTTTGGTTGGAATTGCACTTGATCGGACTCCGGAATCATGTGACTGGATCTGATGATTGAAGAATTGTGATGTTTTTGGTGTACATCTGTGTTATCATTTGGTAAAAGCTTTATCGATGGAGATTCTTGCAAACTGCAAGAATTGTAGGGGCTCTTGTATATTGAAATCTGTCTAATTCTCGTGCGACTTAATATTTGAATCGTATAAATTTTTGTTTGGTTTGATCTTCGTTTCATTGATTATAAGCTGTATATAGTTAATAATCTTGAATTTATGTTGTCTGTTTGTAGTTGGATCAGGAGAACATTTAATTCTGTAACCGCTGGGATGCAGAATTCTCTTTCTTTCTTCTATTCTGGGGTTATCTTTGGTCTTTGGGTGCGGGCTTGTGGCCATGATGATCTGTTTTCCCCAATTCATATATGTGTGTGTGCGCGCGTGTGTGTATTGTATAGTGAATAACATGCAAATGCATTGCTTGCTTTATTGAGATAAGCCTAATGCTGAAATAACAGATTATTGTGAGTGTATATTTAAAATGAGAGATTATAATTACCTTTTCCTTTACCATGGGTGGTTTTAGTTTCATGTGGCTCATTGTGTTTGTTTAATCATCATATGTTTTTGAGTAATTTTGTGTTTTGGATATGTAATAGCTTTTTCAATTGATCATTACACTTGCTGAATGTTTTGTAGATTAAGGGCGACTTTGTGACATCATATTACCTCATTTGAAGATCTCATATTGGCATGCTTCCTAGATATGGTATCAAAGAAAGGGCTGGATTGTGGAAGCAGTGGCTATCGAGCCCCCATTATTCCCAAAGCTCCTCGATCAATTCGGGTAGCCATGCTTTTGAATTGTGTAATACCCATTCATTTCCGTTTTAACCGTGTTTGACTAAGTACTTGGTCTTCCTTTGATATTCCAGAGGAGATACCCACCCAAGAAATCGGTTGAAGACAGCCAACTTTGTGCCTTCGAATTACTTGCAGATGTAGCTGGTAAGTTGTTACGGGAGAGTGAGAGCTCTGTCTCGAGCAATGTTGAAGTCCAACTGGTTATTAGCCAAAATGGGGATGAGAAGGGACAATCTGTTGATGAAAAGGGTTTGAAATTAGATAGCTTTGACCATGGAAGTTGTGCTGAGAGTCCTTTTGTTCCGAAAATTTCGTTTCAGGAGCTACCACAAGCAGAAAATGATTCTGTCTTAGAACACGCATCTGTACGTGCTAGTTCTGACTTCTCAATGAAAGTAGAGTCTGATTCTAAACTAGGAATTTGTGATTTTAACAAGACCGAGGGGATTTCCGCCTGTAAAGTTGGGGGCTCTACCTGGGTTGGTAATACCTGCATCCCCAAAGTAGAGGAAATACACTCTCAGGATGACAAAAATCAGCTAGACAAGTTACATATGGGTAGCTCATCCACTGTAAAGGATCCTATTGAAGAATGTGTGAATAGTAATATGCTAATAAAATCAGATGGTAGTGTACAGTTGCCCTTGTACAGGGACTCCGTTTCAGATGCCTCACCACAGAAGCACTGGAACAATGTAAAATTAGGAATTAGAGATGATGACGAAAATTATTTTGGCTTCAAGAAGCCTGGTTCTAAGGTTAGGCCTTATAGGCCGCAGTCGCGTGTTGGAAACCGTAGAATACGAAAAATGTTGACATCGAAATACAGGAAAATAGCTCCAAAGCTGAAGAGTTGCGAACTTTATCACACTGGTAAGTGGCAGTTATCACCTGATTGAGTTTAGTATGCTAAAATCTTACTTTTTTGCACGAGTACATGGTAATTCTTACACTAATATCTGTTTCTGTGCTCCTTGCGCTAATTTTAGGTGAGAGAATGAAGTCGTTTTACCAATATAGGAAGAGGGTTTATACACCCGACAGATGTCAACAAGCGCCGATCAAGAAAAGGAAATTGTTTGATCACAGATATGAAGTTGCATATGATCAGGGCACCAGTGGCAATAGCATCTCTGGTTTACCTGAGAAAGCAAGAAGGATAGATAAGAGCAGCTCTGCTGTCATGTTGGAAAGAGGTCCTCTATCGTACTTGTACTTTGAAAGTTCAGGTGTTTGCAATATATTTAAATGATTAATGCAATGTCTTGCAGCAACTGGCTCATTAAATATGGTGAAAGGTCATAAAAATGCCAAGGATCCTCATGGTACCTAATTTCTCTCTTGGAATGTGCAAATTTTCATTTATTCCTATTTTATTTTGTCGATACGAGGTTCTCACACCAGTATTATCTCTTCTTCAGTGAAGTTTAGCATTAAGTCCTTCAAGGTTCCGGAACTTTACATTGAGGTCCCTGAAACAGCAAGTGTTGGTTCTCTGAAGGTTTGAGCTTACTCACATCCCTAGTTATGAACATATTTTGGGACTTGGGAGATAGATGAAAAAATAAGATGGCATTTTCGCTCTTAAGTGTTAATATGTTTTGCTGATAATCCTAGTAGATCTTCATCTAATAAAACTTTGAGCTGAGTTATCTTCTATTCTGCATTTTTTAGAGATCTGTGATGGAGGCAGTTACTGCCATTCTTGGAAGTGGGATACGTGTTGGGGTCATTCTTCAGGGCAAGAAGGTCCGTGATGATAATAGAACTCTACAGCAGGCTGGAATTTCTCAGAGTAGCAATCTTGACACCCTGGGTTTTACACTAGAGCCATGTCTTACGCATGTTTCCCCTTCCAAGGCCACTCAAAAACTTCCGGCAGTGTTGCCTGATGAGGAACATCAAGAATTACTCAGGTCTGATGATTCTATGACTTCGTGAAAGGATATTTAATCTCTCTTCTGTTTGGAATGATCAAAATGCATTATGGTATTCACTCTGACAATTATGTTTAGCTACGCTCTAAATTGTAGTAATCCTATCCTGTACGCGGTTATATCATGAGAGAATTTTCTTCAACTGCTTCCGTCACATGCATTTATGCGATTCCTTATTCATATGTAAACTTATCAGAGAATTCTTATTAAGAGAAGATATCTTAGTTGAGAGCTGAAATCGATGCTATTATAATTGTAAGTAATCTAGTTTTGATTTATTTCAACTCTCAGTTGAACCCGTCGTCGTTTTATCTTATTCTCCAGGTCTCCTGCCACTCCAATGATCGATTCAGGGATTTCAAATGCCTCAGTTGATCCCCCTATTGTCACTAAGGTTGATAATGTCGACACCAATGGATTCACATCCTCCACAGAGACAACATCGAACGAAATAATGGACGCAGCAGTTTCTGATTCCAAGGCATTGGTCCTAGTAACCCCAACTAATTTAGAGTCACTTGCGGTAGTTCCAGTGAACCCCAAACCTAAACGCAATGAAATGTCGCAGCGCAGAACTAGGAGGCCGTTCTCAGTAATGGAAGTTGAAGCACTCGTTGAAGCAGTCGAAAAACTTGGGACCGGAAGGTAAGAATGCAGTACAAATCTTACGACCGACAAAGTACTGGTCAGTAGATCTATTTCCAATCCATCGTCACATGTTCATTAATTTTTCTCGTTGCTTATGCAGGTGGCGCGACGTTAAAATCGGTGCTTTCGAGGATGCAGATCATAGGACTTACGTGGACCTGAAGGTATCTCTCACCATACCTGCCTGATAAAAGATTGTCACAAGTAGTAATTTTATATTTATTTGCATTGCAACAGACTGTTAGGCATATAATATTGCTAACTGAATCTTATAATCATATGACATAACGTGAAAATTCAAGAAATCATTCACATGGGATGTTGGAGATAAGACAGAAGGTCATTGGGATGCTTTAATTAAGAGAATTAATGCCCATGTGATGTAGGTTTTATTGTTTATTATGATTATTACAGGATAAATGGAAGACTTTAGTTCATACAGCTAGCATTTCTCCTCACCAAAGGAGAGGTGAGCCAGTGCCACAGGAGCTGTTAGATCGGGTATTGTCCGCTCACACGTACTGGTCCCAGAATCAGTCGAGACAACACGGAAAACAGCTAGTCGAGCCCCTGAAACCCGCGGATCCTCTTGCGGCTTGAAGCGATGGAGCTTCTAATTACCAGTAGTGTAAAGAAAATTTCACTCCCATAGGAAAGTGTTAACATTGAAGTTGTATAAAAGTGTCGTGTTTGAAATTTGTTTTAGCAATCTCACACTCACTCAACTGACTTGATGTTGGTTCATTTACTTCTGGATAGACTGATTTATTTTTTTTTTAATTTCCTTGAAAAATGTTGTTGGAATAAATGTGTTTTAACAGACTAATTTCAGTGACATTGACTTTTGGTTTCTTTCACGTCCAGAGGTGGCATTACCTTTCGAGTTTACAACTTTAAATTTTGAGAGAGAGAGAAGAATTTCTGAGTTTTGTAACTTAATTAATCAGTATATTACTCTCTTCGTACCGCAGAAAGGTACGCGCTTCATTTGTAAATGATTCGTACCGCAGAAAGGTACGCGCTTCATTTGTAAATGAAAACGGGTAGTATAATTTAACATTTTTTTTGTATTTATATAAAATAAAATATACTCCCTCCATTTAATATTAAATTTTACACTTTTCGATTTTCGTTCCTCTCATATTAAATTGCACAATTCAAAAAAGAAAATATTACATCAATTTTAACTTTAAAAGTATATTCTAACTATAAATTTAACATACTTATCTAACAAATATAACGTGTATTTTGTAATTTATTATTATTTAAAAGTACTAAAATATCCTCTAAAAGTTAATAAAATGATCAAAAAATTTTATTTTTTTTAAATTCTATATTTCAATAACAGTGTAAGTAAATATAGGAAGGAGGGAATAATAAATATCAATATCAATATAATATATAAAAGTGATGTTTATCATCATCTCTCATTCCCTTTTTACGATAAGTTGGGAGGATGGAGGATGATGTCACAATTGACGTCAAATTATTTAAAAAATAAATAAAAAAATCATCAGTTGGTGGACTGTTGGAGCATAATTTATATTCGATCACAATTTATTTATATAAATTAAAAATCAAAAAAAAAATCCAAAATGAAACAAAAATGATTAGCTGTGATTGGTTGTGGTGTAGATGGAGTGGTGTTACTGCTTGTGATGGTGCACGTTGGAGCATGTGAGAATGAATGTGTTGATGTTGATTGTACCTCTAAATATATACGTGGACACATATGATTGGTCGAGTGTCTTATGGTCTCACACCCTTTATTAAAATAAATAGAAATTATCGAAGTACTCACTAAATATATTTGCTGATGTTTGTTTTTCTTGTTATTCACTTAAAACACGGAGTTCTAACTTCACCAATAATTATGGTTGAAGGTGAAATGTTAAACTCATTTTTATTAGGGATGTCAATGGGCGGGGCGGACCGAGTAGTTGAGTACTCGGACTCGGACCCATTCTTTTGTCGCGGGTTCGGGCCGCCCCGTGACCCGTACGGGGCGGGCGGGTCTGTCATGTTTTTGGACCATTTTGATTTTTTATTTTATTTTAAATATCTATTATAAATAATGTGTAATATATATAATTTCATTTAATTAGAAATTATATAAATAGAAATATCATGTATTTTCTATTTAATTAATCAATTAAGCAAATATATCTTATAAATAATGAATATAATAAAAATATAAATAAAATATACATGTTATACACATAATATTTTATAAATATAAATATTAAATGGGTCTAAACGGGTCCAAACGGGCCAAAACGGGGCATCACTGCTACCCAGACTCGCCCCATTCTTGATACGGGCCAGGTCGGGTCCGCCCCAAATTCACGGGCCAGGGAGAGTCCGGGCGGGCTGGGCCATTTTTGACATCCCTAATTTTTATACTCTTTTACACTTTCGTGTGAAATTAATGTGGAATATCGTAATGTCTACGGACAACACAGTATCGGACATATTGAATCAAATTGTTAGTCACATAAGATAGGGAGTCCTACCTTCACCAAAACAATGATAAAAAAGAGAGATTTATATGTCCTTCCACACTTTTGTATGGAACCGACATAGAATATAATAATAATAAATTGTTAGGCACAGTTAGAGAACCTTAACTTCACCAAAAATCACAGAAGATGAAGTATTGACTCCACTTATATGTCCTTTCATACTCTCGTGTGGACTCATGGGATATCGTAACAATTCGTCCCCTTTCAAATCGGACATCCACATACGACACATTCCGAGTGGCAACCCACTCGTCAAGACCCACAACTCTAAGTGGCAACCCCCTGACCCACATCCAGGGTGGTAACCCTTGGGTCTACCATCAAGTAGCTCCTTACCGTGGCCTGTTCGGAATTGGCTGGTCGAACAAAATTATTTGGCATATAAGCTAGGGATCCTAACTTCAATAGAAGAGTTGACCCCATTTATGTCTTTCCACACTTGCAAGTAGGATGTAAGATATCATAACAATACATATTAGAGTAAATTAATTAAGTATTAATTATACTCTTCTTTACTAGTTTAATCTTTTAAATAACATGATCACTTAAAACGATATCAGAGGTATCACTTAAAACGATATCAGAGGTAGTCAATCCCCTACCAAATTTGCAGTTATGGTGAACCCATTTACTTTCAGTTGCTCCTTTTTAGAATATGATTATTCAAAGAAAGAATGAGTCTCTTGTATTAATAATCCAAAGAGAAAAATGTAAGGCTGTATTTGTTTTGGGTTAAAAAAATTAGTTTAGCAAAATCAACATCTATATCGTAAAAAAAAAAAAATCATCTAGATACATACCTATAAACAATATTCCCTCCGTCCCCCGAGGTACTTCACGTATTGTTGTGCGCGGAATTTAAAAAAAAATTGTTATTTTATGTATAAAGTAAGAGAGAGAATAAGTATTTTAATTAATTTAATGAAAAAGGTGTGTAAAGTTATTGGAATGTGTGAAAAAATAAGTATTATGTTGGAATATGTGTAAAAAGTAGGTATTGTTATAGTATATTTTTTACCATTTTTAGTAAAAGTAAAGTGTGAAATATTTTGTGGGATGAATGAAAAAGGAAAGTGTGAAATACTTTGTGGAACGAATGAAAAAGAAAAGTGTAAAATACTTTGGGGATGGAAGGAGTATAAATTAACATACTCACTCATCATACATTATCTCTCATCAATCAATATTTTTCAATTCTTGTACATCCTCAGTCATCTCAACTCTTAAATCTATTTTTACTCTTATGAACACATCACAGCTCACATCTTCCCCAATTATTTTGACAAAATTAAAATTCACTAGTACATAATTCAAAACAAACATATAGATTATATCATTCACAATGCATTAATCAATAGTAAAACATAAACCACAATAATAAAATAATATTATTACAACTTCACACCCAAAATGATCATTTAATTTTAAATAAGTGGAAGCTAAAACCTCTTGAGAAGAAAATACAGTGAATCATAAAGGTAAATAACTAAAATAGCACTATTGCACAAAGAAACCTTGTCAAAAAAGAAATTGCGAAATCAAGAAATACCCTCAAGCCAACTCAACTCACCTCACCAACAATTCAGTTTTTAGACCTTTCAACCAAATAACTAACTTTGTTTTGTTTAAATCATATCCAACCAACAAAATTATGAGTAAAAAGCTTAATCATAGATAGTACACAACATATTCCCTAGAAAGTGGTATTTGAAAGTTACTGTAGATATGACTCTTCTCACCACACCCTGAGCATTCAAGAAAATCATTTCTACCCTAAATATTTACAAAACATGCTCAAGGAGTATCATATCAATTGTGTAATAATGAATGGGAACACAAGGCAGGCAGCATGGTACTTCAGAATTGCCCATTCTAAAGGAGATCAGCTTCTCACTTCTCATTCACTCCAACGACCAAAAATAACTAACCATTTATCACACCATTCGAGGGAAACATGGGTTCTTATTTAAAGCAAAATTCAAGCAGTACTAAATTAATTAATGCTTCTCTATTCTGTACAAGCCAAACAGGGTACTATCAAAAGATCTCCCATCACATATCCAAAAAAATCTTAAGCACTTTCTTCCTAATGCACTAATTAGAAACTTTGTTGTGTCTGCACACCCATCTCAACATTTTAACTCTACATATTAACTAGAGATCAGACAATATCAATCAAATTTCTGATATCTAAAGCAGCACATGAACATTGAAGAACAACTATCAGGACCAATGGAGACATATAGAACACTTCCAAGAACCTAAAATTAAATGATTTTTTTAAAAAAAGAAAGTTGTAGGCAATTCAAAACAAAATGGAAATTGTGCAAACAAGTATTTTGTTCTACCACCATTGTATGCAACTGGCAGAAAACATTCTTACAAGAATCAAAAACAATATCCAGAGTGATATATGCCCAATCAAAATCACAGGGTACCTTTCTTGCTTGAGAAATAATCACCTACTGTCAAGAACACATGTTCACCCAAGACCACACTCACTGGGGGTTGACCTTCAATGCAACTAACCTGGATCTTACCCTTTCCATGTTGGAACTCGGCCTTCAAATTATAATGATCTCTTGACAACAAATATGTTTGTAATCCGAGGGCAAACTTGGTTTTTCCACCGTATAATGAAGCAATGGCATCTGAGTTGAACACTAGAGATGGTCTCGCTAAAGTGATGGCAAAAGAGAGATTCGAGATCCCATGGAAGCTTTCCTCAGCAAGAACCACCGCATGTGGAGGAAATAAAGCATGGTGAAGCAATGGAGAACCGAGGGCTTCTCTAATGTACAACTCCTGTGATTCTAGAATTTCTTGAGCAGTTGTTTCACCTGTATCCAATGATTTGAAGAATACATCCACCAAGTCAGTGGGTTCGAGGGCAGCTTTCTTCCGCAGTTTCTGGATTCGGTTTACAATCTCACGGGCAACTCCGGCTTCAAACAATGACTCGTCTCCACGCAAGTCCAATACCACCAAGACATCACCATCTCCTTTAGCATCCATATCTTCCACCTTTGTATTACCAGGAGGCTTAAATTCCCGAGTAATCTTGATATCGCTATGCTTCAGAACATGTCCTGCAATAGTGATTTCTCCTGCTTTCTCAAAAGCCAGGATACCTTCTGTTGACATTGCCTTTACTTCCTTTGCAACAGCTCCCATTGATTTACCGAGCCTTTTACCAAGAACACTGAAATCAGGCTCTGCGCGCAAGGTAGAGTACTTCAAGGTATCGTTGCAGGGGATCAATGACTTCACGTTAAGCTCTTCAAGCACATACTCCCTCAGCTTACCAGCAATGTCATCCAAGAAGTCTGCATCAGGATGCACAATGACCATCTCCTTAAGTGGTGTTTTAAGAGGTTTGTTATGACGCTCGCGGATGTTGCGTGCAAGATCAATGATTGTCATCATCCGAGTCACACTTTCTTCAATTCTTTCCCCTCTCTTTCCTTCTACTGTAGGAAAACTACAAAAGTGGATGCTTTCTTCTGATCCATTGCTAACTTTTCTCAAATTCTGATAAAGAATTTCAGTGAAAAATGGCGTGAATGGAGCCATAGATTTACACGCTGTTAGGAGCACATAATACAGAGTTGAAAGAGCAATTCTACAATCTTCTTCCCCCGTACGACCTTTTAGTCTCTTTCGATTGAACCGAACATAAATATTTGTCAAGTTGTCCAAAAACTTCAACAAATAAGGAACCACAGTGTACAACCTATAAGCATCCATTTCTTGCCGCACAAAATGGACTAAACTCTGAGTTGCTGAGTTGATCCATTGGTCAAGAACATTTGAGGACTTCTGAAGATCAGATTGATTCATTGGAGTAAATGGAGCAAGTCCCTCAACTTCACATCTTTTAGCATTTTGCACAAAGAACCTATAAGCATTATACCATGGCAAGAAAACATCTTTTACGACACCATATACACCATCCTTTTTAAAACGCAAGGGCTCAGCGCGTACAACTGGAGAGTTGATGATGTACAATCTTAAAGCATCAGCTCCATAATCATTAATGACTTCAGATGGAGGAGGATAGTTCTTCAATCTCTTACTCATCTTCTTTCCATCCTCAGCCAGTACAAGGCCATTGCAAATGAGGTTTCTGAAAGCAGGTTTTCCAAAAAGTGCAGTTGATAGAACCATAAGAGTATAGAACCATCCACGAGTCTGATCCAGACCCTCTGCCACAAAATGTCCAGGGAAATTGTTCTCAAATAGCTCAACATTCTCAAAAGGATAGTGGATATAAGCATAAGGCATGGATCCACTCTCAAACCAACAATCAAATACATCTTCCACTCGTTGAAGAACACCGAATTTTTTACCACGACTTGAAGGGATAGTAATATGATCAATATTGTGTCTATGCAAGTCTGTTACCCTCTCACCAGAAAGTTTTTCCAGTTTCTCAATGGAATCCATAACAACAATTTCTTCACCATCTTCACTAATCCATAAAGGAAGTGGAGTGCCCCAAAACCTGCTTCGACTGACAGCCCAATCTCTAGCATTCTCCAGCCAATTATGAAATCGTTTTTCCTTCACAAAATCAGGCACCCAGTAAGTCTGTTTGTTGTTCTCAAGCAATTGATCTTTAATCTTTTCCACAGCCACAAACCAGCTGGGTACTGCTCGGTAGATGAGGGGAGTATCAGATCTCCAACAAAAAGGATAATTATGTGTAGAGCTCCCAGATTTGACAAGCCTGCCTTTATCTTTCACCGCTTGGATAATATCTTTATCTGCATCTTTGACATAACGCCCCTCAAAATCAACAACTCTCTCAGTGAAACATCCATCATCATCCACAGCTACAACCAGGTTTTCCCCTTTGGTAATTATGCCATTTGCCATGCAAACACGGTAATCATCTTCACCAAATGCAGGAGCACAGTGAACAATTCCAGTACCACTGTCATCAGTTACATAGTCATCTGAAACAACTTTAAATGCCACATCAGTAAAGTCCTTGAAGTAATCAAACAATGGGACATACTTCTTTCCCACAAGTGATGCCCCACTGAACTTATCCAAAATTTCATACGTATCAACATTCCTAGCTTTGCCACCGGATGACTTGGCTCCATCACCCTTATTCGCCTTCTCAACAGGAAGCTGTGACAAACGAGACTCAGCAACCACAAAGACTTTCCCGTCAAACTTGTTTCGAACCTTCAGATAAACAAAATTGGCATTGACACAGAGTGCAAGATTGCTGGGCAAGGTCCAAGGTGTTGTGGTCCATGCAACAAAAGATGCACCATCTGGATCATCAACAAAGGGAAATGCTACCATTATTTCAGGGTCAGGAACCTCCTTGTAGTTGGAATTGGCTTCAAAATTGGATAACGGTGTTTTACAACCTGTACTGTATGGCATAACCTGCAAAATTAACATATGCAAAGGCCAATTCAAGAGCAGTAGATAACCCAATTTGAAATTCAAATTCTTATCACTTCCATAATATCTTCCAGCAAAACAACAAGCAAGAAGTAAACAGCTTCAAATTTGAAAACAAATAATGGATTCAACCAAATGATAAAATCAACTTGATTCAATAATATATATCCCAAAGTTAAGAGCATTACAAACCTTGAAGCCTCGATAGACAAGACCTTTCTCAAACAGCTGAGCAAACACCCACCACACAGACTCCATGAAATTCAAATCCATGGTCTTATAATCGTTCCTGAAATCAATCCATCTTCCCATTCTAATCACGGTCTGCTCCCACTCACCCACGTACCTCTGCACAATCCCCCTACACTCTTCGTTATAATTTGCAATACCCATCCTAAGCACGTCCTCCTTGGTTCTGATCCCCAATGTGACATCAATCTCATGCTCCACGGGTAATCCATGGCAATCCCATCCGAATCTTCGGGTGACGTGATGACCAGTCATCGACTGATAGCGAGTAACGATGTCTTTAATAGTTCCAGCCAGAATGTGGCCGTAATGAGGAAGGCCGGTGGCGAACGGCGGCCCATCGTAGAAGACGTACTCGGGATATTGTTTAGTCCGCTCAAGCTGAGTTTTGAAGGCGTCGGTTTCGTCCCACCATGCGAGGATGTTCTCCTCTTGAGCAGGAAAGGAGAAGTCCTTGCCTTCGCAAACGTCGTCCATGGATGTGTGATCGGCGGCCTCAGTGACTAGGGTTTTGGAGAGTGGCAGCCTAAAATTATAAAAATGGGCAGTTTGTTTCGCGAAAATAAAAAAGAAAAATATACTCCAATATTCTTTTAAGTAGCATTGACTGCTGCTTAGATAATACTGTGCCAGCGGAGCGGGCCGGGCGGGTCGGGCCAAAACCCGTCTCAACCCGCACATTTGGCCGGCTTAGGCGGGCGGGTTTAGACGGGTTGCGGGCTAGAAATATTCGGCCCAACCCATTTAAAGGCAGATCGCGGGCTATGGCGGACCAACCCGCGAATTTTTTTTCTTTTTTTCTTTTTAATTAGTAATAATATTATTAAAATGAAATACCAAAATAATGGTACAAAATACTATAATATCAACATAAATATGATACCTATAAAATCTGCATTCTTACCAACCACTCTCTTCACAAAAAAAATTCCAAACATTTGAAAATTCCCTTTACTTATATTTACCACTTGAGTTCGTATTTCTAATATCATACTCCCTCCGCCCGCTTCTAAGGTATTCATTTTACTATTTTTTGCGTCCGCTTCAAAGGTATCAATTTCCCCTATTTAGTAAAAAAATATACAATATGACCCACCACTTCCTCTAGTACAACTACCCACTTTACATATAATAATAATACTCCTTAATCCACGTGCAAAAAGCAAATGGATACCTTAGAGTCGGACGGAGGGAGTATATATTAGTATTACTTTAATTTAAATCGACAAACTCCATAATTTTTTTCTCCTAATCTACAAGAATATAAATACAAACACAAATATTAATTACTCCCAAACAAAATAATTATCTAAACATAATCAACATTTTTTTTTCAAATTTTCCATCTAAATCAAGAATTAAAAGAACTTGTTTAAAGCAGTAAACTTTTGTAAAGCATAATACACAAAAGATAAACTTTAGGCATTTCTCTCGAGTTTGACACGTGGCGGGCTTAGGCGGAGCGGGCCAAACCCGCCTCAACCCACGCATTTGACAGGCTTAGGCGGACGGGCCTAGGCGGGTTGCGGGCTAGAAATACTCTGCCCAACCCACCAATTATATAAGTGGGTGCGGTTCGACCCGACAGGTCTATCCCATTTTGACGGCTCTAACTACTAATAGGGATATACTAGTTTAGTATACTTAAATCTGAACACAAATTTTTAAAATATTTGATAATCTATTACAAAAAGATATTTTTTTACTTTTACCTTATTTAATTTGAATTAAATATTTTAAATTATTTTATATTTGAATTAATTATTTTAAAATATTTTATATTTTCAATCTACAATAAATTTAGGAATCCAACTGATGAATCGGTACCTATATGATCTTAATCAATTAAGTTAGTTTTTAATTTAATCTCCACCATTAAATAAAATAATATCTTTTTATTTTAAAATTATTCACTACCCATTTTTAATCTATAAATATGGGTGCATCATTCCACCAATGCACCCTATAATCATTCTAAATTTATTATTCAGTAGTTATTAGATTTTCTTTATTTAATATATTTCATATACATTTTAAAAATCTCAACCTATATATAAAATTTTTCACTTATTCGTTCATTAATATACTTATTAGATTTTTTATAAGTATGTTTATTGGTAGTTAAAAGTATGTTTGTACTGAATTATACTATAACACCTTAAAAGCATACTTTAATTTATTATTCATCATATTTTTGAAAAACATACTTTAATTAACAATAAATATACTTTACTTATATAACAATGATTCTTTTAACAATGAGTCAATCCGTCTCATATAATAACCGTCTCACAAGAGACTTTATCTTAAAAAGAGCAATCTCGACCTATATATAAAAATTTTCACTTAATAGTATACTACTCCCCCATCCCATCGAAATGTCCTCATTTTACTATATTGGGCGTCTCATTTAAAAGTACTCATTTTTCCCTTTTAATAAAATGACTCGTATATGGTTCACCACTCAATACTAATACAACTACCCACTACACATAAAATAATAATACTTCTTAATTTATGTGTAAAAAGTAAATGAGACCTTTGCCTCGAACAGAGGGAGTATTAGTTTTTTTATTTAATTTCACATATATTTAAAAAATCATCACTATATATAAAAATTTTCACTTATTCATTCAATAAGATTTTTTTAAAAAAAAAAGTGTTTTTTTATCTTAATTTGTTTGTAATTTATTTTTTTGGGGGGTGTTTTTGTTGATATATATATATATATGGGGAGAGAAATAGTTTCCTATAAACCGGGTGTGGTCCCTTTAAGTTTAAACCCTAATAATACTAGAAGGGAGACCACAATTTACACCATAAATCCGGTTTATACAAGTGTTTGCCTTACATCGAGAATAATAGGATTGGAATGGGGGTTTAATCAAAAATCACAACGTCAACAAATTAGAACAGATCAGCTCATAGTTACACATATGGGAATTAACTAAAGCTTGTTGACGCAGTCTCCCAAATAGGATAACTCATACACTAATATTGAAATAATACTTGATCTCATCGTCTCGTTTCTTCACAAAACATGATTCCGTCGCCCCTTCCTCGTCTTCTTAGAATAAACAAACAATCAAACACGATCATATGAGATATTATTCACCATTTTCAGTAGAATCTCATGGCCACCATATTCAATAATCTCACTGCACTTAACCCATACATGAGATATTTTACGCTAGCGTCGTGCTGAGAAGCCTGAAGTTGCAAATCATCAAGCTTCGTTAAAAGCTAATAATTTTACAACCACATTCACAATAGCAAGAATATACCAATTCAGGTAAAGCAACTCTGTTGACATTAATTTCATCTTATTCGGTTCTATGCATCAAACCAAAGCACGTCCTCTGGAAAAGGGCACAGAAATTCACACCCGGTTTTTTCATATACAAGCCCACCTGCATGCTTTACATGAGCTGTACTCTTTGCCATATATGCTTGTAATGTGGACGTGTATAGTAAAAATCAGGGTGTGAATATCAACTACCCCTGGAAAATTCAAATCTTAAATAGTACGGAGTAATCTGTATATACCTGAGGAGAGGGTCTCTAGCTTGCTCCCTCTGTTGGTTCATGACATCAGCAGAAGAGGGAGGGGGACTGTATATCAGCATCCAATGGCCATTTCATAGCTCGGATAAGAGAGTGCTAACTCTAATTAGTTCTCTTGGTTCACACATGATATTAGCAGAGAGAAACCCTTGAATCACAGAATGTCACCTTCTGCTCTGCATTTAGTCCATATAGTATACGAAACATATTTTAAAACTATAGAATTAGCATTTATTAGAGAATGTTTGTCATATAATATTCAATAGGCACATATAACATTCAAAATATCATGATGCATTTACCATAAGCTTTAAGAGTATTTTTCTTTTTTAATTTGCCCTCTTACTTTACCCCTAGTTTTCGGTATTATTATAGTGCAGACAAGATAAATTCTTCTTAACCAACAATTGGTCCACTTACTGAGCTTAAATACATTCCAAATTTGAAGTACCTCATTCCAAAATCTAACTGTTTCTTCTCCTAATGCAGTCACTATAGTCCAAAAAATATAAACTTACACGTGTCCTAAAATATTTAGAAAGATTGCATTGCAGTACTTCCAAAACCATATGGACAAAATTTAAGGTCCTTGAGCTGCGAAAGGCATGCATGATGCATGATACTTGACCATCAGGTAACATTTCCAAGTACGGAAACAATGCTCAATTAGATTTCTAACCTAATGAAAACACGAAACGAAGTGAAGAAACCTCTCTTATTGATCCTCAAAAGATAAGGAAATAAAGCATAAGCTAGTAGAATCCATCATATACCTTGCCATAGTTTAAACTCCTACACCACTAAATCACAAAATAACTAAGAGAATATCTGTGAGTGTGGACTATTCCAACAGTAACACATTGTAACTCTAGGTTATATTACATATGGTCCTTAATGACAACGATTAGCTTAATTTTGAGAAGATTTCTTTGCATGCGGCTTTTTGTTTTCCCAAATACATGCTAAGTCTACAAGGTTCTTATGGCATGCCAGCTTCCATGTATTACATAAGTTAATGCCATTTGTAGCAGTATGATAAGATCAATCGATGGGCGTGCTGATTTTGAAAACAACCATAATAATAGCATGAAAATTTAGAATAGCCCATGCCATAAAATAAACCCAATAATCATTATTGCTACTTATAAAGAATGTATCAGCAAATACTAGGAAAAGCTTTTATTATACCGTTTGATGGAATTGCCATGGGTGTGCTGACTCCTAACCAACAGCCGAGTCATTTAATGTGGTTGCAAAGATCAATCATTTTCAGCTGTAGATCTCTAAAATACAAAATATGTAAAAATTGACGTTGATAAACATCAGAGATTACAACATCTTCAATGGAAAGTGATCCATTGAGATGAAAAATGGGACAAATAATTTTTTCCTGTAAACACACAAATGAACAAAATAATATACCTTGATAAATATCAAGGAGCTTCTCACTCCATCCAGTTTCTTTTTTTATCAAAACATAGTAGAATCCAAAATTGAAGTGTTGGAGAAAATAATAAATAAAGAGTAGCCGCATATTCCAAAAAGAAAAAAAAAATCCCAGTCATTTCATAAAAAGCATGGCAAAAACTTCAATTCATGCAAGAGATTAAGTGTACGCTAGGTTATAAAGATTTGTCAACACGAACTTTGAAATAGTCCTTTAAACAGCCCTTCACAGATGAGAAGGGGGTAATGAAAGAGGGCTTTATACGATGAATAAATGTCATTCCGAAAATCAATGACTGAAGTTAAAGATGCCATAATTGCCAAAGGAACAGTGTGTTTACCTTCTCATATAACCTGTTCTATACGCCAACCCAAGCTAGCACATAAATCCGATCATACAGGAGCAAGAGACTCAACGAATTGGTAAGCGTCATGGTATCCAAACTGCAACCTACCCTCCTCGTAAAAACTCTGCGAGCTCAAGTCACGAAGATCATCAAACGCCCTCCGACAAAAATGATAACGCAGAAGCATGCCAGGGACATGGAACACCAAGGATTGCTCTTTTCTATCTCCTCTAATTAAACCCAAGAAGCTAAGTTTACTAGGAGTTACAACATCAAACCAAGCTGTGATACAATCAAATGCATTCAAGTGCCTCACAGACCAATCACCGTTCGTTTCAGCGATCTCATGTATCACCAAATAACTCATACGATTATCATGAGCTATGCGATGAACACGACCATATGTTTCCAAGAGGTAGAAAATCTTTAACTCTACTGACTGACGTCTGATACCGAAATCTTCCAGAGGATGTTTTCGAAACTTAAGCTTTTCAATATCAAAACAGAAGATGCTCCCATGATAAGCCAGAGCATAAATGCAGTTATTCGAATACACCCAATCACGAAAAGGAGGAGGCATATCAGAATAAGCATGCTCATTGTGCCTCCATTCATGCGTTTCAGAATCATAAACTGAAATCTCATAAAGGTTGCATGAATACTTGGTGAATCGCAAACACACTACTTTGTAATTAAATGATTTTGAAGGATCAAAAGCCAGAAACAAGCCCAATAAATACTCCCTCTGAGGAAGAAACAAATTCCTCGATTCTCCGGTGGTGGGATTGAAGACGTAGTAAACCTTTTCCGGATATCGACATTCGAGCAACAGGAGGCCGTTGCAGGATTGGCGGACATTGATTTGGGGAAATTTGAAATTGAATGGTGCGAAGGTCTTACTTGTGGCATTGAAGTGGAAAAACTGCGACGGGGAGGCGCGGAGGAGGAAGGAGGTTTGCGGCCAGCGGTGGCGGAGCGTGTGGCGTTTGGAGAAGGAGGCGTCGGAAATTAGGGTCCGCCAGTGTTTGCTGACGGATTTGAATCTAATTAGGGATTTTGCAGGAAGGCGGATGAGGAGTTCCGATAGTATGTCGTGGTTGTCGGAAATCAGCTCGGCGGAGGTGGTGGAGAATGGCATTTCGCCGTTGATCTCTTTCCCCAGGGCGGATCCAGGAAATTTTTTTCGGGGGTACGACGTAATTATAAAAATATTACTCGCTCCGTAAGTAACATGTGTTTTTTGTATGCATAAATTAAGAAAAATTAATTTTTATATTTAAAGTTGCTTAGACGTGTGTAAAAAATGAGTATTTTAGATAATTTAATGAAAATATGTATAAAGTTATTGAAATATGTGTAAAAAATGGATATTATTGAGATGTATTTATACCATTTTTAGGAAAATATATTTGTGTTGAAGCGGACAAAAAAAAGTGTGAAGTAATTAGAGGGATGGAGGGAGTATTTGATATTCAAAATCGTATAATAATTAAATAACACCCTAAAATTATAATTATTATTGACACCATCTACTTTTTATTTGTAAAAAGCAATGTAAGACATTATTATTATGAGTTTATAGTGTAAATTTATTAAAAATTATGATAAATTGTTTATAAATTTATATTAATTAAATAATTTGGAATACAAATTAATTAATATATAACTATTTATATATATAAATATATATATAAAAAATTTTAAAAAGAAATTAGGGGTGGGGGTAGGGGGGTTGGGGGGGTTTTGGGGTACAGTCGTACCCCTTGTACCCCCCTGTATCCGCCCCTGTCTTTCCCTGCCATCTGAGTGTAGGGTTTCCAAAATCAAGCACTGCACACCACATTTTGTAAACAGTAATAACTAAATAAAGACCAACTGGTAACGAGGTAAACTGTAATAACGAATCGGTGAGTGATTTTTTTTTTAATTTCTTTTTTGATTGAGACTATTGTATCGGAGAACACCGTGCCCTTTGTAATTTTTGTACCCTCATAAGTTAAAATAGAATATGAAGGGGGGAGGCGTGTCTCCAGGCACCCGGAGCTTTTGCTTTTTTTTTTTTTTTAAAGCAAAGGGAAAAATATTTTCTTTCAAATTTTATTCGATTACATAGTGTAGTAATTTCACACTAATTTGAGTGAAAAATATTTTTATTAGATTATACATGTACCTTTTCTATTTTAAGGTGTTTCAAAGTATTTATAATTGATTTTATTAACAGTAAAAATATAATTTCTTTATTTTATCCATAAATTCTCATTTATTTTTTTTAAGAGTGAGGCTCTTGTGCACCCGGGCGCACGGAATGTCTTTACAATTTTCATGCCCCTTTATAATTTAAACCCCTAGCAATACATAGGTTTAAATAAGATTGAAGGGGAGGGTTGTGTTCACATGGAGACACGGAGCATCTTTCCGTGTCCCTGGGCGCACAGGAGCTTTTGCCATTATTCAATAGTACTAAAAATTTTCTTCACTCAGGCTCTGGCATAAACCCTAATAAAACCCCTCTTGCATTTCAGGAATTTTCAAATCCAAGAGCTGGAGAAATGAGTGGAACAGCTGATTTCTTCTACAGAGAAGCTCAACGCCTTGGCTATGTTGCTCGATCTGCTTTCAAGGTCTCCTTTCTCTCTCTTCTTATTTTTTATTCAACCAATTTCTTCTCTCTACCGTTCAACATAAATTAACCAAGACATAAATTTTGTCGAATTAGTTTGTAGGCACTGAATAATTCGAATTTATTGTCGATAAGTATTTCGTTTTTATTCTAAATTGGTATTACAGTTGATTCAGATTCAAAAGCAGCACAAAATCATAACCCCTGGTTCGTCTGTTCTTGATCTTGGCTGTGCACCTGGTGCGTGGCTTCAGGTGCAGTACATTTATCTCTGTGTTTGTTTTTCTTGTATATTTCCGCTTTCTCATAGCCTTTGTAATTGTATGATGTCTATTGCGGAGGTAATTTAGTTTAACTTTGTGGATTTGATATGGTTTCATCCAAAGTAAAAAGTGTAATATGGTTCGGTTATTTGGAAGTGCAGGTGGCATGTCGGAGCTTGGGTTCATTGGAGAAGGGAGGAGTAGTGGTGGGTATTGATATTAAGGTAAATATTCATGTGGTTGTGTTCCTTTAGTGGTGAAATTATGAATATTGTGGGTAAGAAGTGTTCTATTAATTTATCTTGTTCTGGGCGTAATGCGGTCGATGTGTGGGTTTACTGCAGAGCAGAAGGTAAAGGTTCCATCTATGCACTGTGATGCAAGAGTTAGAACTATCTGTGCCGACGTCACAAACTTACCAAGAGATGAAGTTAGAGCACTCTCCCCTCAAGTAAGCAAATTAAATTAGTGAAATTTGAGGTTTAAGTTTCTGATATGGAGTACAATGCAATGCACTCTCTTGTCTACAGTAAATGTTTCGTTGAATGCATGAATATTCGTTTTAAATGAAATTTGTGAAAGGACTGATTTTCCTTTAAGATGATATTTAGCCAGTTGAAAATTTTGAATAGTTGGAAATTAGTTGAAAACGATTTGTACCATGATGCACCAGAATTTTTGGATCTCTCTCCAATTTATATTGACTATCATTTATATCTCTTTATGTTCTTGGACAATAAATTTTTGGTTAATCATGATTATTCATTCATTCATTGCTGATGGCCCCCCAAATCAGGAAATGTTATAGTCTGTTTTAGGAATATTGCAATAAGTTATGAAGCACAAAAAAGACATTATGAAAAAGTAGGATTCTCTACATTATACTACCGAACATTTGAGTTAATTTCACGACATATGCATCACTTTATTTTGGTTTGGCTGCATAGTTATGAGAGGCATGCCCAAGGCACTAGCTAGCAATTACGCATATACAGGCTCGAGTAGATCTATTTCTATCAGGCTCACACCTCTCTAGGCCTCTTTTGCTTTTTTCATGTGTGCCCAATGTGAAATCATAATATGTTAGTGTGAAATCATGATATACCATTTGAAAGTTTGTGATGGGTGTCGATTGCCCTTCAGAATAAGAATAATGAGTAACCAAAATCTCAGGCTTAGTAAATTGGCCATGTACACATCCTTAACGTTAAGTAGCAGTATATTGGAGTTTACTTCACACAAACACATACGATCATTTCATCTCTTGTATCTGCTACACTTATCACTGTCAGTTTTTGAAGTCCTAAGAAATTAATGCCTAAGTCAATCTACTGCTCATTTCCAGCAGAAGGGGTTCTCCGTCATACTCTCAGATATGTGTCCCTCAGTTTCTGGAATCACGAGCAGAGACTCAGCTCTCTCAGCAGAACTTGGACTGCGAGCAATAGATCTGGCAGTTGGGAGGGCTGCAATTGATCCCACAGAAAATAACCCCACACAGGAAGTGCGATCAAATAACCCAGCCCCTGCTTCTGCCTCGGATGTTGCTGGTCTGCTACGACCAGGGGGCCACCTAATTGTTAAGCTTCTAGAAAGTGAAGATAATAAAGGTTTGTGTTGATTCCCACACTAATGTTTTTGCCTTTATGGCATTTTGTAACGAAACAATGAGTACACCTTTATTTTTTTTCTATACGCAGAGTTCATCAAAATATGCAAACCACTGTTCCGAAAGGCAATATGGTTGAGACCTAAAGCAACTAGATCGAATTCCAGAGAGATTTATCTCATCTGCCAGGGGCTCCAATAGGGCGGAAGCATGAATCTGCTCGATTCCGAATTAAAACAATGACTTGTTCTAGGATCATATCGTCACTAGCGTTTAATCTTTGGAATTACAAACAGCTTTAGATTCTGAGCTACTTTCTTTTTCTATAGCTAAACAAAGGAAAGTTAGGGTGTGGTTTGGGGAAAAAAAATTGTATTTCCCATTTTCCAAAAAACATACTACTTTTATATTTAGGAATAATTCAGATCTGAATGAATAGTTTACAGAATTTACTCTATTTTTCAGACCTTGATTGAAAAACCTCCTGGCATTTATTTAATCATGCCCTCAAATTTGCAATATTATACAAAAAATTTCACCACTGTTATGTGAAGGATGAAAATGTCATTTTTCACTCCTGATCGCTTCAGATTTATTTCAATTGCATATATTTTTCTTATAGCGTTAAATTGGGGGCGTATTATTTTCTTTTTTATATAAATATTTTTTTGTAAAATTTAAATTTATTTTCGTTTGAGGGCATTCGATGTATGTGAAACAGACTGATTTGTTATTTAAGTATGCTTATTACATATATACAATATATTTATTAATAATTAAAGTATCATCAATTCAATCATTCGTTATTATACTTTTAAAAATATGCTTTAACTGTACTATATCGCTCATCATACTTTACCTATATTAATCATCATCATATTTTAACACGTGTTTTTCTTCATGTATGAACTTTTAATTCAGTAGTGACAGTACCCAAAAATCAAATTAAATTTTATAAATAGCACGCAAGAGCATATAATTTTCAAGGGAAAGAAAAACAACGAAAAAAGGAATAAACACACCTACAATTTGGTGCAAAAAGCAAACGCTTATTGAAATGGGACGGAGTAAGTGTTAAAAAAACATAGGCCGTTATCCTCTTTATACTACTTCATACATTGACACACAGTTCTAAAAATTTTCCTTTACAACTGAACAATCAATTATTTAAAACTTCACACATTAAGAAATTTTAAATTCTGCACAAATCGGAAGAAAATAACAAAATTTCACTGTACAATTCCAGAGCCAAAAATAAACACAAGGAAAAAATGTAATACTCCCAAGTAGATCTCTTTTTGGTTTTTGCCTGCTATTGGGGGGTTGAATTTACAGGTTCTTTTACTATCATTATCATCAACGGATTTGAGTTCTGCCTAAGGACCATAGGCCAGTGTCCTTTACTGGTGCCTGAAATCACAACTCGAAATAAGTTTATCTGTGTCGAACGATGGACTAATTAATTCTTGAAGTATAAAATAGTTATCATGGAGTCTTACCGGTGTTTTAACAGATGGAAAGATGTTCCAAAATCTGAGTGTTTCATCCCCTGCCCCGGTCACCACCGTCTGCAAATCGCCAACTTACACAAGTGAGTTTCGTGATCACATAAACTTGATCAATGTGGTGATTGTGAAGTAAGAGTGTATGATACCTGTCCATCAGGAGACATTGCCAAATAGAGTACCCTCAAACTATGTCCTGTCAGAGTTGCAACCTATCAAAAGGCGAAAATCAAGGTTCATCAAACTTCTCTTAGTGATAATTTAGATGTAGAAGGAAAGCACAAGAAACGAATCTGTTATTTTACCTTGGACATACTTGGATACTTCCACACCATTATTTGATTTTGAGAATATCCATGAGTACTAACTATTTCGTTCACATTTTTACTCCAGGCTAGGTTGCACACCTACAACAAACACCTTACTTGTTACATCACAATCTTGTAGTAGCTTAAGTTCAACCCGAATAACTTGTACTCATTAAAAGTATTATAAACTGTGTTCTTTCTATTGGTTACAAGAATTAATTGTAAAGGATTTCAAGGCAAACCTGGCTTCCTGTGTCCATGCTATTTAGTTGATTGCCATTGGTGGTATTCCAAAAACGAATGCAGCGATCAGCTGTTCCTCCTCCAGACGCTAGAAGACCATTCTGATGAGGTGACCAAGCAATGGCCTTTACAGCAGCTGTATGCTCCGTAAGTTTCAAAACCGGATGATGTGAATGTTGATTCCACACCAATAGCTGAATCTCACAACATTAATTCTTCAGCAATAGATCATCACAAATAGAATAAATCTTCAGGTGTAATTGTATCATATAACAGCTACCTGATTGTCGTTGCCACCAGATGCGAGTTCTCTATCATCAGGAGACCATTTCAAGCCACATACCTAAGGTGTCCAAAACAATGTTTAAAATGGTTCAAGGATTGAAGTGAAACAATTCTATGAAATGAATGCACTAAGTAAGCTTTTACCTCAGATTTGTGCCCGATTAGTTTGCTGATATAATCGCTGGGAACACGAAGATCGTGCTGAAGTATGTTCCTGTCTCTGCTTCCAGAGGATAATATGCGTGAGCTCCAAGCCAATACGCCAGCTCTTGTTTGATGTCCAGCCATTGTTCTCACACGCTTGCATTGAGTTCCATCCCAAACCTAAACCAAGAATGTAAACAAACTTTTGTTTTTTAAAAGATGGATTTTTATGCAGATTTCTCAACAAAGCAGTACACCAGCTATTGCTATTTACCTGAACTTGACCTAGATTTGTGCCAACTGATATGTATGATCCCTCTCGAGTCCATTGGACCGAGGAGACACTGTCGTTAGGCCCCAAGTCACATAATTTTGTAACCTGTTGATTAAGAGCCTCTGAGTTAGATGATTGATATTATTGCACAATTACATGTTATCTTACCACTTTATGGATAGTGTGCACACACAACAAGCAATAGAAGCATTATATTCATTAAAAGTATTAATGGAACTCACTCTACTATTTGAAGCACTCCATAAATACACACAAGTTCCCAGTCCCACAGCAAGGACATTCTGAGAAGACCAGTCAACCAAGTTAAGGTAAAAGTCATCTTGTAGCGCTGGTGCATCCAGAACCTGAAATCAAGCACCATGTGGATGAAAATCACTCTACTATTTCCAGTCAACTCTATTGAGAGAATTCACTATCTAATAAAACGAGACACATTTATCACTGCTGTCAATTCTTCAGCTCCATTTCAAAATTTTTACCAAATGTACATTAGGTTTTAGAGTAACCATATGGAAGCCAACATCAAACTTCATATCATTTTTAAAGCTAACTAGTATTTATATGAGCTTTATTTATCATTGTTCTTAAGCAGCAGCAACTGAAATCTCAATAATCCAAGCTAATTTTCCAAGTTAACTCTCACAGTCCCAGGAAAACATGAATACAGCTCATCATTACACATATGAAGCTAAATTTTATCATTCTTCTTTAGCAACAATTGAAATAATCCATGATGTGTAATCACTCCCAGAAAACATGATTATAGCAGAATACGAAAGAAGTACCTTGTGAGGAGTTTTGGGCACCTTCCTTGGTGGCTTGGGCGGAGTTGACACCTCATTAGGAAGGCCGCCATCATGGCCCAAGATGGAGGGCGAAAATGGCGAATTAGGGCCGGAAGATTGCTCCGTCTTGAACCTCAGCATATTCTTGCTCGGACTCATCGGAGACCCTCCCCTGTTACCACCTGCACCAAAATCACAAGACCCAAAGTCAGTCCCGAAAAGCTCTTGTTTCAACAACCTGGAATAAGCCTCACTCCCTCCTCCTCCTCCTCCCTCCTTCACCGGCGACGCCTTCTCGATTAGCCCAAACGTATGAAGCCTCGACGAAGATCTGCAAGGGATGAACCTGTCGCTGCAAGCAGAAACAGATCTAGACGGCGACGAGGAGGCCGATAAGTTGGATATGGTCCTGGGAGACATGGATTTCAGCGGCGAGGAGAGCTGGATTGAGGGAGATGAGAAGGTATCGAGGCGCAGAGATGTCTGTGACATCGATGGTGGAAGGTTAATTCCACTCTTTCTCCTCGGAGGAGTATCCATTTTTCCTCCTTGTTGCTTAGTCAACTGAGAATTCGTGGATTTCTTTGTGCGATTATGGATGGAGTGGTAGAAAAGGCCCTCTGTGAGAGTGGAGGGCTTTTCTGCTGTGATTCGTTAATGGCGGTGGTGGGTGGGAAGTAGAGTGAGGGTTTGAATATGTAAAGATCCAACGGTCAGTTGTGAGAGAGAAGGTACTGCAATTGCTACTGCCAGTGCCAGCTTAATCTATCCAGGTGAGGCTCCTCCAATAAACAACAAACTAGCCGTTACTAATAACATCTTTCTTTCTCTATTTAATTGGGATTCGTATTTCATTCCACTAGTTGATGACCACCTTTTATTTATTGATTGAGTTAATAATATGCTAATTGCATGTAGAAATATGGAGTATTCTTTATAATAATTCTCTTTGACGTAATCATATTGATTTTTTTTTATTACTATTATTGTTATAGTTACTCCCTCCTCCCAACAAATTAGGACTAATATATTTGATATTAGTCCATTTCAATATAGTTTTCACCGCCTAAAAATAATAAAAAAAATAGCCTTTTAATACATTGGATTTTAAAAGATATCACATAATTCACATAACTTATTTTATGTTTATTTATTTATTTATTATATAAAGATACCAAATTATTTTCAAAAGTTAATAAAATTAATTAAAAAATAATTTTTTTAAATTATTTATCTACATTAAATATGAAGAGTTAGGGGGAGAAAGTATTTTAATATTGTTAGAGGTTTTTTTAAAGTAGGGTTTAATTATTATTTTTTAGGATTTATTAATCTCAGATACACACTTTTAAGCATATTTACTATTAGATACATGAAATTTAAATAATTACTCTCACATACAAAATATTAAAGTAAAATACCAAATATAAGCTTATACTCCATACACTTTTAAACCAACAACCTTACCCCTCACCCATCCACCGGCGTTGACTGGTCGTTGACCGACCGTTGACCGGAGTTGACCGGCGTTGACCGTCGCCGCCTGCTGCCGGAATTTAAAATGTGCAAACAAAATTGTGCAGAACCAAATTGTGCAGAATCAAATTGTGCAGAACAATTGTGCAAATACATAGGGGTATTTATGGTATCACAATCATAATTGTGTAGTAATGAGTAATAGTTCTTTGAGTCATGTAGTTTATAGCAATTATGCATTTTTTTGTGTACCTCCTAGTAAGTGACCCTATTTTTTAATATGATATTAGTAAATTAATTAATTAAAGTATAATTTCATGTTAATTAAAGTACGATACTGATGAATTGAAAGTAAAGTATTTATGTGGTACATTAAATTACTACTGATCACCACATTTCATCTTAAATTTAACCCTTTCTATTTTCGTTGTTATATATTAAACTTCACCAAAAAATAAAAAAAAATCAATCCTTAACTTTAAAGTGCATTTTAATTATAAATTTATCACTACACATAATATATTTTAGAGGAGATTATGAAGTTGACTCTTAGCCAAAAATACACCATAAATTTAAATTCTTTCTCTTTTAGCAATTGGTTGAGTATTCTAAATTAGTCCTGGATGGTTAATTGATTTTCAAGATTTTCACTATAATAATATTGGTGCTTTGGTACATCGACAAAAGTAATTTTTGGTGGCTAATTATCCAGTGGTTTCATTGATAAACCCACTTTTATAAATTTATACACACTATCAATAATTTTTTTAAAATTTTTTTAATTAAAAATTGAATATAAAAAAATTATTCAATTATTAAAAATATGCATACACTATTTAGTGAAAAGTTATATATTGTATATAAGTGAAAGCTTGCACCCAAGTGCGCAGGATAACCACTCTTTTTTGGTTAACACCTTAACTTAATTTTATCAAAATTATAAAAATTATTCTTTAAAATGATGAATTATTATTATTTTGAATAAAATTTTTTATTTTTGATTAAATTCTAATATGTTGTAATTTAATTTTTAAATATATATTTCTATATATTGAAATTTTTTTATTTCTGATTAAATTCTAATATGTTGTAATCTAATTTTTAAATATATATATATATTCCTATTGAGATGGGTAATATTTTCTTTCGAAATTGTTTTTTATATACTAAACAATAATTTCAATAAAATTAAGATTATGGTGAATCGGTTTAATAAGAGACGAACTCTTATACGTACGCAGTATAATTTTTTTTTCTGATAATATATACTCCTATATATATATACTGTTAAAGTCACTAAGCATCTTAAAAATATGAAATTTAGATATCAGTAAATCAGTGTGATACCGTAAAGTAATTCCAATGAAAATTTATTATAATTTAAGCATGTTTTATGGTAAAGTATGAAAATTTATTATAATTTAAGCATGATTGTGTTATGATTATCTTTTAAAGTATTTTTTCACTCATTATTAAAGTATGACTTTTTATTGTTAAGAAATGGTATTGGATTTTTCTGAAAGTATTCCATGCTATTGTTGTTAAAGTACGAGTTAACTGCCTGAAATTTCATGACTCTTTACTTCAATTGAAAAATTAGTACAAACATTTAAATTTTAGTTGCAAACATCAGAATTAGGATTGCCGGATGAAAACAAAATTAATGAAAAATATAATAGATTATGAATTAAGGAGTAATATTATTTTAGTGTGTAGTTATATTAATAGTAAACACGTGGAGCTCTTTTACTGAAATAGAAAAATGAAAGACTTTATAATCTCTCCCTCTCTTTCTTTCTCTCAAATATGAAAGAGCTGTTTCTGATCTCTTTTGTCGTTTCTAGCCAATCACATTCTTCCTTTATTACTAGTGGTGGTAGATCGATTCACAACAATTTTTCATATATTACAAGAACAACTAATTTCTTGACAATTCCAGAATCTTTCCCTTAAGCTTAAGGTGGGCTATCCCATCTTTAGTAACAATAATATTTGGAAACAGAGATTTCATTTGAAATTGATGGGCTATTCCATATCACAGCAGCAACCTTTATGCATAATATTTGTAATTGATGATTCATGTGACTTGGAAACAGAGATTTAATTTTTAAATGCATTTTACATAATCAAACATGGAGGTTGCAAGTTTTGATCTTGTCATACTGTATCATATATATATATATTTTTATTAAAAAATATTCCAAAATAGTTAGATATTGATTTACATTGCAAATTCTAATTTTGCTCCGATTTTATCTCAAAACAATACTCCAATTCAATTTCATAACTTCATAAAAATACCCTACAGAGTATTTCATGTGTATTGAGATGTAAACTTCACAAATATTCCTCGTATCTTTCGACGTAGCAAATGTGTAGATTCGGGAACATATATTATAATGATGTTCTACATCAAAAATATAATTAAAAATAAATATTTTTATTGTTAAGTTGTTAATTTCCTTACAGGAATTTCAAAATCACTACAAAATTGATAACACTAGCTATTGGCGTTGCAAAATCGAAAAATTAATTTTTTTTGTTAATAATGCACTAGAATTAATAAATGTAAATTTTCTTGTAGGTAAAGGTGCGATTGCTAAAATAAATTTTGTTTTTGTTTTGTAGTGAAATAAGCATATTATATTGTACACATTTTGAATAATTGAACTAGAGCTTACCAAAATCAATACTCCATAATTTTGTACAAATTGCAGAAGATTTAGGTTTGGACATGTTTTATGGTTTAACTCAAACATATTTAATTTAAATTAATTTATCCCTAAAAAATTGCCATTGATTATTTTATTCCACTCAAATTTGGTTTATTTGCCGTCCAAATCGACAAATTTAATGATATCAGCAAAAAAAATAAATTAATATGGTTCACGGATCAAACACGATTGTAATTAGCTAGCAAATTTTTTACAAGTCTATAAAAAGATATATTTTAAAAATAATTGATCAATTAAAAAAGTTTAGTTTTTGTTTCCATTAAAACCTTTATTCATTAATTGTTTATCTTAACTGAAATTAAGATAAATATATACAGTATATAAAATAAAAGAATTAAGATAAATATGCAGTATGCTAATCACACCCAAATCATCTTTAATTAAATGGGATCCACATCAAAACATTGTATTAAACACAGATTTAATTAATTTATTATAAAGTCGTACGTCTTTCCGATAATTAATAGTTTAATTTTAATAATAAAGATTTCGAAAAGGACTCATACATATGGAGTAGTTTTTAAAACCTTTTTACTATTTAAATTAAATAATTATTTTCCTTCAATATAAACAGAAAATGCACATTAAAACAAAGTAGGGCAAACGATTAACTCACAGTTTAATCACCCACTCGTCACATAATTACAAAATGTAATATTAATTAACTAGATAAAAATCTCTGAAAATATTACACGTTTGGGCACCATAATCAAATGTTAAATATATTTATTAATTTTATTGTGTCAATTACTAATAATTTCAATGGAAACAAAGAAATTTATACACAAACCATCACATTAAACAGAATTAAATGCAAAATAATTTAACATATGACATCGATAAGAAATAAGCTAAAAAACAGTAAAATTCAATTACAAATATTCGAGATGATTTTTTATTTGACGAGATAATTCAATTAATAATTTTTTATGTACAAATTAAAACTCACAAGATTCTCTTTTTTTTTTTAAGACATAAACGATATAAATTATATATAAATAAATATATAGACATGATGATCTGTGAAAATTCTTAAAAATTTAATATATCCAAAAAAAAGATTAAAAAAAGTAAAATTTGCACTTACTTACTGAGGATGATGATGGAGGTGTATTAATAGAAAAAATTAGGCAGTGATTGCCGCTGCAGCATCATCAAGATTCTCACGTATAGATATCTCAGATTCATAAGAGAGTGTATTATATTATGAAAATTAAAATAGTTAAAAAAAATTATGATTTTGAAAAAAGTTAATAAAAAGAAATCATGGGACCCTAATAAGGGCACCACAAAAAAAAAAACACTCTGAGATGTAACCCTAGAAAAAGCGTGTGAATCTTGATGATGCTCCATCCGCAAGAACCGACTGAATGTTTGTTTCTCTCTCATCATATCATATGATATCCGAGGTGAGAGATAAGTGAAGAAATCTTGAAAGATGAACCCTAATTAGACATCACTCGAAAGAAAGTGATGGATAAAGAGGAAAAGGGAGAAGAAAAGCTTCAAAGGTTGTCGATCTGTTACGAAGATCAAGAATAAGGAGAAGAGAGAGAGAGAGAGAGAGAGAGAGAGAGAGAGAGAGAATTGTGGGATGATGATTCAAGAATGAAAAGGGAGGGGTTGTTACTTATAGAGGTGGGGGGTTGAAGGGATGAGCCAAAAAGATTGCGAAATTTCAGGAATAGTGAAGGAGAGAGAGGGAGAGAGAGAGAGAGAGAGAGAGAGGGTGTATAACACTTAACAGTTAAGCATCGCAATCGTGGGAGGCCAAAAAAGGGCAAAGCTTTAATAGATACATAGTGGAGTGAGAGAGAGCAGTTGCTAAACAGAGAATATATATGTGAGGAGGGGAAGTGCATTACTCTACTCGTGTTGAAGAATGTATGTCTCTCTGAGAGAGAGATGAGTATTTAGTGGGCATTAATGGCAGAAAATTAGGAAGGAGATTTGTTGCGTACTGCAGTAGCGTAAATACCGGAATTGACCTTTCAAGGACACCCCCCACCCCACCCCACCAGCAGAGCAGAGGCTAGGGTTTCCAATTCTTACCATATTTGGAAACTGTTGCCCTCTCTTGCTAATTCAACTCCCACTCTTCATTCCAACCCCATTAATTAACTTTTTTTTTTTTTTGAAAGGACAATAATTAACTAAGCAAAGGACAATTACACTTCTACCTACTTGGTAAAACGCGTTAACACACACAACAACCGTTAATTCATCACTTTATAATAACACTATTTGCCCCAAGATTTTCATGTGATGAATAAAAAAATAATATCCACTCCTTCAATTTTTTTTGTTTAAAAAAAGTTTTATTTTTTATGTATAACGTACCCCCTTCGTCCACCCAATAGGTATACATTGTTTTTTATACATGGATTAAGGAGTATGAAGTACTCCCTCCATCCCGGTCAAAGTTTGTCATTTGCTTTTTGCACGTGGATTAAAGAGTATTATTATTTTATGTAAAGTGAATAGGTGTATTAGAGAGATGTGATGGGTAGTAGTAGGTCATTTTTACTAAAAGAGAAAAATGGTGCAATTTGAACGAGACGCCCAATATAGTAAAATGGTGCTATTTGGATGGGACGGGGGAGTATTATTTAATGTGTAGTAGGTAGTTGTATTAGTGATATGTATGAGACCCATATATTAAATATATTAGAGATGTGTGTGGGTCCCATGTGTTTAAAAAGGAAAATATATACTTTTGGTGCGAATGCCCAAAATTGCAAAATGTACATCTTTCCGACGGACGGAGGGAATAAAAAAAGTGTGCAAGATGAAAAGTATATATTATGTTGGGATATCTAAAAAGTGAATATTATTATAGTTGTCCTCTACCATTTTTAATGGACTGAAAGTGTAAAATACTTTGTTGAGTGGATAAAAAAAAAAAGCTGAAATACTTTCCAATAGTGGAAGTACTCGGATTAATTAAAAGTGATAACATTAATTACTAATAAAAGGTGATAATAACTTTGATAAAAAGTAACTAATTAAAAAAAATGTAAATATGATTTTGTGCAAATGTTCATCAATAAAAGTACTCTCTCCGTCCCGTCCTTATGGTTATGTTTGCTTTTTGTACGGGGATTAATGAATATAGTAGTATTTTAATGTTTATTGAGGTGAGAAAAATAATATTTTAATGTAAAGTGGGTAGGTGTATTAGGGTGATGTGTGGGTCCATGAAGAGAAAAATAATTAATTTGTGTGTTTTCATATGCTAAAAGGGGAAATGTAACAATTAGGATGAGACCCCAAAAGGAAATATATAATGAGACAGAGGGAATACTAATCAATAATAAGTGATAACCGTTTAATTTAATTATGAACATAAATGAAAAGAATATTATCTTTAATTAAAAGTTATAATTAATTAAAAAAGTGAGATGAGATTAAACATAAATGACAAATGTATTCACATTTATATATAGTACTACTATATTGTTGAAAAAGAGTTAGTATTGCCGATTGCGATACATACGTCAACTCAATTTGAAATTATTTATAAGAAAAAAAAATGTGAAAGAAATAAAACCCGATTTATACCAGATTTATCGATGTTGCTCCACCTTAACAATGGAACCTAGCATTAGTTACAAAGATACATGACCAAATAAATTTTCGGTGAATAAATATATATGTTTTTTTTTTAAATAATTAAGTTGAGAAAAAGTCTTGCTTAAAATATTAGAAGACTAGTATGAAAAACAAAATAACAGAGTTATTTTGGAGAAATAAATAAAGCTCATAGTAATTTAAATTATAAGGTTTATCTGTTACATTTTAATATTACATAAATATTTTATTATATTCGTTATAAAATGAGTAATATGTGTTGATGGAAAATCTTTTTTTTTTTTTAGTTATGTGTCCAACTATTCGCAATCCAAATACATAATACAAAAATGTAATAGAGGAGAGATAACTAGCTCACACAGTTAAAGGATTGAAAGAGTACTTTGTGGAAAAAAAAAATTAAATTTTGGACTGAAAAATAATCATATTCTAAAAGATAATATTCCCTTCATCCCCGTATTTCTTTCAAGCTGTGTGAGTGAACGAATAGAAAGTGTACTTTTTGGGTGTATATTTTAGGAAAAATTTATAATATCATAAGTACATTAATTAAAAAAAACGTAAATAAAGCAATTAAGTTTGATGAATAAAGTATTAAAAATAAGCAATATTTTTGTAATATATTATGAGGGTGTTAGTATTGTACTCTCTTCGTCTCCTTGAAAAATATTTATTAATGTAAATTAAAAAATATAATATTTTTAACATATAGCAAGAAAATTTTTGTTATAATTTTACGTCTTACCCATAACTTTAATATAAATTGATCATTACAACTTGTTTTGCAATATTATATATTTAGAACATTTAGATGTATTAGTTTTTTCAGGATTCCTACTTATGTTTTTATCAAACAAACCAAAATGAAAAAAAATACACATTACACTAAAACAAAAAAAATGTGAAGAAATAATCCATCTCTAAATGGACCTTTAAAACTATTAATATCAAACTTACCACCTCTACATTTTTTATATCCTCAATATTTAATATATTTTTTTCTATATATCTTTTTGTCTTACATCAAATAATTATAATAATATCTTATTAATTTGAGCTAAAATTATAGCCAACCCACCCTAAGAATTAAAAATACAAAACAAGCATACATCATTCCCTTCTGAATAAGAATTTCAAAAATATACATTAAAAAAAAAAAAAAACATAACCTTTACTATGTTTATTTTGGATTTAGTTTATCTATCTTCTATATATCTTTTCTTACACATATTATATTATTACTACTCATCTTTTATATACATACTGTCAAACAAACATTTATTTATGAATTAACTAAATTTACTTAAACTTAGAAGAGTAAAATCATAAATCCTAGATTCTAATGGAATAAATCGTCCATGAAACATATGAGTAAATATTATATGAACCACACAACTAAAAATATAGTTAAATTAAAAAAGTTAGAATTAAATCGAGTAAAAATAAAATCTTAGAAGTAAAATAATAAATGAACTTGCACAAAATTCCATGAGAATGTTGTGTTAAACGTTCGACAGAATACTCCCCATCCCGCGTTAAAGTTTATGTTTTCCATTTTAATTTGTTTCAAATTAAAAGTTTACATTTATTTTTTATCAAGTTGGGTTCACATAAAACAATTAATTATTTTATGTGAAATCCACACACAACACTAATACAACTATCCACTCCACATTAAATATTATTTCTCTCACCTTACTACACATAAAAATAGCAAACGCAAACGTTAACTCATGACGGAGGGGTATTTTCTATACGAAGTCTTTAGAGATGAGTTAAAATAATTAATTATTTGTCCTATAATATTTGACTCTTTCTTATTCTATAAATTCACAGAAATATATTTTAATATAATAAGGTGTTATTTCCATTACAAATTCACATGACACAAAAAATTATTTTTTATTAATGAAATATTTTGATGGCAAAAATTATAGTTTTATTGTTAAATTGATTTATCAACGGATTAATAACGGATTCCATTGGTAATTTTCTAAAAGTGGTGATTTGAAAATTTTTAGCAACAAAAATTCAATTTCGTTGGTAAATAAATTCGTTTTTAATCTATTGCTAATAATTCCATTAATAAAAACATAAGAAAATTTGGTGGTATTTTGTTACTAAAATAAAAATATATAATTTTTGTTGGTAGCGGATTAAATTCAGTTAATAAATTATAGAGTATTTTGCAATTTATAATAAAATCAAATTTATTCATATAATTCAAGCAATGAAATGAAACAACGAACAAAACTAAAATTCCTAATAAATTAAACCCTATATAATTTGCATAAGTAAAATCACGTTGTGAAAGAAATATAAGAACATTATACATCTCCTTAATTACGATAATCCATGAAATATTAATTAAAAGAAAATTACAAGATTGAATAATTATTTCTTGAAATTTCTTGAAATGATTTGAGGATGGATTTATAAATTCTTCCCTCAAATCCCTCAATTATGTTAGATAATACTTCAAATCAATGGATTTATAAATTCAAGATTTTAAATAAATAAATTTCAAATTATGGATTTGATTTTAAATTTTTTTAGATGTTTTTGAATGAATTTCAAATTCTCACTGAAATCGTGTAATTTGAAATCCTTCAATTGTAGTGCAATTGATATATTAATACTCACTACTATATAAAAATAATATATAAAATTAATAAATTATATATATATATATATATATATATATATATATACACATATATACTATATATTATTTTTATAAAATTTTAGATTTTAATATTTAAATAATAAAAATATTACCACCCAACCTACCCATACCCACCCCCAAATTTTTTTTTATAATAAAATTTTAGATTTTAATATTTAAAAAATAAAAATATTACCACCCAACCCACCACCCCACCCCACCCCACACAAAAAATATTTAAAATAAAATTTTAGAATTTATTTTTTAAATTTTAAAATCTAAACTTTTTTTTTTTAAAAAAAATTTGGTGGGTGGGGGTGGTGAGTGAGGGTGGAGTGGGTGGATGGATAGGGTGGTAGGATTGAGTGATAATATTTTTATTATTTAAATATTAAAATCTAAAATTTTATATAAAATAAAATTTGGGGTGGGAGTGGTGTTGAGTGAGGGGGTGGGTAGGGGGTAGAGTTGGGTGGTAATATTTTTTATTATTCAAATATTAAAAATCTAAAATTTTATAAAAATAAATTTTGGAGATGGGGGATTGGTAGGGTTAGATTAGGTGGTAGAGTTCCTCCCAAAAAAAATTATTTTTAATAAAATTTTAGATTTTAATATTTAAAATAATAAAATTTTATTATTTTTATTTATCATATATAAAATTCTATTTTAAAAATAATTTTAAATTATGAATTTGAAATTCTTTCAAATATCCATAATTTATCCAAACATGGAATTCAAATGAATTGATTTAAAATTCAAGGAATTTAAAATCCACTCATTTTCAAATCCATTGGATTTAAAATAATTCAATTCAAACACAACCTTGAATCTCTTCGCTCTCTCATAAATCATCAATCCTTCTTACTTGCTCCAAATAGAGAATCAAAAAAATTAAAATGAAGATATTTCTGACAAAAAGTATGGAACTATGTGTTTTTATTTCTCTTGACACTAATGAAATTTGGAGTGGAGGGGTGTGGAGAAAATTTTCATTGTTATACGAGGATTACTGATCATTTCAATTTTAATTTTTTTATTTGTAATTCTCAATTTTAATTTTTTTTTTATGATTTTAAATATTTTTTTCAAATCTAGTTCTTTTTTTTTTAATCTAATTTTTTTAAAAAATAAATCCTTTATATTTTTTCAATTTTAGTACAAAAATCTTGGACAAAAAAGGATTAAATTAAAATAAATGATTAAAATTGGACAAAAAAAAGACAAAAATTGAATAAAAAATCAAAATAAAAAAACGATTTAAACTTAAAATTGAGGGGATTACTTAGGTGACCCATGTCACCTATTACCCATATTATTGCCGGTTATCATTGGTTTCGTATGAATTTTTATCATTGCCCCATCACCTATTTAATTATTTATTATCCATTATTCTATCACGTATCCTAATTTTGTGAGAATGAGTAACATTGTTGTTTAGCGTGATTATTAATACTTTTCTTAATATTATTCTTATTTACTATTACTTTATTTTTTAATCTGTCAAATAATAATAATAAATTTATTTAAAATAATACTTTTATATGAAATTCTAGAGAAATTATAATATTTTAAATCTGTCCATAGAATTTGCATATGTACTTTTAATATTTGAATTATTAATTTTAATTTTTTATTTCTCGTTTTTTTTTATCATTTTATCTAATTTTAATTGTTTTAAGTTAATTTTTTTTTACATATAATTCTCAAATTTTCGTTCATCAATCTATAAAAGGAAAATTCAGGTTTTTATTTTTTTTATTTAATGTGGTGCTATGTTTTAAAAATTGGCATTATTAATTTTTTTTTAAATTACTAAAAAGTGTAGACAATATCAAAATTGAGAATTCAACAACATTTATAAATGAGTTGATATTATTTATATATTTATAAATAAGTATTAATTTTTATTTAATAGTGCACTCCCTCCGTCCGCTTTTAAGGGTATCATTTTTCCATTTTTGGCGTTCGCCTCCAAGGATCTCATTTATTTTTTTATACATATGGGATCCACACACACCCACTAATACAACTAAAAATGGGACTCACACCTTCACTAATACAACTACCCACTACACATTAAATAATAATATTTCTTAATCCACGTACAAAAACAAATAACTTAAAGGCGGACGGAGGGAGTATATGTTTTCTTTTAATAATTGTATAACTTTTTTATATTATTTTTTTTAAAGACTCACGACAAATTTGCTAATAAAGTGTATATAAATTTTTATTATTAATATATAAATTTATGATTGTGGATATACTAGAGAATTTATATATAGCAAAAGCTTGCGTGTACTTAGGACACCGGGCCCCAAAATCCCAATAAAAAGTGATAATTTTTATAATGAAAAGTGATACTCAATTAATGAAAAGTCATATTATTATTTTATGAATAATTTATAATATAAATTAGAAGTGAGAGAAATTATTACATTTGGTCCTCTAAGTATACTAAAATTCGAATTTGGTCATTTAATTATTGTAATTTTCAATTTTAGTCATTTTTGTCTAATTTTGGTCATGTCTGTCAATTAAAAATTGCAATAGTTAAAGGACCAAATGCGGATTTTGTGATAATTTGACAAAAGACTTAAATGATCAAATGTGATAATTTTGATTGAAAAAATTATAATTTATCACATTATATTAAAATTCTCATAATATTATAAAAAAGGTGTTTAAAGATATTGTATTTAAAACAATGTTTTCAAAATCGGATTGGACTGGTCAGTTTGACTGGAAATCAGAGTCGGAACCAGTCTGGAACACCCAAAAAACTATTTTAAAGGTTGAATCGGGTTTGACAGGAATAACCGGTCCAACTGATTTTGTATAAATTTTTAAAAAAATTTAATTTTTTATTTTATGATGTTTTACCTGTTTGATCGGTTCAACCGATTTTTTGGTTCAACCTTAATTTTTTTTAATATTCCGGGCTGGTTCTGGTTCCGGTCTATGGTCTAATCGCCGATCTGAACCGATTTCAAAATATTACTTTAAATATAATATCTTTAAACACCTATTTTATGATATTGTGAGACTTATAATATAATGTGAGAAATTATAATATTTTTCAGTCAAATTATCACATTTGGTCATTTAAGTCTTTTGTCAAATTATCACAAAATCCGCATTTGGTCATTTAACTATTGCAATTTTCAATTTTAGTCCTTCTTTGTTCAATTTTGGTATGGAGGGATCAAAATTGGACAGAAATGATCAAAATTTGACAAAAAATGACTAAAACTGAAAATTACAATAATTAAATGATCAAATGCGAATTTTGATACATAGATGACCAAATGTGATAATTTTTCGAAAAGTGATAATATTTTATAGCGAAAGTGATAACTATTTTAAAAAGTATAAAATAGTTACACGTGATCATCTCACACATGGAGGTTGTATGACTCAATTTTTTTAATTGAGAAGTATTTGATATTTTGAATAATAAATCAAATTTAAAATATGTTACATATAATAATTTTAAAATTATCACATATTGCCCGCCAACATTCAATTAATATACCTTTATTAAAAAAAAATATAGTATATAATAATAAATAAAATTTATATGATTTGTTAACGAATTTTTAATGAATTTTCTATTGATATTTTAATAAAAGTTGAATATAAAAAGTAATATTTTTATTTAAAATACATATATATTACAAAATAAAAACTAATATATATAGAGTGAAAAAAAATTTAAACTTTGTATTTCCGGATGCAGGGACATCTACTTTTACTGTATTAGACGATATTTTAGTTTTTTCAAAAATAATGTTAAAATAGGAAAAAAATGTAAAGAAGATTTATTAAATATCACTATTAATAAAAAAATGTTTTAAATACATTTACTATTTTAATTTCTTTAATTCTACATTACATTTTCAAATGTAGTTTTAAATTAAATAAAAAATATATTATTTTTAAATATAAAAAAATGTTTATAAAATAAATATAAAAGTATGATAATAAAAACGATGGCAAAATATATAAAATTATTATAATTTATTTTAAAAGTAAAAAATTCGATTAACAAGGAGTATTAATCTTTTTTAATTGAGCCACGTGTGTTCAAGTTAACCACCGCCTATGAATATGTGATAAAAGATAAGTACTCATTAATTATTACCAGCTACTTGGATAGAAAATTATTTTTTAAAAAAAATATTTTTTCATCTAACGGTGATATTTATATCTAAGGTCTCTTATACGTTTGGGTCATGTATAACCAGGTCATGTAAGAATATGCCTAAAATTGATCATACTTACATTATACTCCATTATATTTTTTAGAAGGGGTGAGTATATATACAACGTAAAGAAGAAATCAAATGATGGGAAATGTATTAGTCACCATGAAACAAGTCGAGTGTATACGCCCTTATTTTTAGGGTAATTTATGTATGGATGAGATCGTGAAAATTTTAAAATTCAAGTCTATTATTATAGTGTTATTGAACTGACTATTATTTTTATTTTGGGTGTGAAGAATAGTACTGATACCAACAAACGTGGAAATTAGCTTGACCTTCTATTTGTTCATGAGACTAAGAATAATATCTTTAATAGTAATATATGTTTAATGAAAAGTGAAATCGTCTAATATATATTTATTTATTATGCACGTATTTATTACACTACAAAAAAATTGTTCGACAGTAACGGACTTTTGTGACGAAAAATTTGCCGTCACAATTGTGACGGACTTTATGACTGCATTTTGAAAATAGTGACGGCTAATAGTTGACCGTTTAAAATTTCGTCATTCCCAATATTTGTGATGGCATTTGTAACGGAAAAATTTGTGACGGACTTTTTTCTGTCACAAAAATATTTTTTTAACTAGTGACGGACTTTGTCCGTCACAAAGTCCGTCACAAACTTTGTGACGGACTTTGTGACGGACTTTACAGTTAAAAAATCATTAAAATTGTACTTGCTCATTACACATGTACATTATTATGCTATTTAATTTAATTATATAAAACAAAAGGTTAAACTTACATGTTTTTTTTAGAAATTATTTTTTTTAATATGTATTGTGAATTATTTAAACTTAAATAATTGAATATATTGTATTGTTGCATATAATAATATTAATTTTAAAATCAAAATAATTATAAGAACATAGTTACTTCTTTTTTTAAAAAAAAAGAATTATTATTTTTTTAATATTTATTGGGAATTTATTTAAACTTAAATAATTGAATATATTGTATTGTCCATAGTAATACTAATTTTAAAATCTTTGCCAAATAATAAAAAAATATGATTGACTTAATTATCTATTTTCAATAAAAAAATATAATTAAAGGTGATATTTAATTTAAAGATGTACATGAATAATAATATTAATAAATTGGATATATTTTATTGATTATCTATTCCTTAATCAATCAAAAAAATATGATTAAAGGTGATTTTAATTTATTGTATGATTTAATATATACATGATGATAATGATAATAATAATAATAATAAATAAATAAAATTAGAAATATTATATATGTAATATTAAAACAAAAAAAAAATATACGAAATTTAACCACGTTGCGACACCTCATATTTTTTAAAAATTATTTATAACAGTGTATTCATTATTATATATATATATATATATATATATATATATATATATATATATATATATATATATATATATATATATATATATATATATATATATAAAGGAAAGTTGATGATTGAATTTAAAAAAAAAAGATAGTGTATTGAATTGATAAAAATAAAGTTTATTGTGATAGAATTAAGAAAAATATAAAGATTATGTATTTTCTTATAGGAGAATTAAATTGAAAAATTATAAGAATGTTATTTATTTTAAATGAAAATTAACCTATTTTACATCTATAAATAAATAATATATTTAGATATTATTTATAGATTGAGAATTTAAAATTTATAAGGATTTTTTAATTTAATTATGAAAATTTTAATATTTCTCTTAAATAAATAATAAAATAAATAAATTAATGTTTTAATAATTATTAGTCATATTAATATATATTACATTAATCAATATTACCACCATATTTATTTTGAAAGTTGGTTGATGTTATTTTAATATAAATTAATTGAATATATACAATATTTATTAAAGACTAACACAAAACACATCTAACCAAATTGGCTCAACACTTGCTCACAATCACTCTTGCTTGGCACCCACCCAGGTTCAAATCCGGTTGGGAATCAATATACACAATTAAATTTTAAAGGAGGTATAAGGGGTAAAAATATAATAAAATGTAAATGGGCTATTGGTAGCCGGTCCAGCTGGGGTGAAGCACTCACATGAGCAACAAGGTTCGATTCCTACCTCATTAATTTTTTTAGAATTTTAAGTTTGTGACGGAATTTTCCGTCACAAAAGTCCGTCACAAATATTGGTTAAAAGAAACCGTCACAAATTCCGTCACTAATGATTTCCGTCACAAAATTCATCACTAATTGTGACGAAGTTCGTCACAAATAAAATCCATCACAAAAATCCGTCACAAATATTGGTTAAAAGAAACCGTCACAAATTCCGCCACTAATGATTTCCGTCACAAAATTCATCACTAATTGTGACGGGACCATCACAAACAGTTTGTGACGCATGTTTGGGTGACGGGCGCTTTTCCGTCACAGAGTCCGTCAATCCGTCACAAAGTCCGTCACTGTCGGCCAATTTTTTTGTAGTGTTACTCCTTCGTTTCATATTAAATTTCACACTTTTTATTTTCGTCCGTTCCACATTAAAATTCACCATAGAAAAAGAACATTTCACATCAATCCCCACCCTAGAGTATTAATTATAAATTTACCACTCACACATAACACACATGATATACTTTATCATTTATTTATTATCTAAAAATATTAAAGTTAATAAAGTTAGTTAAAAAATAATTTTTCTTAAATTTTGGTGAAGTTTATTCCGGGATGGAGGGAATATTATTTTTTAAAGTAAAATTTTCTTTTCGATCAATAAATGTTAGTTGTTAGTAAGTTAGAAGTTAGTTCATCAACACCAATACTCCAAGATTTCTTTAACTCTCCTTATAACTCCATCCTTAATTCATTTTTAAAAGAAATCGAACCTGGATCATTCACTTTATTGAGGAGCCCTGTGGCAAATTTATTTATTGGACAAATAAAAAAGATGTGGCAAATTTTGTGAGAAGAATGAGCACTTTTGAAGGTCGATGTTGTATGGGATTGGGGAGACTAAAAATGTAAAAATTTTCATTCAAAAATAATGGTGTGGGATAAAATTTAGGATCAATTTGAAATTACAAGATTTTTTAATTTTTTATTTTTACATGTACGAAACTAAATTTGCATTTTTTTTCCTGAGATTATTGGGATATTGACTACACAAACAAATATTGGAAGTGATATGTCAAGTAATAGAGCGTGAAATTTGGTGAATCATTAAAAGGAGATATCTACCTATGCTACACTTATTCAAATATAAGAATGCTTGCATCCTCTCAAATAGCCTTAGTGTCGCTCCCTTCTTGGAAACTAAATATTGCAAGATATATGTCGTCCCTACACATATGTTGAATATAATTGTTATAAGGTAACATAGTATTTTTATTGTGATATCCGAGTTCACTACTCATGTGCTAATATAATTTAATTTGTGTTATGTGTACTTTATAATTATGTAATAATTATGTGGCAATTATGTGACAATTATTTCTATATTTTATTTATCTTTACATTTTATTTGACACATTCGTGATAAAAATTGTGACAATATGTGAATATATATATACATAAATATTTACGTGTATTAATTTGGATATATAATTAAATTTGTCTTATGTGCATAAATATATTATTTCTTAATTATTAAGTATCACACGTGTTCTCATAATAATAATAGTGGTAAGAAAATGTATATCATATCTTAGTTATTGAGTATTACACGTATATTTATAATGGATAATAATATATTACCATTATATTAAATGGTAGGATAAGTTTGTTACTTGGCAATCATGCGTAACACCTTACGGATGGCCTATTACCATTAGACGTGTATTATTTATAATAATAATAATAATAATAATAATAATAATAATAATAATAATAATAATAATAATAATAATAATAGTTGATAACCATGTAGTAAGTCGGTTTACTTACCACCGTCTTCATACACTTATAAATTGAGGGTTAACCCTCATTTGAAAAACATGGCAACAGTTCGCGAGTAAAAAAAAGAGAGAGAAAGAGAGAGAAAGAGAGAAAGGGGAAGAGAAGCGTGCGGGACGGAAGGGATTAGTTGCAGTTCTTTACGAGGTCTATACTTGACACGACCCACTTTTCATAACTTATAATTCTTATAAATATCATCATCATAAAATTTGCACATTATTTTTTTTTCCTCACATAATATATATTATCCAAACGACCACACCAGTTCAACATACACAACTGGTTTCTGACACCACATCAATCCACACAAACATGTGACAATATTTTTTTTATTACATAATAAAATATCAGCGGAAACAAAATAAACACACGGTCTAGCCCAACAGGTCGTCATCTATGTACATCTTGCTCAAACCCTGTAGGAGCTCCACAGCTTGCATAGTACATCACATACTCAAATATCATCAGGCTCACCTACAATGTATAAACTAGTGAGACAAAAATCTCAGTAAGTAAAAATCATGCATGACAATGCATGAAAATGCATTTATTTCCTAATCTACTAATTTGTCTCTTTTATTTAGAAAACTGTTCACGTTGCGGGATCCCCACGACACACTTATAATATGCACCCCAAATGAGCTCAATGGGGACGATTTTTCCGAACCCCGAAAATAGTGACGAGAACGATTTTTCCGAACTCTGACAAAGTGGTGGGGACGATTTTTCCGAACCCCTGACAAAAATGTCGGGAACGATTTTTCCGAACCCTGACAGAGATGCATATATAGTGGCCGCACACACCATTAATATCTTATTAATTTTTAGGGAAAACACTTTTCATGATATGCATGGTATGCAACCAGTACAATTAAATATACATCATAAATCATTTATAACATCAATATCAACATTTAATAAAATAACAACTTAATTTAATTCACACAAATCCACATCACCTTGGATCACACGGATCTCTTATAATAACAACTCCATCTTGGATCACACAGATCATTATAACCAACATCTTCTCAGGTCATACGGATATATTTTTAACAGTTCCCAATCACACATACATATATAATACAATAATATTATTTCAAATTACATAAATCCACAACTTGTAAAATTAATTAATCCCAAATAATTTATAACATAATTAAACTAATCATAAATAATTCACAATATAATTATCATATATTAATTACAAATAATTTACACACAACATATTTATGCATTGTAGTTGGACTTCTACTTACTTGAACTCCGATAATAATAACACTATAGACCCGTGAAAATCCGTAATTAATTCCTTCCTTCCCGTTCCGGCACACTTCTTCCCTCTTTATTTTTTTTTCTCTCGATTGATTTGGAGTATGTGAGGTGATGAAATCCTCAACACCCCCACATATATATATACGAAAAAAGGTGACCAAATTTTTTTTTTTTTAAAAAAAACAAAAATACGGCTGTGCAGCCATTTGATTCCAAATTTTCAAAATTTGCTGCTAGCCATCTCAACTTTCAATTCTCAGCCACCAATATTGACTTTTTTTTTATATTATTATTATTATAATAAAAATACGTGTGATACTTAATAATTAAGAAAAGTGTATTCATACACATAAAATAATTTACTCATATATCCAAATTAATACACGTAAATATTTATGCACACATATATTCACATATTGTCATCATTACTATCACAGATGTCTCAAATAAAATGTAAAGATAAATAAAATTGAGAATCAATTACCACATAATTATAAAATACACATAATATAAATTAAATTATATAAACACACTAGTAGTGAGAAACTTGGGTATTACAATACTATTATCACTATTAGGTGTTCAGGTAAGTAGAAGTCCAACTACAATGCATAAACATGTTGTGCGTGAATTATTGGTGATTAATATGTGATAAGTATGTCATGAATTATTTGTGATTAGTTTAATTACGTTATGAATTATTTGGGGTTGATTGACGATACAAATTGTGGATTTATGTGATTTGAAATAATATCATTGTCCTATATAGATCTGTGTGATTGGAAACTATTGAAAATATATCTGTATGATTTGAGAAGATATTGGTTATAAGGATCTGTGTGATCCAAGATGAAGTTGTTATTCCAAAAGGGATTCGTGTGATTTAAGGTGAAGTGGTTATTTTATAAATGGATCTATGTGATTGGGGTGAAGTTGTTATTTCAGAAGTGGATCTGTGTGAATTGAAGTTAATTTATTGCTTTATTGTGATTAAAATGTTGATATTGATATCGTAAATGGTTTATGATGCATATTTAATTGTCCTGGTTGAATACTATGCATAAACATGAAAAGTGTTTTCCCCAAAATTAATAAGATACTAATGGTGTGTGCGGCCACTATATATGCATCTCTATCAGGGTTCGGAAAAATTATTCCCGATAATTTATTTTGGATTCGGAAAAATCGTTCTCAGTACTTTATTCGGTGTTCGGAAAAATCGTCCCAACACTCTGCCAGGGTTCAGAAAAATCATTCTCGGTATTATATTCGGGGTTCAAAAAAATCATCTCCATTGAGCTCATTTGGGGTGCATATCATAAGTGTATTGTGGGAATCCCGCAATTTGAATAGTTTTCAAAATAAAAGAGACCAACTAGAAAGACTAGGAAATAGGCGATAGAAAACTAAATGCATTTTCATGCACTGACATGCATGATTTCTACATACTGAGATTTTTGTCTTACTAGTTTATGCATTGTAGGTGAACCTGATGATGATTGAGTATGTGGTGTGTTGTGTAAGTTGTGGAGCTCCTTCAGGGTTTTGAGCAGATGTACATAGATGATGACCTGTTGGGCTAGGCTGTGGGTTTATTTTATTTTCGCTGATATTTTGGTTATGTAATATAATAAGTATTGTTACAAGTTTGGGTGGTTTGAAGTATTTTCAGAAATCAGTTACGTATGTTGAATTGGTGTGATGGTTTTGGTTATAAATATATTATGTGAGAAAAAAAAGTATATGCAGTTTTATAATAATGATGTTTATGTTAATTAGTATTTGAATTATAAGTTATGTAAGGTGGGTCGTGTCAGAGTGGTATCAGAGCACGATTTGAGTCCTGTAGACTGTCTATGTACATAAGCTCATTCCTTGAGAGCGCAGCTTTGCGAGTAAGTATTATTTTCATTCTGTGTTGTTATATGTTTTATAAATTATATTGGCCATGTGGTGTAGGACTCGTAGTTAGTAGACAAAATGGTAAGGACTACATGTGAAAGTTCTGAAGGTGATAGAGCTGTTGAGCAAGCAGCACCTACTTAAGGAAATAATCATGATGCGGTGATTACTCGACTGATAGAACTGGTAGAGCGCCAGTCCCAACAGATAAAACAATTGATTCAGCAGAGAGATGTGGGTGGACAATCAGAGGGTAATGCTAATCAAGATAGACATCAAGTAGAACATGTGGAAATGGTTTGTGAGAGGTTTCGAAATCTAAGCCCTCTTGAGGATGCAGCAGACCCCACAGATCAGAGAATTGGTTACATACGGTAGAAAATATATTTCAATATAGTAGAATTCCAGATGGGGACAGAATATTGTGTGCTTTTTTCATGTTACGAGGAAGTGCAGGCCACTGGTGGGATACAATTAAATGTATTGAGGATGTTACAACTATGACATGGGAAAGGTTTAAGGAGCTTTTCAAAAATAAGTACTTTACGGAACCAGTAAGAGCAATGAAGATGAACAAATTCATACAGTTGAAGTAGGGTGTATGTCAGTCATAGATTATCTTCGTAAGTTTGAGAATATATTGGTTATAAGGAACTGTTTGATCCAAGATAAAGTTGTTATTCCAAAAGGGATTCGTGTGAACCAAGGTGAAGTGGTTATTTTATAAATGGATCTATGTGATTGGGGTGAAGTTGTTATTTTAAAAGTGGATCTGTGTGAATTGAAGTTAAGTTGTTGCTTTATTGTGATTAAAATATTGATATTGATATCATAAATAGTTTATGATGCATATTTAATTGTCCTGGTTGCATACCATGTATAAACATGAAAAGTGTTTTCCCCAAAATTAATAAGATACTAATGGTGTGTGCGGCCACTATATATGCATCTCTCTCAGGGTTCGAAAAAATCGTTCCCGATACTTTATTCTGGGTTCGAAAAAATTATTCCCAGTACTTTATTCGGGGTTCGAAAAAATCATCCCCAACACTCTGCCAGGGTTTGGAAAAATTGTTCTCGACACTATATTCGAGATTTAAAAAAATCATCCAATTGAGCTCATTTGGGGTGCATATCATAAGTGTGTCGTGGGGATCCCACAACGTGAATAATTTTCAAAATAAAAAAGACAAACTAAAAAGACTAAGAAATAGGCGATAGAAAACTAAATACATTTTTCATGCACTGACATGTATGATTTCTACTTACTGAGATTTTTGTCTCACTAGTTTATGCATTGTAGGTGAGCTTGATGATGATTGAGTATGTGGTGTGTTGTGCAAGCTGTGGAGCTCCTTCAGGATTTTGAGCAGATGTACATAGATGACGACCTGTTGGGTTAGGCCGTGGGTTTATTTTGTTTCCGCTGATGTTTTGGTTATGTAATATTATAAGTATTGTCACAAGTTTGGGTGGTTTGAAGTATTTTCAGAAATCAGTTACGTATGTTAAATTGGTGTGATGGTTTTGGTTATAAATATATTATGTGAGAAAAAAGTATATGCAGTTTTATAATAATGATGTTTATGTTAATTATTATTTGAATTATAAGTTATGTAAGGTGGGTCGTGTCACTTATAGTTAATAAATAAATAATAAAGTTTATTATATGATGAGTGAGATATTTTTAAATTAAGATGACTTTTGATGTAATAGGATTTATGTAATATTTTCTTTTTTGAATGCATGGTAAAACAAAAAAAAAATTAATATAGGATGGGGGGATTATTAGAGAAAATAATTAGTTTCAAATAACTGGTTGAGAATTGGATACCTAATAAATTAATAAACACGGGGGAGGGGGAATCCAAGAACCTAATGACTTAAATTGGTTTGATTAAATTAAATGAAATTACATTAAAATGAAATGAATTAATAAATGGAATAAAGATAGAAACACTCTCTTTTGAGACGGGTTATTTGTGAAATGGGTGTGAGATGGGTTGACTCATCACTATAGTATGCACAAAAGGTAAAGTATACTTATTTATAGTTGTTGGTACTTAAATTTTGCCTCCCAAAAGTACGTTAATTTCTCTCCAAGAAGGATTTAGAATAAAGAACTAACTACTTCATATTTTTAAGGAAGTGGGAAGTTGGAGACTTAATGGAAAGGAGTTAGAGACTTCATGTCTCACAACTGCTGCAGGAATGAAGAGGTATAATCTGAGTCTATAAAATATGTCTAAAGCCATTCATTTCAAGTGCGCCTCGTACAGAAAGTCCATATCAGAAGAGGGTGCCATTTTGGGTGTTGCACGAAGTGTTGCCACACTTCGAGTAGCATCCCGTCTACTCTTTTTGGAACGTTGGAGAGATGAGCGGTCTCTTTTTATATGCTAGAAAATTGTGATTGTCTTTTTACAATCTTCATTTTGAGAGTAGTTTTGTGATTTCATATCACGTTTTAAGATCTTGTTGTAATAGGTTTACTTTTACGGGTTTGATAGGATAAATTCTAAAGATTGAATTTGATCCTTGAGAACTTTTGTATTCACTATTTTTCCAAGTTTAGTGAAGTTTTAGCCATGGGGCCGCCACAAATATAAGTTTGTGGATGAGTTACGTTGATGTATTCTTGAGTTTTCTCTGATATTTCCGCTGTTGTACAAGTTTTCTGCTTTCAGTGTCATTCAGAGTGCTGTTGCACTTAGAACGACACCTGTTTGAATTACTGCTGTTGCTGCTAGTGTTGGTCTGAGTGTCACAGCATCTCGACCAACACCTCAAAGAATGGACAGCAAGTAGGCACATGCACTAACAAGTGGTATCAGAGCCGAAACTTGACTCTACTAAGATCACGATCCTACTGCCTGCATGCTGTTCTCATTATGGAAAACTCAAGACGTTTGTTTTCTCTCATCCCATCTCATTCACATTGCCATTAGATCATATCCACGCTATGAAGAGATTTTTGAAGCCTTCTTAGTGATAGGGGGAGTTTCAATTATGGGGGAGAATGTTGTGTTTGGATAGGTGAAATTGGGGGAGTTTGTTGGTTCTTAAATTTCGCCTCCCAAAAGTACGTTAATTTCTTTCCAAGAAGGATTTAGAATGAAGAACTAACTACTTCCTATTTTTAAGAAAGTGGGAAGTTGGAGACTTAATGGAGAGGAGTTAGAGACTTCATGTCTCACAACTGCTGCAGGAATGAAGAGGCATAATCTGAGTCTTAAAATATGTCCAATGTCATTTATTTCAAGTGCGCCTCATACAAAAAATCCATATCAGAAGAGGGTGCCATTTTGGGTGTTGCACGAAGTGTTGCCACACTTTGAGCAGTATTCCATCTACTCTTTTTGGAGCGTTAGAGAGATGTGCGGTCTCTTCTCATATGCTAGAAAATTATGATTGTCTTTTTACAATCTTCATTTTGAGAGTAGTTTTGTGATTTCATATTACATTTTTAGATCTTGTTGTAAAAGGTCTACTTTTACAGGTTTGATAGGATAAATTCTAAAGATTAAATTTGATCCTTGAGAACTTTTGTATTCACTATTTTTCCAAGTTTAGTGAAGTTTTAGCCATGGGTCCGCCACAAAGGTAAGTTTGTGGATGAGTTACGTTGATGTGTTCTTGAGTTTTCTCTGATATTTTTACTGCTGTACAAGTTTTCTGCTTTCAGTATCATTCGGAGTGCTGCTGTACTTAGAACGACACCTGTCTGAATTACTGCTGTTGCTGCTAGTGTTGGTCCGAGTGTCGCAGCATCTCGTCCAACACCTCAAAGAATGGACAACAAGCAGGCACATGCACTAACAAGTGGTATTAGAGCCGAAACTTGACTCTACTAAGTTCACGATCCTGCTGCATGTATGTTGTTCTCATTATGGAAAACTCAAGACGTTCGTTTTCTCTCATCCCATTTCACATTGCCATTGGATCATATCCACGCTATGAAGAGATTTTTGAAGCCTTCCTAGTGATAGGGGGAGTTTCAATTATGGGGGAGAATGTTGTGTTTGGATAAGTGAAATTGGGGGAGTTTGTTGGTACTTAAATTTTGCCTCCCAAAAGTACGTTAATTTCTCTCCAAGAAGGATTTAGAATGAAGAACTAACTACTTCCTATTTTTAAGGAAGTGGAAGTTAGAGACTTAATAGAGAGGAGTTAGTGACTTCATGTCTCACAATTGCTGCAGGAATGAAGAGGCATAATCTGAGTCTATAAAATATGTCCAATGCCATTTATTTCAAGTGCGCCTCATACAGAAAATTTATATCAGAAGAGGGTGCCATTTTGGGTGTTGCACGAAGTGTTGTCGCACTTCGAGCAGCATCCCGTCTACTTTTTTTAGAGCGTTGGAGAGATGAGCGGTCTCTTCTCATATGCTAGAAAATTGTGATTGTCTTTTTACAATCTTCGTTTTGAGAGTAGTTTTGTGATTTCATGTCACGTTTTTAGATCTTGTTGTAATAGGTCTACTTTTACGTGTTTGATAGGATAAATTTTAAAGATTGAATTTGATCCTTGAGAACTTTTGTATTCACTATTTTTCTAAGTTTAGTGAAGTTTTAGCCATGTGGCCACCACAAAGGTAAGTTTGTGGATGAGTTACATTGATGTGTTCTTGAGTTTTCTCTGATATTTTCGCTATTATACAAGTTTTCTGCTTTCAGTGTCATTCGGAGTACTGCTGCACTTAGAACGACACCTGTCTTAATTACTGTTGTTGCTGCTAGTGTTGGTCTGAGTGTCGCAGCATCTCGACCAACACCTTAAAGAATGGACAGCAAGCAGGCACATGCACTAACAAGTGGTATCAGAGCCGAAACTTGACTCTACTAAGTTCACGATCCTGCTGCCTGCATGCTGTTCTCATTATGGAGAACTCAAGACGTTTATTTTCTCTTATCCCATCTCATTCACATTGCCATTGGATCATATCCACGCTATGAAGAGATTTTTGAAGCCTTCCTAGTGATAGGGGGAGTTTCAATTATGGGGAAGAATGTTGTGTTTGGATAGGTGAAATTGGGGGAGTTTGTTGATACTTAAATTTCGCCTTCCAAAAGTACGTTAATTTCTCTCCAAGAAGGATTTAGAATGAAGAACTAACTACTTCCTATTTTTAAGGAAGTGGGAAGTTGGAGACTTAATGGAGAGGAGTTAGAGACTTCATATCTCACAACTGCTGCAGGAATGAAGAGGCATAATCTGAGTTTATAAAATATGTCCAATGCCATTTATTTCAAGTGTGCCTCGTACAGAAAATCCATATCAGAAGAGGGTCCCATTTTGGGTGTTGCACGAAGTGTTGCCACACTTCAAGCAGCATACCGTCTACTCTTTTTGGAGCGTTGGAGAGATGAACGGTCTCTTCTTATATGCTAAAAAATTATGATTGTCTTTTTACAATCTTCGTTTTGAGAGTAATTTTGTGATTTCATATCAAGTTTTTTTATCTTGTTGTAATAGATCTACTTTTACGGGTTTGATAGGATAAATTTTAAAGGTTGAATTTGATCCTTGAGAACTTTTGCATTCACTATTTTTCCAAGTTTAGTGAAGTTTTAACCATGGGGCAGCCACAAAGGTAAGTTTGTGGATGAGTTACATTGATGTGTTCTAGAGTTTTCTCTGATATTTTCGCTGCTGTACAAGTTTTCTACTTTCAGTGTCATTCGGAGTGCTGCTGCACTTAGAACGACACCTGTCTGAATTACTGTTGTTGCTGCTAGTGTTGGTTCGAGTGTCGTAGCATCTCGACTAACACCTCAAAGAATAGACAGCAAGCAGGCACATGCACTAACAGTAGTTAAAGTATGTAAACGCTAAAATCATAATTAATGTATAATGCAACATACTTAAGAAAATATACTTTAACAACCATTAAACATATTTTATCTAAATAATAGACATACTTTAACACGTATCACAAACTTTGATACTATCTAACGTAAGTATTATCTCACAAGAGACTTTATCAACTAAGAAATTATATTTTTTAATATTTCCAATCACATTAATGAGATTTGATTAATTACTAGGAGATACATATATTGGTAAGCACAATTACTCTTAAATACATACAATATAAAATATTATTGGTGGATACAAAAAGATATAACAATATACCTAATACACACCAATTATTATTTAAAATAAGAAATGTAATACTACATAATATATCTAATAGTTTTCCAAAATAAGAGAGAAATGAAAATAAGAGAAAAAGTGTGTCAAATGTGTGTAGCCTCTGAAGATGATGGATGAGAATTCTCTTTTTCAAATTATAAAAAGCCTCTGAAGATGATGGATGAGAATTCTCTTTTTCAAATTATAAAAATAATGATATATATATGTATGGAGGATCAAGGGAAGTAGAGCGTAAAAATTTATCAATTTTCTACCTTGCAGAAGTTGTACTCCCAATGTGCACAAAACCTAGATCACATGAGCAGAAAGCCGAGTTGAGGTTGGACCTCTACCTATAAGACAAATACGTCTTAATAGTGCTCTATATCCCCAAAAGTAAAACAACTTTATTTTCTATATACACAAGTAGGACTACAAGTGATCCCAAAAGTAAAATAACTTCATTTCCTACACAAGTAGGACCACAAGTGTAGGAGCATCGGCGATTTTCGGATCAACTAAGACTGGAACATTATGAAATGTGTGCACCCACAATTATACTAAGTGAAAATAATGATGTTTCGATGTATGAGATGCATGTGATGGCCCTTTTTATATACACCACCTCACACTCTTCAAACAATCAATCATATGATTAATTGATATTAGAAGCTATGATACACTTGACATTATGATCCTTTGACTCACATCAAAAAGGGGTTCAATTGAAGAACCATTATGGTAAGTTTGATTAAGAAAATTACAACGCCTCTAGATTCAACGAATATAACTGTCTAGATTCAACGAATATAACTGTCTTGATTAATTAAATTTGGATCCATTGAGTGTATTTGACTCCATAAAATTTACAACTCGATATTATTTAAGCCCAACTACATCCCAACACAAAATATTTAGCCCACAAAAAATAAGCGTGCTTTGAAGACTAAAGATCAAGACAACTCAAGTTCAATTAAATATTATTTACTCTGTTCAAAAATAGGTTTCATATTTACTCTTTAAAATAAAAATTATTACTTATGTTCAATTTTATTATGTTGTGAATTTTTTTAACAAATCTATTAAAAAGAGTAAAAAGTTGTTATAGTTTATTACTCTGCAGTGTAATATTTAAAATTTGAATGTATTGCATAATTTATTTACTTATTATTTTTTTAAAAGCGATATTCATTTAATATCAGCGTTTATCTCTTTTAATAAAAATTCCAAATATATATCAAGCTTGTGAATTGGGCTTTGCATTGGATCTTACGGAATAAAAGATACAAGATTAATTTCCATTTAATAGAACAAATTGGGCCATAAAAAGTAATAAAAGGAATGCTAAACATATGAATGGATTTATATACAATTCAGTTTTACTAATAGAAACTCTCCCTTAATGGGCCGTTCAACCATATATATTAATTCACTAATTACTAATTAATAGAGAGATCCATTAGTTGCTATGATGTGGTTCTAAATGGGCCTTAGATATGGGCTCAATTACAGCAATAACTTGATATTGGCCCACATTCTATGAGTTGTTCTTTAGACTGCTAGACTTCCTTTTCTTATGCAGTTTCTTCCTCGCGCATTGTTTTGATATCATCAAAATTTACTTTTATCGTTCGATACAATTGTATTTCTGATCATATAAATTACAAAATAATTTAATTTTTTTTAAAAGCAAAAAAACTGATTTTATTTGTCTTTTTTTTTTTTTTTTTACTTTTTCTTATTCATATATGAATAATTTTAAAATAATTTATAGAAACATATATTCTAAATTAATTTATGTTCATATTCAGTTTCAACATTGTTTTTTTTAAAAATAAATTATTATTCCCACCATTTTATATTCTTTACAAAATTCGAAATTTTTATTTAATTAATTACTCCCTCATCTCATATTTTATTTGCACCGTTATTGTAGATATTGGGTTTAAGAAAAATAATTTTTTACAAATTTATTTTCTTTTTAAGGGTAACGTAATCATTTTAGTTATTAATAAATTATAAATTATGCTATTGGTCAAATTTATAATTAACATGTACTTTTCATGTTGAGAATTGATATGATTTTTTTTAGACGATGAAATTTATGAAAAAACGTAAAGTAAAAAATTTATAAAGGAACAGTAGTATATAATATTAATTCCTCCATCAACAAAAGATAATCACACTTCCAATTTTCCTTCATCTTAGAATGATACACTTTAGTTACACTAACTAATTAAGTCGCGCATTAAAGGCAATCCATTTTACTAATCAATTAAGTCACACATTAAAGGCAGTCCATTTATTCTCTGTCACATTAATTGCAATAGAGTAGCATTTTGTTTTTACTAGATTTGAAGTAAAAGTGAGTGCCTCAGTGTGTTTTCAAGGGTTATTTTCTCAAATCTATATTTTGTTGGCCTCAAATTTTTTATTTCCATAATTATTTTTGAGTCCACTTAAAGCACTCCTCAAGGGTGGTTACACTTCCCAATTAAAAGAACTATGCTATTTACTTTAATTAATAATTATAATAACAATAATTTGACCATCTTAACTATATCAAATTAAAGGAAACACTTTTGGAATGTGCAATTGATTAACTAAGACACCACTAACCCATGTTTACTCTCTAAAGTTTTGTTCTTTATATATTAAATATTAATTAAAGTCTGTTATGAAACTTGAGCAAATACTTGATAATGATCACTCAAGAACTTGCACTTACTTGTATGTTTGATCACTCACGTTTCACACACAAGTTGATAAACAAATAAAGAATGAAATGAAAGAGATCAACACAAGGATGTATAGTAGTTCGACATGGCCTACATCCACTTTCTTGAGAGAAGAATTCACTAAACAATGAAGATGATGGTTACAAGAATACAAGCACCTGAAAACCCTAATTCTTAAGCTTGTTTCTAACTGGTATGTGAAGAAGATGTGTTGATGATGATGATTCCAGCTGTCATTCTTCTACTTATATGGATGTGTGTCTCACGTGTAGAATCCTTTCCATCCATTCACAATGCACACACTTTAATCAGTTGTAACCAACTGATGAAAACCGTTGCAACCAATTTACTGGACTCTGGTTTGACCTGGGTTCGACCAGTAGATAAGGTCGAACCATAAATGTCGTGGTCGAACCAAAGATGATCTGAAATAGAGTAACTTGCTTGACGTGGTTCGACCAGGGTTCGACCTAGCTTAACAGGTCGAACCTAACTTAACAAGTCGAACCTTTGTCAGTTATAACCAACTGTCTGCGGTTCGACCAGGGTTCGACCTAGCTTATTAGGTCGAACCTAGCTTAATCAGGTCGAACCTCATCCACCTTCCAGCTGATGCTTCCAGCTGATACTTCCTCCATCTGATCACACCCCCACATGCTTTCTGTAGTATGTATGCAGTATGCATGGTCTACTTCATCACAATTCTCCACCTTAGACCTTGCATCTTCATGTTAGCTTCATCTTCTCCATCTTGCTGCTTTTATAAGGAGCAGCAACCTTTCCTTCTTTACTTAATTCAACTGAACCAGGTGCTTACACAACTCATACTTCTGAGCTGGTAAGGCTTTTGTAAACATGTCTGCAGGATTGTCATCTATCTTGATCTTCTTAACACTCACAATCCATTTGTCTATCATGTCCCTTATGAAATACAACCTCACATCAATGTGTTTGGTCCTTTCATGGTATCCTTGATGCTTGGAGAGATGCACTGCACTCTGATTATTACAATGTACTTCAACTGACTCTTGTTCAATCCCAAACTCACTCAGCATACCTGTCAACCACACTCCTTCTTTGATTGCTTCTGTAAGTGCAACAAATTATGTCTCTGTGGTTGATAATGCCACTATATGTTGATGAGTTGCTTTCCAACTTACTGCAGTACCAAACAAGTTGAATACATAACCAGTAATTGACTTCCTTGTGTCAAGATTTGCTGCATAATCAGCATCAACATATCCAACTACTGCCTTATCCCATGTTGTCATTTCTGAAACTTCAAACCTGCTGTGATGGTTCCTTTAACATACCTGAGAGCCCACTTCACTGAACTCCAATGTAGTAAGCCTAGATTACTCATAAACCTGCTAATCATACTCATCACATAGGCTAAATCTGGCCTGCAACATATCATTGCATACATCAAACTACCAACAACACTGGCATAAGGGACATTACTCATTTCAAACTTCTCTTGGTCTGTCTGAGGAGCTTGGAGTAGTGACAGACTCACTCCTTGCTTAACTGGTGTAGTTACTGTCTTACTGAGATTCATATTGTATCTCTTTAACACTTTGTCTAAGTATGATTCTTGGAACAACTTCAGCTCACCAACTGACCTATTTCTCTCAATCTGCATACCAAGAATCACCTTTGCTTCCCCAAGATCCTTCATATCAAATTCCTGCTTAAGTATCTCCTTTACTTCATTTATACCAGCTTGATCCTTGCAAGCTATAAGGATATCATCTACATACAAAAGTAAGTATGTATAATATCCACCTTTGTTTCTAACATAAACACAACTGTCATGTAGGCTCCTGCTGAATCCATTTGATGTAATGTAATCATCAAACTTCAAATACCACTGTCTTGGACTTTGTTTTAGACCATACAAAGATTTCATCAGTAAACAGGCCTTATTCTCAGCTCCTTCAATACTTACACCATCAGGAATCTTCATGTAGATATCCTCTTCAAGATTTCCATGCAAAATTGATGTAGTCACATCCATCTGATGTAACTCAAGATCAAACTGAGTTACTAATGCCAGTAAGATTCTGATGGAACAGTGTTTGACAACTGGTGAGAATATTTCATTGTAATCAACACCTTCTTTCTGTGAGAAACCTCTTGCTACAAGTCTTGCCTTGTATCTAACACCTCCTTCTTTGCTTGTAACAGGCTTCTTCTTATAGATCCATTTACAGCTTACTAACTTCTTGTTCTTTGGTCTGTCAACAATCTGCCAAGTCTTATTCTTATGTAGTGACGGTAGCTCTTCTTCCATAGCAACTATCCACTTGTCATTATCATTTCCTGATATAGCTTCATCATATGTTCTTGGCTCATAATTTTCTATATCAGATACAACATATAATGCATATGATACTATATCAGCTTCCATGTACCTCACTGGAGCTTTAATCTGTCTCCTTAGCCTATCCCTTACAAGTTGATAAGAACTTAGATCATACCTTGAACTGGATGAACTAGGAGAGCTATCTTCCTTATTCTGATCAGCTCTGTTATCTTCTTGATTAGACTGCTGAGCTTCCTTCCTTGCTTGCTCCACCTGAGGCTCATCAAGGTCTGTAGTAATTGATACTACAGAATTCCTTTCAACCAATGGCATCTTCCTTTCACTGAATGTGACATCTCTGCTAACAATAAACTTGTTAGCTTCATAACACCACAACCTGTACCCTTTTGCTTCATTTGAGTATCCAACCATCACACACTTCACTGCTCTAGGTTCCAACTTATCTTGCTTCACATGAGAGTAAGCCTGACATCCTATTACTTTCAGATGAGTGTAACTAGGTGTCTTTCCAGACCACATTTGTTCAGGTGGTTTGAATTTCAAGGCTGCTGATGGACATAGGTTGATCAGATAGGCTGCTGTAGTCACAAGTTCACCCCAAAACCCTTTGGTGAATCCTCCACTACTCAGCATACATCTTACTCTTTCTAGCAATGTCTGATTCATTCTTTCTGCAACACCATTTTGTTGTGGAGTTCCAGGTGTAGTCTTGTGGCTCTTGATTCCCTTTTCTCTGCAGAAAGCATTGAACTCTTCTGAAACAAAATCAAGCCCATTATATGATCTCAAGCATTTCAACTTCTTTCCTGTCTGGTTCTCCACCTCAGCAAGCCATTCCTTAAATGCAGTGAATGCTTGATCCTTTGTTTTAAGAATCTTAACCCATAGCTTCCTAGAGTAGTCATCTATGAAAGATATAAAATATCTTCCACCTCCAATAGTTGGATTTCTTGAAGGTCCCCACAGATCTGTATGAACATACTGAAGCTTCTCTGATGAAGTATGTTCTCCTGAACTAAACTTCAACCTCTTTGCCTTGCTTAGAATACAATCTTCACATTGATCCATCTTACAGGTTGGACTTATATCTAGTAGCTTCTGTCTTGCTAGCTCTTGTAACCCTCTCTCACTTACATGAGCTAATCTTCCATGCCACAACTGAACATCTTCTTGCTCTTGAGAAGTGTTCAACTGCCCAGAGACAACTGATCCTTCAAGAAAGTAGAGATCAGAGCTCTTGACTCCTTTCATTACAACTGACTTATCCTTTATGATGGTGAGTACACCTTTCTTCGCATAGTACTCACATCCCAATGAATCTAACATTCCTAATGATATCAGATTCCTTCTCAATCCTGGTACATATCTCACATTTGTGAGCAACTTAATGGATCCATCAAACATTCTGAATTTGACAGAACCAATACCCTCAATCTTGATGGCTTGATCATTGCCTAACAAGACTGATCCCTCATGATATGGTTTTAAATCAGTAAACCAATCCTTAACTAATGTCATATGAAAGGTGCAACCTGAATCTAACACCCACTGATCTGATACTTGATCAGAAACAACAACCAAAGCTTCAATATAATCTTGGTCTTTGTTACCTCTATTTTCAGTTACCTGATTTGCATGGATTCTTTGATTTTCTCCCTTTTCAGCAATCTTCTTGGCCACCATTGCTTTCCACTTATGGCATTGCTTCTTGAAATGGCCAGGCTTGTTGCAGTGAAAACAATTATTGTTTTCTTCAACTGCTGATGTACCTTGATTACTTATTTCATATTTCTTCTTATCAGCACTAGACTTCTTATCATTCTTGTTCCACTTATGTTGTTTGTTGGCAACAAGACCTTCTCCTGCAACAGCATTATCTGATGTCTTGTGGAGCACCTTTGATTTGATTGCTAGAATCACTTGTTCCAGGGAGATTGATTCAACATTTCCATACAACAATGTGTCTCTTAAACCTTCAAAAGACTTAGGAAGAGCTGACATCAATATGACAGCCTTATCTTCACTTGACAGTGCTACATCAATGTTCTCTAAGTCATCTATGATCTTATTGAAATCATCTAGTTGGCTTAGAATAGACTTATCTTCTGATACTTTGAAGGAGTAGAGTTTCTACTTGGTGTACAGCTGGTTTGCCAATGTCTTCACCATGTAAAGATCAGCAAGCTTCTTCCACATATCTCTTGCAGATGCTTCCTTGGAGACTTCCCTTAGAACTTTATCACCTAAGCACAGAAAGATGGCACTTCTTGCCTTGGACTGTTGATCTTGATCTGCAGCTAATACACCAGCATCCACAACAGCTGCTTGATCTGCCTGATCTGGAAGTGGTTTAACTGCATCAACAAGCCCTTGTTGGATCAGTACAGCCTCCATCTTCATCCTTCACAGACTGAAATCAACTTTCTCTGTAAACTTCTCCACATCAAACTTAGTTGTAACCATGATTCTTCCCTTCTGATCTGATATTGTGGCAGTTTCTTCCTCTTCCCACAGATGGCGCCACTTGTTATGAAACTTGAGCAAATACTTGATAATGATCACTCAAGAACTTGCACTCACTTGTATGTTTGATTACTCACGTTTCACACACAAGTTGATAAACAAATGAAGAATGAAATGAAAGAGATCAACACAAGGATGTATAGTGGTTCGGCATGACCTACATCCACTTTCTTGAGAGAAGAATTCACTAAACAATGAAGATGATGGTTACAAGAATACAAGCACCTGAAAACCCTAATTCTTAAGCTTGTTTCTAACTGATATGTGAAGAAGATGTGTTGATGATGATGATTTCAGCTGTCATTCTTCTACTTATATGGATGTGTGTCTCACGTGTAGAATCCTTTCCATCAATTCACAATGCACACACTTTAATCAGTTGTAACCAACTGATGAAAACCGTTGCAACCAATTTACTGGACTCTAGTTCGACCTGGGTTCGACCAGTAGATAAGGTCGAACCATAAATGTCGTGGTCGAACCAAAGATGATCTGAAATAGAGTAACTTGCTTGACGTGGTTCGACCAGGGTCCGACCTAGCTTAACAGGTCGAACCTAACTTAACAAGTCGAACCTTTGTCAGTTATAACCAACTGTCTGCGGTTCGACCAGGGTTCGACCTAGCTTATTAGGTCGAACCTAGCTTAATCAGGTCGAACCTCTTCCACCTTCCAGCTGATGCTTCCAGCTGATACTTCCTCCATCTGATCACACCCCCACATGCTTTCTGTAGTATGTATGCAGTATGCATGGTCTACTTCATTACAAAGTCAATTTAGTTAAAATTGAGAATTCAAACGGATAGAAAGAGCCACTATAAAGATGAAATCTTCATACATACTTAAAATAATAATCTCTCAACTCAATTGAAAGTTGAAACAGATAGAAAGAGCCAGCGTAAATTTTTTTATTTTCTATTTTTAAACTTGTTTTATATGGTATTTAGTATATTTGGGTTATATAAATTATAAAGTATATGTTGTATGCGCTAAAAAAATGATGTTAATTTTAAAATTAAAATATATTGTGTGGTTATTAGTTAGTTAGTTTTATTTTAATGGAGTGTGAATTTTGAATTGAATACGTTTATAACAAAGTCTAGAGATGAGTTAAGATGGAGGGAGTATAAAACATGATTTTTAAGATTAGAAAAAAAATCGAACTTACATTGTAACTAACATCTATAGATAGAATTTAGGAGCAATTGATAGCACCCAAAATGGCATTAAGAATTTCATGATTTTTATAAATTAAAGTATAGCTACATGATTTTTTTATGATATAACTTTTAGGCTCTCCTTGAGAGGATTTTGGGATTTTTTTGAGGTAGACAAGAAAGACATATATATAATATTTATAATAAAAGAAATACTTGGTTGATAAAATGCGATAATCATCTAATTAAATTATTTTAGAAATTATTTGTAAAATTATAAAAGTGATATATGATTATGAAAAGATGAAATTATCTTACCAATGACACGATTACAAACAAAACTTGCTCTTTTATTATAAATTTATTTTAAATCTTGGATTGACAATTGAAATAATCTTTTAAATCTCACTCAAAAACTATTTTTTACCAATGAAATATTCTGTTGGTAAAAACTTTAATTTCATTGTTAAATTGATTTACCAACGGATTAGCAACGGAATCCGTGTTAGTTAGGTGTCAACCAAAGTCCCACATCGGTTAGAAGTGGGGATGTCGATGAGTTTATAAATGAGGGATGAACTCTCCCTAACATGAGACCTTTTGGGTGTGAGCCCAGAGAGCAAAACCGTGCGGGCCAGTGGGGGGCCCAAAGCGGACAATATCATGCTATTGGATTGAGTGCGCCCGGCTCCCTGGGCGAATAAACCCAACAAGGATGGTCTAGCTGCGGGACTTTGTTTGAGGGGGAAATGTTGGTTGGGTGTCAACCAAAGTCCCACATCGGTTAGAAGTGGTCTAGCTGCGGGACTTTGTTTGAGGAAAAATGTTGGTTGAGTGTCAACCAAAGTCCCACATCTGTTAGAAGTGAAGATGATGATGTGTTTATAAATAAGGGATTGATTCTCCCTAGCATGAGGCATTTTGGACGTGAGCCTAAAGTAGCAAAACCGTGCGGGCCAGAGGGTGGCCCAAAGTGGACAATATCATGCTATTGGATTGAGTGGGTCCAGCTCCCTGGGCAGATAAATCCAACAATATGTAGGTAAAGTGGTGGTTGGTAAATTTTTAGCAACGAAAAATCAATTCCATTGGTAATTAACAACGGATTGAATTCCGTCTCTAAAATAGAGAATAAATCCGTTGGCATTTCGTTGCTAAAATAAAAATATCATTTTTGTTGTTAATCTATTAGTAATTACCAACCGATTGAATTCCATTGGTAAATTCGGTTGCTAAAAAATACTTTTTTTTGTAGTTTCTTAAACTGGAAAGGAAAATAAACATAGAGAAAATCAATACATTTGCCTTTGTTACATGAATATATTAAGGAGCTGACAAAATATTCGGTGCACTTGACACTACAAAAAACTATTTTTTACCAACAGAATATTCTATTGGTAAAAGCCTTAATTCCATTGTTAAATTGGTTTACCAACGGATTAGCAACGGAATTCGTTGGTAAATTTTCGTTGGTAAAATGGTGGTTGATAAATTTTTAACAACGAAAAATCAATTCCGTTGATAAATAATTTCGTCGGTAATCCGTTGCTAAAAATTACGTTGGTAGTTTATATAATGATTCCCTTAGTAATCCGTTGGTAATTACCAACGGATTGAATTTCGTTGGTAAAACATAAAATAAATTCGTTGGCATTCAATTGCTAATAGAAAAATATCATTTTGGTTGCTAATCCATTAGTAATTACCAACTGATTGAATTCCGTTGGTAAATTCTATTGCTAAAAAATACTTTTTTTGTAGTGTGAATGCACATTCCACATTCAATTTATATACGTTTATTAATAAATACTCCCTCAGTCCCTGGCAAACAACACCATTTGCTTTTTGTACGTAGATTAAGGAGTATTATTATTTTATGTAAGTGGATAGGTATATTAGAGAGATGTGACGGGTAGTGGTGGGCCATTGGTGAGCCCTTTTTACTAAAAGAGGAAAATGGTGCAGTTTGGACGAGACACCCAATATAATAAAATTGTACTATTTGGGTGGGACTGGGAGAATACATATATTAGTGAATTAAAACTTATACAGTTTATTTGAAAATTTTAGCGAATTTAAATTGCATATTTATTTTTAATAAGAAATGCTGTTAGTTTTTATGAAAAATTAATAGTAATGTTGAATAAAAAAAAGTAAGAGAAACTCTCTTGTGAGACGAGTTTTTTTGTGAGATGGTTGTGAGACGGGTCGACTCATTATTAAAGTATATTTATTATGTTCGTAAATTATGTTTATTTGTAGTTAAAGTATGTTAATAATGAATTAAATTATAATATTCTAAAATTATATTTTAATTCATTATTTATCATATTTTAGAAAACATACTTTAACAATCATTAAGCATGATTTATATATATAATAGATATACTTTAATACGTCTCACAAAACGTCTCATATATATAATGTCTCACAAGAGAATTTGTCAAAAAGTAATACACCATATTTATTAAATTAAAAATAATACAGTTTGTCAACGAAAAAAATAATTGGCTGCATAACTTTAAAATCGCAACCCTGGATAGACTTCCACACTGTTCTAAATTGCCGGTTCCAGATCCAATTCTCGATAACAAAGAATCGAAACAAAATGAAAAACTGTTGGTTTGGGACTTGAATCGTTGGTTCCAATTTCATGAAACGAGGAACTAGAATCGAACTGAAATATACTGCGATTTTGGTTTATTTTGGTCAATTCTAGAACCGATGGTTCTGCTTTAATTTTTTGGTGCATGTCTACCCGAGTAATGGGATATCAACTCTAAGGAATATAATATTTTAGAGTTGAATTAGGATGCATCAAGTGCACCGGTACACCTAATTAATATTATCCATTAGATTAAGAAACTGTTTATTAATCACCTTTTGATCAAAATAAAATAATTAAAATTTTAAAAAATAAAAATAATCATGCCCTATAAAATAGCCTAAAAATCCTAGCTGCATGCACTACGAAATAACCCTATATTTTAATATGGAGAAATTATATTTTAGTGGTAGTTTTAATGTTTTACTATAGAAACAAATTTGTGTACGCGAGTGCATGAAAATTTTATTAGTGACTTTTATTATATGTTTACGTGAACAAATAGGCATGGGCATATTCCAACGTAACGGTATGTTCATATAGAATTCATTTTTGAGTTAATTAAGCTATAGCATGGAATTAATAGTGTACGAACATTTTTTTTTAATTTTTTATTAGTATCAAAGGATTTGATAATTCAACTTTTCATTAGATTTTAATTAATTATCTGGCTTCTTATTTTTATTAACGAACTTAGAAGATAGATAAGTTCATATAATTACAATTAATATGCAATATATTTTTTTAATTTTGGCTCATAATTCATTGAGTAATATTAACTCATAATTTAATTATAGAATTTATTTACAGTTTATTATATGTAGATTAATTGTCAATTCATTCAAATTATTATTTATTCTAGGATTAATTGCTCCAAAAAGTTCTGATCTTTCGCGAATTTCAAATTAGTCCAAACTTTTTAATATTTATAAATAAGTACTCGACCTTTAACCCGTTTTGTAAATCAAGCCACCGAGCAGTTGGGGGCCTGCCTGGTGCTGACGTGTCCATCTCTTTTCTACGTCACCTTCCACGTGTACAAAACAACGTCGTTTCAGGCTTTCAGCCTTCCACATGTCAAAAAGTTGATTGCATGAAAAGTTCATCCTTTTCGCCGATTGCGAATTAGTCCAAACTTTTGGATATTTTGCAAATAAGTACCTGATTTTAATCCCGTATTGCAACTCGAACCACCGAGTGGAGGGCTGCCCGGACGCTGACGTATCACTGTATATGCCAAGTTACTCTACACTAATTAACAAAAGGACGTAGATGGAGAGAGAAAATCCGATAATGCATTTCTACATGGTTAAGGCCAAGAACAAAGCCACAGAATTGAAGGAGCCGATTAATCACTATTTTGTCCCCAAAACCTTTTCTACTCTCTAATTGTTCTAATAGCAACAACAATTATCGTATGGATCATCTAATCGAAATTCAGAAGTTGTCTTCCACAACCCCTCACATATGGCGGATTTTGATGGATATTATTAATGTGTGATATATGAGGACGTTCTTTTGGATATAAATTATTTTAATTTAAAAAATCAAAACGAAGCTGTGTTGTTAACAAATGTAGGTGACTTGACATATACAGTGACACGGCAGCGTTCGGACAGTCCTCTAGTTGCCCGGTGGTTCGAGTTGCAATACGGGCTAAAGTCGGGTACTTATTTGCAAAATATTCAAAAGTTTGGACTAATTCGCAATAGGCGAAAAAGTTGTGACTTTTCATGCAATCAACTTTTTGACATGTGGAAGGCTTAAACGACGTCGTTTTGTACAAGTGGAAGGTGAAGTGGAAGAGAGATAGACACGTTAGCACCGGGCAGGCCCCCAACTGCCCGGTGACTTGATTTGCAAAACGGGTTAAAGGTCGAATACTTATTTGTAAATATTGAAAAATTTGGACTAATTTAAAATTCGCGAAAATGTCAGGACTTTTAGCGCAATTAACCCTTTATCCTATCACATAGTTTAAGATATTTTCTTTCAGCGTGAATTCTATTTTATTCTTAAAGTTAACGGAATATTTTTTACTTTAAATTTATTACATTATTCATTAAGAATTGATTTAAATTAAACTAATCAAGAAAATATGAGCATTATTCGTTCAGATGTAGAGTAGTGCATATAATTAAAAGAATAGAAATTAATAAATACATAATACATAGCAAAGAGGCACATGGGATCATGTGTGGAATGCGAAAATCCTAGTTGTCTGACAAAGAATAATGATGGATTTAAGAAATATGTACAAAATATTGATTGAGAAAGGAAAGTGCAATTGAGTAGTGTTGAATGCTACTTGTGGATTCTTTTCTAAGTAACTCATCAACCTAAACCCTTTTTGCATCTCTTCCTGAAATCTAGTTTAACCTCTGCTCCCCACCTTCAATCACACTTTTCCTGCATTTCATTTTCAAGCCTACCCTAATACCCAAAATATTACTTACACGAATTATATTACCTTGTAGTTTATGACATATTCGAATGTGTAAATTTTCTTTTTTTAACGGCAAAATAAATATATTATTGATAAAATGGGTAATGAGAATACCCCAGTACATCGGTTTGGATGACAAATGAAAACATATCAAAACTCTCCCATTCAAATGTGTGTAATATTATTTATTCAATGTATAATAAATGAGGAGAGTATATGTAAAGACAATTTCCAGAATGTAAACGATTGCACCATAAGATCATAGTTACTTTTTAGTTCAATAAATGATTACTCTTTTTATAAAAGATGGTTACTCTTATGTACAAAGAATGATATTATTATTATGTAAAAACTATACTGATTAGAATAAGCTTAGTATTAATTTATTACTCCTCTCCTTTTCCTCTTTCTCTTCTTAGAATCTCTCCCCTTATTTTGGAGGGTGCGATTTTGCCCCTTATGCTTCGGAGGCCTTAGATCTATGCATCTCTAGTGTTGTTTGTGGAATATTAGTAGGTTTCGGACTGGGGCTTATCTTCTCCTTAGCGAGAGAACTTCAGATCTGAGGAGTGTTGGAGAGACTTGTTCAATTTTGTGGTGGGGCTAGGATCCGGCAGCTAAGGCAGAATGGTGTGGTGTATGGGCGAGAGGAGGCTTCCAGCTCGTTTTCTTTTTTGTCTTCCCAGCACTTTTTTTTTGTGGTTGCATTCAGAACATTCCAATGTTATAAGTGAATTTGTCTATCAATCTAAATCACATAAGTTGCTTTAGTCAACAGTTTGTTTTTGTTAGATTGTGAATATTTTACTTATTTGCTTGATTGTTTGAGCTCGTTAAGTTACGGTGTTTCCTTAAGAGTGTCGGAGTCCTAATTTATTGAGATGTTTAAGTCTCCTATTTGGAGTGATTGTATCCCCTTTTATTGGGGCTCCGTTCTCTTGGTTTGATTTACCATAGAGACTTTTGTAGTTACTTTTGACTGATATATAAAATCCAAACGTTCGATAAAATAAATAAATAAAAAAAAACGTTGGCATTCTAATGAGTAATTATATGTAGAAGAGTGCATCATACAATTGATTCCACCTATGAGTAAATTGTACTTCAAAGTAGACAAACTCTAGTTATTATACCATTTTGAATTTCAGTTGATATTATTTTAATTTAAGAGTATTTTAATTAATATCACGAGTTTGGGTTTTAGTTGATATATATATATATATATATATATATATATATATATATATATATATATATATATATATATATATATATATATATATATATATATCCATCCCAAAGTAATTTGGGTTTATTTTTTAGTCCGATGTATAAGTTCACCTTCTCTTTTCAAACCCATACAAAATAAATAATTAATATTTGTACAAGACTCGACATATAACTCTAATAAACCTATCACTACATATTAAAATATTATATTTCTAAATGTACGTAAAAAAATAAATGTAAATCTTAACTCTGGAAGAAGAGAGTGTGAATATATTTACTTTCGTCCCACAACTATTATTACATTTTACTAATTAGGGCGTCTCATAATTATTGTTACGTTTCCCTTTAAGCTAAATGAGGCCTACCATGAAGTTCACATACAACACTAATACAACTACCCACTTATATTACAACCCACTTCACGTTAAAATATTATATTCCTTAATCTTCATGCAAACAATAAATGTATCAACATTTTTGGAACATAAGTAAATATATAATGAGATAAAGGGTGACGGAGCCCTTTTGTTTTTAATGTTTAAAAAAATTACTTTTTTTATGGGTATTAGATTTTGTTACCCGTGCGTTGCACGAGACAAAGATTTATACTCCCTCTGTCACATGAATAATATTACGTTTATTGTTTCTGGGATATTATTGTTGTGTATAACCTCCAAAGTGTGAAGATAAGTGTAGCCGTGTAGGATGGAAGTAGGTATGTCAACGGGTAGGGTAGCCGCTTATTTTGGGTACCCGTACCCGATTAAAAACAACTACATGTACCCATACCTATTCCATTTAAAAAATTTATTATAGTACTCGTATCCGTCTCATACCCGTTTATCAATACCCACGAGTACCTGTATCCGTTTAATATTTATTTGACTTTATATATATTTATATTTTTTTATCCATTTATCAATACCCACGGGTACCTGTATCCGTTTAATATTCATTTGATTTTATATATATTTATATTTTTTTATTGTTTAAATAATTATAATAATAAAAATTACACTATTATTATTAATTAAATATATAATAAATATAACATAAATTCTATTATTTTAAATAAATATTTAATAAATATATTTAAATAAAACTTATAACTATTAATTAAATATATAAAATAATTCATAATTAATATATAAATAAATTATATAATACTATATATTAAATTTTATAAATATATATATATATATATAAACGGGGTAACAGCTGGTATTGAGTTATTACCCGTACTAGTCTCAAATTCTAATGAGATTTTATAAAACTACATGTATCTGTACCAAACTCATTTACAACTACCCGTACACATTCTATTAGGATTTGGATAGTTTGGGTACTTGAAATTACCTGTCTCATTGACATCTCTAAATGGAGAAGTATAATATAAATTATATTTTTTAAATAAATAATTTAATAAATATAATTAAATAAAACTTACAACTATTAATAAAATAAAAAAAATATCTCATAATATATAAATTATTTATATTAAAAATACATATATATAGAAGGGTACCTACGGGTACCGAAAGATTACCCGTACCCATCCCAAAACCTAATGAGAATTTATTTAACTACTCATACCCGTTTTAAATCCGTTTAAAATTACGCGTATCCATCTCATATGGTTCAGGTAGACTGGATACCCATAAATACCTGTCTCATTGTTATTATCCCTAAACATGATGTGTATAATTGAGTACTTATTTATTCGTTTTATATTTTTTATTTTATTTATCAATTTTATCAAATAATTTCTTATCTTATAATAAATAATTAAACATTGTGTCATTAATATTATTTTAAATTGTTGAAAAGAAATTTAAATTGATAAATTAGATATATGTGTTTACATAATAAAAAATTATTTAATTTTGAAAATTTATTATGATATGTGTACCCGTCTCATACCCGTTTATCAATACTCGCGAATAATCCAAATCAGTTTAATATTAGTGTGGAAGAAAGTAAAATATGTCCAGAGATGGTCTTGAGAAAATTGCATTAGGGTTGAAAGAATAAAAAATATATTTCATGAATATTAGTATAATTACATAAAAGTCTTTTAAATTTATTTAAATTACTAAATAACCATCAAATATCACCTTAAAAATTAGTCATACAACTCAACAGTATAGATCAATTTTCACTAAATTGATGGCCAAGATTAAAAATAGAATGATTCAAAAGGAAAGTTACAAAATAGAGGGAAAGATTTCTCTCCAATTTTGACTCTTTCATTTTCTTTTTATATTAGTATATATATAGATTTGTTAAAGAGTAAAGGTTCAAGCAAGACCTTAAACGTAAATCCTAGGATCGAATAAGCCCTCGAACTTTCATTTTGTACATCCAATCTCTTTACCTTTTAAAATAAGGTTAAATTCACCAGTTATCTTTTATGAAAAATTAAACAATTTGACATTTTTGGCTATATTCAAATTAAACTTACAACAACATATTATTTTACGACACATATTATACAACACGGTCTATATAATTCATTTACTACTCAATTTTCATGATATTCTCTGAACTTGGTTTCAATTTTGTTTAAATTGATTTAGAGCAGGTGTACTCTATCTTGTGTAGCACGTAAGCGACCAAGTGCAAAATTTATATATTATCGTATCCAAGGGCGAAAGTGGGTAGCGGTGTTTGAGAAGTGCTTCACTCTAGTAGGACGAATCAATCAGGATGGATGGTTATACTACAAACTAACAACTAAGAAAGCAATTAAAGATAGAACATGTACAAATGAGATGGAAAATGGATGAAGGTGAACAATCTAAGAATTATGTAAGGCAAGCAACATTTATGGTAAGGTATATATAGACTCACACACATATGCATTGATGGTTTTCATGTTATGATATTAAGGGCAATCACGTTTGTACCCCTAACCCCTATGGCCAAGGTGATTAGGTTCTCAACTCTTTTACAAGTTTAAATCTCCTAGGATTATTCTTACTCTCAATTCCCATGAAGGTACTATGATCATAAGTTGGGTTCCCCTCACTAGTTCATCACTAATGTTCTATCATGAGGTTCTAAGCACTTGAAGGGTATGGCTTACCTCTCCTCATACTAACTAAGTCATCTCATGCAATCAATGATTCAATTAAACCACTAAGCATAATATTGGAATGACCATCCTAACACTATGAATAGAGAATTTAACCACACAAATCATACACAAAATGAGAATAAACATTCATGATAGAAAATATTTATAACAATCATTTCATCAAACATGTGGTGTGCAAAATCTACATAATACCTAACTAATCATATTGCTAGCCTCACATGAGGACTAGCCACTACAAATCATAATAAAATCAATACAATCCATGACATATTCCATTTGAGCCAAATAATGAAGAAAATAACAAAATAAAGGTAAGTTGGCTCCCTTTTGATGGTGAACTTCCTCCCCTTTAATCATGCTAAAATCTTCAACCAATGATGAATTTCTCTTCTTAGATTGGTGGATGGATGAATTTATGGATGGATTTGAGGAGATCAAGTGCGTTGAATAGATGAAGTGAAGGATGGAAGAGATGGAGATGAATGTGTGTGATTTAGGTGTTTAGTGTATGTGAAAACTGATCCAAAATAATTCCCTCCGGATTTTGTGGTCAAAACATGTATTTATACCCCCATGGAAGCTTCTAGAACGTTTAGAGATTATAAAACTGCCTTTTGCACCTACACGGGCCGTGTAGCGGCACACGGCCATAGGGGTGGCCGTGTAGCATTTTTTGGTGTCCGAGCACGCCCAACCCTTACAGGGCCATGCTCGGTACACGGGCCGTGTAGTGCATCGCAAGCTGTGCAGTCTCACCATTTCGCGCATAACTTTCACATTCGATCTCCAATTCAAGTGATTCTTGTGTTGGAAATAAATCATTTAATCCAAATACACCTTAAGCCCTAACATGATTCAACAAGATTCATAAATAATTAAATAGAGGAATACCTGGATCCATTGATCTTCTTATGCGGAATTAAACGGAAGATCAGCAGCAGGTTCAAGGTCTTCCTTCACTAAAGCCTCTGGATTCCATAAGGACCTTCGTAATCTCTTCAGATGGGGAAAGAGAGAACTGTGTGCGGCTTAGTGTTGGGGACCATAACCTAGGTATCTATATATATTACCCATATCAGGCCACCCATAATCACCTGATACGTAATATTGGGTATCTACTCATTGACCCATATCAAATAAGTGTAGTCCATGGGCTCTTATTTTAATCACTTAATTAAGCCCAATATATTATTTGAATAGCTAATATAATTGAGTATTAATATATTGCCCACAATTAAATTATATAGGAAATATAAATTTCCTAACAATCTCCCACTTGGGCTATATATTATTTTCCGAAGACAATTATATTAAGAATCCTTAAATGCACAACTTTATGTTATTCATTCAGACTACCTTCAACAATCTGGTCCATCTCATATACTAACAATGGAATTACCGCGGCATTCACCACATTATTATTCGTGGTTAAACCCCGACAATCACCATATTAATATACTCAATGACATAGATCAAATATGGTGAATAGCATGAAAATTACATGTAAAATGTGATTAATAACATGTCTATTTCCAACTGGTCCAACTTTAGTGAGATCAATCCACAATGCAAATATCACAAAATGGAAATTAACTTAAGTGAATTTAGAATAAACCAAAAGGTCATCAACTTTATTCTATAGAATTCCGAATGTCTTAAATATGAAGTTCAATACATAGAACATAAACTCCCACTAAACTAAGGTAACATTAGAAACAACACCCATTTGAGCAGTATGCTCATGAAATACCTTCGGGGTCAATGCCTTAGTTAGCGGATCTGCTAGCATGCTATTTGTTCCTATGTGTTCAACAGTAATTTGTTTATTCTGAATTCTCTCCTTAACAACAAGGTACTTAATTTCAATGAATTTTGCTTTAGTAGCACTGCTGAACTAATGTCACAATACATTTTCAATGGTCTTTCGATACCGTCAACCACACACAGTCCAGTGACAAAGTTCCGCAACCACAATGCATGATTAGATGTTTCATAACAAGCAATGAACTCTGCAGCCATGGTGGAAGAAGCTACAAGAGTCTGTTTAGCAGACTTCCAAGAAATAGCCCCTCCAGCCAACGTAAACACATAACCCGATGTGGAACGCTTGCTATTTTGACATCCAGCAAAATTGGAGTCAGAGTATCCAACGATCTCCAAATTCTCCAACCTCCGATAAGTGAGCATATAATCCATTGTTCTCTTTAAATAACGCATAACATGTTTGGCCGCTTTCCAGTGTTGCTCCCCTGGATTGCTTAAATACCTCCCCAAAACTCCCACTATAAATGCTATATCGGGACGAGTGCAAACTTGAGTGTACATTAGACTTCCCACTGCTGATGCATAAGGAATCTTTTGCATCTTATTTTTCTCATGATCATTGCTGGGGCATTGCTTAAGACTGAATTTTTCTCCCTTGGCCACAGGGGTGTCTAATGGTTTGCTTCCTTTCATGCCGAATCTTCCTAAAATCATATCGATATAGCTCTTTTGCGATAATCCAAGGATACCTCGAGAGCGATCTCTAAGTATTTGAATTCCTAATACAAAAGAAGCGTCACCAAGATCTTTCATTTCGAATTTCTTTGCAAGAAATCTCTTAGTTTCGTGCAATAAGCCTATATCATTACTTGCAAGAAGAATATCATCGACATACAAAACTAAGAAAATATATTTACTCCCACTGAACTTGCAATATACACAATCATCAACAACATTTACCTCAAAACCAAAAGAGGTAATAATTTGATGAAACTTATGATACCATTGACGGGATGCTTGCTCTGATACCACTTGTTGGAAATAAATCATTTAATCCAAATACACCTTAAGCCCTAACATGATTCAACAAGATCCATAAATAATTAAATAGAGGAATACCTGGATCCATTGATCTTCTTATGCGGAATTAAACGGAAGATCAGCAGTAGGTTCAAGGTCTTCCTTCACTAAAGCCTCTGGATTCCGTAAGGACCTTCGTAATCTCTTCAGATGGGGAAAGAGAGAACTGTGTGCGGCTTAGTGTTGGGGACCATAACCTAGGTATCTATATATATTACCCATATCAGGCCACCCATAATCACCTGATACATAATATTGGGTATCTACTCATTGACCCATATCAAATAAGTGTAGTCCATGGGCTCTTACTTTATTTTAATCACTTAATTAAGCCCAATATATTATTTGTATAGCTAATATAATTGAGTATTAATATATTGCCCACAATTAAATTATATAGGAAATATAAATTTCCTAACATCTTACGCTCAAGCGATCCTCTCTTTCATGACTTTCCAACCATATATGACACGCCCAATTTTAATCTCCAAAAAAATATAAAAATTACACAAGTTGGACATATGTTTTCAATTTTGCTTTGGTTGTTCTCCCCCGTTTCAACTTCAAATTGAGCTCCATTTTTTCCCACATCTTTCTTATCGTGTCTAGAATCCATTTTTACCTGAAAATCACACAATTTACACCAATTTACCAATTCTCTAAATATTTACAAATATAGCACAATTTAAGGCACTTAATCATGAAAATAACACATTTATCATTTCAAAGCACAAATCTCCATTTCTCATATAATACCACCAAATGACATACAAAATGAATAAAAACACACAAAAATACATAATAAAACACACTAAAATCTAGATGAAAATGACACCGATCATTCTCACACTTCAAAATGGCTGAATAATGCATAAATTATGACATTTACACACTACACACACAAACGAAAATAATATAAATACCAAACACTTTGAAAATTAAATTTATGAGATATCCTTTGGAAAATTAAATTTATCAGATGTCCTACGAACATGTGTAAAATATTAATTATATATTTTGATTTAGGACACTCAAATTATTAAAAAATAATAATAAATAAAAAAAGCTACTAAAATTCCTAACAAAACGCATTGTCTAAAAAATTTATTTAGAAATTTTAAGTTTTTATAACTGTACTTACAACCCTTCATTTTTTCTTTAATTAAATATTTTTTTATTTAAATTTGACTTGTTTTCACTTTTTAGTTATTGAAGTGAAAAAAAATAATATATAATAAAGAATTATCACATGTTGCCCTAACTGTAATTATTATCATAAAAAATATTCATTTTTACAAAAAATTATCAAATCCCGAAAAATTAATTTTTACATATTTTTATATATTTTTTATTCATAAAAAATGTATAATTAACAAAATTTTACATAAAGTTAAAAATCCAATTTAAATAAAAATATTTATAATTTATAATGCATTATATATATATTAAAAAAATTGGTAATAGTAAAAAGTGGAGAGTTAGCCAAATTTTCTTTAAAGAAGAGTTTGTTTGTTGGTATATAAAAGTTGGAGGGCAAATATGATCTTTTACAAAAAGATGAGGAGTTTGAGTGTACCAAAATTTAGGTTAGGGGCTTAGACTATCCCAAATAAAAAGATTAAGGTCATAATTGACTCTTTTCCCTTTGTTAAATGCCCATTTGACCATGTCTTGACTTGATTAGTGATTCAATTAAAATAAATGACTCAAATGTATATTTATGCAACCGTACATATTTTTATGATACAATTAAAACTTTTGATTCGAGTCACAAATCGAACTCTATTTTATTTTTGTCATTTTGGACATTTATATATATATATATATATATATATATATATATATATATATATATATATATATATATATATATATATATATTTTAATGAATTCGTGGCAACATATTTCAATTTATGTGATATATAAATCTATGTACTGTCAATTTGCACGATACTGCATGCACGAGCACGACAGACGCATTTTCAAATAAAATTTCACATGTTTTCTCTTCAAAATCACAAAATGTAATTTTACAATGAGGCATTCAATTAATTATGTAGAGATTTATGCAGGACTGCAAAATTTGATAATCTTCCATTTTCCAAATTAAATGGCTATATGATACAGTTGGTCAGATTGGCTGAAGGTAAAAATTTTGTGAGATTGATGAAAAGTGATAATATTTTAATAAAAAGTGAAACTTATAAAAAGTGATAGTGGTGTAGTGAATTATATCATGAACAATTAGTATTATAAATGATAATGAAAAGTAACAATATTTTTAATGAAATTAAAATATTTATTTGATAAAAAGTGAAAACTATTTAAAAAAATATAAAAACAATCTCACGTAAGACGGTATCATGCAAGTGTTGCCCCTTTTTGTCAATGAAAAAAACTATTACAAAATATTCCGTTGATACGAGTCTTAATTTTATTGTTAAATTGGATTGGTTAATAATGAAATAACAGCAAAATTCGTTGGTAATTTTCCATTAGTAAAGTGGTAGTTGATAAATTTTTACTAAGAAAATTCAATAACATTATAAAATTTTCTATTAGTAATAAGTTGTTAATAATTCCATTTGTAATTTAGTATAATGATTTCATTAGTAAATACAAACATATATTATTCTATTGATGAAAGACAAAATCTCTTGTGAGACGCTATTTACATGAGATGGTTTGTGAGACGTGTTAAAGTATGTCTATTATTTAGATAAAGTATGTTTAATAGTCGTTAAAATATATTTTCTAAAGCATGCTACATTATGCATTAATGTATGATTTTAGCTTATTATAATATGATTTATTATTGACATACTTTAACTACAAATAAGCATACTTTATCTTTACAATAATCATACTTTAGTGATGGGTCGACCCATCTCACGCCAATTTTACAAATAACTCGTCTCACAAGAGAGTATCTCTTGATGAAAACATTATAAAACTGTTGGCATAAACAGATTCAATTCCGTAAATTCAGTTGTTAAAGGAATTTTCAATATTCCTTTTAAATATAGGGTCAAATTACGGTATATCCTGTACATATATGTTCTGAATAATTTAAACTGTTGGATCAAATTTTATTTGATCCTAATCATAATAAATAATTAAAAATGAATATAAGAACTACTGCACCCTAACGTCTACCTATAAACCATGATGTCCTAAAATAAAATATTAGTGGATATAGTGATTTAGAGATGCATGTGCGTGTAAATGTATCATAGATTCATAGGGAGTATTTTTTAAGTTTTAAAATTTAAATTTGGGTATATATAATGGTAAAAATTGGAGGAATCTACATCTCTTTATTTATTAATTAATTAAAAGGGAATCTATAATTAAAAAGTAAAATGGAAAAGAAAAGGAAAATGAAATATATGTTGATTGTTATTCTCCTCAATAAATAAATAAAAATTAAAAGAAGATGATATAATTCCAAGTTTGAAGGGGCGGCTACCTTAACGGTCTAGACTAATGTTGTTCACATGGAGGCATGTCATGTGATCAACCTTAATTCTTCATCACTAAAGACAAAACCTTTATTATTTTCACCGCTAATCACTTTTTTTCATTTTTATTTTTATTTTAATAATATACATATTTTTGGTAGATTTACTACTGCAAACCTTAATTTTAGGGCAAAAAACTTTTGCAAGATCGCAAAATAGTAGATATGGATAAAAAGTGATAACATAAAAAGTGATATTTAATTGATGAAAAAGAATAACAATACATTGAAATATTTTAATATAAATAAAAATTTATAGCATTATTATAAGAAAAATGAATAACACCTTTAATAAAAAAAATAATAATTAAATACAAAAGCATAAAATTGTCTTATCATGAAATGATCTCATCCAAAGGGACAGAACTACTCATAATTTGAGTACTCCCTCTCCGTCCTCTTCAAAGAGAGTCTTTTTTCTATTTTGGGCGTTCTATCCAAAGAGTCTCATTTTCTTTTTTTTACACACGTAGGACCCACACACTCACTAATACAATTAAAATATGGGACCCGTCATCCCACTAATACAACTACTCACTACACATTAAATAATAATATTGAGTAAGACTCTTGTGCACCCAGGGACACCGTGCCTCTTTGCAATTTCCGTGCCCCTTTGCAATTTAAACCTCCTATCAATACATAAGTTTAAATAGAATAAAGAGGAGGAAGATTGTGTTCACATAGGGACACGGCGTGTCCCCAGGGGCGCAAGAGCTTTTGTCATACTATTTCTTAATCCAAATGCCAAAAAGCAAAAGACCCTCTTAGTGAGGAACGGAGAGAGTATATAGTTCTTTTACTTTTTTATTAAAATATTAATTTTTTTATTAAAAATACTATCACTTTTTTCTTTTTTACTTGTTTATGAAATTTTCTATTTTAATGGTTGTTACAACTTTTTATCAATCAAATATCACACTTTATAAAAATGTCTTCACGTCTTATTCTTCACAAAATTCATTCAGTATTCGTGAGACAATTTAAAAATAATAATGGATTACTAAAGGGTCATGGGCAGTTGGGTCCAAAATCAATTTAATTTGAATTATGTTCTACATTCTATAAGGAAAAATAAATAAATAAAACCAACTTTTATTGGTACATTTCATGTGTCCATTTCATGTTAATTCATTGAATTTGATGTAGCTAGCTTTATAGTTATCTATAAGAGGATTACTTGGGTAACCCGTGGTTAACCATGACCCTCTTACATGAGGGGTGAGGGCTCACATGTCAGGGGTGACCTTCACTCCCTCATATGAGAGAGTCATGGGTGACTACGGGTCACCCAAGAATTACACTATAAATTTTCAACCAAATCTAGATCATTTACAAAATGTAATTTTCAACCAAATTTAGATTTTCAACCAAATCTAGATCATTTACAAAATGTAATTAAGGGTAATTCTTGGGTGACACGTGGTCACCCATGACCTCTCACATGAGGGGGTGGGGGCCACCCCTGACATGGTAGCCCCCACCCCCCTTATGTGAGAGGGTCATGGGTGACCACGGGTCACCCAAGAATTACCCTATAAATTTTCAACCAAATCTAGATTATTTACAAAATGTAATTTTCAACCAAATCTAGATCATTACAAAATGTAATTAAGGGTAATTTTTGGTTGACCCGTGGTCACCCATGATCCTCTCACATGAGGGGTGGGAGTCTACATATCAGGGGTGGCCCCCACCCCCTCATCTGAGGGTCATGGTAACCACGGGTCACCCAAATGATCCTCTGTAATTAAATGTACCAATTAATTAATGTACTTGTACTAGCAATATCGTTATAAATAAGATTAATTTTGACTTGGAACTTATTATGTTTTCATTTTATTTTTATTTCGGTTGCCAATTAATAAATGTACTTGTACTTGTAATTTCGTTATAAATAAGATTAATTTTGACTTGGAACTTAGTATGTTCTCATTTTATTTTAGGCTAATTATAGCGTCCACCCATATACAAATATAATTAAAAAAACATATACAATTATTAGTAATAATGTATACAATTTAATTGTTAGTTTTTTTATTGAAAAATTGAGTGTAAAAAATATACAATTATTAAAAAAACATATATATACTATTGAATAAAAAGTTATACACATATGGATGTTAGTTTTTTTAATGAAAAACTTAGTGTGAAAAAAGTATACAATTATTACAAAACACATATACAAAATAGAATAATATGTATACAAAATAGAATAAAAAATCATATATGGATGTTAGTTTTTTTAATGAAAAACTTAGTGTGAAAAAAGTATACAATTATTACAAAACGCATATACAAAATAGAATAATATGTATACAAAATAGAATAAAAAATTATACGCATATTGGGTGCACCAATATACACTCTTTATTTTATTTAAGTTCTCTATAAAAGCGTGTATATATTATACATAAATAGTGATCATATTCATCTATCCAAAATACACCAAAAAAAACAAAATCAAAATCAATATCGTCAAATAACAATTTTTCTATTAAATTTATCCAAATATATTCTAAAATGACCAAACTAACATCCATCTTTATTCCAACACCAACACCACACTCACCACCACCCACCAATCCCCGCACCGATATGATAACCAACACGGAATGACATCAGAACCGACATCGAAACCGACACGGAATTCATACCGACATCGTCACATCGGCACCGACATAATCCGTACCAACAAACACGAAATCCGTAGCGATATCAAAACCGACACATACCCCTACACAATACGCACTCACCCACAAAACACATTGTGTATTATAAATTGAATATTGGGGGTATTAAAGTCCAAAAAGTGCCTATTAATTAAAATTGATATAAAAGTTGATTGTTGATGATAAAGATATTTAAGGTAAATAAATGGGTATTTTATAAATTCTCCCAATTTTTTTTTTACTTTTAACAAATGATTCTATTAAAATTTAAGATTGAATTACAAAAATATCTATTGATCATAATCATATAAGAGTGAGGCTCTTGTGTGTCCAGGTGCACGGACTTGACCCGTGCGCCCAACCCGACCTATTTGTTAAACGGGTCATGTATAAGTTTAAAAAAATCAAAACTCATATTTTCACCTGCTAGTGCGTGTGGTTCTTTTCTCTCACATGCTTGCGATTCTTCTCTACAAGAAAGGAGAAACAGAGATTTCATATCTTCATCTATAAATTTCATACATTTCTCACAATTAATAGATTCAATTCCAGCCTCATCGTCGAAATACAGATTTCAGGAGCGAAATTCCGATTATCGTTGACAATCCATATTTCATACCTATATTTTTCGACGGATCCTTTTTGTTCGACAAATAGGTAATTTGAGTTCTACAATAATGAATTTGGCGTGTTAATATTTTTAAAGATAAACTGCAAGCCTTATGGCTCTCATGTAGTCATTACCGATACATTTTCTTTTCTTTTTGATTAAACCTGCTTTTGAGTTTTTGTGTGTGAAGGGGCGGATTTTTGGGTAGGGTTAGGATATACTCTTTATTTGAAGATACAACCGAATAGATTCATTTTAATCTATCAGTAATAATGAGGATTAGATGTGATTTTTCAGTTCTGGTGGTGTGATATACTAACATAGAACTTTAAAATTTGAAATCTACTAAATTCGAATTTCGTAATTGAGATTATAGTGGAGGAGTAGTTGATTGGAAAAATCCTAAAATGATTAGTCTTGCTTCTAAGAAGCAATTTAAGTTGTTTAGAAATGAATAAGTTGTGTGTGCGTTTAATGGGTAGCAGTTGTTCGTGTGATAAATTTACAACTTAGAAAATATAAAAACATTGTGCATAGATGTATGATTAAGTTAATTAATAGTGAAATAATGAGAGGTGCATATATATAAATATAAGAATAGATAGTAATTGGATATCATGCTTACATTTGAATCTCACTAAACAATAGGACTAATCATTCAATCGATGTACATTAATAAAAAGGTACACTTTTAATCATGAATATTTATTTGATCAATTGAGTTCAAATTAATACTTGGAGTAGATTTGTTGTGAAGTTGCTTGAAGTAATAATGTATGACATTGTTGAAATTTGAGGTGATGTTGGCTTGACATAGTTCCATATACTATGAAAAATCACATTTCTGAGGTTCCACAATAATGAATTATAATTTTTGTGTTGTTATCTTGAGTAGTAATAATTCAAAAAATACATTATTTGATTCGAAATGATATTACTTTTGGTTAGTACATTATACCCTTTAATAGTATCTCTTATACTCTTTACAAGTAACAACTATACCCTTGAACAATAATGTATTTACTTTTGTTTTGTGAATCATATAAGTGATTTTAAAATATTATTGATGGCACATTGTTGTATATAATGTTATCCTACAACTGTACATTATTAATGAAATCCTAACAGCAAAGAATAATTAGTTAGGATAAAAAATTGTATTACTTTAGGTTATTACATTATACACTATAAGAAAATCTGTTATACTCTTTAAAAGTATCTACTGTACTCTTTAGCATTAATGATATTACTTCCGTTCTGTATATCATATATATCCATTAACAGTAGTCGTTGTACCCTTTAGCAGTAGTCGTTATACCCTTTAGTAGTAATGAATGTGCCAGCACTCTTCGTTTTTTTTATTTATTAAATTTGTAGATAATTATATTATTTGTTGTACCTACTATTGTGCACTTAGATTAATAAGGTAATTGTTCATATGCAGATCTTATTCTACTCTTATTATCTCAAGATGATATTTGTGATCTTATTCAGCGAATTTCAATACAATCAGAACAAGTAGTCCAAAACAAGAATTATCTAATATGGTGTTTGATCCAATTTGTTCAGTTACACAAGGGAGGAAGAAGAGGATATAGAGCAAGTTCTAAAAAATCAAAAGAAATCAAGGGAAAACATTAGTGTTAGTAAAGGAATTTGGACCTAAAACTTCAAATGTTCATTTAGTTTAGTAATGTTACAAATTAAATATTGTGAAGATTTTGATGAATTATTACATTTTTTATTTTGTATGAGTTAACTTTTTTATAATTATGAAATACTTTTATTGAAAATACATTGTTAAATGTAGGTATTATACTAATATTTTTGTTGTTATGATGTAATACCCTGAATTAAATTTACAGGAAAACGATAATTGAATACCCTCCATTTACACTTTTTAACTTGTATAACGTTATTGAATGTTATACCCTTTAGTATTGAGTGGCATACCCTTTTGTATAAAATCATATACAGATGCCATAATACCTTAATAAAATAAACTTGAAGCACTGTCAACAACAGATGCTCTAAACTCCATACCCTTTACCTGATAACAATATATAATTTGTTCATCAACAATATACCCTTTACTTATTACTCCCTCCGTCCCATAAAGAAGTTCACAGTTACTGTAGATACGGAGTTTAAGAAAAAGTTACTTTTTGGGGGTAGTTTGGTATTTTTAGGTAATAAATAAATTATAAAGTATGTTATGTGAGTTGTAAAGGGGTGTCAATTTTGAAATTAAAGTGTGTTGTGGGGTTATTGATTTGTGTGTATTTTTTTATTTGGGGGTGTGAACTTGTTTATGGGACGGACAAAAATAGAAAGTGTGAATTTGTTTATGGGACGGAGGGAGTAATAATATACCATTTGCAACTACACACTATTTACACGAAAATAATATACCCTTTATATAACAATAATACACTCTTTACACCATGTTATAATACCTTAATAACACAAACTTAAAACACTGTCAATAACATGAGCACTAAACTCCATACCTTTTACATGACAATAATATACCCTTTACACATCAGCAATATACCTTTTACTCATTAACAATATATCATTTGCAACTACATATTATTTACACAAAAAAATTATACTCTTTACATAACAATAATATACTCTTTAATTACAGCATGTTATAATACCTTAATAATAAAAACTTTAAAAAAATTGTCAACAACATGAACACTAAATTTCATACCCTTTACATGACAACAATATACCTTTTACTCATCAGCAATATACCCTTTGCAACTAAATACTATTTACATGAAAAAAATATACTCTTTAATTACACCATGTTATAATACGTTAATAACAAAAACTTAAAAAACTGTCAACCTGAGCACTAAACTTCATACCCTTTACATGACAACAATATTCCCTTTACTCATCAGCAATATGCCCTTTACTCATCAATAATATACCCTATGCAACTACATACTATTTACACGACAATAATATTAGTCCATAGACTTTTGTGCCGCATCCTTCTTTTGCTTCAAATTGGTCACACGTCTAGACGAGCACTATTTTGATCTCATTATAACAAAATCTAAAATAATAAAAATCATATAAAATAGGATACTAAACAATAATAAATTATAGAATATCTTACAAGAGAAAAATTATACAAAAAAGGTCTGAATATAAGTGTTTGACTTGATTAAACCACGATCTAACTAGTTGATAATTGGATTAATTCATGAGCAATTTCAAAGTGTGATAAAAGCTTTTATCCAGGTGAAAAAAATTGCAGTAGTACTAGATATCATTTGTACTAATGTTTTGTGCTAGATATAGAGCAACGGAGCCCAGAAGAAACCAGACAAAAAAAATAATAATAATAATCATCCATTTTCAAATTGCAGCTGAGTGTGTAGTAAAGATAGAATTTGGTCTCTGAAATCATCCACAAAGAACCATACAAGTGATAATTCAAGACACATTTTTCACGTTCATATGACCAATAAAATTCATAGTTCTACTTTGGAGTTATTAAAATCAACTGGAATTGATTCCATTCACCATACTACTCTATATTGGATGATGCCACACATAGTGATAATGAGGTTATTTTCCGTTGCTTCAAACAAATCCTATAATATAAATAGTGCACAACTTTACCAAATGCAACATACAATGTAATATAATCTTAAAGAGTGTTTATACAAAAGAATCTAGGATATGCAAGTACATAATCATATACAAGCATATAGCACCAAAAATTGAGAAATCTGATTATTTTTTTTTGACAAAATTCCTAATGCATGCAAGAATGAGTCAAATGGATTTGATACATTCATGCTCCTAAACCTAATGCAGACAGACAAGATAAAAGAACTGTAATTATTTACAACATAGTAAAAATATTTTCTATTAACAAGTACAAATGCACAAGAGCATAAACTAGTTTCAACTTCTAAATCTTTGAACCATGACATCTAAATATATCGTCAGCCCAAAATTTCTACCTAATTCAATTCAAATATCCATACATATAACAAATATTAGAAGAAACTCGATTCTACAGTCGAAATGTATTCTACGACCGACACTTTGAATCGACGGTGCAACCACATGCACCGTCGTTAATCGGCGGCGAGGAGCTGTCGAAGAACAGAAACGAGAAGGAGACCCCACAAGGTTGAAAATTACAGAGAGAGTGGGTGGAAATTAGAGAGACTGCAGATAGGTGACTGCTAGAATGAATCTAATTTTTTCCTTATATATTCCGGATCGGGTTATAGTATGGGCAGGATCAGGTTTGGACGCACGGGTCTAAACCCGTGTACCCAGGGACACAAGAGCTTTTGCCATCATATAATAAAAAAATTATCACAAGTTACATTATCTAGTTTAATGAGAGAAATAAATAAAAATTTAATTTAATAGTTTAGATTATGCACTCACTCAATAATAAATGATGACATAATCACATAAAGTACATCTATATATATATTAAAGTAGAATAAATCAAATCCTGGTCATCTATTTTTAAAACAAATCTCAGCCACCATTAAAATAATTAAATAATTATAATTATGACATTTTCAAATTAGAAAATAAGATTTTATTTATTAAAAAATTAATAATATTAAATAGACCAATCAAATTATATAAAAGCAGAATAAATCCAATCCTGGCAATCTATTTTTAAAACAAATCTCAGTCACCCATTAAAATAATTAAATAATTATAATTATAACATTTTTAAATTAGAAAATAAGATTTTATTCAATAATTAATAATATTAAATAGTCCAATCAAATTGCAGGGATGGAAAGGCCCAAGCCCATAGAATTAGGTCAAATAATCCATTGACCAATCAAATTGCGAGTTATATATGGGGCTTCCTCACCCTTCACCTATATAAGGAACCCTCCTCCAATCATTTTAAACACACCGAGAATGATTCTCTAAGAACATCAAAGACTTCAGAATTGTCTGAATAGTTCTTCGAATTCTTCAACGAGAAACAACTCAAAAACAGAATACATCTGGAATTCAGGTTCTAAATTGTCTGGATCAAGTGTTCTACAGTCAAAATTTCAAACAGCCTATAATCTGATTTTAAACCGTCCGAATTAAGCATTCTATAGTAAAAAAATTTGAACGGCATATAATCTCGGATATTAAAATAATTAAATAATTATAATTATAACTTTTTCAAATTAGAAAATAAGATATTATTTATTAAAAATTAATAATATTAAATATAAATCAAATCCTAGCCATCTATTTTTCAAAACAAATCTCTACAAAAAAAATCAAATCCTGGCCATCTATTTCTCAAATAAATCTCAGTCACCCATTGAAATAATTAAAATAAATAATTGTAATTATAAAATTTTCAAATTAGGAAATAATTAAATAATTATAATGAATCCAATGCTGACCCTAACCATCTATTTCTCAAACAAATTTCAGTCACTTAATAAAATAATTAAATTAAATAACTGTAATTATGACTTTTTCAAATTAGGAAATAATTTAGTTCAATCTAGAATAAATCCAATTTTGGCAATTTATTTATTAAACAAATCTGCCCCATTAAAATAATTAAATAATTATAATAAATCCAATTCTAGCCATTTATTTCTCATACAAATCTCAATCACCCAATAAATAATTAAATAATTATAATTGTGACCTTTTCAAATTAGAAAATAATATATTATTTATTAAAAAATTAATAATACTCCCTTCATCCTACGTATTTTTATCTACTTTCCATTTTGGACTATCCCATGTATTTTTACCCATTCCATTAATAGAAAAAATGCATAATATTTTATTACCTATTTTTTATAATCCCAACAACTTTAATAACTTTTTTACACTTTATTCATTATTCTCAACAATTTTATTTACCTTTTCTTTTTAAATCACAAATTTATCCCTACTTTTTCTTACATAATATATTAAAAAAATAACACGTCTTAATTTTCGTATCCGTATGATGAGTGTGTAAATTTACAAGTTTGGCATCATGTTTTGTGCTAGTTTTGGAGAGTTTTAAGGTGGAAATAGGTGGAAAACCTATATATATTGTGAATTAGCATGAATCAGGTATTAGTGGAGTTATTTAAGTAGTTTTCATAGCAAAATCGGAGTGGAAGTGCCAAGAATCGAAGAGACGAAGTCGAGACCACGCGAACCGCCAAGGAGAGAGGTGGGTTCGATCTGTTGGAGGAGGGTTCGACCTCTCTAGCAGGTTGAACCAGCGTTGAAAGAGTGCAGGAGAGGGGTTCGACCACGACTCGAGGGGTTCGACCTGTCTATCAGGTCAAACCACGGTCGAACCAGTTCGCGAGAAAGTTGATTCGACCATGACGTTTGTGGTTCGACCAAGACTAGAAGGGTTCGACCTGTACAAGAAGTCGAACCAAGTGCAGAAATTATCCAGTAAGTTGGTTCGACCTGTGGTTCGACCTGCGGCCAGTGGTTCGACCTGTTTGCTGAGGTCGAACCGTCGTGCGGAAACTTATCTTATCTGGATTTTCGAGGCCAAAACGCGTGGGATCACTTGAAAAGCCCATTCCAAGCCCTAGAGACGTGATTACAAGTATAAAAGGAGGCTCATGCAGTCAAGGAAGACATCACCAATCACACAAAAACACAATATACAACAACACAATACAAGAGAGCTTTTAGAGTCCGCTGGAGATTCAAGTAAGATTGGTCCATCTAACCATGATTGTTCCTAGATCAATCATGGGCTAGAGCCACTTCGGTAGTTCTAGGGTTATGAAGGTTTCATGAGTTGATTTGTATTTCGTGTGTATACTCCGTACAACACTACTTGTGGTTTATTTTATATAAGATTGTGCGTTTTTAATCCATACTCATAGTTGTTTTGTGCATCAATAATCGTTGTGTAGAGTCTGAATGCATAACATGGTTATTGATTGAGTGCGTTCACTAATGAGCAGGGTTTATTGTTATAATTCTAAGTGAAGGGATTCCGAGGTTTTATTAGAACCATCTTATATGAATGTTTGTTAATTGAATTGAATTCGGGTTAACAAGTAGGATTAAGAGTATAACTTTATAGTACCTAAAAAGTGAGATCAAATCGGGTTAGAGTACTAAGTGCACGGGAAATAATTGATTATGATAGTACCTAGAAAGGGAGGTAAAGTATATGTCTTGCTCTGAGGATACTCACACGTATCAAAAGCTTATCTATTTGTGTCTATAGAATAGATTTGCATGATCTAGCGATGCGTCCATAAATCACAAGGTAGAGTCGGACATCGACACACGAAAGTATGAATTAACGAATGAAATTGGATGGCCTGACGAACTACCTAACATCTTATTTGATCACAACAACTCTTCTCTTGTTATTATTATTTATTTGCTATTTTAATTGTTACTTAGTTTACAAACCAACAATTACAATTCTCAACATAGTCATAATTGCTAGAAAATAACTAAAGTAATATTTATCCGTCCCGTGGATTCGATATTTAACTTGGTCACCTTCGAAACTATAATTGATATCCTTCATACTTGGGGATTAAAATTGTGTGTTGAGAAAACACACATCACCGTACAAATGGGTAAAAATACTCGAGACGGAGGGAGTATTAAATATAAATCAAATCCTAACCATATATTTTTCAAACAAATCTCAACTATCTATTAAATAATTAAATAATCGTAATTATAACTTTTTCAAATTAGAAAATAATTTATTGTTTCCAAAGGGTTTAGAGTTTTAGGGTTTAGGGTTTCAGGGTTTATCTTAAACAAATCTAAGTCACCCATTAAAATAATTATAATTATGACTTTTTCAAATTAGGAAATAAGATTATTTATTAAAAAATTAATAATATTAAATATAAATCCAATCCTAACAATCTATTTTTCAATCAAATCTCAACCACCCATTAAAATAGTTAAATAATTATAATTATAACATTTTCAAATTAGAAAATAATTTAAAGTTTCCAAAGGGTCTAGGGTTTAGACTTTTTCAAATCAGGAAATAATTTCACCAATTAAAATAATTAAATAATTATATTTATAGCTTTTTAAAATTAGAAAATAAGATATTAATTATTAAAAAATTAATGATATTAATCCAATCCTGACAATCTATTTTTTAAACAAATTTCAACCACCTAATAAAATAATTAAATAATTATAATTATGGCTTTTTCAAATTAGAAAATAAGATATTGTTTATTAAAAAAAATAATATTAATCCAATCCTGACCAAGCCATCCATTAAAATAATTATTTAATTTAATGTTTTCAAATGGTTTAGGGCTTAGTTCTTAAACAAAATAATTATAATTATGACTTTTAAAAATTAGGAAATAAGATATTATGTATTAAAAACTAATAATATTAATCCTGACCAAATCATCCATTAAAATAATTATTTAATTTAATGTTTTCAAAGGGTTTAGGGTTTAGGGTTTTAGGGTTGATTTTAGGGGTTTAGGGTTTAGGCCTTTAAGGTTTTAGGATTTGTGGCATAATATTTCTATATGATCAAATACTGAATATCTATTTCTTTAACAAATCTCAGTCACCCAGAATAAATCCAATGATGGTCATCTATTTCTCAAACAAATATCAGACACTCATTAAAATAATAAAATAATTATAATTATGATTTTTTCAAATTAGGAAATAAGATATTATTTATTAAAAAATTAATAATAAATTAGAAAATAAGATATTATTTATTAAAAAATTAATAATATTAATCCAATACTGACCATCTAATTCTTAAACAAGTCTCAGCCACCCACAATGTTTATCCACAAAAAAAAGGTATGCATTTTTTAAGTTGAACTCAATTATATACTCCCTCCGTCCCACACTAAGGGTAATTTTTATTTTTTGGCACGTAGATTAATGAGTATTATTATTTAATGTGTAGTGGGTAGTTGTATTAGTGGGTGTGTGGATCTCATATTTTAATTGTATTAGTGGATGTGTGGGTCCCATGTGTGTAAAAAAAAGTAAACTCTTTGGGTGGGACGACCAAAATGGAAAAAATAGACTCTTTGGATGGGACGGAGGGAGTATTAATTTTTCAAAATAACTTATTCTGCAATAAACATCGAATATCTACATGTTTCAGATGAAACATTCTTTTATTAATATTGTACCCAATATTGCATTCGAAAGGGTTCGTCAATTCACTAAGATGTGTAAACAATAAATGGTTTTGAATTGTGTAAATTAGTAATATAGAATCAGATCCTATAATTTAGAGAAATAAAAATTTTATTGTTGCATTTTAATTTGTCATATTATGTGATAATTAAAAAAATAAATAAATAAATAATACGACAACAAGATTCAAACCACACCAAAACAGGATGAGAGAAGCTCAAACAAATCGTAACTACCCATTAAAATAATTAAATAATTATAATTATAATTTTTTCAAATTAGGAAATAATATAATTAAATAATTATAATTATGACTTTTTCAAATTAAGAATCAAAATATTATTTCTTAAAAAATTAATAATATTAAATCTAAATTCAATCATAACCATCAAAGGGTTTAGGGTTTAAAGTTTAGGATTTAGGGGTTTAGGGTTTTAGGGTTTAGGGTTTTAGGTAAATTCAATCCTGGCCATCTATTTTTAAAATAAATCTCAGCCACCCATTAAAATAATTAAATAATTATAATTATGACCTTTTCAAATAAAGAAATAAGATTTTATTTATTAAAAAATTAATAATATTAAATAGACCAATCAAATTGAAGGGATTAGGTCAAATAATCCATTGTCCAATCAGCCCAAGCCCACAGAATTAGGTCAAATAATCCATTGACCAATCAAATTATGAGTTATATATGGGGTTTTCTCACCCTTCACCTATATAAGGAGCCCTCCTTCACTCATTACAAACACACCGAGAACGATTCTCTAATAAGATCAAAAACTTCAGAATTGTCTGAATAGTTCTTCGAATTCTTCAATGAGAATCAACTCAAGAACGGAATACATCTGGGATTCAGGTTCTAAACCGCCTGGATCAAGTGTTTTACAGTCAAAAATTTGAACAAGCTATAATATGGTTTTAAACCGTCCCGATTAAGCGTTCGATAGTAAAAAAATTTGAACGGCCTATAATCTGGGATATTAAAATAATTAAATAATTATAATTATGATTTTTTCAAATTAGAAAATAAGATATTATTTATTAAAAAATTAATAATATTAAATATAAATCCAATCCTAGCCATCTATGTTTCAAAATAAATCTCAACAAAAAAAAATCAAATCCTGGCCATCTATTTCTCAAAAACATCTCAGTCACCCATTAAAATAATTAAATCTAGAAATAATTACTGATAGGTACACACTTTGTACCCCTAATTACTACCAAATAATTATTATTTAATACAAAATATTAAAGTAAAATACCAAATATACCCCTAAACCCATATACCTTTAAAACACTAACCCCAACCTCCACCCACCACCGGACCACCGTTGCCGCTGCCGGACCGCCGCCGCCGCCGGCGGAGCTCCGGCGGCCGGTCGCCGGAAAATCTGTTCGTCAAAAAAAAAAAAAAAAAAAAAAAAAAAACTGGTCGCCGGAAAGCTGCCGCGCCGCCGCCGCCGGAGCTCCGGCAACCGGTCGCCGGAAAAACTGTTCGTCCAAAAAAAAAAGAAAAAAAAAAACTGGTCGCCGGAAAAACTGCCGCCGCCGGAAAAGCTGCCGGACCGCCGCCGCCGGACCACCACATTTTTTTGCTGCACACACTTTTTTTTTCCTGCACACACTTTTTTTGCTGCACACACTTTGCTGCACATGAATTTTTGCTGCACACAATATTTATGTGCATCACATTAATAGGGGTAATATTGGAATATCACTATATATTTTTGTACCTAGTAGTAATACTTTTGTATGTTTGTATCTCATAGTAATTTAGGGTTTTTTTGTGTACCTAGTAGTAATCCTCCCTTAAATCTAAATAATTGTGATTATAACTTTTCAAATTAGAAAATAATTAAATAATTATAATAAATCCAATCATGTCCCTGACCATCTATTTTTCAAACAAATTTCAGTCACTCAATAAAATAATTAAATTAAATAATTGTAATTATGACTTTTTCAAATTAGAAAATAATTTAGTTCAATCTAGAATAAATCCAATTTTGGCAATTTATTTATTAAACAAATCTGCCCCATTAAAATAATTAAATAATTATAATAAATCCAATTCTGACCATTTATTTCTCACACAAATCTCAGTCACCCAATAAATAATTAAATAATTATAATTGTGATCTTTTCAAATTAGAAAATAATATATTATTTATTAAAAAATTAATAATACTCCATCCATCCTACGTATTTTTACCTACTTTCCTTTTTGGGCTGTCACATCTATTTTTACTCATTCCATTAATAGAAAAATGCATAATGTTTTATTATCTACTTTTTATGATCCCAACAACTTTAATAACTTTTTTACACTTTATTCATCAATCCCAACAGCTTTATGTACCTTTTCTTTTTAAATCACAAATTTATCCCTACTTTTTCTTACATAATATATTAAAAAATAACACGTCTTAATCTCCGTACCCATACAAATGGATAAAAATATTCGAGACAGATGGAGTACTAAATATAAATCAAATCCTAACCATCTATTTTTTAAATAAATCTCAACCATCTATTAAAATAATTAAATAATCGTAATTATAACTTTTTTAAATTAGGAAATAATTTATTGTTTCCAAAGGATTTAGGGTTTCAGGATTTATCTTACAGAAATCTAAGCCACCCATTAAAATAATTAAATAATTATAATTATGACTTTTTCAAATTAGAAAATAAGATTATTTATTAAAAAATTAATAATATTAAATATAAATTCAATCCTAACAATCTATTTTTCAATCAAATCTCAACCACCCATTAAAATAGTTAAATAATTGTAATTATAACTTTTTCAAATTAGAAAATAATTTAATGTTTCCAAAGGGTCTAGGGTTTACACTTTTTCAAATCAGGAAATAATTTCACTAATTAAAATAATTAAACAATTATAATTATAATTTTTTTAAATTAGAAAATAAGATATTAATTATTAAAAAATTAATAATATTAATCCAATTCTGACCATTTATTTTTTAAACAAATTTCAACCACCTATTAAAATAATTAAATAATTATAATTATGGCTTTTCAAATTAGGAACTAAGATATTGTTTATTAAAAAAATTAATGATATTAATCCAATCCTGATCAAGCCATTCCTTAAAATAATTATTTAATTTAATATTTTTAAATAGTTTAGGGTTTAGTTCTTAAAAAAATAATTATAATTATGACTTTTTAAAATTAAGAAATAAGATATTAAGTATTAAAAAACTAATAATATTAATCCTGACCAAACCATCCATTAAAATAATTATTTAAATTAATGTTTTCAATGGGTTTAGGGTTTAGGGTTTTAGGGTTGATTTTAGGGGTTTAGGGTTTTAGGATTTGTGGCATAATATTTCTATATGATCAAATCCTGACCATCTATTTCTTTAACAAATCTCAGCCACCCAAAATAAATCCAATGATGGTTATCTATTTCTCAAACAAATCTCAGACACCCATTAAAATAATAAAATAATTATAATTATGACTTTTTCAAATTAGGAAATAAGATAATATTTATTAAAAAATTAATAATAAATTAGAAAATAAGATATTATTTATTAAAAAATTAATAATAAATTAGAAAATAAGATATTATTTATCAAAAAAATTAATAATATTAATGCAATCCTGACCATCTATTTCTTAAACAAATCTCAGCCACTTACAATGTTTATCCACAAAAAAAGGTATGCATTTTTTAAGTTGAACTCAATTATATACTCCCTCCATCCCACATTAAGGGTAGTTTTTGTTTTTTGGCACGTAGATTAAGGAGTATTATTATTTAATGTGTAGTGGATAGTTGTATTAGTGGGAGTATGGATCCCATATTTTAATTGTATTAGTGGGTGTGTGTGGGTCTCATGTGTGTAAAAAATGAAAGTGAACTCTTTGGGTGGGACGACCAAAATGAAAAAATAGACTCTTTGGATGGGACAGAGAGAGTATTAATTTTTCAAAACAACTTATTTTGCAATAAACATCGAATATCTACATGTTTCATATGAAACATTCTTTTACTATATTTTAACCAATATTGCGTTCGAAATGGTTCGTCAATTCACTAAGATGTATAAATAATAAATGGTTTTGAATTTTGTAAATTAATAATATAGAATCTAATCCTATAATTTAAGAAAATATAAATTTTATTGCTGCATTTTAATTTGTCATATTATGAGTTAATTAAAAAATAAATAAAGAAATAATACGATAATAAGATTCAAACCACACCAAAATCGGATGAGAGAAGCTCAAACAAATCTCAACCACCCATTAAAATAATAAATAATTGTAATTATAACTTTTTCAAATTAGGAAATAAGATAATTAAATAATTATAATAATGACTTTTTTTAAATTAAGAATCAAAATATTATTTATTAAAAAATTAATAATATTAAATATAAATCCAATCCTAACCATCAAAGGGTTTAGGGTTTAGGATTTAGGGGTTTAGGGTTTTAGGGTTTTAGGGTTTATAGCATAATGTTTCCAGAAAGTAAAATCCAGACCATATATTTCTAAAACAAATCTCAGCAACTCATTAAAATTATTAAATAATTATAATTATGAATAATCTCACTTCATATTCAAATAAATATTATTTGGTTCAAACATCATAAAATTTAATGAAATTGTTGTTGCCCTAAAAATATATTAAAAAAACTAATAATATTAATCCTGACCAAACCATCCATTAAAATAATTATTTAATTTAATATTTTTAAAGGGTTTAGGGTTTTAGGGTTGATTTTAGGGGTTTAGGGTTTAGACTTTCAGGATTTTAGGATTTGTGGCATAATATTTTTATATGATCAAATCCTAACCATCTATTTCTTTAACAAATCTCAGCCACCCATAATAAATCCAATGATGGTCATCTATTTCTCAAACAAATCTCAGACACCCATTAAAATAATAAAATAATTATAATTATGACTTTTTCAAATTAGAAAATAAGATATTATTTATTAAAAAATTAATAATAAATTAGAAAATAAGATATTATTTATTAAAAAATTAATAATAAATTAGAAAATAAGATATTATTTATTAAAAAATTAATACTATTAATCCAATCCTAACCATCTATTTCTTAAACAAATCTCAGCCACCCACAATGTTTATCCAAAAAAAATACGGCATGCATTTTTTAAGTTGAACTCAATTATATACTCCCTTCGTCTCACATTAAGGGTAGTTTTTATTTTTGGCACGTAGATTAAGGAGTATTATTATTTAATGTATAGTGGGTAGTTGTATTACTGGGAGTGTGGGTTTCATATTTTAATTATATTAGTGAGTGTGTGTGGGTTCCATGTGTGTAAAAAAGGAAAGTGAACTCTTTGGGTGAGACGACCAAAATAGAAAAATAGACTCTTTGGATGGGACGGAGGGAGTATTAATTTTTCAAAATAACTTATTCTGTAATAAACATCAAATATCTACATGTTTTAGATAAATATTCTTTTATTTATATTATAACCAATATTGCGTTCGAAAGAGTTCGTCAATTCACTAAGATGTGTAAATAAAAAATGGTTTTGAATTGTGTAAATTAGTAATATAGAATCTGATCCTATAATTTATAAAAATGTAAATTTTATTGTTACATTTTAATTTGTCATATTATGAGATAATTAAAAAATAAAGAAATAATAAGATAACAATATTCAAACCACACCAAAACCGGATGAGAGAAGCTCAAATAAATCTCAACCACCCATTAACATAATTAAATAATTATAATTATAATTTTTTCAAATTAGAAAATAAGATAATTAAATAATTATAATTATAACTTTTTCAAATTAAGAATCAAAATATTGTTTATTAAAAAATTAATAATATTAAATATAAATCAAATCCTAACCATCAAAGGGTTTAGGATTTATGATTTAGGGGTTTAGGGTTTTAGGATTTAGGGTTTTAAGGTTTATAGTTTAGGGTTTAGAGTTTAGGGTTTTAGGGGTTTATGGTATAATATTTTCAGAGGGTAAAATACTCACCATATATTTCTAAAATAAATCTCAGTAACTCATTAAAAATATTAAATAATTATAATTATGAATAATCTCACTTCATATTCAAATAAATATTATTCGGTTCAAACATCATAAAATTAATTAAAATTGTTGTTGCCCTAAAAATAACACACCACGTGCAACGCACGGGTGCCCATAATGCCCATAATCTCTAATTTATTATAATTAATCATATCCACATGTATGACTAATTTCACTCACTTTAATTATTATTTAATTGATGATTAATTGTATATACAACTCCAAGTGTTTTGTTCTTGAGTTATTAATTGTGTGAGGATGGTAGGAAGCCATACGACGAATCTATATAATTTCGAAAGCACTACTATATTTGATGTTCGGAAAGTCAAAGGGAATGGTGCAAATGGATCCTGGCTCTGGTGCACCACCGATGATACGGTATATAATATTGTGAAGTCGATGACTCAGCACAATGTTGGAGCTCTGGTTGTTGTTAAACCGGGGGAGCAGAGCTCAATTGCTGGAATTAATAATTATAATTTTTTCAAATTAGGAAATAATTTAGTCAAATTTAGAATAAATCCAATATTGATCATCTATTTCTTAAACAAATCTCAGCCACCTCTCAGATACCCATTAAAATAATTAAATAATTATAATAATTCAATACTGATCATCTATTTCTCAAACAAATCATATAATTCAAAATATTATTCGATCAAAAATCATAAAATTAAGCGAATTTGTTGCCCTAAAACTAACACATACCGTGCGTTGCACGGGTTAGCTACTAGTTATTATAAAGACAAAAACAAAAACTTAAATAAATGGGATTAATAAGGGTAATGAATCTAAATTAGTACTAGTAATTAGAAAGCACAGTAAGGGGATTTGACCGGGAACGGAAATACTTTTGGTCTGAATGACCGGGGACAACACGTATCCTACACTGCGCCGACCGACACGTGCGGTCCAACATTTATAAATGCCACATGAAATTTGCACAACTTTTTTTTTTCTTCTTCTCTAAATACTTATAAAAATTAGGTTCACCGTATAAATTCTGTGATCCTCTTTCAATTTTATATACGGTATGTATTGATATTGTGTTTGAAAAAGAGATTTACAAGAGATTAACTTTTTTTGAAAATCTAGAAAAAATAATTGAATCGTTCTTGAGGCTATTACGGTTTTTGTTTGGAATCGTCGGTTCCAAATTTTTTTAAAAATTGTGTTTTTTGTTTTTTTTAAAGAAAAAAGAAAGCTGTGACTCCGATCAAATCACAAAATCAATTATTTGAGGTACTTCAGATCCATTCCAACATTGATTTTCAATTTAATCGTTTTAACTAGTCGATCCAATGTAATTCTAAAAATAATGTTATTAGGGAGTATTATTAAAAATATTGTACTTTGTTTGTATACTTTATGCATTTGACTAGAATAGTTTAAGAAAAGTAATTACTTCTATGTGATAATGGAAGAAAAATAAAGGGTATTTTAGTAAATAAATAGAATAAAGTGTTTGAGATTGTTGATTTTAATAAATTAAAAATAAAAATTTAATGATAATTTTATACTATGGTAAGGATAGGGGTGATGCGTGTAAAGTGATGTTTGTAAAAAATATGTAAAATTTATGCAATTTAAATTTACAACACCCCAATTAGAACATGAGAATGAATAACCCAATTTTTAATTTAAACTAAAAGGTTGAAAACAAACAAAGTTAAAAGTTCAACTAAAACTTACGTACTATCTTTTAAAGAAATATTATTATTATTATTTAATTTTAGTGCAAAATACAAACTTATTGAATTGGGACGAAAAGGGTATAATTTTATCAAATCTTCCGATATATTAAGTATAATTCATACGAAACACACATAGTGAGACATCTAACACAACTTGCTATTAATTGATGATTAATATGTTTGGGCTCATCCAAATAATATAATCTCAAAATACTAAAACCTTATTCATATATCTTACGACATCAAATCAAATCTAGCATTCTAAATAGCTCCCATTAAGATTAAAAAGGAATACTATATCATTCATTAACACAAGAATAATTTTTTAAGATGATTAGAAACTTTCTTGAAGTTTCTAGCCCATCTAATTCAAACGTTTATGGTATTCATAATTTTTTGCTAAAAATATCCCTTAAAATAATAATGTTGAATTCGAATAAATGCTTTATCATCCAGCTTCAAAAAATAATTTTAAGAAGTCATTAAATCAATTCAAGGAAAAAAAAAGAAATAGAAATAGTTCTTCAACTTTGCCATATTTAAATTATTTTATATTCTTTTATATTTTTATTAAACACACAATTTACGGATCATACAAATTTTACTTAATTTTAATATATTTGAATCATAACATCAAGTTTCTCTTGAGATTAATCAAGGGACAATCAATTACACATTTCAAATTATTATAAAAAATCAAAAATCAAAAGTGATGTTATGCTGAGGGAGTGTATCTTTAAATGTACATTACTGCCCTTTAATAATCCCAAAGAATATATGCATATACCAATGATATGTTGGCCCGGTGGTTGAGGGGTCAACATTGAGGTGCCCCTGATTGAAATGTCAGGGGTTCAAGCCCCCCGGAGCGCAATGGTGGAACAATTAATATTGAGGGCTACAAGCGGCAGTGTGGGAGGCTGAAACTCAGTGGGAACCTGCGGCTCGGTGGGAGCCTGCGGCTGAGCTAGGGGGAGGGTCAGCATGGAGCAATCACCAGTATGGAGCAATCACTTGGGGATCGACTCCTTGTGCGCAGTAGTTAAAGATATTCCGAGCCTGCGGCTGAGCTAGGGGGAGGGTCAGCATGGAGCAATCACCAGTATGGAGCAATCACCAGTATGGAGCAATCACTTGGGGATCGACTCCTTGTGCGCAGTAGTTAAAGATATTAGGAACCTGATCACCAGTATGGAGCAATCACCAGTATGGAGCAATCACTTGGGGATCGACTCCTTGTGCGCAGTAGTTAAAGATATTAGGAACCTGCGATCCATTGTATGGTTACCGCGATTTACTTGGAGGCAGTTCTGAGGGGCCGGGACTGTTTCCTCGAGGTAGTTAAAGATATTAGGAACCTGCGATCCATTGTATGGTTACCGCGATTTACTTGGAGGCAGTTCTGAGGGGCGGGACTGTTTCCTCGAGGACTAGTCGGGCGTAAGCCCGGAACCTCGGTATCAAAAAAAAAAAAAATATATATATATATATATATATGCATACAGCTTTACATGAATCGTTACGAAGGGCATTGGTGAGAATAAAACATGAATTTTAGAAATTCGCATGCACTCTTCAACCCGTAATAAATTAAAAAAAAAAGAGCTTGTCCATGGTAAATTATCGCAAACCACTTCATGTCTAATCTATTTAGGTAAATATAAACACTTATGTGAAACTATCGCGGGAGAGTTCCGTGAAACAAATAAATAATTATATATATATGAATTGATGAAAAGTGATAGTAATACATTAAAATTATTTTATGAATAATATGTCGAATAAATAAAAAGTAATAATATTTTTAATAAAAAATATAATATCTGCGTCTCACAATAATAGTTACGCATTTCCATTTTGGACATCTCACTTCAATAGTTATGTTTTGCTTTTTTGGTAAATGAGACTCATACAAAACAATTAATATATATATTTTTGGACTCACACATAACACTAAAACAAAGAATCTACTTTATATTAAAATATTATTTCTCTTATCTCACTATATATTAAAATATTATTATATTCCTTAGTCCCTGAGCAAAAGTAAACGTAATCATTATTTTAAGACGGAGAGAATAATATTTTTAATGAAAAATTATAATTATTTAAGAAAACATAAAATGTTCTCACCGTATCACGACTATGCCCTTTAGATGAATATAATTAGAATGAATTGATCACTACCGTTTAATTATATACATATTGGTTATTTTCTTATATATCCCTATGCATAAATTATATGTACATGCACTCAAGTTGACTCATTTAATTAAAATGAATTAATAATAAAATCCTTCAGTAAAAATTCAAGAAGCTAGGGCATGTTTGCTAAAGCTTTATAATATGGGGTTAAAAATCATAAATAATGATAATGAATGTTTGAAAATTGAGCACCCAACTATTAGGGCACCTACCGTTAATATGCTTGTTCTAGGAATTAAGGTGAATAAAAAAATATGCTTCGAGTGGCTTATGATAGACGACTTGCTATTTAATTGCATTTTAAGAGCTCAAATTTCATATCAAAATCACCCTATGGTTGTTCGTTTAATTGGAAAGTTTTTTAACCTCTACCATTTGGACTATGCCCGAAAATTAATGATATTTTTGTTTGTTTAAATTTTAGTATAACAATTATAATTTTATATCAAATCAATGTGAGATAGTATTAATTATACCGAAATAACATACTCTAGATCATAAGATAAATTAAATTATTGAATTATCTCTACTAGATACACTAACGATATTGTTAATGGAGATGTTCTTATTTTTAGAATTAAAAAAAGATATAAATTTAATTAATAATTCTAATATACTCCAAACATCCTAATTTCTATTCCAATTGTCACAATATTTATTTGGGATTTATTTAATACTCCCCGTCCCAAATATACTGACACACTTTTCTTTTTGGGTTGTCCTATAGAAATTGACATATTTTCTTTTTAAGAATATGAGACCCATACAAAAATAATTTATTTATTTTCATGGCCCCACACACACATATCACACTCATCACTAATACAACTAGCCACTACACATTAAATATTATTTCTCTCACTTCACTTTACATTAAATTATTATACTCTTTAATCTCCGTGTCCAACAAAAATGCGTCAATATCTCCGGGACGGAGGGAGTACGTTACAAATTTTTCGTTACAGAATATGAAAAACTTTTCTTACGTTTCTTTATGTGCCATGATCAACTATAAAATACGCAGTGAGGTTTAAAAATGAGATTGAATCATTATTAACTTACTCCCTCATTTTGGTATTTATTTACTATTTCCACGTTGATTAATAAGTAATATTACTATTTTATAAAAAATAATAATTGTATTGGTGTATATTTTAAAATTTAAAGGATATTTTTTATTAGAAGAATACTTTAAAGAATAATAAATTTAATGCACCAAAGATTAATAGGTAAACTAGAGTGCAAAATTTTGAATATATGCATGTATGAACAACTCAACTGATTACATGAGTGATAATTTGCATCAATGATCAAGAATCAAATTCCACCCCTGACAGTGTGAGCAACCTCTCAAAATAAAAAGGCTTCTTGTAAGCAATTGTAACTATCTAACTTCCGTTGATCAATTGAATCACCATAATTTACCCTCCACCACTCTATCGAACCAATGTGTTTACGTTTGAGTGTTGAATTCCACCTTTAGGGAGTTGAATCCATTTACATGGTTGTTAGAACTTGGAATACGTATTTATGGTGACACCTGACACCTATAATTAAACCTAACTCAAAATTCTTCATCTAAAACTGCATTTAATGACCCTCTATCTCAAGCTTTTATATCCTGCCCTGAGCCCTGAATTTATCTGCCTAATGCCTAGAATTCACTCTATCTCAAATGAGTGAGATATCTATAACCTTAAAAATAAAAATAAAAAATCCTTTTAATTTTAGGAATACGAACCAAGATAGCTTGCAACGGGTTTACCGGACCCGTCTTCCCTGGAACCCTCTGAATTAATCGGTTTTGATCCGCTCCATTTCCCTTTTAATATTTTTTTCTTACACTAAAACATCACGTAATGGATCAAAATCATATCATATCAATAATTAACTAATAATTTAGTATTAATATAATAATCCATCCATCTCTCAATAATTTTAATTCTTCCCCCACCACTGAAATCAAAGAAGTAATAATTTTTAAGTGTATTATAATATTTAATAGTAATAAAAAAATAATAAAATAGATAAGAAGTGATAAAGTAAATAAGACATACTCCCTCCATCCCGGGTGAATGTCTCCATTTGCTTTTTGTACGTCATTTAAATAGTATTATTATTATTATTATTATTTGTAGTGGTTAGTTGTATTAGTAGTGAGTGGTGGGCCAAATGTGGGACCCTTTTACTAAAAGTGAAAAATGATGATCTTTGAATGAGGCGTCCAATAAGTGGTAGGCCATATGTGGGGCCCTTTTACTAAAAGTGAAAATTATGAATGAGACGTCAAATATAGTAAAATAGAACCTTTCGGTGTGGTGGAGAAAGTATTAGAATTTTGTTTTTTAAAGAGGTCAAACTTCCGCGACTAAAAAAAATTAAAAATAGTGAAAATTATTGAGATTATAAATTTTAAAAAAATCTCTTATATCTAAATTTAAATCTAAATCATCACAAACACTTGTGTAAATTGAGTTGCTCCTCCTTCCAATTATATATACCATATATATTGCTAGGGTGTTTAAATTAAGAAGGATTATAGGGTTTACAAGGGTTTATGATGTAAATTCGATTTATAAGAGACTAACTCCTAAACCATATACCGTTAATATTTTACGGCTACGGTCCTATTATGATGTCAACCGCCATCGATGAGCTATGATTGTGGCGTGAGTAGAAATAGATGTCATCTTTTCTACGGTTGCCAATGTAAATTATGAATATTTCTGCTTTTCAAACAAGACAAATGAAGTTGACTATGAATGTATGTTTATGTTTTAAAAAGTATAACGCTTTATATTGAAAATATAGATGAGATGACATCTATTTAGGCAAGTATTTGCTTTGAACAACGTACTTCAATATAAACTGTTATACTTTTTAAAATATAAATACACATTCATCATCATTTTCATCTGTCCTGTTCGTAACAAACAGAAATATCCATAATTTACATTGACAATCGTAGATGAGATGACATCTATTTCTACTCTCGCCACAATCATAGCTCTTCGATGGCGGTTGACGCGTAATATGACCGTAGCAGTAAAATACTAACGACATATGATTTAATTAGGAGTTAGTCTCTTGTAAATCGGGTTTACATCATAAATCTTGTAAATAAATCATGTGGTCCCCTCAATTTAAACACCCTAACAATACATAGGGTATATAAGATTGGAAGAGGGGACCACATAGTTTACACCGAGAACCTGGTTTACACAAGTATTTGTGATAATAATTTAATAGTTAGTGGGTTAAAGATATACTCCCTCCATCCCGGACTTATGTTTTCCGACACTGTAGATACGAAATTTAAGAAAAGTTACTTTTTGACCAACTTTATTGACTTTTTAGGGGTATTGTGGTATTTTTAGGTAATAAATAAATTACAAAGTATGTTTTGTGTATTAAGTGGGAGTGGTATTATTGAAATTAAGATAACTTTTGAGGGTGTTGGTTAATGTGAAGTTTTCTTTTTTGGGTGGTGAAGATAAGTATGGGACGGACGAAAACGGAAAGTGTGAACATAAGTGTGGGACACAGAGAGTAATATTTTAATGTGTAGTGGATAGGCGTATTAATAGTGTGTGGATTGTGTGTGGTCTCATGTGAATATATTAATTGTTTTGTGTGAGTTATATATATAAAGAAAATGTGACAACTTTTGTAAAAAAAAAAAATGTCACAACTTTTGAGACAAAGAGATTATCACTTTTCTTACCGGATAAGAGGTGGAAACATAAATATAACGAGGGAATAATAATTTTAGAAAATTAGTGTTGATGGTCTTTTTTCATCTTCCTAACCATATAGATTTTCGTTTTATATTAGGTGTACGAAATTAATTTCATTCACTTAAATTTTATAACTTTATTTTAATAATATATCATGGTTCAAAACTTTTCTCGTCTTTAAATTTCTGGAAGAAATAGTGATGCGTGCTCATTTTGATGAGTTCATTTAAAAAAAAGTGAATTTTTTTATTTATGTTTATTTTTCTTACTAATATTATATGATTGACATTTAGGTGTGAAAGAAAATATGACATTTGGCTTTAGTTTTTTTTTTCGTATCATTTTTATGAGAAACTAGGGTGCACCTAAGTATTGGTGTACTTAGTTAATATAGATCATTAGATTAAAAAATTAATGTTTCATAATTACCTTTAGATTAAGAAAACAATTTAAAATTATATTAATAAAAATAACTATACCCTAAAAAACTATACTATTAATCCTAAGTGCATCGAAATACCTAGTACACTACAAACTAGGCAAAAACTTGTGTGCACACAGGGAACACTCCGTGTGCCTTTAGAATTTTGTTTCAAATTATATACTTTTTAGTATAAAGATGTGTACCATTTATTTTCTGAAGAAAAATAAAAAATATTAATCATGAAAAGTGTATACCCTTTAGAACAAAATGGTGTAACCTTATTAATTAAAGTATATTATACTCTTTTAAACAAAACAATATACCATTACCCATAATACTAAATTCTAAAGGCGCATGGTGTGTTCCCAGGGACACGCTAGACGAAGTATGTCACAATAAAAAATGAAATATCAAAATGTCATAAAAAATCTGAACCAATATTACTCAATATTTTGTCATAAAAAAATCTAACTAATACTTGTTACTCAACATTTTTTGTAATTTAATTAATGCATTAGCGTAAGGTCATACACATGACAAATGATTGCGCGCAGGGAATATATATGTTGTATGGAAAATTGTCTATGATTATTTAGGTCTGTTTTTTGTGCGGATTTAAGAAAAATTATATTTTAACTCACTCCTTGAGACAATTTGATATTTATAGTATTTAATAAATGATAAAGTAAGTAATGTGAATTGAAAATTGATAATAATTTTAAAATTGAAGTATAAAATAAGTTATTGAATTTGATGCTATTTTATTGTCGGTGTGAATTTGTATAAGACAAAAAAAATATGTATAAACTTATTAATTGAATGAATTGAGTAATTATGTGTATAGTTATTATTATTATTTTTCAGTGATTATAAATTGAATGGTTGATAAAATGTAAATATTATAAAAGAATATTAACTTTAGGTGTAGGGCACTTAAAAAAGAGACAGAGAAATGTAAATAATTATGAAATATTTAAAATAGTATTACGTGAACTTTTTAAATAGATACAAAGTATTTTATTTATAGTCTCTTTGTTTTAACTTAGACACGGCATTTACGAAAAAAAAATTAATTTTATTGATTTTTTAGGGTAATGTTATATTTTTATAAGGTATATTATGTGTGTTTGGTAGAAATGATAAAATTATAATTAAAATATACTTTTAATGGTGGATATTAATGTGATGTTTTTTATTTAATAATAAAATTTAATTTGTAACAGATGAAAACGAAAAATATAAGATTTAACTTGTATAAATAGAATATATATTTACGCTCGTCCAACTAAAATAGATTTGGGGCATAGACGTTAGATTAAATATTTTTAAAATATGCATTTAGAAAAAAAAAATAATGGTGAAAATAAATAATTGATGTGAGTAGTCTTTATTGTGTTAAAAGGTGTCATTGTATTTGCAAATAAATCCCGTACAAGTATTTATGACATATATATCCATTTGAACTGAATCACGGAAGATGATAATGCTACTCATGTCAGCCTTCTGTTTTAATTATCCATTTTTGATATTTTCAATTTTAATCTTTTTTACTATTTTCAGTCATTATATAAATATATGACACGCCTTGTCTTGTCTGCTGCCATTTTCTGGAATATATACACCTTTAAAACTTATGTAAATTACTTGTATAAATTTCAAATTCTTAAAATGCATTGGTATTGTATAAATTGATATTGATGATAGTAGGTTCTCTAATTGAGGGGTTGGTTGATGGTTTAGGGTGATTTTGTGGTGGTTTATTGGTAGAACTTTCTATCAAACAATAGAGAAGTAAAAATATCATTTCATTCTCTATTTCTCACTTTCACACGAGAGAAGAGTTATGGAAGAGGTTCTATTGTATAGCACAGAATTACAACGGAAAGAGAGGAAGAAAATACTACTCCCTCCGTCCGCTTTTAATGTATCAATTTTATTATTTTTGGCGTCCACTTCAAAGGTATCCATTTCCCCTATTTAGTAAAAAAGTACACAATATGGCCCATCATTTCCCTCTAATACAACTACTCACTTTACATATAATAATAATACTCCTTAATCCACGTGCAAAAAGCAAATTGATACATTAGAACCGGACGGAGGGAGTATTTGTTATAATGAAGAACAACTTGTCTATCATCATTTGAGCCAAAACCGCATATATAGACGGGTCTTGGAGCTCAATAAATGCTACTCCCTCCGTCCCGAAGAAGATGACACTTTTTTTTGGCACAAAAATTAAGGAGTATAATAATTTAATGTAAAATGAAGTAAAGTGAAGTGAGAGAAATAATATTTAATGTGTAGTGGGTAGTTGTATTAGAAGTGATATGTGTGCCCTATGAGAATAGATTAATTGTTTTTGTGTGGGTTCTATGTATTAAAAAAGATATGTGTCAACTTTAGTGGGACAAATCAAAAAGGAAAGTGTGTCAACTTTTATGAGACAGACAGAGACAAGGATCTAGAAGCCTAGAGGCATATGGCCTCTTTACATCTAGTGTATAGAATCGACGGCAGAACTTGTTTAATCTCTTTGGCGTTATCCAATCGTAGTGATTTGGCGTCTGGCACCTCGGTTATTCACTGGCAGTCCAGACGCAGAAGATGAGCTTAGCAGAGCATGTTCGAGCAAAGAGCAACTACGTATATTGCCACACTAAGATGTCAAATCCTAAGAATAGCTGCCAAGAGAAGAACATATGTATAACTGCCAAGCACAGACATAGGTATAGCTGCCAAGGATGATGTTCGAATGTTTGAGCCAGGTCCCGAGGTTGAAACTTGGATCAATGGGTTTGTGATACTTTTGTCTTATGTGGGTCTGACCCTTGTTCAAGGTGTGTCGAGCTACTAATATTAGCCCTCAAGGTTTCCAATTGTAGTTGAGCTATAAGAAACAAGGGCCGCTCTTGAATATAGAAGTTACTCTGACTCTATTCTGTTGTGTACCACTACAGAATGACCTTCGTTGACTTTGTTAAAATCCCCAAGAAAAAATGTAAGAAAAAGAGTATGCCAGCTAACATGTAGGTCAATAATCTTGTATGTAACCATTATAGGTACTTCAATTATGTAATGATATTTCACATGAGGTGACTAGATTTTGGGAGCATGAGCCTCGACTTCCCTTTCGTGAATAACATCTTGAGATTTTCATATTTACTTATACATATGTCATGGCTTGGTGTCTAGCCTGTCTACCCATACAGGTGGGATCTAACTTGGCTCAAGTTGTGACCTCTGAAAATCAATTACGGTCTTAGACTTTGAAAGAGATGTATTTACAATTTATTTCCACTTAGTACTGTATTACTAAACTATTTTTGTAAGATAAGATTTATATAAAAATGAATTATTTGTAAGTATCAAGGAGTCTACTATCCCTAGGATTAGGATAGCTCGAGTTATATTTTTGTTGTTAGGCTCGAAGATTGTCTTTATTTCAATGACCAATCGGAGGTCTGCCCTAACTTGATCAATCTTGGTCCTTTTGCCCCAAGTGTCGAGCACTTGAGCTATAAGTGACAACCTTGTTTTAGCCTTAGATGTTCAGCGACTTCTCAATATGTTCAAGAGCTAGGCTTGATTTCAAGAGTTCAAGCCCCTGAGTTCCCTTTGAATAACACATGCATTGGTTTAGATCCTGAACCTCGGTTAGGTTCATATATCGTTTGCATTTTTTGTGCTCTCGACTTGGATTACATCTTTGTGAGCTAGACATGGTTTTTGGTTTAACAAGTGTCACATTTGAAGTCAATATTGTTATGCCCAATTTGGACAAGATCGGTGATACCGAGTTAGACATAGTTGGGTAATGGTAGATCCTAGCTTGCTTTGCCGTAGTTGAACTTAACAATACACAGTGCTAAGTTCGATAGTGTTGGTTCGCTGTGAAGCTTATTCTTTTTTTTATCAGACAAAATATTATATTATTTAAAATAAGTAGTTACTAGAAGTATCAAATTTACATAGTACAGTGACAAAGTAGAGAAATTTAAGATCTACTCAACTTCCACAACTATTGTTGCTATTGTTGAGCATTTCTCAAATAAATGATTCCTCTTAATTCGTTACGGGTTCTTTTGGGTTTGTGACCGTAGCTAGGTTTGTTTTCCATCTTAGTTCATGAGCTCGGTGTCTCATTTCGTACGTGAGATTGTTAGCTCGACATTTTTCCCGAGCTGTGACCTGTCTTCTTCGTGAGCTTAGTGTTGGAAAAATGGGTTGCACCAAACAATAGCTTACAAAAGAATACAAAATTGTAATTAAAATTACAAAAAAGAAATGAAGAATTGAGATATCAAGTCTTGACGCAGGATTTGCTCAGGAACTGGATCTAGATATGAGTGCAGAATCGAGTCGAGATTATATTTCTTCCCGCAAGACGTAAAATGCCCCGGTAGTACTCTGGTTTTTGCGGAATGTCACAAAGGTGAAACGATTCTTCATTTCCGGAGAAGCAGCACCGCTATCACAAAAAACTTCGATGAACTAAAGAAGAGGAGAATTAAATTGTACTAGACATGAATGATGCAGATGCTTTGTGATTTGTGTTCAGAGGTGTGTTTGAATGAATGCAGATGCACCTATTTATAGGCTCCAGATACCACTCTCGTGTGGTAGAATTATTGATTGCTCATCACTGATTATGTTCATACACAAGTTTTGACTATCCAGATACAATGTACCACATGTTGTATCTATTGCAAAGAGGATTTGGGCTTTGTAGGCTCCCCAATCTTAGCCTGACTTTTGCCTAAAAATAATATAGACTATTGGCTCAGACTCAAGGCCTAATAAACCTCAAGTTTATCTTATTTATTTAATCCTAATACCATGTGAGATTGATTTCACTCACTTTAATTACTCCATTCGTCCATCCCCCAATCTATCCTTTGTTTTTGCGCTTGGATTAAGAAGTATTATTATTTAATGTGTAGTGGGTAGTTGTATTAGTGAGGGGTGTATGTTCCATATTTTAATTGTATTAGTGGGTGGGTGGGTCTCATGTGTCTAAAAGTGGAAATTGATAGATTAAGAGTGGACGACCCAAAATGGTAAAATGAATAGATTGATAATGGACGGCAAATGAGATCACATGTTTCACAATGGTGTTTCATTTCCTATTCCACAAATTAAATGATTGCCACGTGTCATAATCAATGCCCAAAATTCAATACATGCCCCAATGATTTAATGGTCATTTGTAAAGTATAATATTTTTATATTGTGAAATACCAATAAAACACTGAAGATGTAACAGAGAATTCAACTTGAGTGGACGGAGGGAGTATTATTTAATTGGTGATTAATTTATTAATTAATTCTTAACGACCAATTAAATTATCCAACACTCAGGTCATTTTACAAATCGTAACTCATCTCCACTATGTGAGCTAGAAATTTTTGAGAGCTTGTGAGTTTTTTTTTTGTATGTCCCAACTCGCCCTCATTGTGTGAGTTAGATGGCTCTTTAATAATAATAATAATAATAATAATAATAATAATAATAATAATAATAATAATAATAATAATAATAATAATAATTAATTATCCTCAAAATTCAATCACACAACATTTATAATACATTCATATCTAAAACGCGGAACACATATACACACCGTGAAACATACGCATAATTGAAAACGAGATTTAAATAATAATAATAATAATAATAACAAACTAAACTGAAAAATAATTGTAGAAGAAAAAAAAAGTGGATAATTTGGTGTGGGTCCATGAAATAAATGCTTACAAAAAATAACAAAAAGAAAAGAAAAGAACCTTCGTCCCATAAAAGTTGGTATAATTTTTTTTTGGCAAGGAGATTAAAGAGTATAATAATTTAATGTAAAATGAAGTAAAGTAAAGTGAGAGAAATAATATTTAATATGTAGTAGGTAATTGTATTAGAGATGATATTTGGGATTCATAAGAATAGATTAATTATTTTGGTGTGAATTCATAAAAGTGTGTAAATTTTTATGGGACTTCGAGTAATTGAGATGGTGGGTGTTTCAAGGGAGTAATTGAGATGGTTGGTGTTTCAAGGCAGGTGATGCCCACTGCCACGCCATCTCCCTTTCTCTCTCCTCCTATAAATACCACTCCACCTATCCTCTTTCTCTCTCATCAAACTCATTCATCTCACTAAACTCTGAACTTACTTTCTCTCTCTTAACGCATCCATGGCTGCCCAACTCTACTCCGATGAGAAATGGAAGGTGTCGAAGAAGGACAACTCTGCATCTCAGAGAAGATGCTCCTTCACTAGAAAATGTGCAGCTCTTGTGAAAGAACAGAGGGCCAGATTCTACATCATGAGAAGATGTGTCACCATGCTTCTTTGCTGGAGGGATTACTCTGATTCTTGACCTCATTACACGACAAGAGCTCTTCCTTTCTACGAGATCGTTTCATCTCGTTTTTGAGGAGTTTTCCGGCGTCCGAGGAGGAAGAGGACACTGATTTTAGTGTTTTTTTTCTGATGCTCTGTTTTTTCTCTGCTCTGTTTTCTGCTGAGCTCATAGAACATGTACATAAACACATAATTATAAGTTTTTTTTATTTATTTGTTGATATTTATTAGGGTGGATCTTTGTTTAGAGCAGAAAAGGGTTGTGATTTCTGAAGCTCAAAATTACAAAAGAAATTTTATAAAAAATTGAGTTTAGTGTTTGTTCTGATGCTCTGTTTTTCTGTGCTATGTTTTTTTCTCTACTCTGTTTTCTGCTAAGCTGATAGAACATATACATGAACACATAATTAAAAGTTTTTTTTTCAAATTTATTTATTGATATTTATTAGGGTTGGATCTTGTTTATAGCAGAAATGGGATGTGATTTCTGAAGCTGAGAATTACTAACAAATAATAATAATAATAATAATAAAAAATAAAAAAATTGAGTGTATTAAATCTTTCTTTTTCTGGGTTTGTTTTGTGGGGAGTGTTGTTGAATGATGAACTGATTGGTTGCTACAGTTGATGTGATGTCAGTAAATTGTTTAATTAAATTGGGTGTGTAATAAATAATTAATGGTGGGATTAATATAATGAAATTGATTAATGATGGTTGAATTGTAAAAATATTAATTAATGGGGGTGTGTAGTAGCAGCAGCAGCAGAGTGCAAGTCTCTTTAGAGGGTTGAAGGGGCATTCCATTTCCATTGGAGAATTCAAACATCTGATTAAATAATTAATTACTTCGACCTTTGATCAATCAAATAGCCTTTCACCACTGTAATAATTAATTAATTCTGTTGTAATTTTTTAGGATTATTTAACTTTTTGGGTTTTTTTTTTTAATTACATTGGCCAGAGAAAGGAGGCGCTGGAATCGATGCTCTGTAGCTTCATGTTTAGCATACAAATGAATATTTTAGAAATCACTAATTCAGTATACACTTCAACTTCACGCAGACATACATAATTTTGAGAAAAAATGGCACTATTATTAATTCTATTGATTTTTAAAGGATAGTAGGAGTAATTTTTTACTGTAATAAGTAGAGTAGGTTGTATGTTAGATGGTGACCGTATTTTTGAATTAAAATGTACCATAAAGTTACTACACTAATACGATATTTCTATTTACCGTAAAACAAACGAAAACAAAAAAAAAAAAAGGTGAAGTTTTTAATGAGAAAATTCAATAGTTTTTCGTCCCTCCAATTAAAACTTTCATAACTATAGTAGATATGGAAATTGGGAATATTATTTTTTTATTATTATTTTATATTTTTGAGGGATTATTTGTATAGCATGTTTATACTTAAAAATAGCTTTTAAGTAAGATGGATTGAGGGATTATTTGTGAGGCATGTTTATACAAAAAATAGTTTGTGCAACTTTTGGCATACATCTAAATGAGAAAATTGTGAAAATTTTAGTGGAATTGAGTATGTTTATTTAGACTCCTCTTTCTAGTGTATTAGTTAATTAATTAATATTTACAATTTTCAGGAGTTGGGGTTGGCGTAACATTGAGGATTTGAAGTGTCTTGGGATAAAATTTTTAAAGGTTTTGATACTCACGAGTGTTATTAATAATTGTGGGGTTGGTCCATACAAAGCGTAAATTTCTAACTTGAAATGAGGATCCCTACTAGTAGTCGGTGGATTCTGGCATTTCCTAAATTACTGTTCAACAACTGTGAGGCCAGTTCATATAAAGTGCAAAGTTCTGACTTGAAATGAGGGTTCATGCTAATGGACTGTGAGCTCTAGCCTCCCCTAAATTAGTCGGTTTAATGATTGAATATATGTGCATAAATTTTTTTTTAATATATACAAATAAGAAGATGATGTAGATAAGTATTGCAGATAAATAATGATAGATTAGCCTGGCATGATGATGAAATTTCCTTAAGTACGTTGGGATAAAAGGAATAGTAGGAGATTAGGTGATGATATTTACATAATTACACTCCATAATTGTGCTTCAAAATACTAAAACATTTGACAATGAAAGATGTAGCCAATGATGACGTAAGATAATATACATACTTTGAAAGAATATTCAGAGATTCTTACATGATGGCATATTCGACGAGTTATAATGCAACTGCTGTGAATAGTAATTTATGTCGTATTTTGATCATAAAGACACTCGTCTAACGACAAACACGAGTGATAGATAAATAAATGGCATGAAAAACTATTATTGTAATTTAATCTCAATTAATTTGTCTAAAAAAATCATCATTTTTGAAGTCTTTTGTGGATTGGTTATCTCGAACAATCAATGCTGCCTAGACGTGGGTGATTTTTATCACGCTAACTTTCAAGTCATCTTGGAATTTATTAAATAAAAAAACCCACAATCTTTATTTAAATTACAATTTAATCAAAACTTTTAAATTACAATCCTTTTTTTTTTTTTTTTGATACCGAGGTTCCGGGCTTACGCCCGACTAGTCCTCGAGGAAACAGTCCCTATTTTTATCATAGAGTCGGGAGACTTTATCGGAAAAGAATTAAGGTCCATTACTATTAGGTACAATCTATGTAATAATATTACTATTAGATAAAAAAAGAAAAAATATTATTGATCAATAAAAAATAAATACGTGAATTACCACTATTATCCTTCTTTTAAATGTATTCAAAAATTAATTTAAAGGTATGATGTGTAATGTAATAATAGAAAGATAAAGATTCCCACTAATTTCTCCATAAAAATCAGTGGAAGATCATACCAATCTTTCAAAATCCCTAAAAATCGCGCATAAATGGTCAACTTCAGAATATTACGAAACTTGTTGATAGTGCTATATAAATATTACTAAAAATTTCTGAATACATTACTAAAAATTTCTGAATACATAGTGCTAATCTCTAAAACTTGTTTCCATGTATTGTGAATACATTATTGAAAATTTCTGAATACGTAGTGTTAATCTCATAAACTTGTTTAATGGATTAGATAAGAATCTCCACCCACAAACATTGAAACTGTAATGAAACAATTTCTGCATACCTATCATATTTCTGAATATACATCACAAAGCATGAAAATACGAATATACGAAAAATATTAAACAAAGTAATTGAACCCGCATTGAACACTGAAATTCGTCGATGAAAATTCTAGCAAATTGAACCCCACCCACATATACGAAGAATTTCAAATTTCCAGAAATTGCATACGAAGAATTAAAAATGCAAATATATGAAGAATTGAATGCAGAGCAATTGAACCCATTATTAAACTCCAAAATCGAAAATAAAAAATCCATCAAAATAAATATGAGTCATTAAGTACGTCAAACATTCCAAAAATTAAGAACAATAATTAATTGAATACGACTAATACAACTGAATTAGAAGACGACTTCGTAAATGGAAGAATTGAATACGAAGAACTAAATAAGCCTTACATTGAACTCTAAAATTATCGTAGATGAAAAATCCAGCAAAATGAACACGAGCCATTGTATACGCAGAGTTAAACATCCCGCGAATTGAACAAAAAAATTGAATACATTATAAAATAAATCCAAGTATCCGAAATTCAATCCCCATTTTGATTATTCGTAATAGTGTATTCAGGATTCAGAATTGAATTGGTCGTATTCAGGATTCAGAATTGAGTTGTTCGTATTCAGGATTCAAAACATCTGAATATTTTGAATTTTAATTAACCTCAAAGTCTTCATCTCCTCAGTCGTTTCTACTCTCTGTATTATCTCGCCCAGCACTCCAGCAACATTACTACCCATGAATCAGACTCCGACGGACCCGATTCGCCCGCCAATATGATGACATCGCACTGCTGATGCTGCTGCCTGTTTTCAGCACTGCACTCATTTCTTTTTCTTTGCTTCGATCAAATCTACTACTGCAAATAGGGATGGCAATGGGTAGGGTAAGGTACGAGTATGGCAAATCCACATACTACCCTATACCTTATCCTCCCTACCCATACCCTACCATTTTACCCTAAAATAGAGGTTCGGGTAGGGTACGGTTATACCCATCGGGTATACGAATAATTCACGTGTAAACGGATACCCGTAATCTTAGTAGATTTTGCGGATAATCCGCGGATACCCGAATCCACCCGACCCATCCCAACTCAATTTTTTTTAAACTATAATCCACCCAAAAAAAATTATAATACATAAATAAATAACCTAAAATAAAACATTAGAAAACAATGTCAACAATAATAACGTCTAAGTCCATGTGCGTTAACGAGAAAACATCTTAAATTCATAGTTAATCAAATAAAATTATAAAATAAACATCATAATCCAATAATTGCTTCCAAGTCCTTCCAAGTCCAAGGTTTAAGTATGACAACTTCAAAATCTCGCATCTCCTTTTCGCCACCAAGATATCTCAAATCGCAGCAGATTCAACCTACAAATACATAGGTAAATTAAAAAACAGGCTTAACCTGTTCAAAAACATAAATATTAAATAATACTTATTTAAATAATGGATTTGATTGTACGAAAATACTTCTAAAGTAATTACTTAACTTACATCTTCATTCTCATGTTCATCTTCATCACTGGAATAACTCATGACTCCTCTAGCAATGCGAGATGTTTCTAAGACACAAATAATATAAATCATATACATGTTAATTAATAAAATAAAGTAGATGAAAAATAATTTATTTTGTAAAAAAACAAACCATCATGTCTTAACCATAGCCAATCTTCAGAACACATCAATGCTTCCAATATTTCTGGAGTAAGTCTACTTCGGTGCTTGGTCACAATTCTGCCACTAGTGCTAAAAGCAGCCTCTGAAGCAACCGTGGAAACAGGAATCGCAAAAATATCCCTTGCAATTTGACGCAATATAGGATACTTAATTTCTTGCGTCTTCCACCAAACAAGTATATCAAATTCATGATGAATAGGCAATAATGTCTCCTCCAAATAACTTTCAAATTCCGATTTCTCTTGTGTATCAACCACAACCTCAGATAAATATACTTGAAAAGAGTGAATATTTCCCAAAAGATCTAGTGATTCAATATCTGAAGCTGATTCTGAAGTATGAGATGATGAGAATTTGGTTCTACTAGAACTAGCATTGGAACGAGAGTTTTGAGAAGAACTCTTGTATGCCTTTTCAAGTTCATGCATCATATTTCGAACCTTTTCCTTCTTATCTTTAGTCTTTTCTCCATAAAATTTATCAATAAAAAATCAATCATCCTAAACTTGAATCTAGGATCTAAAATAACAGAAATTGAGAAAACTTTATGAATGTCTTCCCAATACATGTTATACTTTTTAATCATATTTTTTGCCATTGTCTTCACCTCGTCACATCCAGATTCAAGCCAACTATTCATCCTAATTCTTATCTCACAAATATATGTAAAGACCTTGTTTGCGGTTGCATATTTGGTACCAGAAAACATGTTGGTCAAATTATAAAACAAACTAAGTTTTTCACAAATATCACTAGCAAGCACCCAATCAGAATCAGTAGGCAAAGTCTTATAAGCTGGATCACGTTGTTTAAAACGAGGGAAAATATTTCTATATGGCAATGCAGAACAAAGCATGAGATAAACAGAATTCCATCTAGTTTTGACATCATGCGCAAGTTTTTTCTTACTTCGAATGTGTAGTTGGTGCGTTGTTTCTTCAAAATTTTTCACCCTTTTTGATGTTGTTGTCCAGTAGTATACACTATCCCGGATCCTCTCAATACTACTCCCAATTGCATCCATACCATCTTTAACAATCAAGTTTAATATGTGAGCTGCATACCGCATGTGTAAAATCTCTCTACCCAACAACAATGAATCAGAGAAAAATCTATTCATCAACGATGCCAACATGGAAACAATAGAATCGTTAGTGCTACAATTGTCTAATGTCAAAGTAGACAACTTACTATCTATGTTCCAATCTAACAAGCACTCAAACAAGACATTCGTGATTACTTCAGCTGTGTGTGGACAAGGAACATACGCAAACCTGTCATTTGAAGTTAGAAATAAAGAGTTAATATGTTTTTTTTCAAATATAAATCACAAAGAAAAAACAGAAGTAGATATTACCTTATAATTCTACTACGTAAAGTCCATGTGTTGTCAATAAAATGTGCAGTTACAGCCATGTACCCCTTCTTTTGATTGCTAGAAGTCCGCATGTCAGTAGTTATTGCAATTCGACTCTCATTGCCTTCCAACAAGCTCATTACTTGACTCTTTTCATCAGCAAAAATCTTCATAATATCACTACAAAGAGTGTTTCTTGTGATTGGCTTGAAGAGAGGTTGACAAGTATTCATGAATACTCTAAACCATTTATGTTCAACCATGCTAAGTGGGTACTCATGTAGAATGATCATGTATGCAAGATGAAGTCTAGCTAGTTCTTGATCGAAAGAATAATTTTTCAATTCTGTTGTCCCATCTTTGTTTTTGGTAGTAGTCAACAAACATTGTCTTATATCCTTTGTGGATCTTGAAGGACATCTTAAATAATGCTCTTTTAACTGACTTGTTCCATTTTTGGAAGTTGCACTTAACTTTTTTTTGCAGTAGTTGCACTCAGCTTTGTCGTCCTTTCCATTAATCTTCTCTTTCTTGAAATGATCCCAAACCATAGAATGCTTCCTCTTCCGAACACCATCTGCTTCGCTACCATTATTGCCATCTACTGCAGCTTCTATAGTATTAGATTGTTCAGGTTTAGGTCCATATTCATTATATTTTCAGCATGTTCCGAATTATGATGTCCCGATTGTTGTGATGGCACATCAGATGGAGTACTCATCTATATATGTTACAAGACTAAAAAGTTTTTAGATTACAAAACATAACAAGTTCACAACCAAGACAGGGCAGTTTTTGGAATGTAACTATGCATTCAAACAAGAATTCTACAAAAAAATGAAAGCCCACCAGGATGCAGGTACAACAGATGCAGATAATTATCAGCTTCACATTTTTCCATATTATATAGTTTAACACGTTTTGATAAGCATTCCTATAATTGACTCAGAAGGTACGAACTAGCAACATTAATTTCAGCTCACATTTCACTTTAACACAATGGCAATTTCATTGTAGCCAAATTAAAGTCCATATAAGTTGTTTTGCATGCGCAAATGAAACGCTAAATGCTCCATTGCAGATCAAAGTTCTAAAAAACTAAAAATTACATCAAGAGACATACAAAAACCAAAGCCCTAATTAACAAATTTGGATGAATATATGTTTCAATTTATGAACTTAACTACAATTAATTAATCACCAATTCCTCTAATAAACACACGAGAATACACCACACTCTTTCCCACTCAATTACTATAATGTACAAGCTTCAACAAAAATGCAAAATCATTCTATAACCATCCTATACTGTCCTATGACACTAGTCACATTACAAACAGAAGTGAGATGAAGAAGACACAATCTCAGAAAAAAAAATTCTTACCTTATTTGCTTTTTTCTCCAAAAACGAATGGAGATGTCTCGAAGATATGCACCTCCTGAAGATCTACCTACGCTGGTCGCTGGAGAAGAGAGGAATCAAGAACTAGCGGACTGCAGGAACATTGGGGATTGTCGATTGAGGACTCCGCGAGCGGTGAGCAACTAGGGTTTTGGGGGTCAACAGGCGAAAAGAGAATGGAGGGAGTGGAAATGGTAAGACCCGTTTAAGTTAGAATTAATTCCAGTGGGTGGGACTTTGTACTTTCTTTTTTAATTTCATAGGATAATTTAGTAATGAAATAAATATTAGATTTAGACTTTAATTAAATATATAATACAATTATTAAATATATATATATATATTTATTTATTTTCGGGTAATTTTTGGGTCGGGTGCGGGTCGGGTACGGGTACATATTAGGGAACCCCTACCCTACCCTTACCCACACAGTTCTCCTTTGGATTCGGGTACTACTCGACCCGTTACCCAATTTTACCCAGTTTTTCTATACCCGCTAAGCGCGTACCCATCGAGTAACCCGACTCGACGGGTAAAATTGTCATCCCTAACTGCAAACGAACGTGATTTGCGAGGATTGGGATTCCTTGTACAAATTGGAGAGCGTAAATGAACGATGAATAATTCTTCGCGAGAGATAAGATCTTCAAAGTAATATATCGATTCTTGAGAGAAAGGGCGAGAAGAGGGATTTCTCTGGGGGAGAGAATTCAGATGTGTGAAATATTTTAAATATGGAAAGAGAGAGAACTGTTATGTAGTACATGATCTTATCGTTTCAAAGTAAATTTCTACCTATTTTATTTAGTTGATGTATTCAAGGGCAATTGAGACTTTTTATAAAATAATTTTGTAGTGGATAGTAATAAAATAGGTTATTTGTATCTACTAGTAATATAATAGTATATTTTGTATTAGATAGTAATAAATCCAAGAATTAATGTTTTTGGCAAATTGCACCTATACAATAATATTTAAATATTTTATATTTAAATTTATATTTTTAAAAGATATTATAATAATAAAATTTTAATTATAAATATATATATTTAAATTATTTAATTTATAAAAAAATTACTAAAAATTACCATATAATATCTACGTTATTAATTTTTATTATATAAACAAATTTAATTATTTCTAACATTTAAATAGTAAAAACTAATAAATAAAATTTATAAAAAATTTGTATAAAACATTAATGAAACTTACGCATATGAAATTTTCTATCGCATACACAGACCTTAAAACATTACTCTTAACTACGTTATTTCATTGTTGATTATTAATTTTACCCCAACTTTGATTAAATGCACAAAATGCAGATTTTCCCCCAAATTCCATTTCTCACCCAATTCCCGCAATTAACTGCATATTTCCCCCAAATTCTGCATGGATCGTATTCTAAATGGGATCGGAGTATTGTTAAAAAAAATGGGATCGGAGTAAATTCACAAAGTGCAGATTATAAGAAAGTTTTGTACGCAATGCACGAAGTGCAGAGGGGATCTAAGTAAGAAAAGTTTTCAATTCACAAATTGAAATCCGGCGCAGATAATCTTGGTGCAATCCTCAATTGCTTGTAGTATTATTAGAGGAAAGCTTTCATTTATAAAAAAAATGGCGTGAAAATTGTACCAAATATCTTGATGGATTAAGGAAAGTTTTGAATTTTGAAACTGCAGAAGCGTGGAAAGTAGAATAGATATTTTGATGGGATTTATTTTGTTTAAGGCTATAGTAGGTATTTCAAACTTTTATATTGTATCTACAAGTAATTTATTTTGAATGATATATCTTAAAATAATTATTATATGTAGTAACTATGTATTTAATAATAATAATAATAATTTCATTAAATAATTTATATGATTAATAAAATAAAGTTTAAAATTCTCAATATCCGTAAAAAATAAAGTGGGTCTAGACAGAGGGGTAGGTCTTGCGTGAGACCGTCTCACGTGAGACCATTTTACACTTTTTAAAATAGTTTTCACTTTCGCTATAAAATGTTATCACTTTTCATTTATATTATAAATTTTTCATAAAATAACATTATTACTTTTCATTAATTTAGTATCACTTTTCAGTACAAAAGTTATCACTTTCTGACCGTCTCACGTAAGCCCTAATGTAAGACGATCTCACACAAGTCTTTGCTTAGACAGAGGGAGTAACGTTTTAAACAATATTACAAAGATTTCATACTATGATAAGTTTCTTTATTTATAAATTATAATTATAAATACTTTTAATTTATCCTTTGTACTACAAAGCTTTATGTTATAATACTTTTAATAACTCTATACCTTGTACCCTCTTCATCTCACATTTATTGTCACAATTTTCACTTCTCCTACACTTATCTTCACCACTTAAACAATAATAATAATAATAATAATAATAATAATAATAATAATAATAATAATAATAAATCACATCAACTTATAATTTGAAAATCATTTTAATTTCAAAAATATCATTCGCGCCTAATATAAATAACATATTTTATTTTTTATTTATTATCTAAAAATATCATAATAACTCCTGAAAAAGTTAATAAAATTAATTATAGAATATATTTTCTTAAACTACGTATTTACAGTACCGACGAAGATAAGTGTGGGAGGAGGGAGTAATATATTTATTTGGCCAACACTTGCATGTGACCGTTTTACGCTTCCTTAAATAACTATCACTTTTTATCAAAAATATTATTATTTTTTATTAAAATTGTTATCATTTTTTTTTATATTATAAACATTTCACGAAATAATTCACTAGCAATACTATAATTTTTCATTAAATATAGCATCACTAGTTTTTTGTTAAAGAGTTAGTCTCTTGTGAGACGGGTTATTGGTGAGACGGATGTGAGACGGGTCAACCCGTCACTAAAATATGCTTATTTGTGGTTAAAGTGTGCTTGTTTGTGGTTAAAGTATGTCGATAATAAATCAAATTATAACACACTAACATCATACTTTAATACATAATCCAACATACTTTAAAAAACATACATTAACAACTATTTAACATACTTTATTTAAATACTAATCGACATACTTTAACACGTCTCACAAACCGTCTCATGAAGGTAGCGTCTCACAAGAGACTTTGTCTTTGTTAAAATGCTATTATTTAATATTTGTCTCATAAAATTTTTCCCGCGATCTCGATAAATTGTTTGTCTATTTATTTATTTTTATTATTTATTTATGCATTGCAATACTGTTAATGACACAATGATATCTTAGATAATACTTTTAACAATTTATTATTATTATTATTATTATTATTATTATTTAATATCTTAAATTATAACTTTGTGATTCTTTTACATTTTTAGAAAAAATACTAATGCTTAAATTATACATTATGATGTTTTTAATAAGAGGGAATGGGTGACGGAACCCACTTAAACAGTTTTTTCACTACAATTTTATGGGTAAAAGCCTTAATTGTATTGTTAAATTTGTTTATCAATAGATTAACAATAAAATCTTTTTTTTTTCTTTTTCTTTAATTTTTCTCATAAAGTGATATTGGTAAATTTTATATAATCCAATTTCATTGGTAATTAGTTGTTAATAATTTCGTTGACAATTTATATAACGATTTCGTTGATAATTTGTTGGTAAATAAAAATGGGTATTATTTTGTTGGTAAAAGTAGTATAAATATGTTGGCATTTCGTTGTTAAAAGACAAGTGTAACTTTTTTGGCAATCCATTGGTAAATGAGTGTATATTAGGTGTACCCTTGCACCCATATTTATATAACTTTTTATTCTATTTTGTATACATGTTATTCTCTTTTGTATACGTGTTTTGTAATATTTGTATACTTTTTTCACACTAAGTTTTTCATTAAAAAAACAAGCATTCATATGTGTATAACTTTTTATTCAATAGTGTATACATATATTTTAATAATTGTACATTTTTTTACACTCAATTTTTTATTAAAAAAAATAACAATTAAATTATATACATTGTTACTTATAATTGTATATGTTTTTGCTTATATTTGTACGTAGGTGCACACGAAGCTTCGTGTGCACCCGGGTGCACACTATATTTAGCCTTGGTAAATTCTATTGATAATAAATAGTTTTTTGTAGAGTAGTTTTTATTCTATTTTTAAAAGAATATGTTAAATATTCAATTTTACAAAAGTAGACTTGATTTGGTTAAAACAAATAATTTGATTATACGTATATTTATAACTTGATAATACATTATCATGACTCAATATTGTATATTTTCATGATTCGATTTTATATATTTATGAATCTATTAAAGCTTTTAAATCAAGTCACACATCTATTTTATATTTTTATCTTTTAAACATTTGATGTATAAAAAAGAAATTTTTAAACCACCCTTTTAATAATTTGTTTTTGATAGCTTAAATTTTGAATCGCACCTAGCTAGTTCCATTCACATTGAATTGAACTGGGTTTCGGCCCGAGTTAGAATTTGTGGAAAGTCATGTATATATGTAGTGAAAACCTATTAAAATCAAATTAACATTATAGAGTGAATTATATTCTCTACAACCCAAATAAATTTAGAATTACTCTAGATACGAATATAATAACAAAATTTGTATTTATTGAGAAATAAACACAAAATGTAATATACATATAATGCAGATGAATTTAATTTGAAGAATTTGTAAACGAGTTACAATTTTTAATCAATCATCTGATTTTTCTCTCGAATCAACGAGTTACAATTTTTAATCAATCAATTGATTCTTCTCTCGAATCAATTTTTAATTGACTTGATTTATGTGTTAGTCAGATCTTCAGTTGAAGTTTGTCCGAGCTCGGGATTGAAAATTTTAACGTTGATTTGGTAGCGTCGAGACTTTGTTCGAATCAAACATTGACTTGAGAACTTCCCGCGTAGAACGATGTTCAATGTGGTAGAATACCGTTGACTTCACGGAGAATGCTGGATGAACTTGACTTGCGGAAATGTCGGATATGAGGAGCACCTTGATCTCAGATTGAATGTTGTTTCTAAAGCTTTTTGGATGAACCCGCAGAACTTGAAGAACATCGTTGAATTCGTGAAGAACGCTGATGAACTGGACTTGAAGAATGTTGGATCGGAAGAGTTTAGCATCCTTATTATTAACCGAAGGCCATTTTTTGTTTGAAGATCTTTGAAGGGAGTCTGCACTTTCGTCTTTGCTCGCATACTTCATATCTCTCCAGATGTGTCGAATGCTGGAGGAGGACTCCTTTTATAGGTGAATGATGATAAATTTTTCATTTATAATTCGAAATCTGATTAGACAATGCTTGATTTGATCTGATTCTGCGGACTTGAGCTTTCAATCTTATTGGACTTTAATGAGGTTTATTTGACTTAGGCTTTCTTTAATTTACTTTAGCATATCTGATTGAATCTGACTTAATTCTCAATTATTCACTTATTTGTTTTACAAATTAATTCATTTAAATTTCTTAATAAATAACTAATTAATTAGATTTTTAATGTGTAATTTGTTACATATTTTTATTTAATAGGTAATAAAATTCAAGTGTTTCCAACATAATTTTCAAAAGAATAGTTTTTTTTATTTGTTTTTAGAAGTAGTTTAATATTTTTAGATATTAATAATAAATTATAAAGTAAATTATATGATTTATAAATATAAGCAATAATTTTGAAATTTAATTATGTCGCAGACTAAGTTTATATTTTTTTATGGAACAAAGGGAAAGGGAGTATGTGAAATTGATAAATATTATTTTACTGAAAACAAAATGTAATTACGTACAATATGAAAGAAATTCTAACACTTTACATATATGTCATTATGGCTATATTTCATATGTGTACACTTTACAACAACCAATTATAATTTTTTTAAAAATTAATTTCTTAAAATGAATAAGCAAAAATAAAGATGATGGGATTGGAGATAGGGAGGTAGTGAATTTAGAGGAAAAATCGAACGGAAGGATATGTGGATAATAGGCAGACTTAGGTGGAACAGTGACACTGACACGATAATTGGGCTCGATTCACTATGCTTTTTACTTCTCTATTTTGTTTCTTTCTTACGCAAATTGACATTTCTCTCCTCATTCTTCTTAGGTTTTGACCTCTCTGGACCACTTTGACCTTGGATATTTTCCAACATACTCCCCTTTTTCTTTTTCTTTCTCTTTACCCTCGCATTTTCCATATTTAAATCAGGTTTAATTGCTTATACATTTTTTTAAATCTTTTAGATTTATATATCATGTGCTTTTAATTATCACATTAGTTTTTGTTAATCGTAATTAATCTGTCTTTACCAAGTCAATCAATTGCGCCTTACACTCGGATGGATGGACAATATTTTGTACAACCATGTTTAATTTTCATACGTTTATTAATAAAAATAGACAAAAACGTGTGTGCGTACGGGCGCACGAAGCATACTCCGTGTGCCTTTAGAATTTTGTGTTAAATTGTATATCATTTAGTATAAAGATGTGTACCCTTTATTTTCTGAAGAAAAATAAAAAATATTAATGAAAAGTGTATACCCTTTAGAACAAATGATGTACTCTTATTAATTAAAGTATATACTCTTTAGAACAAAATAATATACCCTTATCCATAATACCGCACGCATGCCTCACTCATAAAAATATGATTTTCATTCCGATAATTACTTCACGTTTCTTTTATCTGTCGTACTCACTCCGTTCCACAACAATCTGTGTTCGTCCCAACACAACATATGTACAGTATTTCTTTTTTTTTTTGTAAATGAGACCATACAAACAATTAATATATCTTCATAGGATCCACACACCACACTAATATACCTACCAACTATACATTACAATATTATTTATCTCTTTTCAACTACCCATTAAATATTAATATATCCCTTAATCTACGTGCAAAAAAGAAACGCACCTCTTGTGCCGTAACGGAAGGAGTAATACTTACACGCGTTTCTAAAATAAAAATAATATAGTAGTATATTTCACTAATACTCATTTTTTACATATATCTCAACAACTTTACATACTCTTTTATTAAATTATGTATTCATTTTTTATGCACATCCCAACAACTTTAGATATTTATATATATATATATATATAAATTTTTTTTTTTAATTTCATACATAAAAATACATGCGTAATTTTTTGAGAAGTACTATATTAGTGAAATAAAATTAATATAATTTTTTAAAAAAGAAATGTTATTATTTTTTTTTTCATAAAATTAATGAGACAATTAAATATAAAAAATAATACTTTTATTAAGAAACGTATGAAAAGTACTCTTAAATACAATTTATGCTTATACAATTAATTAAAACCAATACAATTAAATATGAAAAACAAACAATAAAAAAAATTGAGTGCATAAAATTATGTTTGTATTCCTTCCGTCTCATTTCAGATGGCACACTTTCTATTTTGAACTGTTCCACAAAAATTTGCACATATTTATAAAAAGTAAAAAACAATCACCATTCCCCCATACACTTTATTTACAGAAAAAATCATCTCTACATAACATATTTTATCATTTATTTATAATAAAAGAATATCATCATACCCTAAAAGTTATCACTTCCTTAATATCGAGATTGGGGTGCATGAGAGGGAGGAGTATATCATACTATTGCATAATAGTATATCAACTCTTCGTTTCATTGTCTGGGTTGTTATTATAAAGTACTCAGCTCTAAAAGTGCTATCATTTAAAACATTGTTCAACAAAGTATCTAAATTATTTTTAATAAAATATTCACTTTTTGTTCATTAGCAACGTATTCATTTCGTCATTTAAATTCGTAATATGGTTCTTTTATCTAATATAAAAAATGTTATTCAAATTATAAATATATCATTTATTTAAATTTATAGACAAGGACAAAAGATAATAAGAAATGGAGTATCTCACTAAAAAAAACTTTTTTAGTAACAGAATATTCCGTTGCTAAAAGCCTTAATTTCATTGTTAAATTGGCTTAACAACGGATTAGCAACGGAATCCATTGGTAAAGTTCCGTTGGTAAAGTGGTGGTTGGTAAATTTTTAGTAACGAAAAATCAATTCCGTTGTTAAATAATTCCGTTGGTAATCTGTTGCTAATAATTCCGTTGGTAATTTATATAATGATTCCCTTGGTAATCCGTTAGTAATTAGCAACGGATTGAATTTCATTGCTAAAATAGAGAATAATTACGTTGGCATTCCGTTGCTAAAACAAAAATGTCATTTTTGTTGCTAATACATTGATAATTAGCAACGGATTGAATTCCATTGCTAAATTTGATTGCTAAAAAATATTTTTTTTGTAGTGTCTTATATGATAAGCTTAATTAGTTATATTTGTATTTTCTTTATTATTTCACATTTAATATATTCACTATAAAAAATATTTATAATCTTAACTATTAAATTAATTTGTCGTAGTAATCACTTCTTTATGTTATGAAAATTATCACACTGGATTTTTTCTCTGATTTATTATTATTATTATTATTATTATTATTATTTTATTTTGAGAATTTTGAGTTTGATAATATCCACTGGACTGACTGTTTTATATCCATAACCATTAATATTACGAATATGTGCTGCTTCACATTGATGCACCTCCCAAGAAGAGACACTTCTAGTTCTAAAAACAGGTTGCAAATATTACTCCAATTTCTTTTTACTTATTAAAATATTGGGTGATGGTTTTTAAAATGCAGATAGCATTATTTGTTTTATATGGTATACATATAATAATATTATTCCTTAGTTTTGAGATGTAACTCTTCATTAATATTAGATCAACAGTGTAAATGGTGGCATAATAAGTGGTACTCCCTCCGTCCCGTTTCAATGTTTACGTTTCTATTTTGCGCGTCTCATTTCAATATTTACGTTTTCTTTTTTGGAATATGGGACCCATCTAAAACAATTAATATATCATCCAACACTAATACACCTACCCACTTTACATTAAATATTATATTTTCCACCCACTATCTATTAAAATATTATACTTCTTAATCAAAGTGCAAAAAGCAAACGTAAACATTGAAACGGGACGGAGAGAGTACTTGTTATGTAATTTATGTTCCATGTATACAAGTTTAAGCGTTAAAAATGAATTTTAATTTCAAAAAACGAACAATGAGTAGTACATACTCCTAGTAGTAATAACCAATACTATTTCATGAGTCCATATCATGAATTTATTTGTTTTCTTTATGTGGATTAATAAACATAATATTAAATGAATAGTATGTGAGTTTTAAAAGTAATTTTATATTTTTGTCATCACTTTTTAAATTAAAGTAATGACATATTATGTAATTTTAAATAATTTTTTTTTGAGTTTGGTTATGAAATCATGAAATGGTTGGACTTATTTTTACTAAAAAGGAAATAAATATTTTATAGTGAGACGAAACAAAATACCCTTTTAATCCCTAAAGATTGTTTACTCTTTCTTCATTAGTTCATCTCACATAATTGTTTACCTAAAAAATGAAATATTATTTTAATTTAAAATCTTAAAACACATTAATTTAAAAAATGTCATCCATTCTTTTCATACATAATAAGTGTATTTTACTCTATTTATTAACTAAAAATACCAAAGTATCTCTAAAAGTCAATAAAATTAGTTAAAAATAATATTTTCTTAATATTCGTGGTACAGTAAAAATGAACATTATTTGGGGGAGAGAGGGATTATTAAAATAAAAAAGTTATAAGGGGTACTGGGGAGTAACAATTTTAACAATTGGATATAGTTATCAAACTAATTAAGGCAAAGTACGTATTCATGATACAGTTGCATGTACATTTTAGTACTAGTTTATTTCTATTTTACTTTTAGGCTTAAAATGCTTACAATTTTTTTATTTTTTATTTACAAGGTTTAAGATTTTAAAATCTAGATCTTCATTTTAAAAATAACCACATGTATACTTTCATATTTCAGCCGATCTTTTCAATAAAAAAAATATACCTTTATTTATTAAAGTATATATTCTTTATAACAAAATGATATACCCTTGTACATCTTGTATAGATACAAGATACCAACTCATTCTTTTATGAATATTTCGTCACCCATCTAACACATGCATTTGATATAAAATTAAAACATATGCCACACCAAATTTCAAAACAAACATAAATTATGATCGTTTATATTTTTCAAAATTCATACAAACCTAAAAAAAAAAATATATTTTTTAATATTAATTTTTAAAGTAAAATTATAATTTTATTACTTTGGTTAATGAATTATCAACTAATGATGGAAATGATTGATAGCAACGATGCAGTGGAATCTATTCTACAATGTGAATTGTTACATGGAAATGGTCAATGTTTATGTTCAGCAAGTAACCCTAAAAATGCCAAAGGTTTATTAAAGTTGTGAAAACTCACGAATCTTTCGATCTTAATGAATAGACATATCACACAATCAATATATCTTATAAATACACATTTTCCGAACAATAACGCATGCGTTTTGTCATTTGATATGTCTCAATACAAAATGCATATTTCTCTTTTTGCTAAAAAAGACACACACAAATTAATTACTTCTCTATCATAGGCGGCACGCATATTACACTAATACATCTATCTACTTTGAAACGGGACGGAAGGAGTACTATTTTCACCATTTTTTTGTGATAATTGAGACCCCGCAAAAAAAAAAACCTAAAATTTTACATTATATAAAATACCAATTCAAATTAAATTAAAGGGGAAAATTAATATATAGGAATGCGTATTGTTATGAGTAGGGGTGAGCGGTATGGTATATCGAAGATTTTTGGTCATACCAAATACCGTAACGAAATTTTCGGTATTTAAAAAATCATACTGTTATCTTATCTAAACTTTCGGTATACCGATATTTCGGTATATGAAAATAGTATACCTTCTACTTACCAATATTTTGGTATACCGTATCATACTTAAAATATCGATATATACCGTCCTATTAGATAGTTTGTTATGCCATTATGCACCTAAAATTCAATAAATCTAATTAAAAACTGTACTAAAAAAGTGAAAGATAGCTATAAAATAAATTTTAATAGATAACAAATTCATAATAAGAAAAATATATGACAATTTACAAACGACCAAATTAAATAAGAGTGAGTATCATGTAAATCGGGTTTACATGTAAACCTTATTTTTTAAAATTACTCTTTAGTATATAAAAAAATTACTTTTTGAAGAGTAATGATTTTTATACAGAAGAGTAATAATTCATGTCTCTAAAAAGTAATTTTTCATGTACTAAAAAGTAATCGATAAACAAGGATTTTTACAAGAATTTGAAGAGTAATTTTTTAATTTAGAAGAGTAACAATTTATGTGCTAAAGAGTAATATTTTATGTACTAAAGAGTAACAGAGTTTATATAATTAAACGTAAACCCGGTTTACACAAGTGTTTGTCATTAAATAAATAGTACCCAAGAGATCTACACAAAAACCATATGAAACTTATATTAAAATCAACACTTTTAAATTTTCATATAGGATAGAACTGCATAATTAAAAAAGAAATACAAGATATCATGAAAGCCAATCAACTTTATCACCCATTTATAATTATGAAATTTATAGTAGGATTTTAAATTTAATCTTTTAATTAAATAGTGTATATATGTAATTTAATTAAAATTGTAAAATATAAATAAGAATTATAATTGCATATATCATGTAGTATGGTATACCGTATCATATTGCCCAAAAATTGAATATTTTACGGTATTTTGATATATACCAAAATACTGCGGTATTGATAATTTATATACCTTTATCATACCAAAATTTTCAATACTGTATCATACCTTACCAAAAATTTTGGCATACCTAAAATTTCAATAAAATCGATATTTTTCGATATGATAAGGGCGGTATACCGAAATTTTGGTATTTTCCCCCAGCCCTAGTTATGAGTATTATATCTTACTTTAAATATGGACTAATGCCCGACAATGACATAAATACACAAAAGAATTCAAGAAGTCCGATATTAATAGGTCGAAGATAAAGTTCATTTAAGGCACAATCGACGAACAACGAATGCTCAAAGGCTTATAACGATAAAACCCATATTGAGTCTGGGAATAAAATCACATGTCCAACATAAGCCTAACATGGCTGGCTTGAGCTGAGTCGAGCCTAAGCCCATTCAAGGCACAATCGACGAACAACGAAGGCTCAAAGGCTTATAGCGATAAAACCCATATTGAGTCTAGGAATAAAATCACATGTCCAACCTTAACATAAGCCTGACATGGCTGGATCGAGATGAGCCGACCATAAATAGGCTTGGCTCAGCAAAAGTTAGCACACAAGCATACAAGCTATGAGTACCTAAGAATGGAAAAGGACACGTCAATCTTATAATTCTTGATAAAAAGATAACACACAAAAAGAATGATCAAACTTTGAACCAACAGAAAATTTCTCTAGTTTGGGACCACTAACATAAAAGAAATTTGTAGAGTTCGTTCCCTCAAGATAGAATGAGATTTGGCCCCCTTCAGACCATCTTAATCAACGACCCTCACTCCAAGTCGTCCACAAAATACAAAGAAATTCATCGCTAAAGCCTATTAGCGATGAAAAATGCTTGTCGCCACGGTTCGATGCTATACGGGCGTAGCTAACTCTATTTGCGACGAAAATTTTGATTTTCGTAGCTAAGATTAGCTACAAAATTAAAATTTCGTCGCTAAATGTTAACGAGAAAAAAATTAATTTCGTTGCAAAAAATAGCGACAAAAAAATTAAATTCGTTGCAAATATTTAGCGACTAAAATTTTATTTCATCGCATAACTTTGCAACGAAAATAATATTTTCATCGCTAAAGTTTGCGATGAAAATTAAATTTCATCGCAATTTAAGGCGACTAAAATTTAATTTTGCTAAATCTGCTTTTTTTAAATGGATAAAATTCAGACGGTTAGCGATGAAATATATAAATTTCACCCCTAAAAATAAATTCCTGAAATAATTATAAATAAATGGCTAATAATAAATCAAAATCCACACTTTCATTCATGTCATAAAATATTCAATTAAAATCAGAAACACTATTACAAAAGATAATACAAAATATGTTTCATAATTCTTGCTAAATGTAATCTAAAACTAACTAACACTGATATCTAGCTAGTGTTTTGTAGCGACTGTGTCAAACTCTTTTGCTTATCAACAAGTACCTGTGAAAAAAAATATAATAATCATATTTGAATTAGAGATTAACAAATGCATAACTAGAAAATTAATGGGTAGCATCAACGTCATCGTTTATGAATGAATTTAAATACAATTCACATTGTGCAAGTATAAATCAAATAATATAGAGGAAGATGTAAATTTATAGTTTAAGCTTACTCATTTGATTTCTTTGAACAAACCATACCATGATGTTCTTCCGTGATGAATCAATTATATTCTCCATCTAGTCCTGTTTCAAAAATAGGAACATATAAGTTCAAAACTAAGTTCAATGACTATTATAATATTGAAGAGTATAAAAATACCGTATGTTGTAAAACAAATTATTCAACGTCTTCATGAAGTATGAGCTCATCTTCATCATTAATCTCTATGTCATCTTCATCATATTTATCATTTGCATCATCTTCATCATTAAACTTTAATGGACATGTTTCCACCAAATCTACATCCTCAGGTTCAATATCAACTCTATCAAGTTGAGCAGTTTCAATATCTTCTCCGACAGATAACATTATGCCATCAGATGATATCTCTTGATCAGGTTCATTGTTTGTTTCTTCTTCCTCTTCAATGGCTTCAAAAATCCCTGATGTTGTACTTTGATGACAACTTTCCAATATGCTTTGCGTGTGATATCATCCAAATAGTACACTTGAAGTGCTTGAGTGGCTAAAATAAATGAATCATCCTCGTACCATGTCTTAGATGTATCAATGCACGTGAGACCAAACTCTTGAATGAGTGATTGGTTTTTTGGACTGCAGTGAAACCATTCACCCAAAAATAACTGAACTTTGTATCCAAAATTGTAATAGACTTCCACAATCTCATTTAAATCTCTGAAGAAATCTAAATTCTCACCATCATCAGACGATGGTACACTAATCCCACTATTTTGAGTATTTTTGTGAGCATCACGAGATTTGGTATGATAACGAACACCATTTACAACACATGCATCATGAAGATGAACTTCAATGTTAGGACCTAATGCTAGAGAGTATAGCTTATCTGTTGCCTCAGGATGATTCATATTTCTCAATTTAACCATCCTGTCACGAAACCAATCAGAAAACTCATTTTCTTGAACCTGGGATAAACCCTCTTGGAGATCAGATGTTTCATATGTTCGCTGCACACAAAGAAAAAAATATTTACGTTATGCTAAACATTATCTTGTATAGAAATAAAATATAGTAGAATTTACTTACTGTTGTGATACTTCCTAGTAGTCTTGATGTTCAACAAGACACTTGATCACACACACACACTTGGTGTTCAATCTATTTAGAATTAGATCAACACACACACTGAAAATAATAGCTATAAACTCAAAGATCAAAAATTGGAAGAAAGAATGCACAAGGAATTATAGTGGTTCGATCTTCATGATCTACGTCCACTTTGAGGGAAGATAACTTGCTTTATTGATTGATGAATACACGAAGGATTACTGATTCTAATACTACAGAATCAGTGCTATGAATCTGCACAAAACAACTGCTAAGCTAGGTGAAGAAGGAGAAGAAGAATAGGGTGATGATGATTCTGCATGTGTAGTGTGTGAGCCTTTTATATTGATTCCTTCTCCATAACTGACTGCCATGTGCACCAATGGATGATCACAACTCACGTGCTTCTTGGCTATCTAACTGAAGGCATCACATGCTCACAACTAACTAAGAAACAGCAGCAACAACCTAACAAACTGATGTACTCTCCACATGTGATAATAAACTGACCCTTTGTGTTGTAGCTGATCTAACCGACTGATTATCAAGTGTATAACTCATGCAACACGTTCATCAAGTATCTTAGTCACTTAGCTTCACAACAACACTCCAGGCATGCATGATGGATCAAGATTTACACACCATTTCTTCAACATACTCCACCTTAAATCAAGTATCCATCTTCAAATAAGACTGCTACCTTCCCTCATTTTGCTTATTTCCATCATAGCCCCTCTTCTTCTTGTTATTTCTTTTAGCTTGATAGTTCTTCTTGACAATCAAACCTTCTCCTCCAGAAAACTGAGTGCTATCAGTTACCAACTGTAATTCTCTGGACTTGAGTGCTAACAACACATTATCAAACTTGATGGAACTCTGATTTCCATACAACAATGTATCTTTGAAACTCTGAAAAGATCTTGGAAGAGCTGTCATCAACATGAGAACTTTCTCTTCTTCTGATATCTTTTTATCAACAGTTTCAAAATCATCCATAATTTTGACAAACTCATCAACTTGATCCAATATAGGCTTTTCATCAGTTATTTTGTAAGCATTAAGTTTCTGCCTAATGTGAAGTCGATTTGCTAAAGTCTTGATCATAAACATGGATTCTAACCTTTCCCAAATTCCAATTGCAGTAGTTTCCCTAGCAACTTCCCTTAGTGCCTTATCCCCCAGACATAGAATAATAGTAGAATGAGCCTTTTTGAGTACCTCATCATCTACTTGTGCTCTTGGAGGTCCAGCTGCTGATGGATCTTTAATGATCTCTGTCTTGACAGGTGGAGGTGGCTTCAATGCATCAATGAGCCCTTGTTGTGTCAAGATCGCCTTCATCTTGAGTTTCCAGAGACTGAAATCCGTTTTCTCAGTGAGCTTCTCAATGTCAAACCTTGTGGTGTTCATCTTCTCAGAATTCAGCAGCTGTGTTTGATGGTTTGATTCCCACAAACGACGCCACTTGTTGTGATACTTTCTAGTAGTCTTGATGTTCAACAAGACACTTGATCACACACACACACTTGGTGTTCAATCTATTTAGAATTAGATCAACACACACACTGAAAATAATAGCTATAAACTCAAAGATCAAAAATTGGAAGAAAGAATGCACAAGGAATTATAGTGGTTCGATCTTCATGATCTACGTCCACTTTGAGGGAAGATAACTTGCTTTATTGATTGATGAATACACGAAGGATTACTGATTCTAATACTACAGAATCAGTGCTATGAATCTGCACAAAACAACTGCTAAGCTAGGTGAAGAAGGAGAAGAAGAATAGGGTGATGATGATTCTGCATGTGTAGTGTGTGAGCCTTTTATATTGATTCCTTCTCCATAACTGACTGCCATGTGCACCAATGGATGATCACAACTCACGTGCTTCTTGGCTATCTAACTGAAGGCATCACATGCTCACAACTAACTAAGAAACAGCAGCAACAACCTAACAAACTGATGTACTCTCCACATGTGATAATAAACTGACCCTTTGTGTTGTAGCTGATCTAACCGACTGATTATCAAGTGTATAACTCATGCAACACGTTCATCAAGTATCTTAGTCACTTAGCTTCACAACAACACTCCAGGCATGCATGATGGATCAAGATTTACACACCATTTCTTCAACACTTACTTTATATATCTCTCGACTTCCTTGCAATTATTTAGAATATACCAATTCGCCTTCTTCCGCAGTTCCCATGACAACCTGTGGTTTCTGTGACCACTCATAACAAAGAAGCAAAAGTTAGTGCCTCATCAATAATGTATCCCTCTGCAATAGAACCTTTTGGCCTTACTTTATTTCGAACATACTTTTTCAAAGTACTCAAATATCGTTCAAATGGGTACATCCACCGAGATGTAATAGGCCCAACTAATATGGCCTCTTGTGGTAAATGAATCATAATATCAAAGAAGGCCGGAGGAAATATAATTTCCAACTTGCATAGAATCAAAATGATATCCTCCTTCATTTTTTCCAAGTCTGCAATGAGGAGAGTTTTTGCAGTGAGTTTCTTGAAAAAATCACACAGCTCAATTAATGCTCTACAAATATCTTCTGGAAGAAACTTTCTAATAGGAATTGAAAGTAGTCTTTGCAGAAGGACATGACAATCATGGGTCTTTAAGCCATGCAACTTTCCATCATCCTCATTAACATTCTTAGAAATATTAGCTGCATACCCATCCGGAAACTTAACTGATTTAAGAAAATGACAAAATTCTCATCGTTCATCCAAGGTCAGTATGTAAGAAGCATATGGCTTGGCACCTTTTTTTCCTTTCTTATGAATATGCAATTCACTTCTTATACCCATATCTTCTAGGTCTAATCTTGCTTTAACTGTGTCTTTTGACTTGCCATCAATACACAACAATGTTCCAACTACTGCATCACATATGTTTGTTTTCAATATGCATGACATCCAAATTATGTCTCAATTTCAAATCTGCCCAATACTCCAACTCAAACAATATTGACTTCTTAACCCAATTAACATCATCCATTAAACATTTGCGTTTCCTTGTTCTCTTATCTTTTTTACCAAACACCACCTCAGGCAATGCATCTAATTGAGTTAAAATGTCTTTACCTGAGAATGTGCATGGTGAGCCTCCAAATTCGACTCTTTCATTGAAGCTTTTGTTTTTCCTCAGTGAATGCTTGGTACAAAAGAATTGTCCAATTCCAGTGTAACTTATTTACTTCGAATAGGTCTTGATATGGAATCTTCAAGACATACTGGACATGCTTTGTAACCTTTAGTGCTCTACCCAGATATCGTTCCATAAGCTGGAAAGTCATGAATTGTCCATATTATGGCGGCACGTAATTGGAACATTTTTGAAGTAGATGCATCAAATACCTCCATCCCTTCAGCTCATAACTCCTTCAACTCTTCAATCAACGGACGCATGTAAACATCAATTTCTTTTCCTGGTGCCTTAGGTCCAGGAATCAATAGAGACATAATCATGTGGGATGATTTCATCATTCTCCAAGGCGGTAGATTATAAGGCACAAGTATGACTGGCCATACACTGTAAAAATTAGACATATTTCCAAAAGGGTTAAATTCATCCGTTGCCAACCCATACGGATATTTCTCGGCTCTGCTGCAAAAGAAGAATGTGACCTATTAAAATGCTTCCATGCTTCACCGTCAGCTGCATGTCTTAATACACCTTCTGTTTCAACCCTTTTATCATGATGCCATCTCATATCCATTGCTGAATCCTTAGTTATGAACAATCTTTTGAGTCTTGGCTTCAAAGGAAAGTAGTTAAGTACTTTCTGAGAAATCTGCTTCTTTTTTGTTTCCTCGTACTAAAAACATGGCTCTTTACACACTGGACATTCAGTCTTGTCCTCATGTTCTCTCCAAAATAAAATGCAATCATTAGTACATGCATGTATAGACTCATAACCCAAACCCAATTCGGCTAACCTCTTTTTTGCCTCATAATGAGAGGTGGGAATTGCATTTGGTTGTGAAAGTGCAATTTGTAATAACTCAAGCATCATGTCAAATGACTTGTTGCTCCATCCATTTAGTACCTTAATATGCATCAATTTTGTAAGGAAACTAAATGATGAAAATTTTGAACACTTTGGATATAACTTTTGTTGAGCCTCTTCAAACATAGAAACATAACTTTCTACTGATCTTTGTCCACCCATGTTCTCTATGTCGTCATCTAATGAAACATCACTTTTTCCCAGTATATCGGCTTGTATTAAATCATTAAACATGTCAAAGAATTTGTCTTCATCTTCAGATGCATGCAAATTTTCATCTTCTTTCATCAGGTTTGCATAATCATCAGGTCCGCTTATTTCACCATGAGAAATCCATACTTGATAAAATGTATCAAAAACAAATCTGTAAAGATGTCCTCTAACAAAGTTTAGGTCATGCTTATATAAATTCTTGCATTTTCGACAAGGACAACGAATAGTGGTTATCTTTTCTCAGATTATAAAACTTTCAGCAAGCTTCAAAAAATCATTCAAGCCATTTATATATTTTGGATCTATACGATTTGGATTCAGTATCCAACTACGATCCATTTTTGTTTAACCTGCTTGAAGTACATATATAATTAATTCAAAATTCATTTAAATAACTAAACATACATACCACTTGAGCATGATTAATCAAAAATAAAAGATGGTTGGTGCGCACTAATATAAGATAATCAATAAAGAAAAACAAAAATAGATCTTATCCACATTTTTTATAATTATCTTCACCAAGAACCCTTCTTCCTCATGAATACATCAAGTGAATGCAATATATAACCCATTAATTCATTTATATTAAAAAATGTGTTTATTGAAATGTTTAAATACAAGAAGAAGAATCAATAAGCAATTAAATATTGGAAACAGAGCATGTTGTTGGGTTTTGTCAAATTAAAAGAGGGGATTTTGTTGTCCCACATCGGGTGGGAGTGAAAGGGGAAGGGGCTCCTTAGGCTATATAAAGAGGCCCCTAGTCTCAATGTTAAGTGCACCAATCAAGTAAACTTTAATCTTTGTATTTGATTCTAGTTAAAATTCCTTTCTTTGATTCTCGGTTGTGAGAATGGGAAGAAAGGTGAGAATTAGTCAAAGATTTGTAAGGGTGTAGGGATTGGGGTCGGGAGAGAGAAATTCTGTGTGATTGTAAAAAATTTTCACATAGTGGTATTTTCTCGGTCAGTGGTTTTTCTCCGGTTTTGGAGTTTTCCACGTAAATTCTTGTGTTGTGCTTTTTATGTTCTTCTTTGTTTGTCCCTTAGGAATGAATGGGGATCTGCCTTATCCCAACAAGTGTATCAGAGCCCGGTTCGGGTGCTTATAAAGTTCTTAGTATGCTCTGTGGTTGCAGCAAAGTCTGACCTTCCACATCAGAAAAGACTTTATAAGAGGAAGAGGGTTATTCATTAGGCTAAGGGTGGCATGAAAGAAGTGGGAAAAAGCTAGTGGCACAAGGGGGTCAGAAGAACAGCCGGATGTGGTGGCATCTCCTTTCTTGCGGTGAAATGCGCCAGGACTGTGGCGACAGTGGCGTGGCAAGGGGTAGGATTTGTAGGTCAGCAGTGACGGAGTTCTTGGACCTGCAGCAATGTGAATTGCTGGGACTCCCGATGATGGAGTTGGCTTAACAGCGGCATGGGGTTTTCCATGGATGTCGGCTCAAGGAGGTTTGAAAGGAACGAGTTTTCCGGTAATGACTAGTGGCGTGGGGAAGCGACGATTCAACGGGGAAGATGACGATGTGGTACTTGGTATCGGGTGGCGCTAGATCGATAAAGAATGGCGTGGAGTCAACCGACAAGTGGGAAAAGCATCGTGAATTCCGGAGGTTAGAGTCGGCTTCAAGTGAGGACACTTTCAGTAGGAAAAGGGTTCGGGACAAACCTGGTGTAGCTCGACGGTAAAAGGCAGCGACGTCATGTCGGTACAGACGGGTTTTGCTCAAGGTGAAGCAATGGTGCGGTAATTGCGGTGGAGCAATGGCACGGTAATTGCTTACGGTGGAGCAATGGTGACGTTTCTGGTCAATGAGGAGCTGGTGCGGCAACAGTTCCGAATGTTGAGTTAATATTATTGGTGATCCTTATGACATGTTTAGTTGTCATGGAAAAGGTGTAATAATAATAGCTGGTCCACAAGTTTGCACATGGACATTGACTTGGTAGGTGATGTAGGGTGTGTGGTGGATGTATATCGATGGCTGATGGACTTTCAGGGGTAGCCAAGAGCTGGAAGTAGCACCATAAATATCAACAGGTGTTTTCGATATGTGCCGCAGGAAATTCTTAGAATGGTTTATTCTAAGTGGTCTACTCATATGGTGGAGTAGGATTCTCGGGTTGAGAATGATTGTCGGTAAAGACAATGAGTCTTCTTTTATTTGACAAGGTGGAGATTGTTGGGTTTTGTCAAATTAAAAGAGGGGATTTTGTTGTCCCACATCGGGTGGGAGTGAAAGGGGAAGGGGCTCCTTAGGCTATATAAGGAGGCCCCTAGTCTCAATGTTAAGTGCACCAATCAAGTACACTTTAATCTTTGTATTTGATTCTAGTTAAATTCCCTTCTTTGATTCTCGGTTATGAGAATGGGAAGAAAGGTGAGAATTAGTCAAAGATTTGTAAGGGTGTAGGGATTGGGGTCGAGAGAGAGAAATTCTGTGTGATTGTAAAAAAATTTTCACATAGTGGTATTTTCTCGGTCCGTGGTTTTTCTCCGGTTTTGGAGTTTTCCACGTAAATTCTTGTGTTGTGCTTTTTATGTTCTTCTTTGTTTGTCCCTTAGGAATGAATGGGGATCTGCCTTATCCCAACACATGTAACCCTAACTCATACATCTCCCTCTTTAATAATGCTTGAGAATGTAAAATATTTTGAATAGTTGAATGTGAAGTATTCCAATGTGTGTTACAGCTATATATAACTCTTCAATTGAAAACTTATTCAAACCCCACAAAAATTTTACATTAAGAAGATGTTTGAAGGAAAACCCCTTTCATTATTTTCAAAATGATTTTGCAAGGAATTGACTCACTAAGAAGATGATTGTTGTTGAGAGATGTTACCGTGAATGAGAAATTGACAAAATGGGTGAAAGGAAAGCTATTCGTCAAGTGGAGTATTGATGGAGCTCTTCTTCCTTCGTTCAGTGGAGAAAATGAGAATACCTCTTTTCTGTTTCTAAGTTTCAGATTTGAGTTCGTCAACTGAAAAGTAAACTTTAATTCCACTAATTAGCGGTGAAATTAAAAAAAAAAAACATCGCTAATATTCGCTATGAATAAATCGCTAAAATATTTTTGAAATAATCAAAACAAAGAAAGGCGCGTTTCCTGAAATCATGTTACTGCAGTTTGTTGCAACACTTTAGCGATGAATATTTGAAATTTCGTCGCTGAGTTTTACAAGTTATTTTTAATTTAATTAGATAGCGATGGAATATACATTTTCGTCGCTATTATTAGCTATGAATTTATTATATTCATCGCTAACTCATTTTCTAAATAATTGATATTAAGAAAGCCACGTTTAATATATACATGTCTACCTTTTATCTTTTTTTTAATTTTTATTTAAGTTTGGGATGAAACTTATATATTTGCAGCTAATATGTGCAATGAAATTACAAATCCATCGCTAACAATTGCGATGCATTTTAACAATTAGTAGCTAATAGGATTTTTAAAATCTATATTTTTATTGTATTACTACATTAGCGATGAAATTTTTAATTTCATCGCAAAGACTAGCGACTAAATTAAATTAGTCGCAAATTACCAAGCTTGCAACGAAATGAAATTCTTTTGCCGCAAATATTAGAGATGAAAATGAATTTTTAGTCTCAAATAGGTTATTAAGGGTTAACCTTAATTACATATATTTTAATTAGCGATGAAATATTAAATTTCGTAGCAAATACTAGCAACGAAATTGAATTTGGTCGCAAATTCAGTGGTTTGCGATGAAATTGAAAATTTTTATCGTAAATATTTGCAACGAAAATTTATTTTATGTCGCTAACTTGAATTTTTATTTAATTTTGATAAAATCGTCAACTTAGTGACTAAACTTTAATTTTCATCGCTAAAAAGCTCATATTAGCAATGCAAATATTTTCATCACTAAAAAACCACAGCTAAACTTCCACTTTCTTGTAGTGAAATGTAAATAAAAGAAATTAAAAAAAAACAAAAAGAAGTCACAACCGGTTGGGTTGTTAGATGACAACACAACACAGCCCTCAACCAAGTCTTCACCCCATGAATACACCACAACGTGACACTTATGATCATATGTAGTTGGTTATAATAAATTTTTTCAAATATAATTTAAATTGTAAGTAAATAATATTAAAATTATTATTTTAAAATAAATCAAAATTCTTAATTTTTTTTTCTTTATAAGTAGAGTATAATATTGACACATTTTAGATCAAAATATAAAAAAAAAACTCTATTTTTCTCTCAATCTAAAATTTATACTTTTTCTGTTCTTCTTTATATGTTTCTTAGAAATAAATGGGATCTATTTATCCCAAAGGGTGTAAAGAAACAATCATCAATCAATAGCTCCTATTTCCATTCATCATATTGTTTTGATTGATTTTGTTCATGTCATTCCATTTTTGTTACTCCATGCTCAGTCCACTTAACTTCAGGATGAGAACAATCATTAACATGTATAATTAGGGATCTAATTATACGACATGTATATTTATCCTTATTAAAAAGGTAAAATCACTATTAAAATTTACACACTAGCCATTAAAATTACATATTTTTTTAATTTAGTGTAAAAGAAAAAAGTGTATATTATCTTTTATGAGATGTGGGGAATTATTATTATTATTATTATTATTATTAATGCATTGACAGAATAATAAAAAATATAAAATTAAATAGATATATAAAAATAAAATATTGATGATGGAAATGAAGATTGTTCATGCACTAGTACTACAACTTGTTCGTGTGCAAGTTTCTTGCAGTAATTCCTACTTAGCAAAACATTGTCACATGCAATGAATATTGTGAATTGTGATCAACATATGTACATACATATATATGTCTGTAGTCGACTTTTTTTTTTCTTTTTTTGTTTTGTGGGGTTATTTCCTGGATGGACCATTATTTTGGCAATATATTTTATTTGTCAGGTTTTGTCATTTATCTTGTTGTGCGATTCCCTCCATTTGATTTTCAAGATTTAAAAAAAAAAAATCCAGATCTCGAATTGATAGTTTACACATTTCTCAGCCTTGAAATAATAAAATTTCTATTTTTTTTCTATATTATTATTAATTTAAAATAATTAAAGAACTCTTGTGTCGAGTTATATATGGTCATGTTGAATATCCATTCCCATCAATACAGGTTCATTTACTATAGCTAGCTAGTTTCATTAACGTGTACATGTAGAGTAATTATTCGAATATCTTATTATATTTTGATATTACAATATTTCATATTATGGATAAATGACAGGCAGGATATAAATTAATTTATATTTTAAAAATATATATAAATACACTGAAGGAAAAGGTAATTCAGATTTTTTTTCTCGCCTAAGATTAGTCATCTGTAATAAAAAATGTAACATCAATTTAATTTTCGATATAGTTCACTAATTTTACTAAAAATCAAGCACGTGTTTGTAGTGTACATTCTTGATAATTATCCAACCATTGTCGATGAAGTAATAAATTGTGGACCATTTGTAATAAAGTTAAAAAATATGAGTTGTTAATAATTTGTCATGTTAGACTTTTTTTTTTATTTAAAAAAAACAACTAATTTTATTGTCTTTCATATTAGCTACACGCACTCCCAAAACACATCAATAATGTCTTATCTTTCCTCACTCTGATAAGTCTACTAAAATGAAGCAAATTAGTTGAGGAATTCGAACATAAGACCATTTTTATTCCGATCCTATGAGCACATTCCATCTAAAGATGATAAGAGAATTCACATTAAAAAATATACGACTTATCGTTTGTGATGCTTCCTTGCAAAAGATATGGGTAACATCACCATTTTGTGCTATAATCCTTCTATTTTGAAGTTTTGTAATTATAGGAAGACAGTCCCATAAAATTCTCTATGCATGAACTCGAACCTTGTGCAAGGCAACATTAATCCAAACAAGGGTGAAATCCTCTCTTTCATTCTATTGCAACCTAATCTTTTGAACTTCGTATTTTCTCATGTGCGCCTCTTATAGTATATTTTACTTTTGATCATGTTTGTCATTGCCATTTATCTTTAATTTTCTAATCCAGAGAAAACCAATTAATTACTGAAATTAGCTCATTAAGCATGTGTTGCTTCATCTCACGAAGTTCTCGTCTCTATCTCCACTTCCATGACCACATTCCATCCATCCATGTACTCTCTTATCTCTCTGAAAGTGGTAAATTATATTTCAGAATTATTAGTTACAATTGCTTACGCCATTGTCTTACAAGAGAAGAAAAATATTTGAGACTTCCCAAGTGAGTTCACCTAGTACTAGAGCCATAATTCAAGAAGAGGTACACAATACTATACTCTATATTTTCTGTAATCTCATTGTATCCTCTCATTTTCCTCCATGAAGTTGCTTATTTCTCTCCATCCATATCTGATTGATAAAGGCCGCCAGAGTGATCAAATACAGTTTCCTTTCCTTCTTGTTCCTCTGCGTGTGTCTGAAATTTTTTCGAAGTGCATCTGCAACTGATCTTGGGTTTACCTTCATCCCTATACGGATTTTAAGACGTTCCCAGATGAGTTTAGTAAACCGGCATTCAAAGAATAAGTGACTTTGAGTTTCCAATTCCCCTATACAGAAGCCACACTATTTATCCTCCACCTCTCCCCACAGTCTGTCCTTGGTCAAGAGTCTTTGTCTATGCAAAGATGAAAGCTAGTTTATTTCCCGCTATATTTGTTTTCAGTTTATCTGTGTTTTGAAAATCAATGGATAGTAATATATGTTTATTTTGGATTTTTTGAGATATGTTGTCATATGTGTAAAAGTGAATTAATTAATGTGAGAGAAGAGAGATAGAGAGAATGAGTAATAATTGAGCAGAGAGAATGTATAAAAGGTGGGTAAGGATTAATAGGATTTGTAAGCCTGTATTGGGGTGGCTCTAAAATCTCGGGTATATATTTTGAAAATCAAATATCGGTTTTCAAAATCGAAAAACAAACATAGTAAATTAGGATTTAATATTTACTTTTAGAGTCTAGAATATTTAAAAGTATAAGTGCGCTTCAATTTATAAATAAAGAGATTCATCATATATCTTGATTTACATAAGATTAGTTCAAAAGTAAAATGATTTTAATATGAGATTACGGGTGTAAACGGGTAGGGTATGTTACGGGTACGCCCAATCCATATACTACCCACATCTTATTTTTATTATCCTTACTCTACCATATTACCCTCAAATGTATCATCGGGTAGGATACGGATAATATCCATCGGGTAATGGATAATCCGCGGATAAATGGACATCCAAAATTTTAAAATGACTACCATTGTCAACCAAATAATATATCACTCTAAAATACACAATGATGTAAGAAAATCAAAGTAAATACAAAAGATTAAAAAAATAAAAGAAAAAAAGAAGAAGATTGAGATGCGAGTACCCTACCTCAATCCCCCAATAATTAAAATAAAAATTGATATAAAATATTAGAGGGTATCATTTTATTATTAGTTATACCCTTGAAGCATTTTTGCTTTCTTAAATCAAATAAGTAATGTGATGTGCACTAGTATGTGTGTTATAAAGTGGAACTATTTTTCAAATTATACAAAAACATAGTATACTCCTATATGTCTATGTATAAATATAAAATATAATAAATTATACTCCTACTAAATATAAAATATACTATATATATAAATAAAGTAAATGGGTAATCGGGTATTTTATAAATACCATATCCTACTCCTACTCTCAACATTTTCAAACGGGTACGGGTACTAACCTACTCGATACCCGAATATACTCTACCCTACCCTTACCCGATAGGGTATTACCCACAGGGTATCCAAACCTGCAGATAAAATTGTCAGCCCTATGTGAGATTGTCTCCCACCATTTTTGTTCATATTCGAAATAAATATAATCAAAAATTAATTGATCTATATAAACGTATTAACATTAATTCTTCTTCATACACAAACTTTATAGGCTAATTTTACCTCATCACCCACTTTTAGAAATGTATATAATTATAAATAAAAATATATACTTATGAACAAAAATGTATATACTTTGTTAGCAAATTTTCTGTTAGTTTTGTTAGTTTTTTAATTAAAAATTGAATGTAAAAAAAGTATACAATTTTAAGAAACATGTATATACTGTTAAATAAAAAGTTATGCACATATGGATGCTAATTTTTTTAATAAAAAATTGAGTGTGATAAAAGTATACGATTATTAATAAATATGTATACAATATAGAATAAAAAGTTATACACGTATGAATGCACCATTGGACCGGATGCACCAGTTATCAACTCAACTTTATAATAAAACTTAAAGTTTCTATTCTTTTGAAAACAACGTGTACTAATTCTATAATAATATTCCGAATACCCAAATTACTAAATAATTATCTACTTAATTAGATGATTGCATTATGTTTTAAAACTAATTTGAGAATATTTAATTTGCTGCTCACTTTGACAGATATATACGAGAAAAAGATTAGTACTGCAAGACTTGCTAGCGCATTGGACATGTTATAGTACATTTTTTAATAAAAATATTATAATTAAGTAGTTGTAGAATTATTTCAAATGGCATGCCAATCTCATAGTGACAAGGAAAATATGGTTGATAAATGTAATTAAATAATTTAAAATAAATTATCCCACAGCAATGAAACTAATAGTTAAAAATATTTATATATAAGAATAACAAAAGCAATTTGGTGGCAAATTATTGTAAGTCTATTATTATGGATCAAAAGGAGTTATCATAAGTTTGACTCTAATTTATAATACTTGACCTTTTCGTGGGCCTAATTATTACAAGGAAATTAGTCATTTAGAATTAATTAATTAAATTCACTACTTTCTCATAATAATATATATAAATAAACAATTAAATATATATGTATAGAGAGAATAAATACACCCTTATTTATCATAGCAAGAAAATCGATAATAATGACGGGAAATGAATGTTTTCATATATATAGTAGGTATTTTATCAACGTGAAAATGGATGTTTTCATGTAGTTGCTAATTTTTTAGGAGAGAGAAAGATATGTAAAATAAATAAATAATTAAAATTTAATATGTGGAGCAATCTCTTGTGTTTAAGTCTCTTCAAAAGAGCATGAGATGTAATATAACACTTTGATATGATATCTCTTGTAATTTTGTTTTATAGATTGACATGTGATAGATTAAAGAATTTTGATTTCTTAATCCTAAGTTAACACGTTGACATAAAGTATATCTTCTCTCATATTTCATACTCTTTAAGCATCTAACAAAGTAATATAGGAAATATCACACAAGATGTGACAAATCCCTAAATAACCATTCATTCATAAAATGACACGAAATCGAAAAAATTCAATGTGCTATATTACCAAGCTATTGTACAAATAAACAGCGCAATTTATTGTTCATTATTAATTAATCTTTGATAAAATGAATTCTAAGTTATTATAAATTCAACTACAAATTTATTCTTAACCATAAATTAATAATATAATACTTATATCATGACATGAATGGATGAAAACATTCAATATGACCTATCATAAATTTAAGTAACATTCACGCTTTTTAATTTTATTTTATAAACTAAAGTCTAAGTTAATAAATATTTTCTCTAACTATTTAAATATACAACGACAAGTCAAAAAAACGTTTCATAATGGCATAATTAATTAATTAGATCCATGGATTATTATATAGATAACGAAACCTATGTGTAATTACAATATAAAAAAAATTAAAGTGTGCATTTGAATATTCATTAAGACAAAATCTCTTGAAACGGTAATTACATGAGATTGGTTGTGAGATAGAGTCGACCCGTTATTAAAGTATGCTTGTTATATAGGTAAGTATATTAATTTGTTGTTAAAGTATTTTTTTTTAAAACATATGATGATTAATAAATTAAAGTATATTTTCAAAGTGTTATAATATAATTTATTACAAATATTCTTTAACTATAAATTAACATATTTTACTTATATAGCACACATACTTTAACAACGGATCGACCCTTCTCATTATCTGTCTCACATGAACCCGTCTCAAAAGAGAGTCCCTTATTTATCAAATGGAGAACGTAGATTTCAATTAAGGATAAGAATTTTTTTTAAAATATTTACTATTTCTTCGTATTTCGTATTGTATACTCCCTCCGTCCTACCTATGCAAAGAGAGTTTTTTTTTACTTTTTGCACGTGGATTAAAAAATATTATTATTTAATGTATAGTTGATAGTTGTAGTAGTGAGAGTGTGGATCCCATATTTTAATTGTATTAAAGAACACATGAGACCCACACCAAACAATTAATATATTTTCATAAGACTCGCATACACTACTAATACAACTATCCACTGTATATTAAAATATTATATTTTCAACATATTATGTACACATTAAATTATTATATTTTTTAATCTTTATACCCAAAAAAATATGTAATAACTTCTCTGTGAGGAGAGAATATTAATATTGTCATTTATGAATTTTTTTTTTAAAAAAATTAAATAGAGCAACTCTTTATATTTTAATAGTAAATTTTCATATTTTAAAAAGTAATTCTTTTCAAATACATAAATATTTATATAAATTGAATTCACGGTGTAAACTTTGTGATCCCCTTCCAATCCTGTTGTAGGCAATTAAATTTTATTGCCTAAATAAATAAAAATGCAAAGGAAAATATATTAAATATTGATTAAATATTTATTTATTATGGAATTTAAATAAATTAATTCCTAAGATAGATAAATAAATAATTGATAATTGATATAATTATTTGAGCCCAAATCCAAGTCAAATGGGCTTAGTTCAAGTCAAATGGGCTTAGTTTGAGTCAAATGGGCTTAGTTCGAGTCAAATGGGCTTAATCCAAGTTATATGGGCTCAATTCGAGTCAAGTGGGTCTGATTCAAGTCAACAAGCCCAACAAATCAATTCCAGCAGGCCTAGTTAAATTAATTAGGCCCAGGTTAAATCCTACGGGTTTAATTAAATTAAATAGGCCCGTATCCAGTCCAGCAGGCTTAAAGCCCAACATATCTTTTGAAGGAGAAAATATCTCTCAAGTGGTTATTTTCTCTACCTATAAATAAGGACCTTCAGTCCTCATTCCAAACACTCTAAAAATCCTGAAGACCTGAAGAACTCTGAAGATTCAAGTGAAAATCAAGTTCGATCAAGTCAAGTGAAGAATTCTGAAGATCAAGATCAGGCGAAGATTCAAGTGAAGAGCAAGATCAAGATCCAAGCCCAAGCTCAAGATCTTCAAATCAAGTTCAGGATATATTCAAGTCAAGAATCACATCCGATCAAAGACCAAGGTGCTAAGCCTCTTCGATCCGGTGTTCTTTATCAAATTCATCCAACAGTCTCCGTGAAGTCAACGTTCTACCAAATTGAGCGGCATACTTCACGATAAAAATTCAAGTCAACGTTTGATCCGAACAAAGGCTCGACGCCTCCGGATAAACGTTTTAAAGCTTCAAGACAACCACGAGCTCGGACAAGCTTCATCCGAAGATCCGGCTCCGAAAGTTGAAAAAGTCAAGAAATCAATTCAAGAGAGGAATCAGAGGATAAATAGAAGCTGTTCACTTAAATTTTCAACTTCAATCCATATCGGATTATTTTGTAATTTCTTTTGTGTTTATTATTTCAATAAATACAAAATTTGTTGTTACAAATTTTGGCACGCCCAGTGGGACAGTTTCTACCTCTCATCTCCTCTTCGAGCAAAGTAAGATGGTTCCGCTAAGAGTCAAAGTCAACAGATCAGCTTCCGTCTTCAAGTCTTCAGAATTACAAGTTGAAGACGTTAATGTGACAACTAGAAGCATGTCAAAGATGGCACGATCTGAAGCCTCTTCAGAGATAAGTTCTTCAGTTGGAATTACCTCTGGAGTGATACCATATGATGATAAAGATGAGGAAAACGACTGATAGGGGTTTTCTCAACACACAAATTAATCCTCAAGTATAAGGATATCAATTGTAGTCGCGAAGATGACCAAGTTACAATATCGAACCCACGGGACGAGTAAATATCAATTTTGTGATCTTCTAGTATATTTTAGACTATGTTGGTAATTGTAAAGGTTTAATGGATAGTAACTTCTAATCGAATTAACAAAAGAAATAGCAAAAGTAGAGAGAAGTGAGTTGTGATCGGTAAGAATGATAGGTAGTTCATTGGGTCATCCAGTTTCACTAGCAATTCGTATTTTCGTATGATGGTGTCCGACTCTGCCCTGTGGTTTGTGGACGCATCACTAGACCATGCAAGTTTACTCTATAGACACAAGTAAATATGCGCTTGACACGTGTGAATAACATCGGAGCAAGAGATATGCTTCACCCCCCTTTCTAGGTACTATCATAATCAATTATCTTCTACGTCTAGAATCTAACCCGATTTGATCTCCCTTTTTAGGTACTATAAAGTTATACTCTTCGTACTATTCATCAACCCGAATTCAATTCAATTCATGAATATTCATATAAGACAGTTCTAATAATACTTCGGAATCCCTTCACTTAGAATCATAACAATAAACCCTGCTCAGTAGTGAACGCACTCAATCAATAACCATGTTATGTATTCAGACTCTACACAACGATCATTGATGCACAAAACGACTATGAGTATGGATTAAATATGCAATCTTATATAAAACAAACCACAGGTAGTGTTGTACGGAGTTTTACACACGAAACACGAATTACATCATGAAACTTTCATAACCCTAGAACTACCAAGGTGGTTCTAGTCCATGATTGATCTAGGAACAATCATGGTTAGATTAATCATTCTTACTTGAACCTTCAGTGAACCTCTGTCACAGCCCTCCGAATGGATCACCACCTCTACTCTTGTCTCTCCTACGATTGACGATTAAAAGCTCTCTTTATTCTCTGTATGAGCCTCCTTTTATACTTGTAATCACGTCTCTAGGGCTTGGAATGGGCTTTCTAAGTGATCTCACGCGTTTCGGCCTCGAAAATCCGGATAAGGTAAGTTCTCGCACACAGGTTCGACCACGTCAAGCAGGTCGAACCCCGAGCCACAGGTCGAACCCCAGGTCGAACCCCGCTACTGGAAGAATTCTGCACAGGTTCGACCTTCTGGACAGGTCGAACCACTTAGGTTTTGGTCGAACCCCAGGTCGAACCTCAGCACTGGACAACTCTTGCTCCCGATTCGACCAACGGGCAAGTCGAACCCCAACATCGTGGTCGAATCCTCCTTCTTGCAAACTGGTTCGACCATGGTTCGACCTGATGGCCAGGTCGAACCAACTGAGTCATGGTCGAACCCTTCTCTGTATTGTCCAGCAACGTTGGTTCGACCTGCTGGAGAGGTCGAACCCTCCTCCAGCCAGGTCGAACCCACCTACTTCTTGGGCGGTTCGCGTGGCTTCGACTCCGTCTCTTCGATTCTTGGCTCTTTCACTCCGTTTTTGCTAAGAAAACACTCAAATAGCTCCACTAACATATGATTCATGCTATTTCACAATATATATAGGTTTTCCACCTATTTCCACATCAAAACTCTCCAAAACTAGCACAAAACATAGCGCCAAACTTGTGAATTTACACACTCATCAACGACTCAGCTAGCTCAACTCCTATACTTGAAGAAAGCTCATCGTCTGATTCATCCATAGCCTCGACGATGGCAATAAACACTTCGTCTGTCGAAGAATAGTTGGCAAGCTTAACTGAATCCGTTGCTGCACTTGCCAAACAGAACCAAGAGCAAAGTACTTTGATTTTCAAACTGATGGAGAAAATGGCTGGTGCTGAAACTAGCCATGCGAACGAAAGCAAGAAGAAGATGCTGAAAATGAAGTAAATAACTCCGTGAAACACCAGTCGACGGGGAAGAAGGTGATTGAAGAAGAATTGAACATTTCCCATGATGGAATGGTTCCTATTAGCCAGCTAAAAAGTATTATACTTGGGGCAATGAAGGACCAATTTGAAGAGAGCTCCAAACCTTCATTCATGTATGCTAAACCTTTTACTAGAAGGATTGACAACTTGAAGATGCCATCGAACTATCAACCCCCTAAGTTCCAACAGTTTGATGGAAAAGGTAATCCAAGGCAACATATAGCACATTTCATTGAAACATGCAATGATGCTGGAACTGACGGAGATCATATGGTGAGACAATTTGTTCGTTCTCTAAAGGGAAATGCTTTTGAATGGTACACCGACCTGGAGGCTGATTCTATAGACAGTTGGGATCAGATGGAATATCAGTTCCTTAATCGCTTCTATAGCACTAGGAGAACGGTTAGCATGATAGAGTTGACTAACACTCGCCAGTTAAAAGAAGAGCCAGTAATTGAGTACATTAATCGATGGAGAAATTTGAGCCTAAATTGTAAAGATCGATTGTCTGAAGTTTCTGGCATTGAGATGTGCATAGCAGGAATGCAATGGAGCCTTCGTTACATACTTCAAGGGATTAAGCCTAAAACCTTTGAAGATTTGGCCACAAGAGCTCATGACATGGAACTAAGCATGGGGATAAGTGGAGTGGTTGAACCACCGATTCCAGGCTCCTACAAGTATAAAGAAAAGCAAGAGGCCAGAAAAGGGGGGAAAACCCTACAACAAATCTTCTGAAAAGGAGTCCATGGCGACAAATGCACCAGCTGTCAAATTTCGAAGGAATGAGAACGAAAAGGATGATAAAGTGAGGAATGATCCCCAAGAAAGGGGGCAAAGAAGATTGACCTTGAAAGAGATGCAAGAAAGGAAGTACCCATTTCTTGATTCAGATGTCCCAGGCATATTTGATGATCTGTTCAAAGATAAACTTATCGAGCTTCCTGAAATGAAGCGGCCAGAAGAGGCGGGACAAACTGACAATCCGAAATATTGCAAGTATCATAGACTGGTAGGTCATTCTATTAAAGATTGCTTTGTCTTTAAAGACAAAGTTATGCGATTGGTTGAGCAAGGGAAGATCTTTCTAGATGAAGATGCAACTGCGAACTCTATTTCTGCAGGCGATGATTCTTCATGTCATATGGCAAGCGAAGCTCAACTACTTAAAGTTGAATCTGGGAATGAAAGCGAGACCCATGTTATGAAAATAACCTTCACAGAGGAAGACTTACTGCTCGGCTCGCAACTTCATAACCGACCTTTATTCGTAACTAGTTATACTCAAGAGCAAAGAGTTAATCGAATATTGATTGATGGAGGTTCAGCTGTCAATATCTTGCCCATATCCACGCTTAAAAAGTTAGGAATTCCTACCAACGAGCTCGGCAGTAGTCGATTGACAATTCATGGGTTCAATCAAGAAGGCCAGAGAACACTTGGTACAACGGTCTTGGACTTAATGATAGATGAGATGGTCTCAACAGTTCTGTTCCATGTCATTGATGCTAAAACATCATATAACATGCTCTTGGGGCGCCCATGGCTGCACGAAAATGGAGTGATTCCTTCTACGCTACATCAATGCTTCAAATACTGCGATGGAGGCAACATAAAAAAGGTGCTTGGCGATGAAAGGCCATTCACAGAAGCTGAGTCATATTTTGCAGATGCTAGATATTTTCTGAAGAGTAGCAAGGCTGTCAAGCCCGAAGGAAGTTCATCGCAAGAGAAAGGTGATGATAAACAAGAAAGAGAGAATGCAGATGATGTTTCATCCATAAAGTCTATTGAAGATAAACAGTTGATCAAGACTATAGAAGGGTTGACACTACCTCTAACTAAGGTTGACACTAAGAAGCCTTTTCCTCCTCCACTCAAAGGGTTCACTCGCCCAATTCAAGGAGCTAAAACTGAGCATGGAGATGTATTCGAGGTGGCAGTTTCTAAATTATATAGCCCACAAGCTTACAAACTTCTTATGAAAGCTGGTTATAACCCTCAAGAAAAAGTTATGATGAATGAACAGTCTCGTAAGACTCCTAGTGAATTTAATACCACTCAAGAGACATTGAAGAGTAATGGTCGCACTTCCAAGTATATTAGGACAGGGTTGGGATATGTTCCACAGAAACCTGTTCGCATTGCGATCAAAAGGGCAAACACGAACTACATCACTGAAGATGAAATTCTTTCTGAAGAAGAAGAGTCTCATGAAGAGGATAGAAAGGCAGAAAGAATCTCAGTATTCAAAAGACTCAAACCAGTTGGAGCTAAAAGGACTTCTAAGTTCCCAAGGTTCCCAAAGATACGTAGTCGGATCCCATCTCGCATGAAAAGACGACATTTCCTGACTATATCATGTGACACAGTGTTGAAAGCTAAGAAGCGAACAATAATCTTCACCCAAAGTGAAGAAGATGATCGGGAAAGTGTAGGTTCATCTGATATTGTTCATTCCGTTATCATGCAAACAAAGCTACACAATGCAGAAAGAGATCTACGAGGCAAGATTGTCGAAATGAGGAGAGATGGTTATGTAGTGGAGAGCATTGTTAAAGTAGGAGAAAATGAACAAGTTAGGTCTAATCCACATTTTCAAAGGCAAGAATTTCTGGAGAACGCTGCTGCAGTAAATCATGTCACTATACAAGAGGAAACCTCAACTGGAGAGGAAGATGCCGATGATGCTCCCCTAGAATTTGAGGAGGGTATTAAATCTACTGTTGATCAATTGAAGGAGATTAATTTAGGTGATGCTAATGATCCACGTCCGACCTATATAAGTGCTTTGTTGACATCTGAAGAAGAAAAAGCTTACATTGAGCTTCTTCAAGAGTTTAGAGACGTGTTTGCATGGTCATTCAAGGAGATGCCCGGATTAGATCCAAAAGTGGCAGTTCATCATCTAGCAGTAAAGAAAGGAGTCAAGCCAGTTAAGCAGATGCAGCGTCGATTTCGACCAGAGCTGGTTCCATTGATTGAAGCTGAGGTTAATAAGCTCCTTGAAACGGGAAAGATACAAGAAGTCAAGTATCCCACTTGGCTCTCTAACATTGTGCCAGTAAGGAAGACAAATGGACAGCTTAGAGTGTGTGTTGACTTCCGTGACCTGAACTTGGCATGCCCAAAAGATGATTTTCCACTACCAATCACAGAACTTATGATTGATGCAACGACCGGGCATGAAGTGCTTTCATTTATGGATGGATCATCTGGTTACAATCAAATTAGCCTAGCTCCGGAAGATCAAGAGAAAACAGCCTTCCGCACTCCTAAAGGAATATACTGCTATAATGTTATGCTGTTTGGCTTGAGGAATGCTGGCGCTACGTATCAACGAGCTATGCAAAAGATATTTGACGACATGCTTCATAAGAATGTCGAATGTTATGTGGATGACATTGTAGTGAAATCAAAGAAGAAAAATGATCATCTTAAGGATCTAAGGCAAATATTTGAGCGTCTCAGAAAATTCCAACTCAAGATGAACCCGCTTAAGTGCGCATTCGGAGTTTCTTCTGGTAAGTTCCTTGGATTCATTGTCCGACAACGTGGCATTGAGATTGACAAAGCAAAGATTGATGCGATAATGAAGATGCAGGTGCCCCAAAACATACATGAGCTCAAGAGTTTGCAAGGTAAGCTGGCGTATTTAAGAAGATTCACAGCAAAATTTGACCGGTCGATGCCAACCATTTAGCCATCTTATGAAAAAAGCAGCCCATTTGAATGGGATGAAGCTTGCACTAATGCATTTAACAGCATTAAGGCATATTTGATGAAGCCGCCAGTGTTGGTTGCTCCAATAGCCGGACGTCCATTAATTCTCTACATATCTGCTCAAGAAAAATCAGTTGGAGCCTTGCTTGCACAAAATAATGATGAAGGAAAGGAGTGTGCGTTGTACTATTTGAGTAGAACAATGACTCCAAATGAGTTAAAGTACTCACCGATTGAGAAGCTCTGTCTTGCTCTCATATTTGTGATTCAGAAGTTAAGGCATTACTTTCAAGCTCATACTGTTTACTTGGTCTCGAAGGCCAACCCACTAAAGTTCGTCATGTCAAAGCCAGTGCTCTCTGATAGGCTCGCAAGGTGGTATCTCCAATTGTAGCAATTTGAAATTATCTACGTCCCTCAAAAAGCGGTGAAAGGGCAAGTGCTGGCAGATTTCTTGGCTGATCATCCCATGCCTGCCGAATGGGAATTGTCTGATGATCTTCCCGATGAAGATATATTGGCTATTGGAATCACTCCTCCTTGGAAGATGCATTTCGATGGAGCCGCTCACAGAGAAGGAGCCGGTGCAGGAGTAGTATTTGTAACCTCAGATGGAGGAGTTTTGCCATATTCATTCAGTCTAACTGAAAATTGCTCTAACAATGTAGCTGAATATCAAGCTCTTATACTTGGTTTGGAGATGGCAGTGGATGTAAAGCAGCGACACCTTAAGGTATATGGAGATTCGTTGTTGATAATCAACCAGCTGCTTGGCTTATATGAGGTTAAGAAACCCGAATTGCTTCCGTATTATAACTATGCTCGAAGGCTTATGAATTGGCTTGGAGATGTAGAGATTGAACATTTACCAAGGAGTAAGAACAAGCAGGCCAATGCTTTGGCAAAGCTAGCATCAACCATAGCAATTTCCGAAGCGCTTTTTCAAGTACCGATCTGCAAAAGTTGGGTGGTACCTCCCTTCTTCGAAGATGAAGATGGTGAAGAAGTTGAGTATTGCGCTATAGAAGTTTTGATATTGAGAAAGAAGATTAGTGTCAACCGTTCGTGGAGTACTTAAAGTATGATAAGCTTCCCAATGATCCACACCTAAGGGTTGATGTCCGGCGTAGAGCACCACGATTCTTCTATTACAAGGATACACTCTATAGAAGATCGTTTGATGGTATTCTCTTAAGATGTTTAGGTGATGAAGAAGCTCTTCAAGCTATGGAGGAAGCTCATTCTGGAATATGTGGCGCCCATCAGTCTGGACCCAAGTTACATTTCAGAATCAAGAGGATGGGATATTACTGGCCTTCTATGGTGAAGGATTGCATAGAATATGCACAAAAATGTCAGCCATGCCAGTTTCATGCAAATCTCATTCATCAGCCTCCCGAACCATTACACCCAACAATTTCTTCGTGGCCATTTGATGCATGGGGTTTAGATGTGGTGGGGCCATTAACGAAGTCTTCCGGAGGCCATCTTTATATTCTGGCTGCCACGGATTACTTTTCCAAGTGGGCGGAAGTTGTACCCTTGAGGGAAGTGAAGAAAGAAAATGTGGCTGATTTCATCCGCATCAACATCATATATAGGTATGGAGTGCCTCGATACATTATCACAGACAATGGGAGGTCATTCAGTAACTCTTTGATTGATAAGCTTTGTGAGAAGTTTGACTTCAAGCAAAGAAAATCTTCTATGTATAATGCAGCAGCTAATGGGCTTACCGAAGCCTTCAACAAAACACTGTGTAATCTGTTGAAGAAGGTGGTCTCCAAGTCAAAGCGGGACTGGCATGAAAGGATTCATGAAGCTTTATGGGCGTATCGAACTACTTATAGAACGCCTACTCAAGCTACTCCGTACTCTCTTGTATATGGGGTTGAAGCTGTGGTGCCCCTTGAAAAGCAAATACCATCTTTGAGAATAGTCATACAAGAAGGTTTAACTGAAGAAGAGAACGCACGACTGCGTCTCGAAGAATTAGAGGCACTTAATGAGAAGAGGTTAGAAGCACAACAAAGACTTGAGTGCTATCAAGCTCGCCTCTCCAGAACGTTTAACAAGAAAGTAAAGATACGTTCTTTTCAAGTCGGAGACTTAGTCCTTGCTGTAAGAAGGCCTATTGTCATCACTCACCGAGTTGAAAATAAATTCTTGCCCAAGTGGGATGGCCCACATGTTGTGAAAGAAGTGTATACAAATGGTGCATATAAGTTGATATCTGAAGATGGTGTAGGAAAAGCCCCATAAATGGCAAATTCCTGAAACGCTACTATGCGTAATCAAATCCAATGAACGCTCCTTGACGCACGAGCCTAAACTGCATGTTACTCCTGGTCCGCATGAGTATAAACTGTGTACGATGAACTCCTGGTCCGCATGAGTATAAACTGTGCACGACACCCACCAAAGGTAATTATACGTGGTTAAACTGTTAATTCACCCCACTCAGATATTTTAAGTGGTTAAAGCATTAAATATCCTACTTTGTCTAAAGTGGTTAAAGAATAGTCACTCCTGGCCCGCATGAGTATAAACTGTGCACGGCACCCTCCCATCCAAATCAAATCATGTCCCTTTGAACTACGTAATGACTTGATCCTCTGCGAAGAGGTACGTAGGCAGCTTAGCACTTTGCTAAGTTCAGTCATGTCTTTGGTTTATTCACATCAAGTTTGTGGGGCAAACAATAAATTGGAGCATGAAGGCAGCAAATAAATATGAAAGACAAGAAAACAAATTAATGATGTAACATAAAGGAGAAGTAAGGAAGAGAATGGACTTTATTGATAATATCATTAGATGTTCAAAAACATAAAAAAGGGAAAGCAAATAAATAACTAAGGGAGCAAATTAAAAGAAAATCAGCCCTATGCTAAACAAAAAAGTTATCAGAGAGTATGCTTTGTAAAACAGACTTCAGAGCTGCTTTCTCATCTTCAGATGATGATTCTTTCAAGACGGTTGCATTGTCAAGCATAAGGATCTCTTCTTCTATGAGCTCAACTTTCTTATTAGCACGACAGAGAGTCTGTTGGAGACGATCAGCTGCTTCAGACAAAGTTTGCTCTCCCTGCTGCAGATTAGTTATTTCTTTGCCTATCGACTCCAACTCTTTCCAAGTAGTTTTTAGTTTTTTTGTCATGTGAGTGTCTCTGCAATTCTGAAGGCGACCCTTGACATCGGTCAAGCATTTTGCATGATTTCCCGTGGATGCCGCTTCATCAGACTTCAATTTTGCAGCAGTATAAGTATCGGCCTTGTCAAATAGAGGTTCCAGGGCTACCTCTAAAGGAGAACAGTCGATTCTAAGAGCCTTCACTTCATTTATTAAGGAAAATATTTCTTGTCTCAGAGTTGATAAAAACTCAAGAGGGGTTCGTTTGAGTTTTCTTCTTATTTTACTCCATGCACTCCGAGCAAATTTCCCTTTGAGATCACGATTAATCTTCTTAGATATAAATTCTGAGATCATGGGACATGCTTTTGAAGAATTCACCCCTGTGGTTGATGCATCACTTCGGTAGAATCATCACTCTCATCAGAATCGTACTAGAATTTGAAGAGATGCCCAAGATCTGATAAGAGGAGAAGTATGTTAGTATAAAAATGAGGATGTACGATAAGATAAGGGAAAAGGGGAAACCTCATCTGCCAAAGTTTTTGAAGTAACAGCAGTAATTAATTCAGTTCCTTCAGCAGCCTTAGAGCCAGAAATTTTCGGCGCAACCTTCGATAATAAAAGAAAGCTTTGTAAGGAAAAAATAAAGGGAAAAAAGGAAAAGAGGAGAGAGAATGGAAGAAACCTCATTATCTTGTTTTTCAGTATGGACAACAGATTTCTTTCTCTTCCAATGGCATTCATTAGAGGCGCTACGACTTTCTGTAGAATGAGGGGAACTTTTCTTCCTTTTATGTACTGTAGGTTGTAAAACCTCATCATGCACCGGAGAAATATCCTGAACTTCTTGATTATCATCATCAAGGTCATTAATGATGTCCACTTCTTCCTCCAGAGGTTCTGAAACTAGGGTGGTCAAAGCCTTGATATGATCAGATAAGTAAGTTCCGTGGACTTGCTTCCACCACTCCTTATATTCAGTAGTGGAGTAGTTTTTAGAAGCTGGGGTTGCACATGGAAAGTAAGATTCGGAGGTAGAGTTATACGAAGTGCAATGTCTCCAATGGTTGAATCCTTCTTCTAAAGATGCTTTCCTAAGGTTGGTTCTAAGCATCTTAGGAACATCTTGTAGGAAGCCAAATTGACGAGCAAACCTGTGAGGGGAGTAAGGCTCCATCACAAAATGACTACCCTGCCGCAAAGTGAGATAGCTAGTACGGATAGCCACCAGATGAGCCCAATTATCCCATTTCTTATTTACATCATCCGTGTAGTGGATCGCTTTGTCTTTTGAAAAAATATTGCAAGTCCATAAGGCATTATCAGCTGTGTGGATTCGTTTACGAGCATCTTCAGCATCGAAGTATCTTGCTCCCTGCTCTCCAGAGTATGTCACCATTCGAGGATATGCTGTCTTACTTCCAAATGAAAAATGAGTTTTGAAGTAGTGAGCCAGCCAAGCATGGACGAAATGAACCGGAAAGGTTGATTTAATTTCAGATAAACTCGATGAGTTTGAAATTGCATTCAAGCCATGGTAAATGTTTGCCAAAACTGGAATAGCAAGACTCACTTTTTTTCCTGCAGCCATTAGGCTTGCCACTTTGAAGGTACTCGGTCGTATCAAGCCTACTTCGTCACCCGGAAGTGCAAACGCACAAAGCCAGCAAGCTAAGTAAGCGGCTAGATAGGTCTCTTCTTGATCAGTTTGAGAAATGCCCAACTTTTTAAATTGATCTATCTCAGCAGATGTCCATGGTTGGTGACTTGAAATAACGCCAGTCGGGTTATAAGTTTTTTTAGGCCGAGAAGTCGTCTTTCTTTCAACGCGTGTAGGAGGTTCAAGGTATGTTATAGCCTTTTTAGACCAAAAATCTACCCATTGGTCAATGGTTACATTTCTTCTGTTAGCACCCTTGCAAAGTACGTGATAGGCGCCAAGTAAAGATCTACAGATGCGCGGGATACGTAAACCATCCTTCGTGGAAAGCAATTCTTCTGCACAGGGCACAATTTCATCATACACATAACCCGCTATGGGTAGTCCCATCAAGTTGTATAAGTCCCATAAAGAAAGTGATATCTCTCCGAATTTGGTGAGTAAAGTGTTGGTGGAAGAACACCAAGCTTCACAGAAGGCCTTCATGATTTCACAGCTGCAATCATAGGTAAAGAGGGATGCAAAGACAGCATCATAAAGCTTTGTGTTTCGGAGAATGGATCCGCATTGGCTTAAAATATCTTCAGTCCATTCCCAGTAACCCTTGATGTAGTGAAATTCTCCAAGGAATTTGATTTCCCCCCAGGATGCTTTTTCTTTTGCAATGCGGCGTCCCAAAGAGGGTAAAGGTGCTGAATTGATTGCTGGCTCAATGTCAGCTCCCTTCAAGGTCCAACTTATGTTATTTTTACTTGAAGAAGATTCATGAGACCAACATGCCAAGAAAAATTCATTTTTGCTTCTTGGGGGAACATAAGCACAGTTCCCTAGCAAAGATTGCCCAGGTAAAAGACGAGTTCCTTGTGGTAAAGGTTGATGTGCATCTTCAAGAATAACTAAGTAGCTTGCGCCGGACTTTCCCGTTACAGTTTTGAAGAAAACCATGCTGAGAAGTGGATAGACTGCAAAACAAATTAACAATTAATTAAAAAGACCCAAAATAAATTCATGGGGGCAATTAATTAATTATTTAAGGTCATAATTGTTAAACATTGTAGCCTTAAACATTGGAGCCAAGTCAATAAAATTAATTAATTTATGCTTAGTTAATTTAAACTTGGCCACATGGTTGGAGGCCATGTTTATGGACACAAATCAACTAATGGGCCAATTAAGGAAAGGTGGAATCAATATTGAAGCCCAAATCAACATAGAATTAAGGGAGCCCAAGTATGAAGCCCAAATCAAAGCAAAGCCCAAGTATGAAGCCCAAATCAAAGCAAAATTGGGCTTGGGCCATGTGAGAGTCAAAATTGACTTGAAAGTCAAAATTGAGGGCTTGGTTGGTGGTAGAATGGAGTTTCTTCTCAAAATCTGCAGTGCGGCTCTCTCCATCACCGTGCGCGACTCCCTCCGTCGCCGTGCGTTACCAACGAGCACCGCCTAACTGCCGCTGCCGAGGCCGCCCTCGCTGCTGCCGAGACCGCCCTCGCTGCTGCCGAGACCGCCCAGCCGCCGCTGCCGAGGCCGCCTTTGTTGCTGCCGAGACCCGCTGCCGCCGTTCGAAGCGCCACCACTCGCCCGAGCCCATCAGCCGTCATCGCCGAAAGTCCACGCGACCACCGCCGCTGTAGATCGCTGCCGAAGCTGCCGTTGACGCCCAGGTCATCGAGCAGCCGCATGTTCTGTTGCAGCCCAAGTTGTCGCGTTTCCGCTAGTCGTTCGACTTCGATGGGTTACCACGCGCAGCCGAGGTCGTGGGTTGTTGCCAAGTTTGACACTTCTAAGCCGTTGGTTGGAATTCTTCACTTCGTCGCCAAAGCATCGACAGAGAGGTGAGCCCAACAAGCAGCCACCATGGGTGGTCAGCTGTTGATTACTCTCTATCCCAACGTCATCGGAGATGTGAGCCCAATAAGCAACTACCATGGGTAATCTACCATTGACTGCTCTCCATCTCACGGTGCGAGCCCGACAAGTAACCACCATGGGTGGTCCGCCGTCGACTGCTCTCCACCTCGACGATGTTGGTTTGACTCCATGGAGGCTCGTTGACAGTGTCTTCGAGGAAAGGGAATAACGAGGTAGGTAGGAGGATCATAAAAATACAAGTTGGTATGAAAGTTGTTTAAACTTTGGGATGGGCATAAGAAATCCGTAAAGAACGAGCGTACATGATATTAGATTGATTGTTGGATGAAGAAGTAAAAAAAATCATACAGCAGCAAGAGAAAAGAAAGAAAGGAAGAAGGAAAAGAACAAGAAAAGAAAAGATAATGTGAGAGAAGAGAATTGTTACCTTGGTAGTTGATGAAAGCAGTAGCAGGAGTTCCTCTTGCAGTAGCCTTGAAACTAAGAAGAGAATCTGCAAAGAAGGATAGTGTTGTTAGTCGAAACTTTGAAGTGAAAAAGTAGAAACGAGAGTTGTTCTTATATAGTCTTGGGTAAAATTTGGATAACTTTTGTGAATGTTAGATAAATATTTGTATTTATCTTCAAAATAATGTGAAGTTATTTTTTTGGAGTCTTGGGAAAATTTGGATAACTTCTGTGAATATTAGATAAATATTTATATTTATCTTCAAAATAATGTGAAGTTGTTTCTTGGGGGCTAAGAATTGAGTTAATAAAGATTTGTGGATATTTGATTTTCAGCTCTATGAGATATATCTTGCAACTGTATTATCTACTAGATTTTGAGGTTCGTTTGCTTATTGGGCCAGAAACAGTAGAATAAAAAAAATTCAATGAAAATAATGGGTCGAAAGAGACTCCAAAGCATATGCAAATATTGTTGCAAATATCAAAGACCAAGGTGCTAAGCATCTTCGATCCGGTGTTCTTTATCAAATTCATCCAACAGTCTCCGTGAAGTCAACGTTCTACCAAATTGAGCGGCATACTTCACGACAAAAATTCAAGTCAACGTTTGATCCGAACAAAGGCTCGACGCCTCCGGATAAACGTTTTAAAGCTTCAAGACAACCCCGAGCTCGGACAAGCTTCATCCGAAGATCCAGCTCTGAAAGTTGAAAAAGTCAAGAAATCAATTCAAGAGAGGAATCAGAGGATAAATAGAAGCTGTTCACTTAAATTTTCAACTTCAATCCATATCGGATTATTTTGTAATTTCTTTTGTGTTTATTATTTCAATAAATACAAAATTTGTTGTTACACCTATGTATCCTATGTATTGTTAGAATATTTAAATTAAGGAAGACCACAATATTTATAAGAATTTAGTATGTAAACCTAGCTCTTTCAAATAATGCACTGGGTGAGTTGTATAATAGCATCTATATATAATTTTCTCCACTTGAATTTTTAATAAGATACCCAAATGCATAATAATATTATGAAAATTTATGAAACGATATGTGAAATGAGTGTAAATTATTCTAACTATGCAATCGTCCCGATTTAAATTCCAAATAAAAAATAATCCTACTAATTTAGGAAATTAATGTAAAGCCACGTCAAACTATGTGTGCTGTAATATGTACTCCAGTTCACAAGTGTTATACATATTGGTCTACTAAATAATCTAGATTACGACTAAAGAGATATAAATGATTTGGAATATCATATTCGGCTTTTTGTGAAACGTTCATAAGAAACTATTCATGACATTAAAAAAATAATAATAATAATAATAATAAATAAAAAATTATGTGAAACTTTGTTATGGAACGATTTTCCGTTGGAATTCATGAATATTTCAATGAATTATTTCCATTGGAAAAGTAGACGTTGGAATGTCAATTTTTTCAACAACATTTCCAACTGTTTATAAAATCCAACAAAAAATATTGGTCTATTAAATAATCTAGATTTGAACTAAATAGATATAAATGATTTGGAATTTCATGTTGGGCTTTTTGTGAAACGCGCTCATAAGAAACTATTCATGAAATTAAAAAGAAAAAAAATATGAGACTGTTTCATAGAACGGTTTTTATAAGTTACCAGAAAACTGCCGAATTTCAATAACAAAAAATTGTTGGAATGTGTAAAAATACATTTGGAATTCATGATTTCAACCGATATTCCAATGAATTATTTTTGTTGGAAAAGTGGCCGTTGAAATGACATTTTTCCAACAACATTTTCAACGTTTTATAAATCCATTTGCTTGGATTTGAAGCCTTAACCTCTTAAGTATATTAAGATATCCTCTAACAACTTAAGTAATGTGTATTTTGTGTTATAAATTGACATTTTAATTTATTAAACTCTCATAGTATTTTTTTTTTCTCTTTGAAGATTTTTCTACTTAAATTCTCTTTATGATAAATTTATTATTTGATGATCTATTTATTTTATTTTTAAAAAATAGAAATTTTTATGGAATTTTTCAATAGTTTTAAATTTTCGATGGAATTTTTCAATGACTTGAGTTTAAATGAAATTTTTATTGGAATTTTCAATGATTTATCAATCTATTAATGGAATTAGCATTACAATTTTCCAATGGTTTAAGTTTATCTGGGACTTTTCGCAGGAATTTTCTAACTGCTTTAGGTTTCATAGGAATTTTCGTTGGAAATTTTCAAAAGTTTATCAAACTATTGGAATTAGCAATAGAAATTTTTAACGGTTTAAAATTTCATGAGAATTTTCACTGAAATTTTCCAATGACTTCAGGATTTATTGAAAAATTCGATGGAACTCTTAAATTTCTAACGGATTTATTTTTATTGAAATTTCGCAGTTTTCTTGTAATGTACAAATAAAAAATAATTACTTTTATAATAAAAATAAAATTCAATTAATAAAAAATATTAATAGTACTGAAAACTATTTTATTAATTATTTATAGGATATAAGTGACGACAGCGGATGGTAAGAATATATAAAAATTTTTAGTGCCCACATTTGATATACTCCCTCCGTCCCTTGATAAGAGACTCATTTGCTTTTGGGCACGTGAATTAAGGAGTATTATTATTTAATGTGTAGTGGGTAGTTGTATTAGTGGGTGTGTGGGCCACATGTTTTAATTGTATTAGTGGGTGCAGTGGGTCCCATATATCTAAAAAAAGAAATGGGATCCTTTAGGTGGGACAACCAAAATGATAAAATGAGACTCTTACCTAATGACGGATGGAGTATACGTGATGGTAGTGAAATTCTTACTGTGCATTATCATCAATTTATGTGAAAAATGGGTAGTAAAGAATTTTATAAATTCTTACTGCCCACCATAGCAAATCACCCCATTTATCAGTACAGATTTCTCCGCTATTTTAGTATATAATTTCTTATGTTATATTATAGGATGGATGAAATATACGAGAGAAAAAATTTATTTTAAAAAAAAAGTTTAAACCTTAAAAGTAATGATTGAATTTTTTTCTCTCCATACACGTCAATCATATAACATGTGATAAAAAAATGATGTAAGTAGTACTCCTACGAAAGATTTGATGTTCCTATAAATAGTGAGATTATTATAGTATTGGAAAGTGAAGGGATGGATTAATAAATAGTGGGATTATTATAGGGATGAATTTTAGAAATAGAATATTGAAAAGTGAAGGGATGGATTAAAAAAGAGGCGCACACGTGGAAGATGGTAGAGGAGTGTTTGGTCAAAGGTCACATCAAAGAAGTCAACAAGGGGACATTCATATTCATGGGATTATGATGGGCCTTAAGAGTTAGTACTATATTTACTTCACATGGCTTATCTACCATGGGCCCAATTTCACATGCAGGCCTCCTCCATGGGCCCATCTCCTCTTCTAATTAGTCGACTCATTGCCTAATACATCACACGTCACTCTCACCTACCTCATTTCTTTTTCACCACAATTTGACTCGACCACGTGGAATTTTTAAAGCGATAAAATGAAAAAAAAAATTAACCTTTACTTTTATTGCAAATAAATTCCAATTTTTGAGAAATTGTAAAAAAATTCTCGACCTTTAAGTTTCTTGCAAAAAACACCCAACATGCAGGAGAGGGTTGCCCGACTTCTGACGTGCCATTGACCTTTGCCACATCAGCTTTGAGTTTATTGCAAAAAAAAAAACATTAACATTTACTTCTATTGCAAATAAATCCCATTTTTTGAGATTTTGACAAAAAAACCATAATTTTTTTAAATTGCACTAATCTAACAAAAAATTTATATTTTATATTAAAATTATATTCTCAAAAATAATTATGTAATATAATATAAATTTTAATATGATATTGATTTAATTAAAAAAATATTACAACAAACTAATATGTTAAAAAATATTTAAAATTTTATATTTTATTATGTGAGCAAAATTTATAATCTCTAATATTTGAGTTGTGAAAATTTATAAAACATCTAAATATTTAAATTCTTTTAATTTTTAAAACTTATATTTCAATGCTTAAGTTTGTTTCAATGGTTACATTTATTTTTTGCACGTTGATTAAAAAATATAATATTTTAATTGATAGTGAGTTTAAAGATATAATATTTAATGCATGTGGGTAAATGTATTATTATTGTATGTGAGCATAAAAATATATTAATTATTTTAGGTGGGTCATATGCCAAAAAGAGAAACGTAAAGATTGAAATGAGACACCAAAAATATAAATATGTAAAGATTAAAATGGACGGAGGAAGTACATGAAAAATTGGTTTGTATAAATTAAAACTTAACTAATGCTATTTTTTGTCCGCATAAAACTATGAGTTTATAAATTAAGTCCACATGAATTATTAACTATTTTTTGTATAATTTTTTTTTCATCTAAATATATATATTTTTTGTCATATTAAATATAACATAAAATTACGAAAAAATCTTAAAACATGTTCAACTATAATTTGATTTTATAAATTATAAAAGTTTTACAATGCATAAAATATTTTAAAAACTAAAATAAATTTATTATTTTATTTAATAATATTTTAGAATTTAAAATTTAAATATAAAAAATAATGGGTGTAATTTAAAAAAATATATGATGGTTTTTTTTGCCAAAATCTCAAAGGTTGGAATTAAATAGCAATTTAAGTAAAGGTTGTGGTTTTTCTGCAATAAACTCAAATCTGACGTGGCAAAAGTCAATGCCATGTCAGACGTCTGGCAACCCTCTCATGCCCGTTGGGTGCGTTTTGCACGAAACTTAAAGGTATATGTTTTATTTTTGCAATTTCTCAAAGGTTGAGATTTATTTGCAATAAAATTAAAGGTTGATGTTTTTTTTTTTGCAATTAACTCATTTTTAAATGAGTAATGGTGAGATTTAAATCCTGAATCTTTATTTGACCATAAATTCTGATATTATGTTAAATGACCATCTCTTAAGCTCATAGAGAGAAAAATATTTTGATATTTAATCAGGCCATACTTTAACAAAATTTCTGAATCTTTATATGACCATAAACTCTAATATTATGTTAAATGATAACTTCTTAAGCTTGTAGAGAAAAAAATCATTTGATATTTAATCAGGCTACGTCCTAACAAAATTTATCAGATCTTATGTTACATCTTTATAATTCAGAAAACAAGATTTAATATTTTTACAATTTTCATTAATTTAGGATCAATCCAATTACATGGAATATTTAAGATCCGTGGCAGTAATGTGAATGGAGTCTATTTCTGCTCATTTATATAAAAACTAACCTTTTGTTATTAATAATTTTATTATGTAATCTACACCTTGTACTTATTTTAGAAAATAAAAAATAAAAATATTACCATTAGGTATATTATATACATCGTATAATTTATTTATAATTGTAATAACATGATTAGTCCATTTAATATGAACTACTTAATTCTTCTTTCAAATCAAATCCAACTTGAAATGCATTACTAGAATAATTTGGTAATGACAATGATTGCTTAGGTAGGATAATTTATTTAAATATAAGAAGAATTAATATTACGTTATCCTAGCTATTTATACATGAGAATTGTCAAATATATTGGATCATTTGATTTGGACGGTATGATATAATTACGTGTAAATCTTTGATTTTGTTCTTAAACGTACTTTTCAATAAAATTGTGTTCTTGAAACCCCACTTTTTTGCATTTTTTTCTATATATATTTTTTCCATTATAATAATAGCGTTGATATTTTTAAATTTTAATTGTTTTGTTGTCTTTTTGGATGTAGTTGGAACTCTAATTTTGGAATATGTAGAATGATGTCTGTATTGGCCTTGCTATAATATTAATTCAAGAGCCTAATTTAGTTGTAGTAAGCCACTGTCTCATTATTGGGATAAACTATTCCACAAGATGTTCCATTTTGTATTCCAAGTGAATGTCTATTTTAATTAAGGGCTTTTTTTTACCACTCATATTACTTGGAACACAAAACGAAACACCTTTCCACTCACATCACTTGGAACACAAGACGAAACACCTTGTCCAATTGGGAATTTGGTCTCCTGTCTCATCCCATTTCTACAATATGGTTGAGTCTTTCTTTAAAATAAAATTTTAAAAAAATTATTTAATGTTCGTTTGTCGATAATTTAAAAATGATTTCTTTTTAGAGACTTAAGTTTGAGTAGTTAAATTCAATGTAGTATAATTTTGCTCAAAATCAATTCCTTTTAAGTGTTAGTTAATTCAATAAATATATACTTCTATTCTACGTAATATATACTCTCTCCATCCTACAAAAGTTTGCATGCCTCTTTCGGTACGGAGATTAAGAAAAGTAATAACTTTTAGGAGTATTATGATATTTTTTGTAATAAATAAATGATGAAGTATGTTAGGTGTGTTATGTAAGGGTAATTTTTTTATAAATAAAGTTTATGAGAAAGGGTTATTGTGTTAGACTTTTTGTTCTTTTAGGAATGTGCAAACTTTTGTGGGACAACCCAAAATGAAAAATGTGTCATCTGAAATAAGATGGATGGAGTATTTGTTTTCACTTGATATCCAAACCAAAGTTCTAATTTTCTTATATCAATAAACATTTATAAATTTTAAAAATGAAATGAACATTTAATCCAAACTAAAGATAGGCCTCATAAATAACGGTCCATGTATCAAAGAAAGTCCAGTGAGTCCAGCCCATGATCAAAATAAAGCCCAGTGAGGCCGGCCCATGATCAAAAGAAAGCCCAGTGAGTGCGGCCCGTCATTGTGGCTAATAACATTCCCGGGATTTCTAGATGTCCTTCTCTCGTTTGAAATTGCTCAACTAGAATTTTGTGGAAACTTCACCGGCGTTTTCTTGCCGGCCGTCGCCGCTGTTTCCGTCAGGCTATCGGAATCTTGATCCCTGCAATTAACTCAGGTTTTCGGATTCTATGTTAACCTCAGAGGCATCTTCCAAACCATCGGAGTTTAACTCCAATTCCCGCATAATCTGCCGCGTGTGAGTTACATCACTTGCTTCTGGACTTCATTTACAACTATGGCGTTTAGTTGTGTGTTTAACTTTTTTCAATTAATTTCCATTTGTGTGTGTGTTTTGTCGTAATTGTTACCTCCATTTAGCATTTTGTTAGGTTATCAGTTAATTTGTTTTATAAAGGGTTTCTTATTGAGGAATTCGTAGGGTTGTGTGGAATAATGCTTGTCAGGAGGCATATACCCCTAAGGTTAGTGCCTAAAATTACTATTTGGAAGTGTAGGAACAAAATAGTAATTTTGAATTAAGTAATTAATTTATTTGGGTGACCCTTTAGAACTCATGAAGCTAAGCTTTTGGAGTAGATGTTTCAGCTTCTCAAATGGATATACTATATATATTATGCAACTTTATTAAAATTACTTGAATTGAGCAATGCAATGCAAATCTTGGAAGTATTCTGTAAAATTATACGATGTAATTATCAGGGGAGAGAGACAAATTATATGCCTTGAAAACACCATTTTAAGGTTAAGAACAAAATTGGAAGTTGTAAATGACTAGTTTAACCTGTTGTGTATGTTTAGGATGTTGATTATGAGTGTCCCTCTAGAATTTATCAAGCATTAAGTTGTGGGTGTTGATGTTGCGGCCACTAGAATAAATATTAACACGCCCAAGTTGTATGCATAGTGCATTTTATATTACTGAGTTTTGGTGAATTGTTAATTCTTGAACTTCGCTATAGTTAGAAAAAAGTGCGTTGCTACTCGTGTTATATTCTTCAGCCAAATAAAATGATGAAAAAATTACAGTAGGTAGTAAAATATTCTTCCTTTACTGCACTGGTCGGTTGTATATAGATGTAAGCCTGCATTCCGTAGTCATTTGGAATCAGTGCTAAAAATATGATTTAGGACAAGCTAAACTTGGGTATCCTTTCAGCATATTGTAATGTTCCTGCTTAGTTTAAACTGGCCCCTTGTATTTTGAGGCTTTAGGTCTTTCAAAACTAAATCTATTGTTGCAAGTGATTATTTCCTGTCCTTTTGATTTAAAATGAGAGAATATCACTTGTCCAAGATGGAAAAAGAAATGATGCCGCGCTACCTTTTACATTATATGGAGACTAGAGTTTGACTTGGCCTGAAATATTGGCTGAAAATCGGGAATGATAAAAAGGTGATTTGGCTTGAGAAAGTGCAGCTGGATTATTAAATTAGTAATATTGTGATGATGTGAGATTAGTAGGTGGACTTAAGTTATTAATTTATTATAGGGTTGGATTGGGTGGATTTTCCGAAGCCTGTCAAACCAAAAAAATTTGGCTTAAAAAGTAAAATCCAGCTCTGAAATTTGTAACAGAACATGTATGTAGTGTAAATTGAGAGAACATATGCAAATGACAATTTTTTTTCCTTTGGACTTTAAAATTACTGTTTTTTTCTGAGTCTAAAAATGTTGACTCTCTGCTTTTCTTAGCAATGATAGACTTGCTTGGTAACCATGCTTTGGTTGTATTATTACCTAATCTTTTTATGCCCTTGCAGATGTGAAAAGCAATTTTCCCAGTATACATGTCCTCGATGCAATACACGCTATTGTTCTCTTCATTGTTACAAGGTGCGAATTATTTCATATAATTTATTGTCTAAAATAGGTGTACTTCTATTTGGATTCTTTAGTATGATTCTTCTGTACTTTGTCGTATCAGGCAAGTTTCAACAGTGTGTCAAAACATGCATTTATGTGGACCTATAGTATATTGAATGCCTCTCAGTTCTTCCTGCCTTTTTTGTTAATGATATTTGTCTGTGGCATTCTTTGTAGTCTCACAGTCTCTGCTGTACTGAGTCTTTTATGAGAGAGAATGTCATGGGAGAACTGCAACAACTGCAACCCAATGACGAAAGTAAATCTAAAATGCTGGACATACTTAAGAGGTTCCATGAGGAAGAGGATACAGAAAGTTACGATGAAGAGGGTATGTTGATCAGCATCTGTTGTCGTGATTTGCTGCCTTTAAGTTGCATGCATCATGGGGAGACAATATGCTCTTAGCATGCATTTTTGTGCTCATCAGTATTTTTCAAATAGACTTCTCTGCATTTCCAATTTCAAAATCCAGTTTGATACTTTAAAGGCTGTTGTGTTGTAAAGTGATGATAGCATATCTTATTGGCAAAAGGCATTGAAGAACAATTTACATATATTTTGTAGTTTGTTTATATTCCATTGTTATAGCAGATCTTTTGTGCTTCTTCTAAAAGAGGGTAGTCCATTTATGTTTATCTATTTCTCCATGTCATCAGCAACCAGTCTGTGTAACTTCATTATAAAGTGGTTTATAGATTAAAATTAAAATATCAGTGTCAGAAGATTACTTGTGTTGATTGAGGCTGTCTGCATAGGAACTAGATTTTAGTATTTGCTTGTGCATTATTTTTAAAGATAATTTTCTCTATATGAATGCATTTAAATTGCACACACTACAAAATTCTCTAAAAAAATAGTATATGGTATAATTTCTTTCTTTAAATTTAATTTATTTTATTATGTTTCAGAGCCAAACTCATATTTGTCAGAGGAGACTATTCAGAAGATTCTTTCTGGTAAGTATTTAATTTGTAGCACATGTATTCTCATTGAAGACACCAGACCTCCAGCTGATCTAATGAGCGTGTATGGTTTTCGAAAATATAACTCTATTATTCAGGTGCTCAAGTAAGCTTAGATGATTTATCTCTTGAAGAAAGGAAATATTTTCAGAGGGCTGTTGCCTCTGGGGAGCTCAGCAAATTGATTGAAGCATGGGATCCATGGTGGTTGAAACCTTCTGCCAAGTACATATCACTTGGTTCGAATGGAACCCAACTAGTCCAACCAGTTGCCAGGGAAGAATCGGGAGGATTGAAAAACGATGCAGCCAGTGACAACTTGCATGATATCCCACCGGGGCCTGAAACTTCACTGCCTCCAGTGAGTAAACTCACTGCAGCCAGTCCATCCCCATTATTAGCTATACACCTCGTGGACATTGTATACGCTTATTGCTTCACCCTCCGCCTATATAATGGGGATTGGAAAGCAGATCCGTTGGAATCAGCAATGGTGGTGCTGAATGTATCTTCTGTTCTGGGTCAAAACGGGCAACCAGAGACCGTGTTGGAAGCCTTGTCACAATGCTTAGAGAAAACATGCTTCCCGACCTATAAACAAATGGGTGGTTTAGAATTCGGGTTGAGACTAATGGACGATGTAATTCATCTACTGTGTCTTGGAGGTGATGCTTTAGTTTGCTTATTATGTGATATGCGGAAGTTAATTCAGAGTGCTGAGAGAGAGGTGAAGTCGGAGAAACTGGTCAAGTCAGAGAGGGCAGAAGTGAAGAGGAAACTAAAGTATGCTGAACGAAAAATATATTTCGTTATGTGTTGGGTGCACGAGCAGCCATCAGAGGCATTGTCTTCGTTAGCGGCCATCTTGAACACAGAGAAGTCTCTGGCCATGGAATATGCAGACAACAAACGAATACCTATCGGAACGACGAGGGAGAAAATCGAGAGGGGAGGGAAGCCTTTCATTGAGGAGGTCCAGTGAGCATTTTGGCTTATGAATCTCTCTCTCTCTTCCCCTTCTTTTGTGGAGCTGAGCAAAGATTGTGGATGTCTGATTGTAACAGTGTAATAAGAATGACCTTGTTAACAGATGTAGTTCAGCAAATGTGTGCTTGCTGTGAATGTATTTTGCGTCTTTCCAATGCATATAATTATACCACCTCAAACTCGTTTACATATATTCTTTCCATTAAGATTCGAGTAGATCGGATACTTGAAAATACTCGTCTCGTTTCATGGTTGTTCCTCGTGGTGTAGTTGTGTTATGCTTGTTTTTGGGTGAAAGAACAATTGAAATGAAAACTCATTTAGACATGCACGTAAGTTCGGAACTGTCGATTTCGATTTCAAATAATGAAGAATGGAACATAACTGTTACTGGGGCAGTTTTGGTTCCAGTTCAGAACCGTCAATTCTTGAATTTTCTCATAAAAGTTTCATGTGATCTTTCAAAAAAAAAAAAAATAATAAATAAATAAAGAAAGAAAAAAATAGGAAAATCGAAGGTTCCCCCACCATCCGCCAATTCCATAAAATAAAAAATCGAAATCAAACTAAAATATTACTGATTTCGATTTTGGTAGTCTGCTTAAATAATACGGGTACGGGTCATATAAGGGTAGAATGGGGCATAGAGAAATGTGCCAACTATTTACCAATACAAAAACGAGGATAATGGCAGTTTCGTGATTTCCACCGCCAGTTGCTACCAATATTGACATTTGGGAAAGCCTCCGTCGGCCATAAAACAAAACAAAAACCCTTCGGCCTGCTTTACCAGTTCTTCAATCTCCAACTCTTTATAATCCATCACGGAATTCCACCCTCTTCGATCCGGAGTTCAAATTTCTGGAATCATCGAACTCCACCGGCCGTTGGAGTTCCTCCACTGCGTTGACACTGATACATTGCAAAAATGGGGGATGTAGCAGATAAATTGGCGTATTTTCAAGCTATTACGGGTCTAGAAGACACCGATTTGTGCACAGAAATTCTTTCCGCTCATAATTGGGACCTAGAATTAGCCATCTCGTCTATTACCGCCACCGATGTCGATAGCAATCGCCCATCCTCCTCCGCCGCCGCCGACGAATCAGCCGCCACAACCACTACTCGCGCTAATCAAACACCTCACGATACAGGGCTTGTCCTGGCCCCAAACGGCAATAATCAACCCCCTGGTCTCGCGTGGAAAGTGATTACACTCCCATTCTCCATCATTTCGGGTAGTTTAGGGTTGATTTCAGGTGCTATTGGATTTGGTATGTGGGCGGCATCCGGCGTTTTGTCCTATTCCCTTAACATGGTAGGGCTGGGTGGGGCTTCACGGAGTGGAGCGACGCCGCTGGTGGTGGTATCTCAGTCAGCGTCGGAGGCTGTTGCTTTCGTTTCTAGTTTTGAGAGGGATTATGGGAGAGGGAGGCCGAATTTTGTTTCTGAGGGTTTCATGGACGCATTGCAGAGATCACGGCATGAATATAAGCTGTTGTTTGTCTACTTGCACTCGCCTGAACATCCTGATACGCCGACGTTTTGTGAAGGAACTCTGTGCAATGAAATGTTGGCGGCGTTCTTGAATGAGAATTTCGTATCATGGGGTGGGAGTGTAAAGGCAAGTGAAGGGTTCAAGATGAGCAACAGTTTGAAGGCATCAAGATATCCTTTCTGTGCTGTAGTTATGGCCGCAACAAACCAGAGGATCGCCTTGCTGCAACAGGTAGATTTTTGGCATTCTTTATTTATTTATTTAATGTCTTTGTTCTACTGTATTATTGAACTTGTATGAGTCATATTGTCTCTCAAGATTGGTAAAATGATCATTTTCTTAAAATGTTATGAATAAAATTTTGAGTATTCTGCAATTGGTGAGAAAAGAACTTGCATTTAGAGCAGCCATAGTGTTGAATGGTAAAGATAGCGGGAAAGATGCTTTCAAATTCTACTGTCTCTTTCTTTATTTTCTGAATGAAATAGATGATAAGCGATGAAGCATGTGAAAGTGTTTTTTTTTTTTTAATTGTATTTGGTGATAGCTCACCTGATAATTATGTTTTAGGGTTCTGTAGTGAGGAGACAGGCATGTTTTGGAACAACAATACCATTGGTTGATAAGGGAAATACATGTTTAAGTTTCATGGGCTACTTGGCGATTTCGTAAATGGAAAAAAAAAAGGTCAATGACGTGCATCATCATATGTAGGTATATTTTGGTGTGTGTTGTTTGTCATGCGGCCATGCGGGTAGAGTTGTTATCCTCTGAATGTTGTTTATCGTAAGCTTAATGTTGGTCAAACCTAGAAATTGTTATTTTGGATGCGCACTACGCATTGTGGGCGCATGGCATTAAATGTACAAATGGCCTCTCCTGTGTGACTTCAGATAATTGAGATTATGCCCCTTTATAGTTATTAGAAACGCAAGGGACACCGATGCATGAGGGGTTCTCCGCTTCATTGGGTGCAATTTTATTTGTTTTATTGTATTTTATATATATATATATATTCTAAAGAATTAGATGAGTAATTCATACTTTAAAAGATTTGAAATACCCTAGTAAAAGCATAGAGATTGGCGAATACCATGTATTGAAGGATAAAAATGAAGGAAAATTAGAAAATGTAGCTGCGTGACTGGGCGACAGCACAGGTCTTTTTTCTGCAGTGGTGGTTGGCTTGGGCGAGGAAGTGGCAGCAGTGCTTGGAAATCATATGGTTTTTCTAATTGAACCTTCTGACTTCAAATGAATTAAATACCTCAATTGCCAATCTGTCAAATCTATTTTAGGGATTTTTATGTTTTATTGTGTAACGGCTCTTAGATTTTGTTTATTGGGGATGGGGAAGAAGAAAAATACAGCTTGTACAGGAGGTGCATCTAAGGTTCATGCCAACTATATAATGGGCAATGAGGCAGGCACACACCTTGGATAAATTACCTGCCGCGTGATATCTTTAGTGAATGCCTTTAATTACAATAGTACTGTGTTTGTTTTGAAGTGACATGAATGAGGTTGATAAATGCTTTTACATGTCATCTGGTTGGAAGGAGGATATAAATCAAACTAAGAGGAGTGTGTTATTTTTTATGGAATCTTTTTAGCTTAAATTTCTGTTACGCATGATTGCACATTTTGTTGTGTTCCTATTTTGATCAAGAAACTTCCCTAATTTTATGGCGGGGATTCCTTGTGTTGTACATTGTGCTATTGAAACTATAATTCTCCTGAATATAACTACATATTTCTTATAAATTAAATTTCTGAGAAGTAATCATATCCCATAATATATTTTAGGGCATTCTAATCATCAGACTCCAATCTGTAAATTTCTGGTCTCTTTTGTAAAATTTCATTAAAGCATTTCCATCAAAACACCCATTTAGCTGTTCCTGAATCTAATTAGTGTGTTATGAGAATGTTGTGGCATATTGGAGTTGAGTAATGGTTTTTTTAGGCTTTGTATCACTTTTTAATTTGTATGTGGCATTCTTCCAATTTTCGGATTTGGTATCACTGAATTAATAATTCATAACTATTGAAAAAAAGTAATTCATGATTATGTTGGATTCCGGACTTTTCTTTTTAAACATTATCATTATTACGATGAACTTGGGAGTAGAGATTTATTTGATCTGTTTCCATGAATGCAGGGATAAACCTGCGAGAATATTGCTATACTCTGACAACCTTTGATAAATTGATTCTTATTATATATGGAGATGTGATTCTTATGAAGTGTATGCTTAATACCTTTTGGTTATCTATGACTTGGTTGTCCGCTGGGTTATCTGATAGAGCTGAAACTGGTTACAGAATCTTAAATATTATAAATGTCTGTGGATCTATGTCATCCTTTTGACTAAGGGGTCATCTAGTCCTCATTCTCCATGTTTATGTTTTTTAAATCATAAAGAGGATCATGCTAACCAGGCAAATCATGAATAATATTTTTTTGTGGAAAGTGTGGATTAAAATGATTGTTATCTGGTTATTAGGTAATAGTTTAGAGATTGGAAATGTGATGTAAGCATATTCTTAAAAAACTAAATTGAATAACTATTCAGTGATACATTTTATTTGAGATGCTATATTAAGGATGAGACAATTTCTTGATTTCAGCTAGCAGTAAAACCCTGCCATTATTTGATCTTTTTCCGGGTGCATTTTGAATGAAAATTTGAGAGTTTAAGCGTGAAGTGGATAAGTGTATTCATTGAGTTTTCTTTCATTCTTCTATCGGTCCTTCAAATGTTGAAATCTAGAATGAAATTAAATAAAGTGTAATTGTTGTTACTTGCATTCATTCATCTTATATCTTAATTAATATGTACATAATTATCCATTGAATGTAACAGAAGTGATTTGTGCTTTCACTTTATTGGTTTGATCAGCTTAAATTTTCGTCTTTTATGTCCAATTCAAGGATGTGATGTTTATGGTTTCTGTTGGCTTCTGGCTTTATTTTTGTTGTCGTGCAGTACTTTTCCTGTGTTTGTGTCGTAGTTATTCATTCACAACTAGATAGGGCTGACTGTATATAGATATTTTTTTGCTTTCATCACTGTTTCATCATTTGTTTGAGGAGTGTATTAGCTTATGGCAATTTGCAGTAGAGTTACTGCATGATTCAGCTCTGCCCTTGTGTTTGGCTTTGTGTAACTGTGTCTAGGAAAGTGTTAGATTGTATTAACTCATAGCAATTCATACTGGAGACACTGCTAGATTCATTTCTGCCCTTGTAAAGCTGTACTGTTGGCATACTTTGATGGTATAAACTCATAGCAATTCACACTGGAGTTGCTGCTAGATTCAGTTCTTCCCTTGTAAAGCTCTCCTGTTAGCATATTCCGTAACAAATGTGGTTGTTACTGTTAGATTTGCATTTTTTATAATTGATTTTATAATCTGGAATATACTTTCAGCTAGGATGTTTGCTGGAGCTTATGTATTATGTTTGTGTTTTCAGTTGTGTGAAATATCTATGTGAGGTTATGTTATGTTGTTTCTAATTTTATTGAACTTCCAAGTTAGCTTTCATTTCACATTTGTGAATTATCCTCTCACCTGAAATTGTTGTTCTCTTCTGATTTCACAGCAAAAGCTTGGGCTTATGTAACAGTTCATTCTTGTACTATATTTTACTTAATGCAGGTTGAGGGGCCAAAGTCTCCTGAAGAATTGATAACAATACTGCAGAGAGTGCTTGAAGAAAGTGCTCCTGTTCTTGTTACAGCCAGGGTGGAAGCTGAAGAAAGAAGAAATAATATGCGTCTAAGAGAGGAACAGGATGCTGCTTTCCGAGCATCACTTGAGGCTGATCAAGTATGCTATTTTATCTACAATAATGTTGCCATTTTGTTTCCGTCATTATTTACTTTTGAATGTCTTTTTGTTAGATACCTATTTTGGCTTCTTATATTACCTTCTGAGTTGATGCTTTCTCTGATGAGTATTAAGCTAATATTTCTTAATGTTTTGCACTAGGCTCGGGAGCGTCAGAGAAGAGAAGAGGAAGAGCGGTTGGAACGTGAAGCCGCAGAAGCTGAGAGGAAAAGAAAGGAAGAGGAAGAGGCTCGTGAAAGAGCCGCACGAGAAGCTGCAGAGAAGGAAGCTGCATTAGCTAAAATGCGTGAGGAGAAAGCTTTGTCACTAGGTGCTGAACCTGAGAAAGGACCTGATGTAACTCAAGTAAGGCTAACTTTCTAGGCTTAGGCTAATTAATTATGTGTTCAATATGTGTCTTGACAAAGATAAGGTGGAAGTTTCTATTTTGAAAATGGATTAATATATGGATTCTAGAACAGTTGTGTTTTAGATGTTTACTGTTTATTGTCACGTCCATCAATTGATGGTTTTTGATTTTCAGGTTTTGGTTCGTTTTCCATCTGGAGATCGTAAAGGGAGGAGGTTTCACTGTACATCAACAATACAAACTCTATACGACTACGTTGATTCTTTGGGTTGCTTAGAAATGAACGACTATAGCCTCGTCTCCAACTTTCCCCGTACAGTCTATGGTGAAGACAAGTTAGGGCTGTCTCTGAAAGAAGCGGGATTGCATCCACAAGCTAGTCTCTTTATCGAGATGAAATAACAGGTGTCCGTGTTTTGAACAAACTTTATAGTAGAATGTTTCGTTATATTAGGTTGCTTTCTGAAGAATGAAGTGACGATACATTCTAGCAATTACTGTATTACGACTTATTGACATCAATCAGTTTATTTTAGTTGGTGAATTTAGTTGATAGAAATAAGTAGCTAGATATATATTATTTATAATAGGTGAACCACATTTAATTTGGTGATTTTATCTAATTTGAACTGCGTTTGGTTGTTATTAGGTGATCCAATGCATTTTGGGATGACTGCACTTGCACGGGTTACTGTGAATTAATTGGCATACCATTGAAACGATTAATTTAGAATTAAATACTCTCTTGTAGTCGGTAGATACAGAAATTGTGAAAAGTTAATTTTTTTATTCAATTTCAAGAGGTGTAGTGTGAAATATATAGTCGGTAGATGCAGAAATTGATAAAAGTTAAAATTTTAATTCATTTTCAGGAGTGGTTAAATAAGTTGTATGTGTTGAAAATGAGAGAGAATTTTGAAATTAAAATTAGTTTTGGGGTTATTGAGTTGGACTCCACTTTATTTGAGGTACGAATTTGTTTATAAAACAATAAAAATAATAAAGAAATAAGTGATTACATTGAGCAATTAGATTTAAAAGTTTTCTTGTGTCCATATTTTAATGTTGTATTTTAAAATGTTCAAAATGACGAAAACTTTTAATTTGATATTGACATAATATTAATTTTTGAAAAAGTTATTATCGAGTCAAGTTTTTACTTAATTTAATACATAAAGTTAAGTAAAAAAATTGACTCGATAATAACTTTTTCAAAAGTTAGTTTTTTGTCAATATCAAGTTAAGAGTTTTTCCATCATTTTGGGTATTTTTAAATACCAACTTTAGAATGCGTGCACAAAAGAAAATTTTTAAACTTGATTGTCCACTACTAGATTATTGACTGAGCTACGAGGAGAAAGAAGACAGGATGGGACTACAGTCTTATTATTCTTATTCCAATTCAAAAGGAGCAGTTGGGTAGGCGGTCGAGTAAGTAGGCTACTTCAGGGCAGACTTTGTTCGATAGGTTTAAGGGATGAATAGAGGATTTTAGAGTGCAAGGGACTACAATAGCTGATTCAATGAGCAAGCTGGGACAGTGGGTAATTCGATACGAATGTTCTGTGATATTTTGGTGTAACATCTCATGTAACATGTGGCGGGGTGAAGAAATTTCAATCCCTTACCCTTAGGGTTTATTGATTGACATTGGGTAATTCATTCAAGCCAGCAAATCACCCTAAATAAATAAGTGTTATTAATAAATGTGAACTTATTAAGAACCAATAGTGTATTCCCACAAAAAGTCTCATTCTTTTATTTTTGGCGTCCGCTCCCAAGGGGTCTCATTTCATTTTTTACACACATGAAACCCATACACATTCACTAATACAACTAAAAAAATGGGCCCCACACATCCATTAATACAACTACACAATACACATTAAATAATAATACTCCTTAATCCACGTACAAAAAATAAATAAATCCTTTTGTGGCGGACGGGTAGGGATGACAGTTTCGCGGGTTTTTCCGGGTACCCGACCCGACCAAACCCTAATGGGATGGGTTCGGGTACCTATAATCGGGTTTGGGACGGGTTTGGGAAAAAATAAAAATTCCCATTAGGGTTCGGGTAGGGTTCGGGTAGACCCCCTCGGGTACCCGCTACCCGAACCCGTATAAAGAAGCGGATAAGGGTAGCGGGTACCCGCATATATCCGTCCCGTTTACTTGTATGTATGTATTTTTTAGAGGATTCGAACACTCAACCTCATTAAAAAAAATATTCGTTTATCGTTTAGACACAAGTATCTTGTTATATGTTTCAATATTTAAATAAATTTACAAATCATTAATCTAACCTATCATTTTATTTTATTTGTATGTTATTTAAAGTTTGAATTGAAGATCTTTAAACTTGTGTGGTGATTTTATGTCATGTTTTAATTATTATTGTTTAATGTTGTAGACACATTTATTTAAATGTTTGAGATTTGAAATTTATATTTTAAGTTTTATAAAAAAGTTTGACGGGTTCGGATACCCGCGGATAGAAACAACCTGGTTCGAAACGGATACGGATATTTCAATAATATTTTAAACGGGTAATGGGACGGATACGGGTAGTGGTATTCTTAACGGATACGGGTTCGGGTACCAAAAAAAATGCGGGTACCCTACCCGCTGCCATCCCTAGACGGGAGTACTTTTGTTGAATTACCCTTAGCTTTATTATTACGTTGTTGGAGTACTATTTTGTTGTTCATTCGATTTTCCAAATCAAGATTTCAATGTAGTATAATCAATAATACTCAAACGCAATCTCCACCTCTAACTAAATAACCTACTTAGACAAATGAATCAAAATATTAACACAAGGAATCCACACTCTAGAAAAAGAAAAGATAATCATATTAGATCAACAAAAAAAACCAATTTACATGGAGAACATCTGAACAACATTGAAAATAGAAATATCCAAAATGAGAGAAATGATAAAGAAGCATTGCGTACACAATACCGAAGGGGCAAGGAAACAATCGCAGCCACTGGAACACCGACAGCAGACGAGGCTTGACCACTGCCTCATAGAGTGCTTTCCCCTTCTCGGCTGCAGACTAGTAATCCAGTTTTGCAATATAAAGCAAAATCTTCACAGTTATTTTTAAACAAATCGTAGTTCCCAAATCCTTTGTGAAGTAAATGCATAGCCCTGTGAATCACTGCCTCAGGAACATCAGATTTCGCGGTAGTGCAAGTCCCCCCTCGGAGCTTAGCAATAAAAGCACACCTGCCAACTCCATATTCAAAACGGTACAATGAGCCGTTCCCCATGAAGCAATTCAAACATGACATAGTTACTCCACTCTTATGTTTTTTGAAACCACAGTCCGGAAAATCCAAACAGGTTGGTGAGGCTTTTGAAAGCGATGATGAGAAAAATGTGGAGCTCGAGTTATTAGAACTCAAATTCTGGTCCTGAGTGAAGTGCACAACTTTTTCTCCACCAATGTAGGTGGCCTGAGAATGACATTTGGAGATTGTAACAAAAATCAAGAAATTTTTTTAAATAGATAACCGGAAAAGCAATTTCTAGCTGAAAAATTACCAGAAAAGTGCACACGAGATAATAACATAATCATGATACACACAAAAAAAGCATAACAGTATGATCAATTTCAAGCAACATATTTGCAGCCAATAGCAATTATGATTCTTTAACTTATCATTCAATCATATAGACGAAGGGGGTGAGATTTGATAAGTCTGAAATACTCACGAAACCGCACATACCCAATTTTATAAATGAAAGAAAATGAAAGAGTACAACATAAAGTGAGAGAAAATATAACAAGTACCTAAGGGTGTCTTGCTAAAGAAAATCCAGGGATCGCCACAGCAAAGCATTATGCAAATAGAATTGAGGAAGCACTAAACTATAATCCAAAATAATCACTTCATATCTTTGAGAATCAAATTTCAAATAAACGTTCCATTTTATGCAGTAAAGCCACCCTATGAGAATGAACACAAGAAAATGCTGAAAAAACAGTGTAACTGAGAATCAATCAAAGCTATGTGGTGGAAGTAGCCACTCAAATCATGTCAAGGGGAATGAGAATGATGATGTGTATTCCCCATTATCATTATCCTAAATGAATTTGTACATAATGGAGTTCATCTTCAAGGAAACAATACTCGCCATTGCGAAATCAAATAACAGCAGAAAAATCAATTGAGGAAAGAAGGAAAAACCATGGTGAGAGTAAGTGAAGGCAGTTCTTTAAGTGTAGATATGGTCCCCTGCTTCTAAATTGCTTATCTTCACTCTCTGCGACAAAAAAACCCATCACTTTCTCTCTCTTCCTTTCCAAATTCTCCATCAATGGCGGCATACACCCTTTCTCTCTCTTCTTTTCCAAATTGTCCATGGAATTCCGAATCAATGGCGCCAGATATCCCGCTGCGATTTCTCCTTCCCCAGAACTCATTCCTGCCATTTCACTCTACAATCAAAATCAGAGGAATTGAAAACTTTCTGATATTAAAATAAAAATGAATCTAAAAGAATAAAATTGAAAAAATTAAAAGATATAGGACTGAAATAAGATACGCCCAAAATTACGGGCTAAATTTGATATTTTGTCGCTTTCCTTATGCAAAAATTGAAAATAAATAATGAGAAATTCTCTTGTGAGACGGGTCGACTTATCATTTGAAATAAGATATGCCCAAAATTACGGGGCTAAATTTGATATTTTGTCGCTTTCCTTATTCAAAAATTGAAAATAAATAATGAGAGACTCCCATGTGAGAGACGGATGTGAGACGGGTCGACTCATCATTAAAATATGCTTATTATATAGTTAAAGTTTGTTTATTTGTAGTTAAACTATGTTAATAATAAATTATAATATAACACATTAAAATGATACTTGAATGCATAATTCATTATACTTTAGAGCAACCATTTAACATACTTTATCTATACAATAATAATACTTTAGTGATGGGTCGACCCGTTTCACTACTGTCTCACAAGAGACTTTGTCATAAATAATTACAATTAAAAACAATAATAATTATGGGGCTAAGTATTTTTTTGAGATATTCTCTTGTGAGACGGGTTTTTGTGAGACGGTTGTGATATGGGTCGATCCATTACTAAAGTATGTTTATTAAATAGGTAAAGTATGCTTATTTATAGTTAAATTATGTCAATAAATTATATTATAACACCTTAAAATCATATTTTAATCAATCATTTATCATATTTTAAAAAACATACATTAAACATTATTAAACATACTTTATCTATATAATAGACATACTTTAACACGTCTCACATATGTGACGTCTCACAAGAGAATTTGTCATGTTTTTTGATTTTTTTATCACAATACTTAAAGGTGGTAATTTATTTAGCAATTTGTAAAAAATGAGAGTTAATTTGCAATAAGAGTAAAGTTAGTGGGTTTTTTTTGCAATTAACCCTTAATAATATTATTAATAAAATAAAAATGTTTTTTTGATTTTTTTTTATCACAATACTTAAAGGTGGTAATTTATTTTGCAATTTGTAAAAAATGAGAGTTAATTTGCAATAAGAGTAAAGTTAGTGGGTTTTTTTTTTCAATTAACCCTTAATAATATTATTAATAAAAAAAAAAAAACATTGGCTTCGCCCGGACTCGAACCGGAGACCTTCAGTGTGTTAGACTGACGTGATAACCAACTACACCACGAAACCAATTTGTTTTGAATTTTTAATAAATATTATATAAATATTAAAAATAAAATATTCCTCCAGATTATTGGATGAATATATTGCAGCAGTGAAGAACAAAATTGGAGAAGCGAAGCAAACGACAGCAAAGAATCTTTATGGCCAAAACCCTCTTCTTCATCTGTGCTGATCATCTACCCGTTCCACCCTCCACCTTCCTTCAAAATTCCATCATACCTCCTTCTCTTCTACTCACTTTTCATCTCCATTCAGGTATGGGAATTTTCTTGGAAAAAGGTCAACTCTCCTTAATTTTATGGTATCTTCACGTTCTCAAGTGTTAAATAAGCAATAAAAAGTGTTAAGGTTTTAGGGATTGGAGGGATTTTGTTTTCTTTTTTAGAAACATTAATTGGGTTAGTGAAATTTTTACAGTTGATACAAGAGGCATAAATTGATTGTTATTTTATTGATTGCTAATTATGTTTTAGTTAAAAGCTATGATTGAATATAGAGAGGGAACTGTGATCAGGTTTCTTTGACAGTAATAGGAAAAAGAATTTATGTGGAGAAAATGTCAGATTAGAATTTATGTTTGATGGAATATCTAAGGCTTTTTGGTCTGTGGTTTTGTTACCGGGATAGTTATCTAGATGGACTGAAAATATTTTAAATTTAATGTCTTGACCTTTTTATCAAAAAAATTAATCATTGCAGCGATAATGGTGATGGATTTAGTGTAACTGAGCTGCAAAGTATAAAACTGTGTGGCAGGTTTTTAAAGCAAAATAACAATGGAAGATTTGTTAACCAGAGGAAACTTTTGATAGAATATCGTTTCCATTTGATCTTAGAAGTATTAATGTAACATGATGCTAGAATTCCCTTGAACTTTATTTGAAATGGCTGTAGTTAGCTATCAACTATTTTAGTTTGTCTGTGTCTGTGTGATACCATGAATTTCCAAATTATAACAAGAGTCAATCCGTATGTTTTCTGATACAATCATAACTAAAGCACACAGTTTTCCATGTTCTGTTGCATTGAAACATCACTGTGTTAGAGGTCCATTTACAAAGTCTTGGGTGTAACCAGGCCTTGGAAATTTTAGGATGCTGATGACAATCTGTGAGCAAATATGGCTTGATTCCTTGTTATCATTTTACTCGTTTCAATACAAGGATTTTTTTATTGCAGCCAGTTGAGAGATAAGAAATCATGGCTGATCCAATTGATTTGACTGGTGATGGAGGTGTCTTGAAGACAATAGTGCGTCGAGCAAAAGCTGATGCAATTGCTCCTTCAGAAGACTTTCCACTTGTCGATGGTATGCTTAAATAGGATCTCTAGATACCATGTCTTCAGGGCAAAATTAGGTCATTCATGATTTTTTTTTAATGTTTATGAAATGGCATATTTGCAGTCAGGATGGCTGAACTTTTGACTGCAGGCTTACTTAATAGAACTTATAAACAGTGTTCTAACTAGTTGATTACCCATTGTTTCTGTGGCTAATGAATATTGCTTTAACAACCATGCTTACATTGTAGCAAAGCCCATTTTCAAATTCTCTTGCTTATTTCCGTCTGGTAATCTATTAAAATACTATTGAATTGGTAGGAATGATGTTGATAGCTTCTTTTGTCCATTAAGATTTGTAGGGCTTGCGCAGCATTAGGTACAGATTTGTATTCTGGTCTACATCAGTATATTGATCAGTTGTATACACTTGGGATACTGGCTGATGAGACTTTAGGCAGTACTAGTAAATTGGGTCCTGTCTCTGTGATAGTCATGGACTCATGAGTTGACTCATGAGTTTTTTTTTTTTTTTCTGTCCTGATGTCTTCATATTACCTTTTTATGTGTTAAACCACCATTATATAAGAAATACACCTTTACTTCTAAATGAAAGCTCCTACTTCCTTTTCTAGGTTGTCAACTAATGTCTTCTTTCCTTCGACTATGATGATAATATTCTTTACCAAAGTTCCCCCTCTTAAATAAGGTGACAAGGTACCAACTTTGAAGCAATGCTTTTGTGAGGGAAAATCGTGGGTATCCAGAACTTGGCCCTTTATTTCATCCATATATATACAATCAGTGTAATATGGCATCATTTGTATTCATTCCCATGATGGATTCACTTACAAATGAACCATGCACGTCAGGTATTCTGTGCAGCAAGACCTTAACTTGTCAAGATTGTGTGGAAACTGGAACCCCATTCTTAAATAGACTAATGGATTTCAGGATCCCCTTCCAACTATATATCAAGTAAAAGCTGACTGAGCAGCATTATGAAGTAGATTCCTACAAAAAATGCATGAAATGTATTCCACGTTTATCACTTGTGCGGTGCACTCCCCATTTCCCTCAAAATCTTACTCCAGAAACCCCATTTTTATCTTTTGAGCAGTTCATTATGAAGGCACTCTTGCTGAGACTGGTGAAGTTTTCGATACTACACAGGAAGATAATACTATCTTCTCATTTGAATTGGGCAGTGGATCTGTGATCAAAGCTTGGGATATTTCACTGAGAACCATGAAGGTTAATATTTGTTAGCTACTACTTTCTATTGGTCCCTGTTAAGTTTAATTCCATTATTTTGTGTTGTAGGTCGGTGAGGTTGCAAAAATCACTTGTAAGCCAGAATATGCATACGGTGCTGCAGGCTCTCCACCAGATATTCCCCCAGAGTAAGACCCTTTGTTCTTTCTAGCCTTTAAATTGTCATAACTTATATGAACATCAATGTTCTCCATTACAGTGCAATAGGCCTGAAAGACAACCACGTTAATGGTCAATTTTCTACTTGCGCAAGAGTCTGAACCATTGTTGTTAAGGCGCACCTCCAATGAGGCTCATCCTTGAGCCTATATTTCCTGATTTTTGCTAAAAATAGGCTATTTCAAGTTGTGGTTGCCTCTCTGTACGTCTCTGCGTCTTTCACCATATCAAGAGGCACGCCTCAAGTACATGTTCAAATATGCGTTATTTTTTAGGGTTTTTTTAAAGGTTGTTAAAGGTTTTGTCAAAACGAGTTCTTGCTCTTAGGTCATTGGGTGGGGGGAGGATTTGAATTAGACCTAAGGTCTCCACAAACAACACAAGGGAGTGAAAAATACTTTGAGACCTAAGCCACCGTAGACAAACCAGCCACCAGTTTTTTGCTTATTGTCGAACTTTGAAGTTGATTGTGTTACTATGTATGGATGTGCAATGCGTTATTATGCTATTCATGAGTTATTATATGATCTTATGTGATTTTAACCTTTATTTAGTTAGGTAATTATTGTGTGTTTAGTAGGATAAATTTATGCATATACGTTGACAGGGCCCTTGCGCCTGACACGGGATGTCTTGTGACACTTTGGTGTAACATTTCCAATGTAATCTCTGTAATGATAGGGAGGAGAAATCCTATCCCTTGCCCTAGGGTTAATATGTTGATTTAGGGTATAGATTCTCTCCTCTTCTACATGTCACTCGTCCAATGGAGTGACACGGGAGATGTCATACCAAAGTGTCACAGGACATCCAGATCCCTTGAGCCTTTGTGTGCCTCTCGCCTTTATCAACTATGGACTGATCTTGCAAATTTATGTAGAAATGAAATGGTAAACTGAATCAACTTCGATTTGCAACATAGAACTGTCTGTTAAATGATTGACCTCATCAGTCTGAAATAATTGTACTGCAATATTACAAAATTTCTCCTCTTTTTAAATTTCTGGTTCATAGCACACTTCTACTAGTGAAACTGCAGGGCCGCAGTCTCTTCTCTTTTGTCCAAATTTTACACATTACTTAGAAAATGAATCAGTCTCATAATCGATAATTTATCCTTGTATGATCTAACTGAACCTTAACATGAAGAGGATCTAGTTGGCATCATGTATACTATTATGTAAATCAGGCCTTAATTTTCCTTCTCTAATGACCTAATCTTGGTCTTCTTATGATTGATTGGTCTCATCTTACCCTCCATCACACGTGTCCATAAAATTGAATCTGCTTTCCTTGCATATGTAACATTCTGATACTGGCATATGGTTTTGAATTTCATGATACAGTGCAACGCTTATTTTTGAGGTGGAGTTGGTTGCCTGCCGACCACGCAAGGGCTCTAGCCTCAGCAGTGTTTCCAATGAGAGGGCTAGGCTCGAGTAAGTCTTAGCAGTTTGTTCTTTTTTATTTGAATAATGAATGATATCCTTAAATTTAGTCATACGCCTTAGTCATTTCCATGATGAAGGCTCCTCTTTCATCCTCTGAGATGCCATGGTGGTATCTGAGATACGGTTCTTGCTTTGTTCAGGGAGCTTAAGAAGCAGAGAGAGGCTGTGGCTGCGGCCAAAGAGGAAGAGAAGAAGAAACGAGAAGAAGCAAAGGCCACTGCAGCTGCTCGGATACAAGCCAAGCTAGAAGCTAAGAAAGGTCCAGGCAAGGGGAAGGGCAAAGCCAAATGATACAAATAAAAACGTAGTACTTTCTTATAAAATGAAGTAATAAACCCTTGCAAACTTCTGCAGTTCTTTGAATCGTACTACAAAGTCCTAATGGTTTTTTTTTTTTTTGCACTCGTTAACTCTTTGAGAGTTTAGACTGTAGCCGTTTTGTGTTGCATGGTCAGCTCTGTGGATGATGATTTTTATGAAGGCTATACTTCTGTAATTCACTAATGACTATGGTCTTGCATTACAGTGAGGACGCACCAACTGCGTACTACTCAACTCGAACACCATCTGGCGCAAGCTAAAGCTTGATAGTCAAATTCCGTAAAGACATTCTCTGGATGGACAGATGTCTTTTGCCCTCAATAATGCTTGCAAGAATCATAAAATTTGCATACACATATAAGAGATTGACCATAGACGTGAAGTACAGAATGAGATCTCAAACTAACTGGATCCAATAAACTGGGCAATACATCCAGTATACTATTACTAGCCAGTAAAGCATCTAAAATTACCATTTTCACCCTAACTTACACGATTCTTTAAGGATATACAGTATATTGACGTCAAATCACAATTTTTGGATATCTTTATGATGCCATATTTTGAGATGTTATATGTGTGTATATGTATATACTTGTATGTATGTTTTAAGTTAACAGACGTTTATGCATAAAACTTTTATGAGTTAAACCATGTCTGTAGCATCAATTTCTCCTTGAGCAATCTCGGACCATCGAGACCCGGCTCTAAACTTGCAAACCGGGCACGTCCCCTGCTGCCGTAGCCATGGATCTATGCAATTCACATGGAACTGCAAAACAGAATATGTACGGTATTAGGTTATAGGAAAACAACCAACCACCACCACCAACAAAATCCTTATCCTACTATGTGGGGTTTATCAATGGTCAAAATTTTGATTGGTTCTATATATTTTAAGCTTTTAGGTTTTTAAACGCCTTTTTTCTTAATTTAAAAAAAAAAAAAAGTTCTTTCTGGCCGGTTGAAGCTCTATCGAAATCAAATGCAAAACAGAACATATCTAGCATGTAAGTAATCTCATAGATGATGAACAGATACCTGATGCAAGCATGGCAAGCTACGAATGAGTTCCCCAGTATCAACTTGTTCCAAGCAAACACTACAAGTCAGATCATCATCGGAGGTCTTTGATCCCACTTGTGAATTTGGATGGTCTTGCTTCTTCTGCGTAAATAGATTACATGTTGGGGCTTACAAATGATGAGATGATCACATGTACAAACAGAAATTTAAACAAATGCAAGTGTTCTTCACCTTTTTCCCCTTTACTAATTTTCACAAGGCAAAATTTGGATGGATTATTAAGCCAATTATCTTCATTCAAGAAGTGGAAGAACTATAGTGAATGAATAACAGTGATATACAATATTATAAAAATGTTGTTTTCAATATTCACCATGAATGAACACATTAATAAAGGTTATTCTCATTCCTTTTCCATTCCCAGAAGATAAGGGGGGTCTTTGGTAAATTTAGGAGGAACGAAAATTAAGAGGAAGGAATGGGTTTGATTATCCCCATTTGAGGAGTTTGTTTTAAAATCAGTTTGGATATCAAATACCTCAATTTCAAAACACAATCTAAAAGATAAACAATACCTCGACAGATGCTGAAGAAGAAGCCTGCTGTGCTGATGAGCCCATGCTGCAAGAAAGGCTATATCAGTATCCATTCTATGAAAAGAATTGGAAAGGAGTCCTTTGACAAACAAAAAAAAAATGCAGAAATTTTCCTGAAACCTGAAACTCAATTCTACTTTTCACTACTTATTAATGAGGAAAGAAAATTAATTACTTCATAGCCTGCCACGATTCAATAAGATGCCATAAATAGTTAAGAAAAAAAAACCTCCATGAGGCTCCTCGCACCAGTATTGGTAATGAGTTGTTCAAAATTAATAATTTATATCTTTTATTCTCAAAAAGATGAGTACACCAGCAATAACATCAGACCACTGTAAGAAATAACATAAGAGAGAGCAAAATTGTTAACCACTGTATGAACAAAATAACATTTACAGGTGGAAGACGTAAGACCACATACAAATGAGCACGATACAATCATGCACACATGAGATCAGGCAGATTCCTATTTCAGATGTAGACAAGCACGACTCATCAGATTGTTTTACTTGACAAATAAAAGGTCCCTTCTTTTGTTAGGACATGTGCACTGTAAAGAATTTTACAATCAGTAAAAAAGGCTCATGCAGTAAAATATTTGAGTACTAAACCAGTCAGAAGGATAGAAACAGGGTAAGAGGAGCCGGACCTTAATAACATTACTGAACAAAAAAAAAAAAACAAATTGTCTTATTATAAATGATGCAGAGATTCTGGAAATCTGCAACCACTACTCACTTTTGAGAGCCTGACAACTTGTATTTGTGGACAGGAAGAGCATTGATCTCTTCATCAGTCATAGAGGCTGTGGGAACATTATCAGCATCCAGTGCTCGCAAAGTTTCATAATCTGCAGAGCCCAAAATACTATGCGATCAAATTTAACTTTCTAAGTTGGAATAGCCGCAACAGGATAGGACTCGTATCCTCAAACCAAATTCTAGAAAAATATATGCCTACCCAAGTCATCAAATTCCCTGTCAAGAAGAGCAAGCTGGAGTCTGAGACCTTGCAACCGTCCCCTGGTGGCAAGAGCAATTGATGGTGGCATATGAAGTCGCAATTCAGTGTGGCCAAGAAGACCACTAGCTGCAACAGCATGAGCCTGGGCCTGAGCTTGAAGTTGCTGACAAGTTGCATACATCCTTAAAGTTGTTGCCATCAAAAAGACACCGAGCACCAGCCAAAGCTATTTAATATAAGTGAGGGGGGAAATGTCAATTATATGTTTGAGTTTACAACTGACTGAAAGTTAATAAACCCATCATTAGAAGAAATACAAACCAGAAAATTAGGAGACATTTGGTGAGAGTTCAAAATCATGAACAGCAATAGCACTGTCATGTCAAAATATAAATTACTATGTAGTTAATAGAATGACAATGGAGATAGATATAACACTAAAAAAGAAAATTAACCATCTAAGTAATAGGTACCTGTGACAAGAAACGCTAGGGAGTTTGTATTAACTGGTCGAGCAGTATGAACTCGCTAAATAACAGAAATAAGATTACATGAGTCCAGAGAGTTAAGAACGTTCATGGATTAGATACAGTTAAATGAAAATAAAATCTAGAAATTCACCACAGCACGCCGCTCAGGAATTAGTCCAGGAAACCCAGTTTCTAGATCTCCTCTCGTGCCTCTGAAAACAAAACTCATGCTTCTGAAAAACTTTGGCAAAATGCACTAGAAACTGGAGCCAAAAATTGTATATACAATAAAAAACAGCAATCCTGTAAAGGAAAGGTTTAAAAATAGTGAGTAATTAGAAGGCATCTCCCTGTTATGCTATAAATATAAATCAGCTTGCAAGCATTGAATAGAAAACCAAAATTAAATATAAACAAGAATACCCACAAATCCACATCTCCAATATTCCTAGAAGCAAAAATAACATCTTCCTTCTTAAAACATCGTCCTACTCAGCCATGAGACCTCTTTCTACAATCAAGCAGCTTATGAACCAATGACTGCAAAGAGTACTCACTAAAGTATCAGGAAAGTTCCACATGTGTAACTAAGTTCCAATCTAAGAGAAAAGGCACACTTAATTTTCAAACCAAAACTTTACTAATTTTAAAGAGATTCAAGCTAACAGATTCTCATCACAAAATCCAATGCAGGTAGATCGAGCCTTGGTGAAAACTTAATAAATGCAAATATTTTTTTACTCCTAATGGATAAAAAAACTTAAACTCTCAGATCTGATAGAACATACAATGCAACTGTATTTAAGAATGTAGTCATATATAAGCATGTAATATATTTACACTGGTCAAAAAATGTCTCATCTTTCTGCGAAATTTTAATGCACCACATTCTTTTTATCTAAAGATAATCCCACAAGAGAGCCTTCTACTTCTAATAGGCCACGAACTAGGTCCAGTTACTGCATTAAGTCATATATAAAACGATATTGTCATCAAATCAGCCCTCAGGTTCCAGCAGCATTGGATTCAAGTATCTATTATTTTAAAATGAAATCTATTCTCCCCCATTTAATAGCATTCCATCATACAAATAAATTTAGTGCCTCCTAGAATTTTTTGAGGTCCTGTGTAAAAAATAATTTGGCTTCACCTTGCAGGAAACTAGGTTGAAATCTAATCCCTTCTCTGTAAGTGAACATGATTTTTTTTTCTTTTCAAAATATTTATAAGAGATCACTCAATTAGCATCCAAAGAACTTCACACATCCGTGTCAATCATTATTACTGCAGAGCAGAAAAAAGATACCATGTCAAAAACCCTGAATCTTGCCATTTATGACTAAATTCTGGCAGTGAATGTCAGAAACTCCGTAATCACCGACAACAATAGCTCAGACGATTCAATACTCTAGCTCATTATTTCTGATTTGGAATTCTAGTTAATTACAATAACCCAAAAAACAACAACAAAAACTGAAAGTTACCTAAAATTACAAACAACATTACAAACACAATTCGAAAAAAATCACCAAATGTGGAAAAGGAAATAACGGATCATAAATAATTAAATAAATTAACACAAGATATAGAGTTTTTACATTCCCAATCAAAAAAAAATTGAGTGCATGCATATGGTGAACACACAAAGTTTCAATTTTTAAGACGGACGAAGGAGAGAGTTTCACTTACAGATACGGGTGTACAGGACGGATCCGAATGCAAAAGCAATAAATGAATGAATGGTGAAGAAAAAGAATAGCGGATCTGTAGTGAGTTGGACGAGTGGACTCGGGCGCGTTAGGGCTTTTTTTAATGTGGATGCATAGATGAAAAAAGCCCGACGCAGCAATTCGCTGAAACTCGGCTGAATTTCTATTTTCTGGATTTTGTTTAGTCTACAGTTCAGGCTACCAGATTCACGACCTAACGACGTCGTTCCGCTGTCGTGCATCTATTTTTTATGTAAAAGATCACCAAAAGAACTAAACAAGCTCCAAAGTCCAAACAGCTTATAAGTCCATTCAACCAAAAAAAACATAATAATAATAATAATAATAATAATTATTATTATTATTATTATTTTATTTTGAAAAAGACTTGGGTGAGATCGTCTCACGGATCCTCTTATGTAAGACGGATCACCCATTAACCTATTAAATATATTTTAAAAGGCCATGTTTGATTGTTATTAAATTAGAATTAGAATTAGGAAAATACCTAGAGAGCAAAAGAAACATTAACAGGATATCAAAAGAAACAAAAGATACATGGAGATGGAACTCAAGCAACAAAGAGATCTACATTGTCAAAGAAGTATACAAAATTTTGCAAAGCAGGAAAATACCTAGAGAGCAAGAAGATGGAGAGGTATATAATAAGGTATGGAAGAGTGCTGCAATCCCAAAAGTACAGCTCATGGTATGGAAAACAATTCATAGAAGACTCGCCACGAGGGTCAATATGAGAAAGAGAAATTGCCTACCTTTAGATGTTGATGTCATGTGCCCATTGTGTAAGATTAGCGAGGAAACGGACGAACATTTGTTAGCCCATTGCAGTTGTAGCTCAAATTTCTGGTTTGAATGCCTCAAATGGATGGGGGTAAGTACTCCTCCACATGAATCGATCAAAAGTAACTTATTGTTGTTTGGAGGTCTGTTTCAGTCAAAAATTGATCAATATGTTGCTTTATTGGTTATATTCGATTAAGAAAAAGTGATAATAATAATAATAATAATATTTTTATTAAAAGTAATTATTTAATAAAAAAATATGACTTTTTCATACATCATGTATAATAACATTTGACATCAAATTTTAAAAGATTAGACATTCATTTATTTTTTAAATGAATAGTATTGATAAATGAAATTTAATTAATTTTAGATAATTTTAAATATCATAGTTAAATAAAATAAATTAGTGCATCTGGCGGCGTGAACGAAAGCATTCGGGCGTTCAACATACCTGTTCAATATATCTTGGCAGCTTAATTATTAGAATTTCAAAAATTTTAAATTTAATAACAACCAAACATGCCTTCTTTTTCATTAATTTCTTTTTAATTTAATTTAAAATATATTTATTTAGCTTAATAGATAGTCCGTCTCACATAAAAGAATCCGTGAGACGGTCTCACCCAAGACCTACCATTTTATTTTAGGGTCCCTTTATTATTATTAAATAAAACACTCACTTCTATTGAATTCACACTCCCTTATTATATACTTAAATAAATCATATATTTATAAAATATCTAAACTACTCTTAATTCATTAAATACACTTCCTATATCCATTTGAAAACTAATTAAATCTCTTTTTCTATACATCATGCCCAATCTGCAAAAATAAATGCCACATTCTCCTGCAAATTAATTAATTAATTCATTTGCTCTTGCTTTTTAGGTTTCTAAAATAAAACAGCAGTCAAGACATGGGGGTGGGTGGTGAGTCACCTTCGTCCATGAGAGTTTCCAATGCTTCTCCGCTCGATTTAGTTACTGTTCCATTCAAGTCTTTCACCCCACCCCACACATACATAAACATGTTACATACAAATATATATATACACGTTTGCAATTAAATGGATAATATACTGATAGAGTTATGGTATGATTGGCAGCAGTTATAATTGTCATCAATGTTAATAATGTTTGTGACTATGATAATGTTTCAGTTATCATTCATTTCCTACTATAAAATAATGATGTATATCAGCACATTTGAGTATGATGAATAATATACACTCTATACTTTTCACTTACGTCTTTCATATGAATATGAATATTACTTTATATTTATAATATTTACATGGTATGATGGAGTTATGATAGATTGGAGCTGAATTCTTGAGTTTAGATATTCAGAATTTTTTTAACAAACAAGACATAATTCATGAAAGAACTTGTGTCTACACACCACAACAAAATGGTGTGGTTGAGAGAAAGCATAGACATTTACTGGAGGTGGCTAGATCCTTTTTGTTTCAGGCTGGTCTACCAATGTTTTTTGGAGCTACTCAGTGATTGATCGTTAATAGTCCGGGCGACCAAGCAACAAAATATCGAACCCAAGGGAATTTAGGATTCGTGGCCTTCAAGTTATAGTCTCGTATTAGTTAGGGACGACCGAGAAGATAGATAATAAAAACAAGAAAAGAAACTAATTACAATATTTTTGGAATTTTCAATGTAAAGAAAATCTTCATGATGCAATTCAAATGGATCAATCATGTAACACATCTAATTGCCTCCCAATTTAAGCTATCATAGTAAGAGCGATCACTATTTTCACCTAAACTCTCTCTCGAGATGAAGAGAATGTAGGCCCTTACAAAGATCCCAAAGTAGCACTTAGGATCGATACCATAGCGAACACCTCCCAATAGGTACTAATTACACGTACGAGTTCCCTAAAAGGTACTAAATCATAGGTAATATTCCCTTTCTAGGTACTATGAATTCACTAAGGTTGGGTTCCCCTCACTAGATTAATTGACCTCTCGATCTAACCTCTCTAGTGTCCACTTATGTAGTTCTAAACATGAGAGGTCGTCTCCAACTCTTCCCACATTAATCCACATAACCCACATGATGAAATGATTAAATTAATTCCTAAAACACATAATTGAACTCTCGTTCTAACCACATGCACTAGATAATTAACCACACAAATCAAACATATAGATTAAACAATTAAGCATCCATAAATGAAACTAATCAAAGCCGGGATTGCAATTTAAATAATATCACAAATTAATCCATAATCTAAACATCACTTAAACATCCAAAATATAGAAAATAAAAAGATAATAAGTAGGATTAGATTACACCTTAATGAAGTTTTACATCCATGAGGATCATCTTTTCCTTAGTGTCCCCACCTTCTTGGAAAACAATAAAATCCTAATCTAGAAAAAATATTTAAACTACGGACGGATCCCTCACTCCGAAAGGGGGAGGGATCTCAACTATGGAGATCTTAAAAAGCTCTCCTTAACTATTGAATCTAATGATTCAATTTAATGGAATTTAATGGGCGAGAATTGATCCATGGTGGCTTTCATGGAAGAGGGTATTTATAGTAGTAAGGGTGAGAGAAATTTGAGTGAGTTTCCAATGTGGGACAAGTGGGTTCATGTAGTGGTAGAGTGAGAGGAATTTGTGGTAAGTAATCAATGTGGGATAATTTAGCTCATGACACCAAAAATGAGATTTATAACAATTTTTTCTTTGGCCCGTTCTTGCTCGTTTCAACTCCAAATCGAGCTTCGTTTTCTCCCACATCTTCCTCTTCACTTGTAGAATCCATTTTTATCAAAATCACCCATTTTTCTGCAAAAATAAACAAAAATACTTTTCTCCAAATAATCAAGCAATTAATAGTATTTTCATTAAAATCATGCTCAATTATTAAATTAAAGCCACAAAAATCCATTTAAAATCTAGGTGAATTTCACAACGATCACTCAGCCTATGTGATCAATAGACTTCCTAGTAGTGTCTTGAAGTGGAAATCCCCTTTTGAGATACTTTATGGCAAGGCACCAGATTATACCAGATTGAAGCAATTTGGTTGTCTTGTTTTTGCTGCCAATACACATCCACATAAAGAGAAGTTTAGTGGCAGATCTCACAAATGTATTTTTTTGGGATACGTGCAAGGTATGAAGGGATACATGTTGTATGATCTTGACTCCACAAATATTTTGGTAAGCAGGGATGTAACTTTCTTTGATCACGTTTTCCCATATCAGTCACATTCTTCACCATCAGTCTTGCCTCTACATCCTAATCAAGAGGATATAATTAGATCTACAGATTTTGGTCCATCAGTCTCAACTATGCAGTCTCCAGCTATCGTGACTGATCATTCCACTACAGAAAAATTGAGTTCACAAGATAACAATTCTGTTGACATTGTTAGGAGAAGCACAGGAATAAAACAAACTCCAGCGAGGCTGAAGGATTATGTGTGCAGTATATTGGAAGATCCTACATCACTTCAAACTTTTTTTACTAAGTTAAAAGGAGAATGAGAGCCTAAACACTACATAGAAGCATCAACTCAATCAGTTTGGATCTCTGCCATACAACAGGAAATAAATGCTCTGGAAGCTAATAATACCTGGAAACTCACTACTTTGCCACCAGGGAAACGGGCCATAGGAAGCAAGTGAGTGTTTAAAATAAAAAGGAAGACAGATGGTTCCGTAAAAAGATATAAAGCAAGGTTGGTGGCCAAAGGATATAATCAACAACAAAGTGTGGATTATTTTGAAGTTTTTTCTCCCGTTGCTAAATTGGTTAATGTGAGGCTTTTCTTATCCATAGCTGTTATGAAAGGGTGGGGCTTACATCAATTAGATGTTAATAATGCTTTCCTACATGGTCATCTATCAGAAGAAGTTTATATGCTATCTCCTCAAGGTTATTCTAAGGCAAATAAAGGTGAGGTCTGCAAGCTTGTAATGAGTCTTTATGGTCTCAAGCAAGCTTCTAGGGAATGGAATCTTGAACTTTGTCAGAAATTAACAGAGTTTGGTTTAACACAATCAAAGCATGATCACTGTTTGTTCACCATGAACAAGGATGGTAGTTTTTTGGTTATGCTTGTGTATGTGGATGATGTTCTAATCACTGGATCTCACGTTGACCTTATTGATAAGCTTAAGAAGTACTTAGATAAAGCTTATACTATTAAGGATCTTGGTCTTGCTAAATTTTTCCTTGGTGTTGAAATAGCAAGATTTGCAGAAGGATTGTTTCTTTGTCAAAAGAAATACATAAATGATTTATTGTCAGATGCATGCATGATGGATTGTAAACCCGTTTCGGTCCCATTACCTAATGGTTTGTATCTATCTTCAACATAAGAGAGAACTGTTACAACATCCAGATAAGTATAGAAGGCTAATTGGTAGACTCCTCTATCCCACTCTTACCAGGCCAGATATCTGTTATTCTGTCCAACAGTTAAGCCAATTCCTTAATTCTCCAACCACTTCTCATTGGCAGACAGCATTGTATGTTCTCATATACCTTAAGGATGCTCATTCCCTCGGTCTTTTCTACCCCGCTGGTGTTCCATCATCTCTCGAAGCATATTGTGATGCTGATTGGGCAGCATGTAAAGACACTAGAAGGATTGTAATAGGTTACTCCATATTTCTTGGAGGTTCATTGGTCTCCTTTAAAAGCAAGAAGCAGAATACATTTTCTCATTCATGTGTTGAAGCAGAATACAAGGCTCTTGGTTATACAGTTTGTGAACTGAAATGGATTCAGTACATTTTCCGGAACTTCAACATTTCTTTGGATTTTCCTATTCCACTACATTGTGATAACAAGGCAGCAATTCACATCACCGCCAACCCTGTGTTTCATGAGAGAACTAAACATCTCGATATAGATTGCCACTTGGTTAGAGATGCATACAAGGAAGGATTCGTTCTACCGATATTTGTGTCCTCTAAGTTTCAGATAGCTGATGGATTTACAAAGATTCTTGGAGGGCAACCATTTCGACAATTTGTTTGCAAGTTGGGTATGAGAATATTCTCTCCTACTCCAACTTGAGGGGAGGATGATGGAGTTATGATATGATTGGCAGCAGTTACAATTGTCATCAATGTTAGCAATGTTTGTGGCTGTGATTATGTTTCAGTTATTATTCATATCCTACTATAAATAATGATGTATATCAGTATATTTGAGTATGATGAATAATACACACTCTATACTTTTCACTTACGTCTGTCATATGAATATTACTTTATATCTATAAACTTACATATACTCGATGATGATGGAAATGACAATAAGAACAAAGCACACAACGGCCACATCAGCATTTGCTCTAGAGTATGTGGAGTGGATGAGTCTCCTCTCAAGTCTATGTCAGTTTTTGGTGATATTTTAGCACCTCTTTTTGCTCATGAATCTGTGAGCATTTTTATCTTAGAAAAGCTCTTCCTCTTTGAGAAAATAAAATGATTCACACCTACAAATATTTTGATATCGCAAAAGAAGAGTATAAAAAAAGCCTAGTTGTGTGAGAGGAGTTGTTGACCCGTTCCAATGAGTGACTGACTCATCGAAACTCTGGATAAAAATGTTAACTCTAGGAATTAATCTGCAAATGCTTTTTTTAGCCGAGAAATCAATGGGATTATGGAGGATCAATGTGGTGTTCACACACTAGTTGAAAATGACAGACTTGAGGGCGAGATTGGGGATGACGATGGAGATATCAAGGTGGCGTTGTCTTGGAGAATGGGGTAAATAAGAGAGAAGTGCATGTATGAATGCAATTGTGCTAGAGGGGGTGGCCGAAGGATATTATAATGGAATCTGCCATGATCAAACTAGAGTGTGAGCATAAAAACTCAATTTGAACGAAATTAGAGAGTTAACATAAAAGCATGAAAATAAGAAAAATTAAGGTTTTTATTTTGGTAAAATAATAATAATAATAAAGATTTAAATGGTATGTATATAATTTTACTTTTAAAAGGATTATTTTGGAATTTTAGAGGGTGTGTATTAAATAAAATTAAGAAATAAAAAGTAAAAAAAAGTGTATTAAGTAGATGATGTGCATTCAATAAAAAGGAGTGTGTAATTAATAACACTCTAGCAATACTAATCCATGTATCTTTAATTTAAGAGCCCAAGTAAGATGCATCAGTTGCATTAATTTTCAGCCTAATATTTTTCTTTTTTTTATACACTCCATAATATAGTTATTCATTTTCTTATTTGTTCGTAATAATACTCTCTCATCTCTCCGTCCGGTGCAATGAGACTCATTTACTTTACACACATTAATTAAAGAGAAGTATTATTTTATATATAGTAGAAATGTATTTTGTAGGTTTTATCTTTTTACCCTCTGTATATCACATCCTCAAATATGGCTGTTTAACTAAGGCAAGGGAAAAAAAAAACTACTTCCATAAACATCATTCAACCGTACATTGACCATACACAAACCAAACATACATTCTAAATTATAATCCCTCCAAACATTTACCAACTTCCCTCCAAATAAGCCAACATGACATGGTTACATAACTATCTGAGAGGGTGGGAGTACTATTTTGTAAACATAAAACATGCATGTCAAGTTGTCAACTAATATCATTCAAAATGATTCCATTATGCTCTCAAGGCATAACTTACATAGTAAAGGAAAGGAAAGAGTGAAAAACCTTTCAACAGAGCTAGCAGAGTGGGGGTTCTAATATCATTCAAAATAATTCCATTATTCTCTCAAGGCATAACTTATGTTGTAAACAAGAGAGTGGAAAAATCTTTCAACTAAGCTGGCAATCCCAAAGTGAGAGTTCGAATCTTGCGCCTTAATGATGGGTACACTATTTTCAAAATGATGTTATTACACTGGCCCAATAATTTCAAGGGCAATTGGCCTTAAGCATGCAATCATTCTCAAATTGGGCTTTGAGCTTGCAACCCATTTTCAAAGTGGGCCTTGAGGAAAGAGTCTCCAATTGGGCCCAATAGCCCGAAGATTTGCAAAGTGTGATACACTAGATTAGACTTTTTTTTAATCTTCGCTAATTATATGAAAATATATCTCAATTTCTTTCCGTTGGAATTCGAACCGATCAAAACAGATTCCATCCAACGGTAGAAAAAATATAAATTTTGAACCAATCTTAATGACAGCCTCAACGGTAAAAAAAGAGGTCTTATAAATGGATGATCATCACAATCATCACGGCGACGTCGTTTCAGAGTGTAGATGCGATGAGGTTGGGCAGGGCTCCCTCCTCTGATCTCCCATTTTCAGACTGATGCAACTATCCTGTGGTAATTCAAACTCTCTTCTCATTATGTTTTGGAGATGCTTTCTTCTTAGCAATCTTTTATTATCTCAGGAATTCTGAACTGGAAAGCAATATTGTTTCGGGATTTATTGCTGTAATGAATGCGAGTGTTCTTGATTTGATGGAACGGTTTGACCGCTCGCTTTGCTTCCATTTGTTCTTTTTTGCAGTTCATGGAATGGTAGGGCTTGTTTGGAATCTTGATCTTCAATTTTAATTGAAACTGAACTAAAATTTGATTTTAATTTAAAACTTTAATTCCTGTGTCCTAAAAAATATGAGGATCTACCTAGAAGAGAAATTAGAGAATCAACAAAAGTACACCAATGAATTCAAATTGAGAATTTAGGGATCAAGTTTCTTTTAAGAATTTGAAGAGAAACAGAGCAATGTAATTAATGTGGAAGAAGATAATGGGATTGCAATGCCATGTATGTGGTAAAGAGAGAGAGTTTATGAGTTTCCTTTATAATTTATAATTCCGTGGTTATCTCATAAATTTGGAATGACAAATATTGAATACAAAGAAATAAATTTAATGATTGATTATATGTAAATATGTATATACAAGGGTATTATTATCTTTTAATATAAAAAATAATTAAATAAATATAATTTGGGGTGTATAAAGAAATTTTGGGAGTGCGAATAACCGCACCCTTATAAGTTATGTGGAAAAACAACTATGCTCATGCAAAAATCCAGATTTCATGCAACGAGCTAACTTTATAAAAATCACATGAAAAAGAATTCAAAATATATAAAAGTCTTAAAACATCTTTTCAATATAAAAAAAAACATTATGCAGTTTTCATGAATCAAAGTCTAAATTATCAAATCACATAATTCAAAATGTTTAAAATCCTACCAATAGAAAACTTAGCCGATATTATAGAAGTAAATTACAAAGATGCAATAACTATAACCATGAGTCCAAGATCCAGTAAGAAAGAAATAATATAAAGAAAAAAAAAATCTCTAAGTAAATTAGACCTATTTCAACTTTCGTCTTTGTCAGGGTTTCCATCTCCAACTAAGTAGGCAACACCCTCTTCTTGTTTTACTTAATTTGAATACAAAAAGAAAAACTATACCTTCACACTTACGTTTGGACGGAGGAAGTATAAATTGTAAATTACTTCCTCCGTTCCACAAAACCCTTCACACTTTTCTTATTTGTTTGTCCCACAATACCCTTCACACCCCAAAAAATATAGAAAAAAAATTTTATCTAACAATCTCAAAAGTTACTTTAATTTCAAATTTGTCACTTATTTTTCACACACATACCATTACTTTATATTTTATATTATTTAAAAATACATATACCTTCTAAAGTCAATAAAATTGATCAAAAAGTATAATTTTTCTTTAAATAATGTGGAATAATAAATGTGAAAGTGGGGACGAAGGGAATATTTGTGTTATTCAATACTAGAAGACATGCTTCATATAATATGTTGGCAGGTCTACCATTTTTAAGGAAGACTAGTTTCAAACCTATGTAAAAGAGCTACCCTATAAGTCTAAATTATTAAGTCCCTTAGAAGAACAAAATGTCCAACTTTATTCCAACCAAAAGACATTATATATAGCAACATAATTTGTACTTTTATGCAAGTTTGTATGCCATACTTGATAGTTTAATTTTTATTTTATTACACAACTCAATTTTAGGTACGTCGGGGTGCAGAGTATATAAGTTAATTTTAAGTTATAATTTCTGATTTTTTTTATAAATTATTTTATCTAATTGAATGATAGATATGTATTAATTAAACAAAATTATTTTAAAATTAGTTCTCACCTTAAAATTTAGTCTACATTATAGTGATTTGGGGCCAAATTTCTTTCTCCTCACAATTAATAAAAACAAAATTTTGATGATAATACTAAAATACTTCAAAATTCTCCCCGGAAGGTTAGGGTACTATATACTAACTTTTATACCTACATAATAAAATTTTGGGTTTATTACTGAAAAAGATTAAATACTCCTAATTACACTATAAAAGAAAAATTATTATCTACTACACAAATTAACAGTAAAGAGACCATATTACCCATAATTAAACCAAATATTTCCCAACGCAAATTTCTTCAATGTAATATCTGTTTCTCTCTCCTAGATATTCTCTGTAATCTCCCACCTCTCGCTTCCACTCTGCGCGGATTTGTCCATTGGCGGCTTGATCAGACTCCGACCCGATCTGATTTATTCTCCATCCATGGCTGCCGCCATATCGATCAGACTCTGACCCGATCTGGTTTCTTCTCCGTCCATGGCTGCCGCCATATTATTTGGTCGTTCGCTGGCCCAAACGAAGTCCTCTAGGGCTTGCATTTTAACCTGGGCCTCTTACTTCATCTCGACAAAATAAAATTGTGCAAATCAAATTCTCTACCGGACCATTGCCGAACATGTGCAAACAAAATGTGAAAAAAAATTCAAAGTAAAATGTGCAAAAATAAAATTGTGCAAAACAAAATTATGCAAACCAAATTGTGCAAATCAAATTGTGCAAAACAAAATTGTGTAAAACAAATTGTGCAAATACATAGGGGTATTTATGGTATCACAATCATAATTGTGTAGTTATGAGTATTAATGCTTTGAGTCATGTAGTTTATAGCAATTATGCATTATTTTATGTATCTAATAGTAAGTGACCCTAAAATTTTATTAAAATAAAAAAATTATTAAAGTAATATTTTCCTTTTAATAATAATAATAATATTATACTCTCTCCGTCTGACCACAATGAAACTTGAATTTTGTCATTTTTGTCCGTCCCAACATAAGAGGTGTGAACTCCTTTTTAGTTAATGGACTCGTACAAAATAATATATTCTTGAACCTACACACCACACTAATTCACATACCCACTATACATTAAATTATTATTTCTCTCTACTCATCTACACATTAAATAATATATCCTTTAATCTACGTGCAAAAAAATATCACTCTTGTGGTGGGATGGAAGGAGTAATAAATAAAATTTTAATTAAAAAAATATGAATAATTTAACTGCATACCAAACAACATTAATGATTATGATAGTTATTTCTTACTATCAAACAAACAATATAGTTGTATCAACGTTAAAAATAAGTATTGGCCGCGGATATCCACACACATAATTTTCCTTCATACACCCATTTCATCATATTTATAAAAATACCAATAAACAAAAAACCTATAATACCCTTAATGAATATTTCTCTCTCTCACACACTCTTAATTCATAAAAAACAACCGCATACACCCACCACTAGATATATATAAAATATAACACTCCTATGCACCTCTAAAATTTAACTCCCTTCTCAAACATCTAACCTCTTCATTTTTTATTTTTTTTTTGCAAAAGAGTGAAAATTCTAACTCAATTCATCTCAATCTCAAAACTCATCGAAGAAATATAATGTCGGATGAAGAATCATCAAAGAGACTTAAAATGTGTTATTTCAGAAGTTTAGATTGATTTAAATGTTGTTTTTAGCACTTGAAGTTAGCTGAAGTCGCGGATTTCACGACCAACCAGGGACGAAAGTTATTAGATTAATTGTCCAATGTCGGACAAAAGTATTAAGATTGTTTGTCCAGTGTTGGATGAAAATTATAGAAACTCTCGTCCGGTGTTGGATGAAAATTATAGAAACTCTCATCCAGTATTGGATGAACAGTGTAATTTTTGGCGTCCAACCAGGGTCGAATATTTATACCCGATTTCAACACAATACATGCTCAATCTTGATGACCCAACAATTAATTTACCATATTTCGATTGAAAATATTGTAGTTTATGCGTTTTGACAAAAATGAAACAATATAACTTCACAATTAGACACTAAAACCCTAAATTTCTAACACATTTGCTTAATTTATAACTCTAAAATTATTAAGTGTTCTACTCTTGTTCTTTCTCCTCTTTCTCTTCCAATTGTAGGGATATGAATTTGGGTTTCTCTTGTATTATTGTTCTTCTTCTCTTCCTCATTGAAAGGATAATGTGGGTAACAATGATGGAAGTATATGAATTTGGTTGAATGAATGTGGTGTTTAAATGAAAGGAGTGGGGAGGGTGTATGAGTGAAGTGAGAATTTGAGTAATTTTAAAAGAATTTGAGTAAGTATCCATAAGGGTATATATGTCATTTAAAGATGGGTGTATTTATCTTTATAATGTTTATAGTATTTTAAACATGGTGTGTGTATTAAGAAAATGGTGTATGAAGTAAAAAAAAGAGGTGTGGATATCCAGGGCCATAAGAATTATTATATTATTTTTTATTTATAATGCGAATTGTTTATGAAATATTCCCGTCGTTCGTCATAAAGGGAATCATTTGTTTTTACACGTGAATTAAAGAGTATTATTATTTAATGTGTAGTAGATAGTTGTATTAGTAAGTATATATGGTCATTTTTTAATTGTATTAGTGGGTGTGTGTGGGTTCCATATAAGTCCCTTGGGGGCAGAAGCTCATAATGAAAAAATGAGATTCTTTAGAGCGGACAAAGAGAATATTTTACTGCTTCACTATAATTTTTTATCAATCTAATATCACTTTTATTTAAATATTATCGCTTCTAATCTATGTTACAAAACTCCTTCCATGAAACACTCGTATTATTAGAAGTGTTTGCCCTTTTATAAATGTTATCCATAATAGGTGCATTGGGTAAGGATGAGTAGCAATAACTGAGAAAAGAAATGCAAACAAGTGTTTAGTTGGGAAGAATATGAGAATCATTGTCTGATTAATTGGCTGATGAGAGAGATGGGGAGAGTCGCTTTCTTTATAATTTAAGTAGTGAAGTTGAGACTCCATTTTCAACGCTGATGCCTAATTTGTTTAATCATAAGTCAGATTCCCTATTTAATATCAAACGACTGCTATATTATATATATATATATATTACTCCATATATTATTAATTAATATTAATATAATAATAATACAGACAATAAATATTTTTGATTACCAGAGAAGTACTGTCTGTAACCCACTCCATATCAACAAATTTACCCCCTCATGTCTTCTGTCACACTGTATAATCTCATCACCTGTTTACCCATATTATTACATAATATAAAATTAATCTTAATATTCATGAAATCTTTCTGCAAAAATTAATATACTCCCTGGTCTCAGAGAATCTTTGTAAATGTGAAACGTTTTTTTATAACAGATGGAGTATTTTAAACTATAATATAATTAAATAGTAATTTTTCAATCACAAAGAATAATATAACTTAATAAAATCAGGTGAATGGTAAACGAATTAATGTGTGACAAAATGTATGCATGAACATGTTAAATGTGGTTGTGTGTGAAACAGGAAAAGGAAAAAGAAATAGGAGGATTGATAGAACCACAGGATAATGATAGAAGAGCCCACAAGAAAGGAATTGGTGGCACAAAATAATCATAATAAAATGACACTCGTGTGTAAGAATCTGAATTAATTTGATGTAAATTGTAAGAAATGATATGCCAACTAATTGAAGCCCTACCCCATATCTACCTCTCTCTATATATATGTCCCTTAACCATTACAAAATTCACACCTAAACATGATCTAGAGCACCAAATTTATCTTTTCTTTTATGATTAAATAATTGAAAATTACTCCATTATATATTATGGAGTACTATATACTCCGTATCCAGATACAAACATTTGTTGAGCTTCACACCTGAATTTTTTTTTACTCTTTAATACATAAAAAAAATATTTTTTTTATATAAATTATTATCTTCTAAATAAAAAAATTACTCTTTTCAAATTATTGAAACCCTGATTTATTGATTACTCTATAGTACATGAAAAATTACTCTTAAAAAAATGAACTATTAACTCTTTTTAAATTATTGAAACCCTGATTTATTGATAACTATAAAGTACATGAAAAATTACTCTTGAAAAAAAAACTATTAGTCTACTAAATAAAAAATATTACACTTCAAAGAATAATTTTTTATGTGCTAAGAGTAATTTTTGCAAAAACAAAGTTCGTATGAACCTAATTCACATCAAACTCACTCTGAATACTGATTAAAATTACAAGAAAACGTACACACTAATTCCCTCTAAATTAAAGTGCTCTCTCATTTTCAATGGAGTTTTTCATATTATTTAGTTTTATTTATAATATAAAATAATAAAGATTGAGATCAATTATGAAGAAAAATCACTAAAAAATATTTATTTTTAGCAACACAATGCAATAAGTTGATAAGTAACAACGGATTGTATATAGATTTATTATGTTTTTATTATTGAAATAAGAATCAATGATTACGAACGGAATTATATATATCAACAGTATTGAATTTTTCTCGCCAAAAATTCACCAATCAGTAATATTTTATAAATAAGAAATATTTATTTTGAGTGATTATAAATAAATATTCTTATAAAGATCATTAAAATACAATCAGTATAGATCAACCTAAGAAATTTGTGGAGCAATTCATTCGGGGATAGTATGCCAACGGGATCAAAACTCACATTATACATTTAAGAAAAGATGTAATTTTAATTGGATGTAACTAGGCCCGAGCCAAGCGAGCTCGAGTAGTGCATACTCGAGCTCAGCTCGAGTAGTTATCGAATCGAGCTCGAGCTTAGCTCGATTTGATAACGAGCTTACGAGCGAGCTCGACTCGAAAATTACTCATCCGAGCTCGAGCTCGGCTCGACTCATTTAAGAAAAACGAGTCGAGCTTTCGAGCCATAACGAGCTTTCGAGCCTAACGAGCCGGATTTTAATTAATATATTTAATATTATATTTAATAATTATTATATTAATATATATAATTATCATTATATAATATTTATTTTAATATTATTATTATTATCGAGCTCTATCGGCTCGGTTCGATAACGTAACGAATATTTCAACGAGCTCGAACTCGAGCTCGAGTAATCACTAGTCAAGCTGAGCTCGAGCTTTAGCGAATCGAGTCGAGTCGAGCTCTCGAGCGGCTCAATTCGTTTAACAGCTCTATATGTAACTGTTAATAGAATATAACAATTCGAATATTCTTATTACATTTGGGTGTTGTTTTAAAAATAAAATTATATTTTGATATTATATGATCGATTTTAATTAAATTATTTGATAAGTGACATGTAACATAAATTGTAACTGCGCTGTAATAAAAATTGTAAAATAAATGTAACTGGAGAATTTCCACAATCAAAATTTTATATTTTGAATTTCAGATGCATTTATTAATTTCTCTAGATCTGATTGTCCTAATTAGTGTATTGTACACGCATCATTACATATTAATTGAAGTAAATATAAAGTATTTATTGTAATTTCTAAACATCATGTTCCAACAATATAAAGGATAGCAGCGGATTATGTGAAAATATAAGAGTGAGGCTCTTGTGTCGGAATATCGTGTTTCTTTGTAATTTAAACCCCTAACAATATATAGAGTTAAATAGAATATGAAGGGGAGAATTGTGTTCCCATGAAGCACGGTGTGTCCCCAGGGACACACAAGTTTTTGCCAAATACTATAAAACTTGTGTGAGTGTTACCGTCTCATATTATAATATCATTAATGAAAATAATATTCAATCAATAAAAAGTAATAATAGAGCATTGAACTATTTTATGAACAATTTATAATATAAATAAAAAGTGATAATATTGTATAGCGAAAGTGATAATATTTTATAACAAAAGTGATACTCCCTCCGTTCCGGAGAAGTTAACACATTTTTTTTGGCACGGAGATTATAACCCGAATCCCCTATTCCACTTTGGTATTCCACTTCCTATTCCATAACTTATTTCCTATTAAAAAAACTATACTCTAGTTAATGACCATTAAATTCTTGGGGCATATTGCGAAAATTTGAGCATTGATTACGACACGTGGCGAGATTATAATACATGGAATAAGAGATGAAACATAAAATGGAATAGATGATCCCATTTGAGGAGATTAAGGAATATAATAATTTAATAAATTGTAAGGTGAGAGAAATAATTTTAATATGTAGAGATAGTTATATTAAAGATGTATGTGAATTTTATGAGAATAAATTAATTATTTTTGAGAGGATTTTATGAACTAAAAAAGAAATGTGTCAACTTTTATGAATCAAATCAAAAAATAAAGTATGTCAATTGATATGAGGTGGGGAAGTAATTAATTACGAAATCCTAGTGCATAATACCAGCTCAAATATCAATAAGAAATTAGACTGAAAAAATCTGCATTTTCTCAAAATCATCAATTATATAATTAATACGTTTACATTAATAATTTTGACAATTCTATTACACAGCTATATGACACATTTGATACTAACTCCCATTATTAATATTCTAGAAACAAAGACTATTTGAGAGGTAAAAAAAAAGGAAAATACCACAATTTGTCCTATATGGGAAAGTCAACATCTTTTTTGTCATACCTTTTGTAATACATCTAAATTGCCCTGAAAATACATGCAATGCCATGAATACCCTCAAGGATGGTCCACCTTTTTGTATTGGAAATGAGTTGACAAGTACAGTTGCATGCAAAATAGATGTGTCAGGGAATATGTTGATTATTTAGGGGTGACACATTAATTAAAGAAGAAATAAATAAGTCTACTAAAATATAACCCCTAATTCGGCGGACAAGCTGAATGAAGTACAAAAGCCAAATTTTAAAATGCACGAAATTAAAATTTTAAATTCCTTAAATTGTTATATTATAATAGGCTTTTTATTAATTAACACATGCAGTAGTATTTAGGTAATTAAACACATGCAACTACCTACCACTCCACTGAAACACACTTCATTAAATGGGGTAAAAAGACCCTGTTTTCACAATCAGTTCATTTATGTAAATTCTTGTCACATTAAACTCTCAACTATCCCCACCAACCAAATAACTTCACCACCAACAAACATAAAAATTGGGCACAGTGGATTCAAACTTCATTCATCTGTATCCACAAATTATTGGAGCATAAAAGGTCATCGACTCCCGCATTTACCCACCGTTTTTGTCGACGGATCCATAGTTAGAGCTAAAGGTAAGATACGAATGTTGTTTGCATTGTATTTTATTTATTACTTTCTTTGAATGTTTTAGGGTTTTTAGGGCTTTAGGGTTTCAAAAACGCATGTTCGCTGAGTAAAATGGTTATATATATCCATGTCCGCCAAAGAAAATGGTGAAGTATGCATGTAATATGCATGAATACCACTACGTACACCCATCGTAGACTTTTCCGCTAATATGCATGGTTAATTGTGCATGTCCACCCATTATTTGAGACTTATCGTCCATATCCGCCTATTATTTGACAATATTTCAGCTTGTCCGCCGAAAATAGAAGCCCAATTTAAGGAGTCCGCCAAAAGTAGTTGCCCAGTAGATCCTGTCCGCCGAAAATTTAGCCTGTCCGCCGAAAATTTAGCCTGTCCGCCGAATATTGAGCCTGTCCGCCGATGTTTTCCCCATATTTGCGCATGTCCGCCGAATCTGTACCATATATGACCCTGTCCGCCGATTTTTTCACCCTATATGAGCATGTCCGCCGATTTTCTCACCCTAATTTAGCATGTCCGTCGATTTTTTCACCCTATATGAGCATGTCCGCCGATTTTTTCACCCGTAATGGTCTTGTCCGCCGATTTTTCCTTCCTAAGTGAGCATGTCCGCCGATATTTTCATCCTAATTGAGCATGTCCGCCGATTATTTGGTGGTTTTTGAACATGTTCGCCGATTTTTAATACATTAGTGAGCATGTTTGGCTATTTTTTAAGCATATTATATGATGTCTTCCGATTATAATAGACATGTTCGTCGATTTAGGACCTTAATTGAGCTTGACCTCAATTAATTATCGTTTTGTTGAAAGATTAGGCATTGGATTTGAAATGGGAAATTTTTGTATATGGTGGGGCGGCTGGTGGCAAGGTTTAGAGTATGTACGTGGCCAACAGACGAGCTTAGTTTTAAATTCAGATCAGCTGACGTTGGATTTTATTCTTGGGCATGTGCACAGTTTAGTTTGCGTCGATTTGAATCATTTCAAATATGTTATACACACACTTGTGGACATCGGTGGTTGTATAACAAAACATAAGGTGAAGGATGATATGGATATAAGGGGGTTGTATCAGCAGGTTGATGAGCCGATGCTGTTTGTCACAGTTAAGGCCATACCACAGCAATCAGTTGATAATGGTTGCACTAGTGCTGCGCCAGTGGGGAGCAGATATTGGACCGACTTACTTCGGTCATAAATTCCATCTGTCAATATTCATTGTCCCGAAGATTTGGCCGGACCGAGCACGAGTATAGGTGTGGGCGTGTCGAGTCGTACGACAAATATTGATTTAAACATTGAGTATGCTAGCGAACAGCAGGACGAAGTAAGTTCATGTCAACATATATCTTTTTAAATGCATTTAGTATAAGAATAAAATTGGTGCAATAAAATCAGTATCACTTACTGCTAGTGCAAATGAGCATCCATAAAAGTTGATGCGCTGCTGTTTGCCTAACTCTTGCACCGTAGTTTTTACAGAGTCCATATGGTGCAGTAGGGTTAGGTATGTGTACTTACCCCATGGGAAAGAGTTCCACAGGTCATCATTTTCAGCTAAGTACCATACCCAGGGCTCTATGTATGCTTTTGACGTATCCCGGCCTAGCAAAAAGTAGTACAGCAATAGAATGTTGGCCGCTTTCACCGCATTGTGGCCCTTATATTTGTTTTCACTGAATCTTCGCATAAAGTCATCAACCAGGACCCTCTTCGAACGAAATGTAGCAAACAAACTGTGTGCAGGTGGCAGATATGAATCATTCGGGTCAATATCCCCACGGTCCTCAAACCCTAGTCCCATAACACGCATAAACTCCATGGGTGTGAAGCTAAGAATTGTATCAGACACCCTGAAGTACCGGGAGTACATATCTGAACCAGGGATTACAACCTCCTGAGCCATCAGCTGAAATAAAGCTTTAGGAGACCCGTAATCTGAATCCAAATCCCATAAATGCCCGAAATAAGATCTTCTGAACCTCCGCACTGTTTGATCGCCACTCTTTGTAAGCACCTCGCGTATGTAATTAAGAGCTTTGGAAGGCCTACAATAACCTTTAATCCCGACTTTTCGAGTTTGAAGTCCACTGCGTTTCCAGCTCCACTACAGTGCATGCCAACTCGATTAGATATAAGACGTGACTACATTTTATACATAAAAACATCGGCGGACAAGCACAGTAAAGGCACAAAATTGGCGGACAAGATATTTTGTACTACAAATATTGACGGATGAGGACACTTTACATACAATTATCGGCGGACAAGTTCAAATACACTAGAAAAATCGGCGGACAGGCACATTAAAGGCACAAAATTGGCGGACAAGCTATTTTATGCAGAAATAATGGCGAAATAATGCTGACTCATGGTCAAAAACTTGGCGGACAGGCTCAAATAACTCATAAAATCGGCGAACAAGCTCAAACAGGGCCAAAAAATTGGCGGACAGGCTATTTTGTACTACAAATATTGACGGACGAGGACACTTTACATACAATTATCGGCGGATAAGTTCAAATACACTAGAAAAATTGGCGGACAAGCACATTATAGGCACAAAAACGGCGGACAAGATATTTTATGCAGAAATAATGGCAAAAAAATGCTAACTAATGGTCAGAAACTCGGCGGACAGGCTCAAATAACTCATAAATTCTGCGGACAAGCTCAAACAGGGCCAAAAAATTGGCGGACAAGCTATTTTGTACTACAAATCTTGACGGACGAGGTCACTTTACGTACAATTATCGGCGGATAAGTTCAAATACACTAGAAAAATTGGCGGACAAGCACATTAAAGGCACAAAAATGGCGGACAATCTATTTTATGCAGAAATAATGGCAAAATAATGCTAACTAATGGTCAGAAACTCGGCGGACAGGCTCAAAAAACTCATAAAATCGGCGGACAAGCTCAAACAGTGACAAAAAATTGGCGGACATGCTATATTATACTACAAATATTGACGAACATGGTCACTTTCAATACAATTATCGGCGGACAAGTTCAACTACGCTATAAAAAGCAGCGGACAAGCACAGTAAAGGCACAAAAACGGCGGACAAGCTATTTTAAGCAGAAATAATGGCAAAATAATGCTATCTAATGCTTAAAAACTCGGCGGACAGGCTCAAAAAACTCATAAAATCGGCGGACAAGCTCAAACAGGGCCAAAAAATTGGCGGACAAGCTAAAAAATATTAGAACAAATATGCCGACAAATTCAATTACACTACAAATTACAATGAAATTTTCAATTATACTCAAACATACACGGCAAATTCATACGGTGCAGACTCTACTTCCTCGGGGGACAAGAACAGTTACCAAATTCAAACTCTACAGTAACAACTAACACATTCACTACTCTGTACATTAAATCGCAATTATGCAAAACCCTAAAATCCTAAAGACGGAATACTTGGTTATCCATATTTGCTACTGCTAATTTTCGACGTGGAGATGACGATGGATTGAACGACACGCCGGAGGCCCGGACGGAGCGCTGTGCTCGACAGAAAAATCGAGAGTTTGAGAGAGAGAGAAAGGGAGAGTATGGGAGGGATGAGTGCCGATGAAAAGAGAGAGAGAGATACAGGGAGTAAATAACAAAAAAATTTTGAGATAAAGGGGTCAAAGATTCTCTCCCCAATTTCAATGCCATTAAAAGCGCTGCTTTTAACCGCTGGGCAGTAATCACGAGATTTCAAAAAAAAGGGAAAGATATGACATGTGTCAGGGGGTAAATTAGGAATATACACAAAAAACAGGACAAATTACATGTTTTAAAAAGGATAGAACAAAAAAGATGTTGCATGGGTCATATAGGGCAGAAAAAATGCTGTCCCTAAAAAAAATTCTAATCTTTTACAAGATGTCTCCTCCTTCCATCTTTCAACTTTCCACATGGAGTATCTCTTATGCAAAACAATTTCAGCAGAACTATATATGTGATCATCACATAAATTTTAACTAGAAGTAGCAACTCGTACTATTGAATTGTATTTCACAGTAACACTATAACAATAAATTCGAACATCACTAGAATCCATTCCGTCACGAATAATTTTAACCCTAATTATAAATAATTGACTTAAATTAAATGAGTTAAGGATATACTCCCTCTGGTTACATATTTTCAATTTGAGCGTCACAATTATATTTTACCTTTTTTATATAAAACTCATATAAAATAATAAAAATATTTCAATAGGACCATCAATAATACTAATACAATTATTCACTACACATTAAAAAATTACTTATGTCATCTCAATACACATTAAATAATACATTCCAAAAGAAACAAACCTAACTATTAGAACGAGAAAGTAATCGATATTGTCGTTGTATATATATGGAGATATATTTATAAGAATATATATCGTCGCCCACTGATACATCAACACACACGTATCGACAAGCACATACGGACAGTGTCTTGAGATATTTGATCAACCATCTTCTTCCCCTCCTAAACCCCAACATACAGAGAGAGAGAAAGAGTCATGAATTGTTTTCATCTTCTCTATGGAGAATTACTCCTCTGCTGCGCGCTCTTCATGCACCTTACTTCATCCTCACTCTTTTTCCCCCTCAAAACCACCCTAATCTCAAACAACTTAATCCCACGGTCACCAAACAAGCTCGCCTTCCGCCACAACGTCACCCTCACCGTATCTCTCGCCGTCGGATCACCCCCACAGCAAGTTACCATGGTCCTCGACACAGGCAGCGAGCTCTCCTGGCTCCACTGCCGCAAAACCCCCACCACCCCCCTCACCTTCTCCCCCCACCTCTCCACCTCCTACCGCCCAATCCCCTGCTCCTCCCCCACCTGCACCACCCGCACCCGCGACTTCACCCTACCCGTTTCCTGCGACCCCAACAAACTCTGCCATGCAATCCTCTCCTACGCCGACGCCTCCTCCGTCGAGGGCAACCTTGCCTCCGACGACTTCCACCTCGACGGATTCTCGGGTATGGTATTCGGGTGCATGGATTCCGGGTCATCCTCCAATCCGGAGGATTCCAGGACAACCGGGTTGATCGGCATGAACAGGGGATCCTTATCCTTCGTCTCCCAAACGGGGCTCCGGAAATTCTCCTACTGCATTTCCGGCCGCGACTCCTCCGGCGTACTCCTCTTCGGCGACGCCGATCTCCCGTGGCTGACACCATTGAATTACACTCCATTAGTTCAGATGTCGACTCCATTGCCGTATTTCGATCAGGTCGCGTACACGCTCCAATTGGACGGGATTCGGGTCGGGGGTACGGTACTCCCGTTGCCGAAATCCATATACGAGCCAGACCACACCGGAGCGGGGCAAACGATGGTGGATTCGGGTACACAGTTCTCGTTCCTGCTCGGGCCGGTTTACGCGGCGTTGAAGAAGGAATTGTTGAGGCAGACGAAGGGGATCCTGCGGGTGTTGGAGGATCCGAATTTCGTGTTCCAAGGGGCCATGGATTTGTGCTATCTGGTTGAATTGGGGGGGAAGGGTTTGCCGGCATTGCCGAGCGTTGATCTGGTGTTTCGCGGGGTGGAGATGAGGGTGCAGGGGGAGAAGCTGTTGTATCGGGTTCCGGGTATGACCCGGGATAAGGATGGGATTTACTGTGTGACGTTTGGTAATTCGGATCTGCTGGGGGTGGAGGCGTTTGTGATTGGGCATCATCATCAGCAGAATATGTGGATGGAATTTGATCTGATGAAATCGAGGGTGGGACTGGCTGAGTTCAGCTGCGATTTAGCGGCTCAAAAACTTGGATTAATTTAGCTTCTTTTATTATTACTTCAAATTAATTTCATTATTTTTTTAGGGGAAAATTTAATAAAGATTAAGTTGGATAACTCCAATTTTGGATTGTAAATACATTAATTTCTATCAAACTCTCGTGATATTTATTAATGTGATTACAAATGAAATAATTCTTTATACTCCAACCTGTCCAAAATGCTCCTGTTTAATGTTTTAATTCATACTTGTTTTTTAAAAAAAAATTACTAACTTTATTAATTTTAGGGGATTGAGTACAAAATAATAAAGTAATGATACGTTTGTGAAAAATGAATGATAAGATTTACATTAAAAAAATCTGAGGTTAATTGTTTGTCTGGGGCTCGCCGCGCCCTTCTATGGTTGGGGGAGGCTTATATATCTTATCTATTTTTGGTTTTACTGTTTGTTGTTTTGTCTGGTTCAATAATACCACCTATCCTAGCGAGTTTTACGGGCCTACCGGACCAGAAACTTCTCAGGCTCAAGGATTTACTTTACCCACTAATTTAGGTAAATATCTAATGCGCTCCCGATCGGAGAAGTCATCTTTGGAGGAGAAACTATGCATTTTTTGGACCGCGTGCTCCTTGGTTAGAACCTCTAAGAGGTCCAAATGGATTAGACTTGAGTAGGTTGAAAAAAGACATATAACCTTGGCAAGAATGGCGTTCCGCATAATATATGATTCATGCTCCTTTAGGTTCTTTAAATTTTGTGGGTGGCATAGCTGTCGAGATTAATGTACTCAATTATGTTTTTCCTAAAAGTTGGTTAGCTTTGTTCTAGGATTTTTCTTCCTCGTAGGTCATTTGTGGCATGCGAGAAAGGCTCGTTTTTTATAGAGTATGAAAGATTTTGTGAGACAAATGAATAAGAAAAGTAGGAAAAGAGGTAGGAGTAGTATTTTCTTTCCCATTACAAATTATGTATTCGTTATATTTCCTTTCTATACTTCATATTACATTCAAGTTTATTCTTGTGCATTCTCAGGTGCTTAAGGTAAAATAATTGTATTGAAAGATAATTTTAATTAATAATAATATTATTCTTTTATAAAAAATCTCGATTGAAATATGAAGTATTAATACATGACTATTTTTTTTATTCTCATAAATTAAGAATATAAATGCCGGATACATGCAAATATTTAAGTTGAATGCTCATTTTATTATAGAATGATACTCTTATTAATTAAAATAAATAACTTCTAAAATGAAATACTCCCTCCCTCTCGGAGTTAAGTTCACTGACACTGTAGATATAGAGTTTAAAAAAGTTACTTTTTGACCAACTTTATTCACTTTTGAGGGGTATTGTGGTATTTTTAAGTAATAAATAAATTATAAAGTATGTTATGTGTGTTATGTGAGAGTGATATTTTTGAAATTAAGATAACTTTTGAGGTTGTTGGTTAATGTGAAGTTTCTTTTTTTTGGTGGTAAACATAAATGTGGGACGGACGAACACGAAAAGTGTGAAGATACATATGGGACAGAAGGAGTATAATTTTTAAAATACTAAAATAATTTTATCAATAGAATTAGAATAATCAGTGCACAAATAACAGCTGGATAGAATAAACTTCAATAATCATCTTCTCAAATCTTTCTTATTTAAACATACAAACCCTATTAATTTTTACTCACTTTTTACTACTCCCTCTGTCTCCTTTCAGATGACAGACTTTTTATTTTAGGTTGTTGCATAAAAGTTTGCATATTCCAAAAAAAGCAAAAAGTAAAAAACAACTACCCTTCTCATACATTTTATTTACAAAAAAAATCATCTCTACCTAACATATTTTATTAATTATTTATTAAAAAAATATCTTATACCCCTAAGTTACCACTTTCTTAATTTCTGTGCCAGAATTGGGGATGCAATCTTTTGTGGGATGGATGGATTATATATTATTAATATCTTTTATCCTTCTTTTATCTTTTATCTCATATCAATTAATACTCAATCAGTATAAAATTTAAATGAGATAATAACTCTCAAGTACACAACTTATGTGAAATTAACTATTAAATATAAATACTCTCTCCATCCCGCCCAAACGTCACCGATTGTTTTTTGAGCGTAGATTAAGGAGTATTATTATTTTATGTGTAGTAGGTAGTTGTATTAGTAGTGAGTGGTGGGCCACATGTGATACCTTTTTACTAAAAGTAGGAAATTGGGACATTTGGATGGGACGGACGCCCAATATATTAAAATGAGGACCTTTCAGTGGGACGGATGGAGTACTATTTTAATCCTTACTACTAACTACATAATTTATATGTAGATTCCCCGTTTTGGCCAATTCCTACATTTCCACAACCAATTCAAAAATTAAATCCCACATTTTCTAGAAATTGCGCAACCAAGAAACTCAATTAAAAAACTAAATCTCACACTTTCCATAAATTGCACAACCAACTTGAGAAACCCAATTCTAAAATTAAATCCCACATTTTTCATAAATTGTGCAACAAACAATTCAGATTCTGCTTAAGATCCGTGCAGATTCTGCTTAAAAAATGCAGATTTTTTTAGGGTTTTTAATTAATTTGGTTGTACGAAATGCAGTTATAGTATAAATGCAGAAATTTTGTTGAGGGAAGTTGAAGCATTTTATGATTCATAAAATGCATCTTGTGCAATTATTGCATATGGTGCATGAAATGCATCTTGTGCAATTATTGCATATGGTGTATCAACAATCGTTATAGTATAAATGCAGAAATTTTGTTGATGGAAGGTGAAGAAACATTTTATAGTTCCATAAAATGCACCTTGTGCAATAATTGCATTAATGGAGTTTTTTTTTTTAAAGAAAGGTGGAGGAGCATTTTATAGAAATATGATTAAGGAAAGTTTAGAAATCCCAAACATCAAACTTGTGAAATGTGGAACAGATATCTTGATGACATTTATTATAATTAAGGGTATAGTGAGTATTTTAAACTTTAATTTGTATCTAGAAGTAATTTATTTTGGATAATGTACCTAGAAATAATTATATAGAAAGAGTGTATCTAATAGTGATAATTTCAATTTAAATTTTATCATGCTAAAACTCAAAATCATTAAACATGAAATAACACTATTCATGCTTATTTAAATTTAAAAATTAAACTTAAATCCAAACCAAACATAGATGTTGAAAAGAAATTTAATATAGAAATAGAAATTAGTAATTAAGTATTCTGTTTAAAAAAAAAAAATCTTCACTTTTTTCTTTATTCAAACTTAGATTAAGAATAATGTTACTTTTATGAATATTTTCATAAGTTTGATAATAAATGAAAAAGTATATTAAACGTATCAAGTATAGAAACCATTAATGTAAATAAAATGTAAGAAGAATGTAGTTATTTTGGTATTTTTAGAAAAGAAAAATTTTTTCTTGAAATTGAGCAAAGGGAAAAATGTGAGGGTTTTTTTTAGAGGGATAGTATTAATTAAAGGGGCATTTATATTTAATTAGCAAGTGTGGATAAATTAATTTGTGTCCAATTAAGTGTTGGTTTGTAGTTGTGGAAGTGGGGCATATGAAAAGGGACAAATATTTGGGTTAAATGAGGATGGAAATATTGAATTAGGCAATGTTGTCCGTTTGTTCTGACTTTTCTTACAAAGATCATGTCAGTGACAACTGTTGGGATGAGTTATGCCCATTTACCAACCACTTACATTTGGATTCTTGCAACACATTTTTAGTTTTTTCATAAATAGAGAACACATTCTTTGAGATTATCTATATTTTTAATTAGATTTTTTATTGAAATATTATAATTTTATTATTAAAGTAATTATAACATCTAATTTGTAATATGAATTATTAATGAAATAATTTATTAAAGAATTATTCATTTTCATTCAAATATTATCTGCGGTATGTCTTTAAGAACTCGTTACATGTATCACATAAGTGCTTGATATGAATATGATACTTTCTTTTGAGATATTTATATGTAGGGGAGATTACAATTGGGTACACACAAAAATCCTTAATTACTATAAGATACAAACATACAAAATTATTATTACTAACTATAAAAATATATAGTGATATTCCAATATTACCCCTACAATGTGCTGCACATAAATATTGTGTGCAGCAAAGTGTGTGCAGTAACAAAAGTGTGTGCAGTAAAAAAAGTGTGCACAATAAAAAAGTGTGATGGTTTGGCGACTGTAGGGAATTTTCCGGCAACCTGTCGCCAGCGGTACGGATTTTTCGGCGGCGGCAGTTTTCCAGCGGCTGGCCGGCGGCGGTGGTCCGGCGATGGGTGGGGGTTAGGGTTTGTGGTTTAAAAGTGTGAGTTTAGGGTTATAATTGATATTTTACTTTAATATTTTGTATTAAATAATAATTATTTTAAATCAATGTATCTAATAGTAATTAGGGTACAAATTGTGTACCTATTAGTAATTAATCGTTATAGGGTGAGGGGAGGATGTAAGATGAGACATCAATTATAAAAGTATGATTATCAGTAACGGATTTAGGATTTTGTTCAAGTGAACCTAAATAATACTCCCTCCGTCCCGGGAAGTATTTCGCGTATTGGTGTGCGCGGAGTTTAAGAAAATTTTGTATTTTTATGTATAAAGTAAGAAAGAGAATATATATTTTAGTTGATTTAATGAAAAATGTGTGTAAAGTTATTGAGAGATGTGAAAAAAGTGTGTAAAGTTTTTGGGAGATGTGAAAAAGTAAGTATTATATTGGGATATGTGTAAAAAGTGAGTATTAGTATAATGTATTTTTTACCAAATTTAGTAAAAGTAAAGTGTGAAATACTTTGAGGGACGGATGAAAAAGGAAAGTGTGAAATACTTTGGGGGACGGAGGGAGTACTCAATTTCTTTCATACAATGGTTCACATTTATTATTTTATAATTTTTAAGAAAAATTACTTTATTTATCAATTTTATTAACTTTTTTTAAAATGTTATTTTAGTATTTTTAGTTGTGTTGGGTAAGAATAATAATTTTAGAAATAAAGTCTTTAGAATTATTAGATAAAAGATGGTATTTCTCTTTCAGTAGTGTATAAAGAATGTTATGGAAAAAGCACATGATTAAGGGGAAGAGTTTATAAGACGAAAGAATACATTACTCTACATATTATAAAATTAATTAATTAACTACAACAATATAAATATTAAAGAAAATATTTTATTCCATAATATACAGTGTTTATAAATAATTCATTAATTAAAAAATGATGAGAAAAGTTTAATAATTAATATTATCTCATACTTCCACTATTCCATTCAAATATTTATATATATATATATATTTTATTTTTCGAGATTAAGGAATACAATTTTAGTAATTTCTTTGATACTGCTCCACAGTATTTTAGAATAACACAATTTTTTTTTATATATAATTTGTTGTTTTGATAGTGCCACACATTATATTCAATAATTTTCACGAGTCTTAAAAATTACTTAATAATCATAGTATCATATGAGATACTTAATTGAAAGTCCGATGTAATTTGAATCGCGTTATAAGATTAGACATCATTTCACTCGAAAACATCATATAACAGTTGGATGTTAGCTCACCCGCCGTATACGGTCGCTTCTAATTACTCATCTTCCATTTTAAAGCAATAATTAATTAATAATTTTTTATTTTTAATATTTAAAAATGGCTAAAATTTGTGTTCTCTGAACATTGTGCTACCAAATACTCTTTAATATTAAAAAGTATATATTTTAATATAAGAACGTTTATCCTTTATTTTCTAGAAAAAAAATATATTTAATGAGAGTGCATATTATTTAGAATAAAATATTATACCATTGTAAATTAAAGTGTATACTCTTACACATCTTTTGCACCTGAGAACATTAATTATTATCTCTTACTATAAATAAAGCTATATTTTTATTTCAAAACTGTATTCATACTTTCACAAAGTGAAATAAACTCAATTCAATCACTTCACAGTATATTTGAATTTTAAAATTTTCATTAACACGCATAACACACTTCATAATTTGATTATCGAAAATTATAAAATTAAAAAAAAATCAAACTATCTCTAAAATTTAATTAAAAAAATACTCGAACTCCAAATCTAACTACAAGTAATTATTATGAATTTTTTTACGGGAGAAAGATAGTTATATATGGTGATTCTATAAGCAACTTGCTCAAAAATTTAGGTGAGAATTGATAGTGAGACCTATTGATGTGGATAATATTAATGGTAATAAAATTAATTAATGGAATGAACTGAATAACTGTTAAATTAGAATAATTAAAGAATTTCAATTCTCTACCTCGTAAAAAAAAAAAAAATCTATTATTTCACTATATGTATTCTCTTTAATATTCGATCGACATCATATATTCAAATAAAGCCTCTTCTCTCATTAATTTCAGATCGACATCAAATTCAAATTGAGCCACCGCTTTACAGTTAACGTGCATACCTTTTTTATAACATAATTGTGCTTTTGAAAAAGATTAAGTTGAAAATCTTTTTTATTTATTTGTCTATTTGTATTTTGCTTCAGCGGACAATTATTTATTGAACATGTTTTGTGTGATATACTATTATAAAATAAATTTTATGATATTTATAAAACTCACAATACTTTTATGATGTGTTAATCTTGACATTTGAGATTCAAAAAATTTTAGAAGAGCAATCCTCAATTACTTAAATTTTAAATAAATTTATTTGAATTACATTATTGGTTAATGTATTGTAAATTTACAAAAGGAATCATAAATAAGTATATTATAAAAAAATTATATATATATATATATATATATATATATATATATATATATATATATATATATATATATATATATATATATATATATATATATATATATACACACCAAAGCGGCCACATGATTAAAGAATGTAAACATTTATAATAAGAAAATTAAATATATATTCAATTAATTTATGACTGACAAAAGGCTAATCGGGGGAGAGGATTTAGTTTATAGGATATATTGACTGTCGGAAATGCCAGTCGGGGAAGGAGAATTAGTAAGGGGTATCCATCTGACAATGTCAGTCGGAAGGGGGAGGGTAATTAATTAGTTATATTAATTAGAAGGCGGCAGAGCCATCCATATTACGCAGAAGTAAAACAAATGATATGAAAATGTTACAATTGTTTTGTTCAATACTTTGGTACTTAGACTTCACAAAGTTTCTTATAATTGTAACACTCACACTCTGACTTACTTAAAATTGTAACACTCACACTCTCACTCACTTATTATCACTCAAAAAGTTTCCTTGATACTCAGACTTCTCAAGGTTTTATCACTCTTAGAACAATTCCTTGATATTTAGACTTCTCAAGTAATACAATACTCACAAGATACTCAGAATTCTTGAAACTCTCGGAATTTTTCAAGCTCTCAGGACTTTGTCTCCACTTTTGCCCTCCCTCTAGGGTTGTTTTGCAATTTTGGAGGGGTCTTCAATAATTAATTGCTGAGGTCTTTCTGCAAAAGTGGAGGAGCAATTTTGTAATTATTTTGTACAGTATTTCTTCAGGTAGTACCATACCTGTCTGCTCCTGTTTTAGGGGACAATGCTCCTGTGTTATCCAAGATTATGGCTGACGTGTTCATCATATTTTTTAGGGTTGGTTACTATCCACTACACTCCCTAAGCGTAATTAACTGATAGATACATTCTAAATTAACTCTTACTACTAACTACAAAATTTATGTATGTATTTCCCTTTTTGCCCTAATATCCAAATTTAGATTTTAAATGCAGATTTTTCTGCACGAAATGTAGATTTTAGTTAAAATGCAAATTTGATTGGGGTTAAGTTGATTTTTTTTCACGAAATGCAAATTCCGGTTAAAAAAAATGCAATTTGAATGAGGTTTAGTTGATTTTTTTTTCACGAAATGCAGATGTTTTAATAGTTAATTTTCTGCATGAAATGCAGATTTTTTATGTAGTTAATTTTCTGCACGAAATTACACGAAATGCATATTTATCTTCCAATTCTCGCAATTAATGATATTTTTCTGCACGAAATGCAGATTTGTTTGGGGGTTTCTAACAACATGAATAGGAATTCATGGGAATTAATCATAATTCATTATGACAAGTCAAGGGGTTTCTAACAATATGAATAGGAATTCATGGGAATTAATTATAATTCATTATGGCAAGTCAAGAAATCTTAAAGTGAAATACGTTGAGAGTGGAAGAGATATTATTGAGATATATTTTAATTAAGGATATATTTGGAATTTTAACTCTAAAAATTGTACCTAATAATAATTTATTTTTATGGATGTATCTTAACATAATTATACATAGGAAGTTTGTACCTACAAGTAATTATTCCTATTTTTTAATTTTTTTTTTAAGTCTGGAAATGACTTTTGTCCTATTTTACAACATGATACGAATATGAGTGGATCCTATCATCTGCTACAGAAATAATCATCTTTTTTTCTTTTTTTTTAAAGAATATATATATGTATATTGGCATATTCTCTACTCCATTTGACCATTGAAGGAGTCGTGGATTGAGTCACAAATACTCTCAGCTAGAGCGTGAGAAGAGTAAAAAGGAAACATATAAATAGCTCCCCATTTGGAATTGTAACACATCTTTTTTTTTTGGAAAGGAATTTTATTATCTTTAGGGTATGAGAATTACCCCAAAACATAAAGAGTATAAGTACAAGTGAATCACAACTAAAATACTATCTATTACATCAAGACAATACAACAAAACTAACAATTTTCTATCAAGCAACTACTCGGGTCTCCAAACTAATCAGCATATCTAGTATTCTGCTTCAGTCTTTTTTTCCTCCATGTCCACCAACTCCATACTTGGGCTTTTATTTCATCCATGTTCTTCCTCAAGTTCCATCCTACATCTTTAAATACTATATTGTTTCTACTTTTCCATATCACTCATACCGTGCACATCCATATATCAATTGCTAACCTATTTTTTTCTTTTTTTTTGAAATAAATTGCTATATAACATTAAGTTCACCTGGACTTTGTTGCTTAATGGTGTCTGCATCTTTAACCACTTGAGAGTTTCTAACCACAATTTTGTTGAGTATTTGCAATCACAAAATACGTTTGATATTGTCTCTTCGATGTTTCTGCATAGCGTACATTTTGTATCTCCAAATGGTGGTAGACTTCCTCTTTTCCGAAGCTCAGTTGTAGTTGTCAATCTTCCTTTGATAAGTCGCCAGACCATCACCTTAATCTTTGGACATGCGTTGTTATTCCAGATTATTTTATATGCTATCACATTTGCTTCTGTCTCTGCCTTCCTTTCTTCTAGTAATGCGCATGCTTCATTTATTTTGTAGCCTTCCTTTGTGTTCAGTTCCCACCTCCAGTAGTCTTCACCATCTATAATTTTGTACCTGTCAAGTATATCAAACAAGTTATGACATTCAACACGCTCCCATTCTCTAAGATTTCTCCTCCATTCACAATTTCATACCCAATTCTCCCCTACCCAACCACCCATATCTTTAACAGACTTATCCCTCCCTATACTCAACTTATATAATTTAGGAAATTCATTTTTGAGAGTTACATCATAACACCACTTATCAACCCAAAAGATTGTATCCCCCCTCCTACTACTACTCTCTTCACATTCTCTTCAAATCATTTACCCTTCCCATCTCTAAGACTCGCCAACACACACCCCCACCAACCTTTTCCTCTCTCTTCTAAACCTAGCGCCTCTCTCCCCACTAGCCCATCATGTCTGCCAAATTGCCTAGCTATAGTAACTTTCACCCAAAAACTATCATTTTCTATCAAAGCCTTCCAAGCCCATTTACCCAAAATATTTTTATTATGACACACCAAGTTCCTTACCTACCCCCAAGCCCCCAATATCTTTGGGACGAGTTATATGGTCCCATTTCACCCAAGAGAGTTTATTCGAGCATACTTTTTCACCCCATAAGAATCGACATTGTAAAGCCACTATAGATTTAACGACACTTAAGGGAGCTCGAAAGATCGACATAGTATATGTAGGAATAGAAGAAAGTACCGAGTTAATCAAGACCACTCTGCCACCCATGGATATATTAAGACCTTCCCATCTTCTAATTCAGTTTCTGACTTTATCAATAACATAATTCCAATCACTTGTTTTTTTATGTGAACAACCTACCTTTGTGCCCAGATATTTCATTGGCAAGGAACCAACTCTGCACCTCAAAACCCCTGCAACATCCGTCACCACCCCATCTTCAGTATTCAAGTAAATCAAAGAGCATTTGGAGATATTTATCTTTAGCCCCGACAACCATTTCAATAGTAGTAGCATCCTTTTCATGAAAACAACATTTTTTAAAGACGCTTTCCCTATGAAAATCGTGTCATCTGCATACTGTAGGTGTGTTGCTTTCATCTTTCCTCTCTCTATCTCCAATGGATCGAACATACCCATCCTCGTAGCCTTTCTCATAAGAGTGATAATACTATCAGCAGCAATTATAAATAGGAATGACGATAACGGATCACCCTGACGAAGGCCTCTCTCCAACGCAAAATCTCCAAAGGTACTCCCGTTTACTAAGACCGAGGCATGCGCTGTTCTGATACACTCCATTACCCACTTAACCCACTTGTTGTCGAATTTGAAGGCCTTCATCATATCTTCCAAGAATTGCCAATCGATTGAGTCATATGCTTTGGCAAAATCTATCTTGTAGCACATGCAACTACTCTTTCTCTCCTTCACATCCTCTAAGATATTTTGCAATGACACTATGCTCTCTGTGATTTGTCTTCCTCCCACAAAGGCAAACTGCTCTTCCAATATGATACTAGGCAGGACTGCACTTAATCTTTTGGCCAGGATTTTTGCCAATATTTTATATGGACCTCCGATTAATGAGATGGGTCTGAAGTCTTTGATTTCCTCAGAGTTTTCTGCTTTTCGAATCAAAGTGATGAAGGAGTTATTTAGCCCTTTGGATAATCTTCCATATCTATAAAATTCATTGATGAACCTCATAAAGTCCTCCCTTATTATGCTCAAACAATCCCTAAGCAGAGTAAGATTTATTCCATCTGGGCCTGGGTTCTTTATCTCATTGCATTCCTCTAAGACTCCTTTTATTTCTTCTTCAGAGAATGGCCTGGTCAAGATCTTATTTTCTTCTGCTGAAATGAATTTGTTCACAAAAAATTCCCCAATATTTGGCCTCAGCGTGTTCACTTTCTCGAAGTGCTTCATGAACATCTTATGAATCTCTCTTTTTACTGTAGTCACATCATGCACCTAACTCCCATCTAAATACAATCCATTGATCTCATTACCTTTTTTTCGTCCATTTATCAGTCTGTGAAAGGTGGCTGTATTCATGTCACCACACTGCACCCACGTTTTCTTAGCCTTTTACCTCAAGAGTTTTTTTCGATTTTTGATGTCACACACAAGCATAGCTCTTTCAAAGCTTCTTTATAAGACACACCTCCCTGTTATCTTCTAGTAAGACTCCATTTACTATCAAAACCCCCTCAGTATCCTCCTGCTCTCATCCTCCACCACTCTCTGTCTTACTATATTTCTTGAGTTCCGTCTGATGTGTATTCCGACTGGTACCTGTGTGATTGATTCTTCAGTTCTGTTGTTTGTAATCCTTTTCCTTGTCGTGACCTTCCCCCTCATTCACTCTGGTTTGATTCTGATCTTTAGTGCTCCATGATTCTTTTTCTCTCGATATTTCCTCCTCCTGATTTATATTTGGTGTTTCATTTTCTCTTGGATTGGGCTTCTGTTTCATTTTCCTTTTCCACTTCATACTTCCACCTTCACCAGTCTATCTTCAAGAGCTTTTTGCTTCATTATAAATACACACACTGCATTCTCCCATATTGTTCATGTTTGTTTAGCTTCTGTAGTCTATTTACATATACCTATTCCTGCTCAATTTCATCCGGAGAAAATAGCTATTAGCATTTACCATTAAAATATTATAATTATGATTCATGAATAATAAAAATATTTAATTATTTGTCCCGTATTAAATTTCACACTTTCTGTTATCATACCCCGCGTTAAATTTCACCACCTAAAAAATGAAATATCATATCAATCATCAACCTTAAAGTACATGTTAATTATAAATTTATTACTCTCACCTAACACACATAATATACTACTTTATAATTTATTTATTACTTAAAATACTATATTACATACCAAAAGCTAATAAAATTAGTCAAAACAATTTTCTTAAACTTCGTGTCTACAATAACAATGTAATTTATGAAGGAACGAAGAGTAACAAAAAATATATATAAAATTAAAAAAAACATATATAAGTTGAAAACAGAGAAGACCAAGTTAAGACATTGCAGTAGAGCAGGAAAGCTTGATTGAGGAGTTGGCTGAAAGCGTTACAATAATGCATCAGTAGAGCGGCAGACAGAACCATGAAACTTTCCCTTCCCGGCACGACTAGGGAAAGCGCAGAAGCCTAAGACAACCATAAATTATTCTAATTGATAATAGTACTATAAATTACCCCAAACAATGCATCTAATTGTACTTCACGCTCCAATTTATGGATGATTTCATTTCTCCTTCTTGGGCGAAACAGAGGATATCTCGATCGGGGCTTTGTTCCTTAACTAGAGTGAGGCTCTTATGCACCCGGACGTACGGAGCACATTCCGTGCACCTTTGCAATTTCCATGTCCCTTTGCAATTTAAACCCCTAGCAATATATAGGTTTAAATAGAATTGGAGGATATGTTTAAATAGAAATGGAGGGAGGAGGGTTGTTTTCACATGGGGACACATAGATTATAAAGGAGAGGGTTGTGTTCACATGGATACACGGAGTATCCGTGTTCGGGGGCGCGGAAGCTTTTGCCATGTTTGTTTCGTGTGTTTTATGTCGACTCAGAGACAACACTTGTTTCTTTCGTCCCCACTTTTCTACCATCACCACCCATTTCTCTGTCTCCTGTTACGTTACTTGCGTAAAACAAAATTATCCACCTAGATCTTAATTCAACCCACACATTTTTTATATTATTTATTTATTTATTTATTTATATTTTAAGTATTTTACTAACGAATAAACATGTTGTGCAGAATGCAAAGCAACATAAAATGAGAAGCACAAATAAACAAGGAAAAAAAAATAAAAAATTGTAATGTTATATCCAATGCCTTGTCTTTGATTAAATATGTCATGCTCATTTTTATCATTTTATTATAGATTTCTTTTTAACATTGCATGTACGCAACAAGTATCAATTTTATCCACTTCGAAGATGTTAACTAATTCTCATTTTGTAAAAAAAGCCTCATACATAACTCACCGCATACTTTTAATACAGCAATTTACTGCAAATAAAATTTCAAATAATAATACTCCATACATTTCAAATAACTTTTCACCATATCTATAGAGTTTATGAATTTATTTTAATTTTTTTTTACCAGTCATATTGGCTTTCAAAGGTATTATTGTGTACTCTCTCCGTCCCATAACAAGAAGTGTATTTTGTCATTTTCGTCCGTTTCAACACAAAAGGTGCATTTTTCATTTTAGTAAATAAGATCCACACAAAACAATTAATATATCTCTATGGGACCCACACACCACACTAATATACCTACCTACTATATATTAAAATATTATTTCTCTCTCCTCAACTACCCATTAAATATTATATCCCTTAATTTACGTGCAAAAAATAAACACACATCTTGTGTCGGGATGGAAAGAGTATATTTTTAAGTAATAATATATAAATAATAAAGTAAGTTAAGTGAGTTAGATGAGATTAAAATTTTAAAAAATATAGTGCAATAAAAATTTAGGAGGCGGCTATTTACACCCCCGGGATTGCTAGACGAACCCCCCAATTACTAGATTTACCCCATTAAAATTAAAATTTATATATTTAAATTACTAAATACACCCCATACAAAGACAACTTTACCCTTTTAATTAATCACAAAATTAAATAAAAAAAGAAAGAAAACGTTTAAGAGTGTTACAGACCTGCGATGTGATATGTCATGAAATGAAGAGTCAATTTCTATAAATAAGATACTATTTTTTTTTCAAATATACACCACTTTAATCATATCTATCTATTGTGTGTGCTTCCTAGCCTTGCGTTCTAGCTCCTCAAAAATGAACTTCTTCAACCTTTCATCGCACACGGTATCCTTGGTGTATCGAAACCCGTTCAGAGCATCTTTAATATTAACAATGTGGGCTAATATGTTGAGACACCCACAGAAGCACCTGCAGAGGCACCAGCAAACTGAGCAGAGTAACCTGCAGCGGTATTTCTTGCAAGAATCTCGTAAAGCTGCGCTGAGACATGGTATTAAACCAGCAGGTGTTTGTCTTGGCCCATGGAAGACTGGAGAGTAATGAAGACACCATTGGATCATTACAACTTTTCTTTTCCTTTTTGTTCGATCATTACAACTGAACAAATGAGTGTGTTCGGTTGTAGGAAGCGAACATATTATTTTCACAATTCTTTTCTTTTTCTTTCCATCATTACAACTGAATACACTTATATGTTCGGTTGTAGGAAGCGAACGTATTATTTCACAACTTTTCTTTTTGGTTCGATCATTACAACCGAACAGATAAGTCTGTTCGGTTGTAGGAAGCGAACGGAAAAAATATATTCGGTAGTAGGAAGCGAACGAAAAAAAAGAAAAGTTGTGAAAATAATATGTTCGCTTCCTACAACCGAACACACTTATCTGTTCAGTTATAGGAAACGAACAGTTTTTTTTTCAAATTTAATGATTATTTATAAAAGGGTATTTACGTATTCTCACATAATCATATTTTAATATTATAAATTATTGGGGTTTGTCTAACAATTTTGGGGATGCAAATAGCCGTCCCCAAAAAGTTATTAATACTTTTATTATTTTTTAAAGATGAAGAATGTTGTAGGATAAATGGAAATAGTGAATAGCTAAATCACGGTAAACGAATACATTACTAGTTGCTAAATGAGTACATTTAGCAACACTCTGCTTCCTCTCAAATATTCCCTCCGTCCCACAAAATCCTTTCACACTTTCCTCATTTGTTTGTACTACAATACCCTTCATACCCAAAAAGGGAAAAAAATTTATCTAACAACCTCAAAAGTTACTTTAATTTCAAATTTGCCACTCATTTTTCACACATATCATTACTTTATACTTTTTTATTACATAAAAATATAACGATACCCTCTAAAGTCAATAAAGTTGGTCAAAAAATGCAATTTTTCTTAAAGAACCTGGAACAGTAAACGTTAAACGTATTGTGGGACGGAGGGAGTAATTCTTTACTTTCATTATCTATTTATCCCACACCTAATGCACTACGATTTATTTATTATTAAAAAAATTATTAAATAAAAGTCATAAAATTAATCAATGATTTTTTTTAAATACTCGTAGTACAGCAAATATCAAAAGTTTTCCAAATAAATTTATTTTACAATTTCTATAAGTTGTTCATATAATGCTATTAAATCATCTTTTGTCCATATTTGAATATTATATTCCCTCAGCACCAATTTTTTTATTTTCTCGTTTTGTAGTGTTCCAAAGGGCCTTATTTCTATATGAAACTCAACACACTTTATTAATACAATTATTAACTACAGATCGAATAATACTTTCTTCATCCTTTGAAGTATTTTATATTTTCTTTTTTTATTCATCCTACAAAATATTTCACATTAATACAATTATTCACTATATATTCAATACTAGTATATTTCTCAATTTACTACACATTAAATTATTATACTCCTTAATTCACGTGCAAAAAGTAAATGATTGTCTTACTTTTTATATGGATCTCATCATAATAACCACGTATTCACACATCCTAATAACTTTACACATATTTTTTATTAAATTAATTAAAATATTTTTCTCTCTCTTACCTTATACTAAAAAAAGAAAATCTTAAATATAAAAAAATACGATACAATAGAAGTAATACTCCTTTAACCCACCTACAAAAATAATTGACATCCTTGCAGATGTACAGAGTAAATTTTTCCTCCTACATTATACTCCTCTCACTCCATCGAAACCACTATTCCTTATTATTTAAGTTCTAATTTATTTTTAACAAAGATGATGCTTATATGAGACCATGTTTGATGTATTAAAATATTAATAATTATATTGGCAAATTATATATATTCATTGATAATTAAAATATATTTTATAAAGTAAGATAAATATTATATTAAAATATAATTTTAAAGTGTTATAACAGTACTAATTGATTACATATACATTAACCATTAATAAACATATTTTATCTATAAAATAAGTATACTTTTAATAGGTCGACCCATCTCATATATCTTCGTCTCACAAAGCATCGGAGGTAAATATAATTAAATAAAATATTATTTTGGCTGTTTAATTTAAAATAAAGATACATGGTGATTTTCCAAAATAAAGTCTTTCACTTAACAGGCTAAAGATGTCTTACCAAGTTGGAGTACCACTTTAATTTGAGTTTATAGATTAATTTCTTTGTATGTGTTAATTATAGAACATTAATTCTATGATGAATTCTTTTATGATAAATTGGTTACACGATAGAATCGATCGTCAAGCCTACTACTCTACTAGTTTATAAAGTTGAAATATTCAATAAAAAGTGATAATTGATAAATTAACAATATTGCTTTTTACTATATGCTCCTTGATTTTTAAGTGTGATAGTAGAATATTTTTTGTTAATTTGAAAATTAACAAGTAGAGTGCTGGCAGGGAACCCAACGCACAAGTGTTACTATTTAAAAATTAGAATATCGAGTATTATTCTTTTAAATTATTGTTTTAGAAGTAAAAATAAATTATTGTTTTAGAAGTAAAAAACAATTGCATGGAAATTAGCGTGAAATCAAACATGTTTGCATCTAACAAGACGAATACTTAACCTTTTATGGTGCATTTAATAGACCTTATTGCTCGAATCCGTGCAACTAGACCAACACAAACACTTTTGTTTGATACTGATGAGAACACTTAATGTAGGACATAAGAAATGATAATTTTTTTAATAAAAAATAATTCCATCAATAATGATAAATAATAGTTGTACAATGAATTATTTTATGAACAATTTGTAATATAAATAAAAAATACTCTTAATATGAAAAATGTAACTACTAAAAAACATATTCACTTCGTCCCATCCATAAGTAATCATTTGATTTTAACGCGTAAATTAATGAGCATTATTATTTTATGTAGTATATTGAGTAATTATATTAGTAGTAAAAGGTGGACATGTGAAGTCCTTTTACTAAAAAGAAAAAATAAGAACCTCTCGATCTATACTAATATAAAAGCAAAATGTTTTCACTTATTTTGACCAATTTTACTAATTTTGACCAAATCTCAACCATTGATTTGGTCCCATTTTACTAAGAATACATCTCCATCGTTTATTTAAGGATTTCTTTTGCAATTACGATTGTATTTAGCAGAGAAGTCTTAACCCTAATTAGAAAAATAATTCTGTTGTTTCTCTTCTTCTACAGGGTCTCAGTTTTCCTATGAGTTTATCGCTGTCACACAAGGCAGTAGCTCCAAATCATCCAAAACCTATTCCAATCGGTTCAGCAATAGACCACAAACCCCTTTGAACAATTACCTGCAGAATTCAATCAATTTGGGTGGCCGTGTGTGCACGTGATCAACGAAAAGTGTACGAAAGGCTAAAGAGAAAAGTTTGGAACTGAATTGTGATTGTCTAACTTGCGTTCTGTTACATTCCAGCTGTTATATATGATAGCAGCTTAAACTTCCCTAAACCAACTAACTAAAGTTTTAACAAAAGCGTGTTTCAAATATTAAAAATACACAGCACGCTTTCTCTCAATACTATGACAATACCCTCCCCTCAAAATAATGGCTTGTCCTCAATCCATGAGCTGTGGAAATCGAGCAGCCATCTCCTGATAGTCCTCCCACGTGGCTTCTTCTTCAGGTAAGTGAGCCCAATGGACCAAAACTTGGAAAGAAGGCTTGTTATTCTGTTTGATAATCCGACGAGCCAAAATCTTAATAGGATGTAATAAAGTCTTTCCGTCTTCATCAAATTGGGGTAGTTCAGCAGTTACTGTATCCCATGGACTCACCCCTTTTTTTAGCAAACTAACATGAAAGACGGGATGAATACGAGCCGAAGATGGTAGTTGTAACTCATAAGCCACCTGCCCCACCCTTTTTAAAACCTGGAAAGGTCCAGCATACTTGGGACTAAGCTTCCACACCCTATGCAGCTGGAGAGAATGTTGCTTGTATGGTTTCAGCTTCAAGTACACCCAATCACCAACTTGAAATTCTCTAAATGTGCGGTTCTTATCAGCCTGCGCTTTCATCCTATCTTGTGCCTTTTGTAGCAGTCTTTTGAGGTGTATCTGAATGTCCTTCTTCTCCAATATGGAAGCTTCCACACCAATAACTTGAGGTTGCAAATAAGTGGAAATCGCCAACGGTGTAGGCTTGTATCCATACAAAGCTTCAAAAGGAGAAGCAACAATAGAAGTATGGAAAGAGGTGTTGTACCAAAATTATGCCAATGGGAGCCATCTTGTCCACTTGCTAGGACTAGTACTGCACGTGCACCTCAAGTAGGTTTCCAAACATTGATTCACTCGTTCACTTTGACCATCAGTTTGAGGATGATACGCTGTACTTAAATGATGCTGCACACCTAAGATGTTAAACAATTCTTTCCAAAAGAGACTAGTAAAAATTTTATCTCTATCTGTAACAATACTACTTGGCAAACCATGTAATTTGTAAACAGTTTCAATGAATAATTGAGCAATATGTGAAGCAGTGTAAGGGTGTTGTAGTGCAACAAAATGTGCATATTTAGTGTATCTATTAACTATTACCCAAATTGAATCCTTACCACTTGATTTAGGCAATTGCTCAATGAAATCCATGGTGATGTGTTGCCAAGCCTGATTGGGAATAGGTAAGGGATGAAGTAAACCTGGCAACCTTGTGTGTTTGTGCTTGCTTAAATGACACTGATGACAAGTAAGTATCTGTTGCTGAATATCTGACCTCATTCTTGGCCACCAAAATGTGGCCTTCACCCTTTGGTATGTTGCATTTACCCCTGAGTGTCCCCCATAACCTGAAGAATGCATATATTGCATTATTTTCTCCCGCAAGTTACCATTCGAACCCACAAACAACATTCCTTTATATTTCAGCAACCCATCATGATATGAGAATAAAGACAAATTATAAGGAACAGTCACATTCTCTATAATAGCTTGTTGTGCCTCCTCATCACCCTCATAGCTAATCTGTAATTCAGACATCCAAGTAGGCTTACACTCAGTAAGTGCAAGACAACTTGACTCCATGTGATCGCGTCTCGATAAAGCATCTGCTACCTTATTCTCAGCCCCTTTTTTGTACTCAATCCTATAATCAAAGCCCAACAATTTAGTCAAATACTTGTGTTGCAAAGGTGTAGAAATTTTCTGTTCCAGCAAGTATTTGAGACTATGGTGATCAGTTCTGATGATAAACTGATCATGCAGCAAGTAAGATCTCCATTTTTCAATAGCTTGAATTATGGCAAGAAATTCCTTTTCATATATGGAAAGTCCAAGATTCCTCTTAGCAAGATCCTTACTTAAGAAAGCAATGGGATGCGAATCCTGCATTAAGACTGCTCCTATTCCATCATAGCATGCATCCGTCTCCAAAATGAAAGGAACACCAAAATTTGGTAAGCGTAGGACAGGTACTGTAACCATAGCTCTCTTCAACTCCTCAAATGCATTTTCAGCTGATTCTGTCCACCCAAAATTCCCTTTCTTGGTCATGTCGGACAATGGTTTGGCAATGATCCCATAATGCCTGATGAATTTTCTGTAATAGCCCGTATCCTCTTAATGATTTCACTGTCTTGGGTTTAGGCCAATCTTCCATAACCTTAATTTTTTTCGGATCTGCCGCCACCCCTTTTTCACTGATAACATGGCCAAGATACTCAACTTGGTTTGTCCCAAAGGAGCATTTAGAAGCTTTGGCAAACAATTGGTGTTTGGATAGTATATGAAGCACAGATTCAAGGTATTGTATATGGGTATGCATATCAGGGCTATACACAAGGATATCATCAAAAAATACCAACACAAATTTCCCCAAATAAGGCTTAAACACAGAGTTCATTAAGGATTGAAAAGTGGTTGGAGCATTGGTTAAGCCGAATGGCATGACTTTAAATTCATACAACCCACTAGGAGTAACAAATGCTGTCTTATGTACATCTTGAAGGTCCATCCTAATTTGGTGATACCCAGCCCTTAAATCTATCTTAGAAAAAATAGCTGCACCCCCTAACTCATCAAAAAGATCATCAATTAATGGTATTGGAAAATTATCTTTCACTGTCAACGAATTCAACTTCCTAAAATCTACATAAAATCTCCAGGTCCCGTCTTTTTTCTTAACAAGCAAAACAGGGGAAGAAAACGGACTCGTACTTGGCTGAATAACTCCACTATCAAGCATTTCTTTAACTAATTTTTCAATCTCTAGCCTCTGCAATAAGGGTATCTATATGGTGGCTGTTTGAATGGTTGAACACCAGGTTTAAGTGGAATTTTATGGTCATGAGACCTCTGTGGTGGCAACTCAGTCGGTGTATCAAATACATGCAAATATTTTGAAATTAAAGGCTGCAATTCTAATGCCGGTTTGCTATCTCTCACAACCTGATCTGTTGTAATCATACAAAGACAACCAAATATTAAACCTTTCCTTTTCTTGTAATCTTTATTAAACTTCTTCGCCGATATCATCTTCAAAGTTATGTCTTGTTTAATCCCTTGCAAAGTTATTTCTCTCTCATTCTTTTTGAATTTTACTTGATGCTCATCAAAATTAAAAGTAATAGGACCTAATTGTCTAAGTAAATCCACTCCAATAACAATATCACAACCTCCCAGATTAAGAATCCTAATGGCTGAACTAAAGTGACACTTCCCCATCTCCCATTCTAACTTTGGACACCTAGTGTTACACTCCAACTTCCCACCATCAGCCACTGTAACCAACAATGGATTGGTGCATTCTACAACACATCCTAGCCTCCTAGCAGTTGACTCATCTAAGAAGGTATGGGTGCTTCCGGTATCAATTAATACAGTGATCTCATGCTTCCCTACCTTTCCTAAAAGCTTAATAGTATCTGGTGTAACCTGCCCATCTAAAGCATGAACCGAAATGTGATAATCCCTATTTTTCTCTTCTAATTCATGCAAAACAAGTTCTGTCTCTTCATCCTCACTAGGCTCACAAATTATTACAAAGAGTTTTTTGCACTTATGGCCAATGTGGTAGGTTTCTTCACAATTAAAACATTAATTTTTCTTCCTCCTCATTTCTATTTCTTCTGGGGCTAGCTTCTTAAAGTTCTGTGGTCTACTACTTAAAGTGTTTTCAGTAGTTTTAAATACCTTCCCTGGCTCATAACCCTCTTTTTTCCACTTATTATCCCCACCAGCACTCATGTTCTTATTAAAGTTCTTAGGACCCCTTCCTAGTGAGTTTATAAGCAATTCTTGTTTCTTGGCTAATTGAATGGTTAAACTCAAAGTCTTTGGGTTAAACATTTCAACCATTCTACCTATTTCTTCTTTTAGCCCACTCAAGTAACTCTGAATAAAATATTCTTCACTCAAACTCTTATTAGAATTGACCATGAAAGCTTTAAGTTCTTCAAATTGTAAGGTATATTCAGACACATCATTATCTTGCTTGAGTTTATTAAACTGGGAAACAAGATTTTTACCATCCACATTAGCAAATCTTTCCAAAATAAGACTGGTGAACTCCTCCCATCCTAAGTTATTTCTACCCTCAACATATTCCAAGTACCACAAATCAGCATTTCCCTCCATGTACATAGCAGCATTTAAAATTTTGTCATGGTCATTCATGGGATTGAAAACAAAATATTTGTTGCACTTACGAATCCATTGCCTAGGGTTTTCTCCAGAAAATTTTGGGAAATCAAGTTTTGGCACACAGAATGGGAGATGAATGGGTTGAGTTGAATTACCTTGACCATGTACAGTGTGCATCGGAGCTGAATCAGATTCTCCATCTTGTTTACTCGCTTGAGGCCCTGGCTTCTTTTCCATTCCCAACTCCTGACGTTTGCATTTCTTTCCTGAATTCTTCAAATTGTTGCTTTAACAATTCCATTATCGATCGATTAAAATCGAGTTGTTGTTGTTTTATCTGAGACATTTGAGCCTCTAAGTTCTCTACTCGAACATCCATTCTCGTCCTTCTCGGCATGCACCACAGGTCAAACCGCTCTGATTACCAATTGTCACACAAGGCAGTAGCTCCAAATCATCCAAAACCTATTCCAATCGGTTCAGCAATAGACCACAAACCCCTTTGAACAATTACCTGCAGAATTCAATCAATTTGGGTGGCCGTGTGTGCGCGTGATCAACGAAAAGTGTACGAAAGGCTAAAGAGAAAAGTTTGGAACTGAATTGCGATTGTCTAACTTGCGTTCTGTTACATTCCAGCTGTTATTTATGATAGCAGCTTAAACTTCCCTAAACCAACTAACTAAAGTTTTAACAAAAGCGTGTTTCAAATATTAAAAATACACAGCACGCTTTCTCTGAATACTATGACAATCGCTCCACTTGCCGCCTCCCTGGCCATCACTGTCCTAGCCGCGGCTGTCAAGATCATGGTTCCGCCGCTGCCTTCGCCTTCGCCTTCGCCTTCGCCTTCGCCTTCGTCAACAATTGTCGCTGATTCACCTCCTCCTCCATCATATTTATCGCCTCTGCAAATTTCATTTCCATTCGGTACTCTTAAATACTCCTATATTCTTTTCTTTTCGTTTTATCACTCTTTATCATCATATTTTCAATTTTAATTTTTGTTTGAATTGCAATTTCCTGTCTTCTCTCACTGTGACTATTCGAAATTAATAGATTTCAAACATGGTGGATTACATTGTCAATGTTTGTTTAAGGAGTTGATACATCTCATGTGTTGCCATAACAACTCGAAAGTTGGATAGCCTAGAAGAGATGACAATGGCGTAGGGGCTCATTTATATAATTTTGAGCCTGTTTAGTAAATGGTATTGTTGTGCATAAACACTTTGTGTGCTTAATGTGTATCTGAGCGAAAAATTCTGATGCATTTGACTTTTTTCTCAAGATTTGCATTTGTAAAGTTGCTGAATCTCGATATTTACTCCTGAGTTGTCTTTCATCTTAAATGAATTTATTAACTTAAGGAAGTTAAACAAGTTTTCCTCCAAGAAATTATACATGATTAATGAGATATGCTTAGATGCTTGAAAAAAAATGTTCAAGATTTCTATAAGTATTAGATGTAATTAATTAAAGATGGCACTAACATCTTTTGATTTATATGCAGGAGTTATATCATGAATTCCATGTTCTGGATAGATTTGAGCAAGACTATCAGTGAAGATAGAAGAAGTAGATTTATTGCACCCCCCTCGAAAAGGTTTATGATGTTGTTGTCATCTGATGATTCCTACTTCAGACATTTTAAAGTTTCAGCCTAGGTGTGCAACTTTTTGCAGAAACTGGTGAATATCTTCTTATTTTTATAAGTTAGATTATTAGGGATAAACATGCTCCTGTATAAATGACAGAGCCATCAATATCTTGGACATCTTTTACAATGGTTGCCAGTTGTTAAGATTTATTCTTCAATGTTTTATAGTTTATTACATGTTTTTCTTTGACTGTTTGATTCAAATGCTTATTTTTACAGACACTACCAACTGAATTTAGGTCCTATGAAGGGCAAGATATGTATAATGGTGAGAAGGTTGTTCCCATCAAGGTATGGCACCTTTGAGGATTTCCAGCCATTTCATTTCTACTCAATTTTACATGTCTTTTTAATTTAAAAAAAAATAGGATATGTGCTTTCTGTGTTTCTTCTTTTTCATTTCGTAATACTGCTTTTAAAGTTATACTCAATGTGATATTAATTAGAGAGCATCACACATGGATATACATATAAAAGCAAAATTTGATGCCTTTCTGTCATTTAAACAAAATTTAAGGACTCTGCAATTCTAATAAATTTAAGAACAAAACTCACTCCCAACCCTAATGTGAAATTCATTTCCACCCTTAGAAAAAATGGTAGCATACTCTGCCTCTCTTTTATACTCCCTTCTTATTGTCATTCTTCTTTACAGTAAGCACGTTGAATTTTGGAAGAGGCCACTTTAATAGCACAAGCAAATGCAAATATTAGCTATGACTTTGGGTAATCAATCAATTGAATTATTAATTATGTGAATTTTATTTGAATTTTTTTCATCCGCAAACTTTTCAGGATTCCCATCAACTCTAAAAATATTCCGCTGGATGTTCATGCATGCAATCATATTTCGCTTTGGGTACTCTCTAATAAAATCCTAATTTCGTTTATTTGAGAATTAATTCACTTTTATAGATTGCACATGCACTTTTTAATTTAAATTTTATTTTATTTTATTAATAATAATGACTTTTCAAGGATGAGGATGCTAACTTAAATTGTAGTTCCAGTTCAAGTTTCCACATTTCTACATTTTTCGAACAACTAATTTTTTTTGAGATGGTCTTACGTTGGAAGACATGGTTTGACTTCTTTGCTTTGAGGTAAGTCTTATAATCTCTCACAAATTGTACTCTAACTATGTATGTGGCCTTCTGTGCTTTTTATTATATATATTGTTCCTTTAGTGTTGTATTGAGGAGAAAAAATTTAAGAGATTGGTTTTGGTTCTTTTTTCAATGTAATTTTACTCTTGTGGGTGGGATACAATTGTATATTTCGTATGGAAATTGGAATGAGTAGTTCTTCATGTATAAGAATGAAGTTGGTTATATTTGCTATAATTTTTTCCATATATGTGTGTATGTATGTATGTTTTACTTGAATTTTTTTCTATCCATATATTAATTTTAGTTTTCTTATTGCAGATGGCTAAGAAAAGAGTGGTTCTCAAGCTATTTTTCAAAACATTATTCAGAGACCACACCACAAGATTATAGTAATTTCTCTTTTTTTTTCACCATGTTTATTTTACTTTATTTGTGTTGTAAGTTTGTAACTCATGTTTTTGTTTTTTTTTTTGGGAGAGATGGGTTGACAAGAACTTTAATCTTCCTTTCACTTTGATTTGGAAAATTCATTTGTAGCATAATTAATTTATTTCTTTCTCCTCAAATAAAAAAATAAGAATAAAATACTGTTGATCAATAGGTTCTAATTTACATGTATATAATTAGAAAAGAAAAGAAAACTAGCATCAAAAGTATGCCTTTAACACTGTTAGCAGTTTAGTTCACTAATTGTTTTGTAATCTGCAAGGTTTTCTGGGGTTTCTTGATGAGAGGAAAGTGCAAAGTATAGTTTACGGGTATCTGATTAACTTGATTTTTATCTTCCAATCCTGAAGCAAACTTGACTTTACTTGAGTTCTCTAACTTGCCACGTCCATTAATATGAATTTTCTTTTTTCTTATGCAGATTTAGTTGAATGGAATAGGATTATTGACTGTAAAATGTTGTCTCATCTCCATTGGCACTTGAAAAGTGAGTTCTTACTACATTCCTGCCTATACAAAATTGTATATGTATTTTCTTATTATATATATTTGAATTTATGTGTGTGTATGCTTTTATATATAGTTCTTAATGATTAATAACCTTCTAAACATTTAATCTTGGCAATCAAACTAAAATTTGTTATTCATTTGGGATTGCTGCATGTAATATCTCACTGTTTTAATCACTCTTAATCTTCTTCTCAATTTTAATTTTCGATGAATTGCAATTTCCCTTCTTATCTCGATGTGACTCTTCGAAATCGGGAGAAAAATTAATATAATCTGTCGAATCCCAATTTAATATACACGAGTGTCGATCTCTTTCCTCATCTTCTGTGTATATCTCTTCTCCCTAATCTCTGCATGATAAAAATTCATCCATGATTTATAAATTTTTTATTTTATTAATTCTTTTAGTGTATATAAGTGTTGTTGTGGCCCAAATTTTCATTTTTGTAGTTTCCTCTCCATTTTTTCATTATTTTATATAAGTGTTGTTACAGATGCATACTATCTTGAGATCTGTAGAGATCTTTGTTTATGATGGCTATGTTGTTTTGCACCGTTTTAGCTCTTGAGTTAGAATCAATGGATGGTAGTATTCATTGTTTCCTTTTGATTTGGTGTGACCATAGAATACTGGAACGTAGTCTTTCATTGTTTTCATTATTTATTCTTTTCCTGGATAATGACCTTTTACTTTGTTTGAGGTTCTTTATGATGTTTTTAAATAGATCATAAAATCTGAATATTCCTCTGTGCTCAAATAAAGTCACAGTGGTTCACTATATGACGCACATTATTTATACTTATATGAAGTGTTCATGGGCACATTCAAATTGTTCCCTGTCTTCTGTGCATGTTTTCCTGTTGGGATTCTAATTTTCTATCTCTATACTACACAATAAGATCTCACTTAAACATTTGCTCTTCAAACTTATTTTTTTATTCTGATTGTTTTCTAGAGAGACTCAAAGACATAGAGCACAAGTTGTATTGAAGGTGTTCATCACTTTTTAGCAACAGTGTGGAGATCCATTGTCGAGTCACCATCAATCGATGGTACATTCTAGGTTGCAATAGCTGATCTCACTGAGGAGCCTTTTGCATAATAGCTTCGTACTCTTCACATGTGCATTCATGTTTAGAAAAGCCTTTTGCATTCATGCTTCTATTCATTAATCCAGATTTAGAAAAGTCTAATTTTCCAGTCTGCTGTAATCATGTTTATAATTGAGGTGTTTGATTGTACTAATATGTAGTATGTTAGAGTTTTCATATTGGAATATCTTTTAATGTCGTCTTTGATTTCTCTTTCTGATGATTTATGTAGTAGTATTTGTGTTATCAAAGTTCCATTACTATAATTTTTACCTCATGTCTACCCTCAACTAATTGTAGAATTAGAGAAAAAGATATCACTCTAGATCCAACATTCTGTGACCCCTTCATTAATTGTAAGACCACATGATTATAATAACATCAATACATATATTGTTGATTTGTTGTTTTCTCAAACTTTTTCATTTTTTTTATGCTTCAGCAAGTGCTTATGTGCCTGGAGCACCATCTAGATTACCAAGTATGTATTCTTACCATTGCATTCTTTTAATTCCTTTCTTGAAATTTATTGATGAAAGTGATAGTCATTATTGCTTGATCAATGTAGGTGTACTGATGAAACCTTACAAGCACATTCCCAATGTAATCTTGCAATTTTTATTTTCTCCGCCTTTTCATTGTGGTTACCTGCTTAAATTTATGCATTGTTCTCATGTATATTTTTCAAAAATTTCCTAGTTATGTGGTTAGGATTTCAGCCTTAACAATTTCCGTGAATGTGTAGTTTTGAAGGAGGAGCCTGGATTATGCTTGCTTTGCAGGAAATTGTGGTCCCCAAATTAGAAAACTTGATGTAGGTTATCACTCACCTTCTTTAGAATATTTTTGCAGATTCTTCGTATTAGACCTGATATGTGTGTTGGAAGGTGCTGGGCCTCCTTGATTATAATCTGTATGTATTTCTGACTGGGTCATTAAGTCATTTATTCTTAAGGGACAACGGTTGTCAGACTTATACTGCATCCTGCGGTGCTGGCATTAGAGTATTCTTATTGATTAGAGTATGTTTAGACCCATTTTATTCATTTTTTAGTTCGATTTTATTTTCTTATGAAACTATTAATATATACACTTCTTATTTTTAGAGAACTACGATCCTGCTTCAGAGATATGCACGTCATACACCTTGGCCTGCTCTATACTTTGATGCATTTGGTGAAGAGGTAAAATACATCTTTTTGATAGTTTACTTTGAGTAGTGTTCTTTCTATACTAATATAATACATTGACCCGATATGGATTGCCTTTCTTTCTTTCCCTAAAAGTTACTCCCGACTTAAACCTGATACAACACGTTTGTTTGACTTTATGAATTGTTCTCATTTCTTTTCTTCAAAATTTCTCCATTCATGTGGTTAGGATTTTGGTCTTAATGATATCAAGAGCATAACACAATTGTCGTTGTATTACCCTGTCATTCATGCAGTAATGTACTTTTGTCTGTTGCAGCAGTGAGACATGCATGAGAGGTGTGTGTTGTCATAAATTATGATATCATTGAATCAGAGAAGCATTAAAATATTTGTGAGTGATGATGTATATGTGGATTAAGAATAAATAATTACACAAACTAAAATTTAACTTATGGCTGGATTGTGGTTGTTGGATTGTGTTAATTATTATGGTGTCACATATCTTTATTCAGATTGCTGAAAATTTGGCTCAACTAATTGTAGTGTCTTGGTGACTTGGGTATATGTTTAAGACGCTCAATGTCTGGTGGATTTGCAATAAAAATTGAACAAGTTGCTCTTCCTTCAACTGTTCTAAACCAGGTACAAAGTCATATATAATGAGTTTATATTATACTTTTGACTACATAATTTTGAAATCGTATTACACCACAAAAAAGAAGTATACTTAACTCCTTTTGTCACCAGTGCGAGTAAGAAACTCATAAGACAAATTCCAAATATAGCTTTGATACTATTCGATGCATTTCTAAAATAAAAATTTTCAATACAGGTTCAAGTCTATACATTTATTCATCTTGATATAAAACTTTCCAGAATGACTTGATTCGCTTTTGGGCTCTCAAATTAGCTATAAAAATGCATATTGTAGGTAGTTTTTGGCAAAATGTGATTTATTTATCAGATATTTTGTTGTATTTCTTTCATTTCTTGTGCTTAGGTTGCACATTTTGGAAATGGTTATATATCTATTAAATGAAAATAGATGGAAGAGAATCATTTGCAAGTATTTTTCTCGGATTATATTATTGGTTGCACCCGCATCCTTGAATTTATTGGGATTTTCTTTATGATTGCATAAGACATATATGAATTATCACTTAATGAGCTTATTAGCATAAGAAGGAACAATAGAAAACTTTGTTTAATGTAGAAGATTGGTGTTTGTTTATTTTATTTTATTTATTTATATTTGAACTTCCTTGGATGTGAGAGTATCTTTTACTTTTGAGACATTACCTCTTGCTTCATGTCTAATAAATCTCTTTTTCTCTTCCCATCTTGCCTTCGTTTTTTTTTTTAATATTTTTTGCCAAGATGGAGATGCACATTTTAATGGTTAGTCTTGATATTGCTGGTAAGACCACTCTACTGTATAAGCTTAAGCTTGGAGAGATTGTCAGTAGTATTCCAACCATTGGTAGGACCTAATTTTTTAACTTGCTCTTTACTTCATAATAATATGTCAATGATATGATATTCTGTAAACTTTACATGTATCGTGTTTTTATTTTGATTATATATTATATTTCTATTTTTTTTCTAAGGCTTACTATTGATCTACATGTTTCAATATGGTGACTATTGAGCTCAAGAATGCCATCTTCACTGTTTGGGATATTGTTGGTTGAGACAAGGTGTAAAATTTTGCTTTTTAGTTCTTCTTTTCATATTCATATTTATCTTATTTAGCTATCAGTACAATTGATCTTGAGATCTCCATGTTCAATTTATCTTAATTTCTTACAATTGTTCGTCTTATGGGTTTGTGGAATGCGTCGATTCTTCAATAAAATTTTCATGCATGATGAATGTTTTGAAGAATCAGAATTGCTTGCTGAAATTTTAATTGCGGATGAGGTACGATATATTAATTCTATGCAAAATGTTAATCTTTCATGCAAGCAATTGGTATTTATTTATCCTTCATGCTTTGGTAATGGTTTCTGTATTATATTAATTCTTGAAATGATTTACTAAAACCAAATTATATTGTATGATTGAATTTTAGCAGACATTTAACTTAATTGTGAGACTGCCAAACATTTATAGTATAACTTATATAACCATATTGCCTTACATATGCTTAGTGTGAGAAGATCTTAGTGTTCACATTGCCTGTGCACGGTCAAATCAGAATTGTGAAGTTGGGTTAGACTATTCCATGCAACTATCTTCACTCTATTTTTAATCCATTTTGTAAAGCCATTTCAAAAAAGCATCGGAATACTTTCGTTTATCTATTCCAATTGATGAAATCAATTACCCAATTGATTGAATCAATTACCCACTTCTCTTTTCTTGCAGTTTTATATATATTCAGGTTTTAATAGCTTTATTCTTACAGTTTTATTTTGGTCTGTGAGCCTTAATTTATGTTGAGAATTGTTGTGTATAAACATTTGCTTATACTATTTACATATTAGTAGTAAATGCTTGCTGTTTTTGATGATCTCTTTTCTGAAGAACTTCGTGCCAACCAGGTACGAAAAAAGACTATCCGATCACTATCCTAATAATCTTAATATTTTAGAAATCAATTGGGATATCTGAATTGAGCCCTGGGTGAGAATGCATTTTCATAACAAGATCCCAATCATGTACATACATACTATACATATTCACTGGGTTAATGATTTATCTTAGCAGATCTTCTTCCTTTGGTTGATTTTTGCGAATACATGCATCCTAAAATTGCTCAAGGTATTTTTGTGAATTTTTTTTGATATTGTTATTTCGTGGCATAAATTTGATACTTTCATCAATTCATGGCATTCAAGCACCAAAAGAAGTGGGTATGTGTATGGCAACTTAGTACAATAGTTGGTGGGTCGACATGAGATGAGGATCGGCAGGAGTTCAGCAGAAATTAATAGTACAAAGTTGCAATATTGTAATTAAACGATCATATAAATACGAATGAGAAAACAGTTATCAACCTTTGGTGATACATTAATATAATTGTTTCCACCATTACGCTTTACCTACAAGCTAATATTCATAATGCAGGTTCTCATGTTTTAATCTAATTATCTTTACAGGCTCTTGATAAGTATAAGTACACTAATAGCATTGCTAAAAGATGTATTTCAATACTTGAGAAAGACTTAAGAGTTGAGGAATGAAAAAAAAAACCGGTATTGAGTGGAGAAAAACACTTAATGATGATAGATGTTTATGGTGCCAACTTTAGAAGCCATTCAAATCAATAGATTGAATTTTATTAACTCAATTGTAGTTTTTCTGGATCAACTGATTTTTCTTATTTAGTATGTGTTTATCATTAGTGAAAATGAGTCTTTTACTTTAGTTTATAAGAAGTACTTCTTTCGTAATTGCATTGCATGGACAATTGCATTTATGGAGATTAATAAAATGCAATGTTTAGCTTCTTCATAGATTTTTTTATTGATTTTTTAAGGATATATAATGTAGTAATTTTAAATAATAAATTGAATATACATTATGTTATGAATGATCATTTTGAAATTAATGTGATGTGTACTTTCATACTTCCTCCGTCAGTTGATAACATACCCATTTTGCCATTTTATGAGTAATTATTCTCTTTTTATTGAATCAAAATATGAGATTGTCACTATTTTAACTATAATATAATGTTGCCTTTGATTTTGAGTAGTTTTGCTTACTTTACTTTGGTATAAAATATTGTTCCTGTAATTTAGATGATCTTTATTTCTATTGGGCAATTATGGAGGGAGCAGAAGCTCACATGGAAACCTGCCAATTTCTTTGTCAGCACTGGGGCTCAAAGTGGCGGCAAGGAAACCAGTGACTAAGCGCTTTTCTTATTTAGTTACATGAGTGTATGCTGTAAACTATTAAATTATAGTCATACACGTTTCTTACTATTGATGGATAATAAATATTGTAGTTTTGATTTGGGACTGTGATACCCTAATTGCATGGATTTGTATTATTGTTGAGATACTGATTTCAGATTTCGATTTTTTGGCCTTAATTTCCCATTGATAATATTATGTTTTAGATTTAGGATTGTGAGCCCATATTTGAATGTATTTAATTTTCAGTTATACGTTGTTAATGGTTCACACGATGATATATAACCACGTGATGATATTCATGTACCTTACTGATATATAATAACCAATTTGGAATGTCCACATGATGAAATAGTTGTAGCGCTTTTGTGGAATATTTGTTATTTGTTCATGCTTACTTAGTGTTAACTACATTATCTACTATGTTATTGTACATTAGACAAATAGAATAGTTCACCTTTAATCCTCACAAGTTGATTCATGCATGCATGTCATAGAGCTGTCTGGATTACAGCAACAGTAGAACTGAATTCTATATTTTCTATTTGTTGTTTAGGCACTGTTGGCATTGTTGTAAGTTACCCCTTAACTGATTTAATACTTCCATATTCTTACAGTAAGTTGGTTAAAGATTTATATTCAGGTTGCAAAGGTTGTAAAAGCTGTTGGAGTATTATATAATTGGAATAGACATACACCAATAAGTTCAATATAGGTATTGTATATTACTGAGAGGGTATAATTATTGATTGTTTAGTTAGAGCCATAATGTCTATAATGGGTTTTTGTGGTATGTTTGAATCAACTTGAAAATTTTGAGGAATTTGTGCTGGTAAAAAGATAGACGATTATCTCTAACTTGATTTTAAAGAAATTTGATAGTTCTTAATGGTTCATGACTGACTATTAATCTTGAAGTTTGATAGTTAATTTTCTGCTTTAATTTAGAAACTAGCCTAGGCTGAAGCTTCATTACCCAAGATCATAACTTTTTTACCTTTGAGTTTATCTAGCATAATGTTTTAGGATTTAGATGCCTTTTTTAATTAAATGAGTATTCTCATTTTCAATTGATTGCTCATTTATTATTTTAGATAGATGCAAGTTTAAAATGTCTATGAACAATTTGGATTTTTATACTTGAATTTCATAACTGCTTTTCATTGTAGTGTTCTTTTTTCAAAATCAATCTCTTTATATTAGATTTCTTCTACTTTAATTTTTAATTTAATGGATGTAATGATATTGTGAATTCGGTTGTAAATTCATCAAGTGCTTCCTATTTGAATTCAGATGTTAAAATATTGTGATTATAAAAAATAAGGTGTTCGACTCTGAAAAGTTGGCTTGAATTATGAAAGCATTTGATAAGTTGGACTCTGAAAAGCGAGGTAAAATTAACCTTGGAGAGTTCAGAATCAGTTTGCAAAAGCTTGGTCAGATTTTGAAGATTTTTCTTTCAACTCTCAGATCTGTAAATCTGTTGATCAAATTTGTAGCACTAGCAAAAGACGTTTCCCTTGCATAGTATTCCTCAAGATCCTGATCTCATAATGGTACTGTAACAACAAAATTTGTATTTATTAAATAATAAACACAAAAGGAATTACAACGAAAATCCGATGTGGATTAAACTTGAAAATTGAAGTAGACAGCTTCTATTTATCCTCTGATTCCTCTCTTGAGTTGACTTTCTTGACTTTATCAACTTTCTGAGTCGGATCTTTGGATAAAGCTTGTCCGAGCTCGGGTTCAGGGCTTGAAGCTTGAAAACGTTTATCCGGAGGCGTCGAGCCTTTGTTCGGATCGAACGTTGACTTGAAGATTTGCTGTGAAGAACGTCGTTCAATTTGGTAGAACACCGTTGACCCCACGATTTTTACTGGATGAAGAACGCCGGATCGGAGAGATTTAGCACCTTGATCCTTGATCGGAGGCAGTTCTTGACTTGAAGTTACTTTGAAGCTGCTTGAAGACTGGCTTGAAGTCTTCGATTTGAAGCTTTGAAGATTTGAAGATCTGGAGCTTGAAGATTCGAAGATTTGAAGATCCTCGAAGGTCTTGAGCTTGAAGATTCGAAGATTTGAAGATCCTCGAGTGTTCTTGAGCTTGAAGATTCGAAGATTTGAAGATCTGGAGCTTGAAGATTCGAAGATTTGAAGATCCTCGAAGGCCTTGAGCTTGAAGATTTGAAGATTTGAAGCTCCTCGAATGTTCTTGATTTCTTCAAGAGCGTCTTGTCTTCGGGTGCTTGAATGTGTTTTGAATGAGGACTGAAGGCCCTTATTTATAGGTAGAGAAAATAACCACTTGAGAGATATTTTCTCCTTCAAAAGATATGTTGGGCTTCTTCCTTTAATTAAGCCTGCTGGACTGGATACGGGCCTATTTAATTTAAATAAGCCTGCTGGATTTGATTTGGGCCTATTTAATTTAATTAGGCTTTGACTTGGGCCTATTTAATTTAATTAGGCCTGCTGGATTTAACTTGCTGGACTTGTTGACTTAAATTAGGCCCATTTGCCTTGGATTAAACCCAATTAATTTAAATTGAGCCCATTCGCCTTGGATTTGACCAATTTAATTTAAATTGAGCCCACTTGGCTTGGATTTGACCAATTTAATTTAAATTGAACCCACTTAGTTTGGATTTGACCAATTTAATTTAAATTGAGCCCACTTGGCTTGGATTTGACCAATTTAATTTAAATTGAACCCACTTGGCTTGGATTTGGGCTCAAATAATTAAATTGATTATCAATTATTTATTTACTTATTTTAGGAATTAATTTATTTAAATTCCTTAATAAATAAATATTTAATCAATATTTAATATATCTTCTTTGCATTTATATTTATTAGGCAATAAATTTTAATTGCCTACAAATGCCCCCTTGCATTTTGTTCACTGAAATATTTCTTTGAAGTGAATAAATTGCAATTTTTAATTTCTTGCTTCTTGTATCCTTCTTCTTTTTATCCATTAATTTATTTTACCTGGCCCGTTAAGAACAACAAGATGGGCTAATAAAAGAATGTTATGGCCCATACTAATCCATCTCCATGATTTGGGCTTTATTATTATTCATATATATTTTTTTGATTTGGGCTCTCACTTCCTTTTCTTATTCCCTCTTTTGGCCCAATACATGATAAGCATGTACGTTCTTCCTCATACTTGGAGAACAAGAAATATACTGGATCCTCAACAAAGATAACATGATAATCTCAGATTACACCAAAACAAATCCAAAGAAATATTTGGGTAATCTTCACATACTTATCCCCAATTTTCCAACCATTATAAAAGGAAAGGCCCTGCCCTTTAATTCTCAAATCACACTGCATCTTAATCTGCCAGAGCAAGTTCATCATCCCAACTTCTTCTCTTCGTTTCTTCTCCTCTTTTTCTTGACAGCGCCTGAGTTTTTTATTTTTTACAGGCTCCTCACTTTAGAAGTTGTTGATTTAGAGTTTGCTGATTTAGAACTGTGGGACTGTAAGTATATCCTCCTTTAACTCTTGTTTACTCCTCCACTATTGTTTCTCTATTTCTTCTTGTATGTATTTGTTTCTTCCCCTGGTTCCTATATTGAACTGCTCCTTATTAATATCAACAAAGAAGAGAGAAAAGACTTGAAACATGGGCAATTGTGACCAGCGTTACGCATTCCTGGCGACTAGGAATTTATTCCAGTCGGAGGTCGTGACGAGTCCAATGCTTGCACCATTTATCAAGCATTATTTGTGGCAATTTACCTCTTCGACTGCAGCGGGACTGTCGGGTGTTGGGAAAGAGAGGTGACGCCCTGCGTCAAACCTTCGATATTCCACAGCGACATCCCGCAATGGCGACGTTGTTCCGGGATCTCAGCGATAGCTGCTGTTAGCGTCATTGGTGGTGGTTTAGCGCAGATCGTCGGATCGATGGCGAGCAGTTCCGTGATGGTGGAGACGGACAACACTCGGCTAAGTGGCAGGCTGTCTAAGTGGATTATCCCTTAGCTGTCATCCAATTTCAACCACAGCTCTCAAAACTGCTGGAACATCTCTTGACACCTGCTTGAGAACCAGCTATCAGAAGCCTCACTGCATTTACTGCCTCCACATTTCCATCATCTTCCTCGAGGATGAGGCTCATAATTCGATGAAGAGCACTGGTGTGGTAGTGGGCGGCGATCCGACGCAGCTGAAGTGTGGCGTGAGGCGGCGCAACTTGTGGTGGCAGGGATCACGGTCTTTCGGAGACGGCGGCGCGCGGCTGGCGGGTCTCGGCGATGGGCAGCACTTGACACCCGCTTCCAGCGACAGCAGCGCGGTGACAGTACATCGATAGTCGGTAGTGGTTAGTCGACGATAAACGCTCGTTGGGCTGCGATTTTCCAGCAGCAGAAATGACAGATCCGATGGCGGCGAAAGGCTCCAGTTCGCGAGCACCGGTGTAGTGGTGGGCGGCGATTTACAGGGAGAGAAGCGGCTGCTTTCAGCATACGGCGGCTGGAGACGAGGCTACCGGCGCGGCTGCAGACTGCGAATGTCGACCGCTGGCTCGACCCTGCGCAGTGGCGATGCAGTTGAAGACGAGGCAATCGTCAGACCTGGCGAGGCTGAGCTTCCGGTGGAGCGTGGAACAGACGGTGGCAGCGCAGACTCCAGCGTTGGATCGATAGCGAGGCGCGGCGAGTGGCGGAGGCAGCCTCGATCTGCAAATCTGGCGAGGCTGAACTTCCGATGGAGTGGTCGCTGATGACTCGGTTGAAGGTGAATCCTTCGAGGACTGAATGGCAATCTCCTGCGGTGAGCGATGACGAGAACGCCGATTCGCGTTTCCAGCACCGATGTAGCTCAATTTCAGATGGCGGCGAAGCTGATCGGGTGGAAATCGGCCTGTCGAACAGCTGCGATGGGAAGTCTTTCTATGAACAAGAGAGGAGTTTTTTTGTTCAATTTGGGGGAGCTTCACGTGTTCTCCTTGGGATGGGAAAAGCAATTGCCACCTTGACTTTTCAACTTTGGCCTCAAATGGTTAAATTCAACTTTGATTTGCAATTCAAAAGAAATTTCAAAATCCCAAATTAACTCATCATTGGGCCCTGAATGATCAAATACATTCAATTTGATGGAATTGATCTTGCAACAATTTACCTTACAATTCTGGGCTAAAAAAAAAAAAAGCTTGGGCTTCAATTTTTAATTAAATTCATATTATCAAGTCTATTAAACTTGAATATGAATTAATTTAATCACTCCTTTTAGCATTTTGGACTTCACCCATTTTCTAAAGTTTAATTTATAGTTTTGAATTTAATAATTAATTGATCCCATAACTTTGTTTTTGGTCTTTTAATTAATTAAATTCATAAACTCCAATTATCTTCATGCCCAACTTTTCTAACATTCCTTCTTTTGTTTTGCAGCTTATCCACTTCTCGTCATGGTTTTCTTCAGAAATATCACAGGGCAGTCCGGCTCAAACTACTTACTGATCCTTGATGACGAGCGTCAACCCCTGAATAAAGGGACTCGTCTTTTAGTCGAGAAATCTCTGTTAGGGAATCATGCTGTAGTTCCTACTAATCTTAAGAACGACTTCTACCTTGAATGTTGGTCTCATGAGCTTACTTTGGGGAAGAATAATATAACCTGGACTTTGAAAGGAGCTGATATCGAGTCACATCCTAGCTTAGAACCCCTACCTTCCTTGGGGCGACGCATCTTGGAAGGGAAAGGTAAAGTGACTTGGGGAGAGCCGATTAAATTTCTTGGAGACTTCCGCTACACCAAAGGGTACTGGGAATGGACTGAGGATGTACTAAGTCGATGCCGATCTCTTCTTAAAAGCCTCAAGTTATATGATGCTGTCTTCGCGTCTCTCTTTACTTATGATTATAACTGTGAAATTATCAAAGCTTTTTGCGAAGCTTGGTGTCCTTCCACCAATACTTTACTCACGAAACATGGGGAGATGTCTATTTCTTTGTGGGACTTGTACAACTTGATGGGGTTGCCTATAGCTGGCCACCTATATGATGAAGCAGTGACGAGCCTAACAGAACTGTTCTCCACAAATAATGAGCCATGTATTCCGCGCAGCTGTAGATATCTACTTGGTGCTTATCACTTGCTCTGCAAGGATACTAATAAGAAAGGTGTGACGATTGATCAATGGGTAAGTTTCTGGTCTAAAAAGACTGTAACATACCCTGCGCCTCCGATGCGTGTTGAGAAAAGATCAACTAATCGACCCAAAAAAACTTACAATCCAACCGGCACCATCCCAAATCACCGTTCCTGGACATCTGCTGAATTGAATCAATTCAGAAAAGTGGGAATTGCGCCAACAAACCAAGAAGAGACATATCTCGCTGCTTATTTAGCATGCTGGCTCTGCATTTTTGTACTTCCGAGTAATGAAGTAAACTTGATACGGCCAAGTACTTTTAAAGCGGCGAGTTTAATGGCTGCAGGAAAAAAGGTGGGCCTTGCAATTCCCGTACTGACAAGCATCTATCGTGGTTTGAACAAAATCTCAAATTCATCAAATCCATCTGAAGTTAAATCAACATTTCCCGTTCACTTTGTTCATGCTTGGTTAGCTCATTATTTCAAGACTCACTTTCCGATTGGTAGCAAATTGTCTTATCCTCGCATGGTAACTTATTCTGGTGAGCAAGGTGCAAAATACTTTAATCCTGAGGAGGCTCGTAAACGAATTCAAACAGCTGATAATGCTTCGTGGACTTGCAACATTTTTTCCAAAGATGTAGCCGTTTATTATGTGGATGACGGGAATAATGACTGGACTAGTTGGACCCATCTTGTAGCTCTTCGTACCAGCTATCTTACATTGAGGCAAGGTGGTCATTGTATAATGGAGCCATATTCTCCTCATAGATTTGCTCGTCAATTTGGTTTTCTGCAAGATGTTCCTAACATGCTTAGAACAAACCTCCGCAAGGCCTCTTTAGAAGAAGGATTTGATTACTGGTGTCATTCCACTACATGTAACTCCAAATCTGAAGCTTATTTTCCCGGTGCAGCCTCAGCTCCTAAAAATTACTCCACTTCTGAATATAAGGAGTGGTGGAAGCATGTTCATGGCACTTACTTATCTGATCATGTTAAAGACCTGATTACCCCAGTATCAGCCCCTATAGAGGAAGAAGTGGACATCATAGATGATCTTAATGAAAATCACCAAGACGTCCAAGGTATTTCTCCAGTGCATGATATGGTAAAACCTATGGCGCATAAAAGAAAGAAAGGTCAATCTGTGGAGGATTGCAGCGCATCCAGGGATCAACATTGGAAGAGGAAGAAGTCCACTGCCTCCACTGAAAAGCAAGATGATGAGGTTCCCTTTACTCTCCCAATCCTCTTTTTTTTTTTTTTTATATTTCCCCTTTTTTTTTTACAAGGCTCTTTTTACTACTTTAGATTGCGCAGAGGATTTCTAACCCAACTTCCCCTCCGAAGGCCAATGAAGGAAAAGAATTAATTTCTGCTATCGCTTCACAAGACTTGGCCAACGAGGTTGCCCCCTTTTTTTGTCTTTAGCTTTTTTTATCATCTTTCCTTTTCTATCTAAATATATATATTTTTCAATTAGGTCTCAGGCTTCTCTTCAGACTCTGAGGGCGACGGTTCTACCAAGAGTGATGCTTCTAACACAGGAATGGATTCCTCTTTGAAAGCATGCCCAGCAGTAACAGAATTTAAATTCAAGAAAGAAGCTCGAAGTCTCAAAGAGCAATTTGCCCAGAAAGCCTGGAGCCGTATCAGAAATAAGCTCCAACGGACTCCTATTGAATATTTATCATCTCTAAGGGAAGGAATCTTCAACCTGATAGGGGAAGTGAAAGTACTTAACATCGATTGCTCTACATTAGAAGAAGCCTTGACTCCTTTATTTGATAAGGCTGATGCTTATACTGCTGCAAGATCGAAGTCTGATCAAGCGGCCTCCAAGGGAGATTACGTAAAAGTCTCAGCCGACATCAAAGGTCGTCTCCAAAGCTATAAGGACACCCATACGATGGAGATACAAAAACTAAAGACAACCTGGGAAGAATTGGAGTTGATAGGCAACGAGTTGGCCACCCTGAAGAAAGAGAAGACTTTATGTGAAGCAGCTGATCAACTCAAACAAACCATTTACCGTGCTAAAAAAGAAATTGACCTCATAGAGGAAAATATCTTTGCACTTGATACAGTGACCTCATTAAAGGAGTATTCATCTGAGAACGAGAAAGCAGCTCTGAAGGCTGAATTACGAAGCATACTTTCTGATAACTTTTTTGTTTAGTGTAGGGCTTCTTCTTCTTTTTTTTTACTCATACTTGTCTGTTTTCCCTACTATGCTTTGAACATTTAATTACCAATAAGGTTCATTTCCTTCACTGTCGCTTACTTATATTGCCTTCATACTTCGATTTATTGCTTGTCTCATAAACTTGATGTGGTAAACCAAAGATATGACTGAACTTAACAAAGTGTTAAGCTGCCTACGTACCTCTTTATAGAGGATCAAGTCATAACGTAGTTCAAAAGAACATAATTTGGTTTGAATGGGGGGGGTGCCGTACACAGTTTATACTCGTGCGGGCCAGGAGTGACTATTCTTTAACCACTTTAGACAAAGTAGGATATTTAATGCTTTAACCACTTAAAATATCTGAGTGGGGTGAATTAATAGTTTAACCACATATAATTACCTTTGGTGGGTGTCGTGCACAGTTTATACTCATGCGGACCAGGAGTAACATGCAGTTTAGGCTCGTGCGTCATGGAGCGTTCCTTCGGTTTGACTGGATTACGCGTAGTAGCGTTTCAGGAATTTGCCATTTATGGGGCCAATTCCCACTCCATCTTCGGATATCAACTTGTATGCACCATTTGTATATACTTCTTTCACAACATGTGGGCCATCCCACTTGGGCAAGAATTTATTTCCCACTCGGTGAGTGATGACAATAGGCCTTCTCACAGCAAGGACTAAGTCTCCGACTTGAAAGGAACGTATCTTCACTTTTTTATTAAACGTTCTGGAGAGGCGAGCTTGATAGCACTCAAGTCTTTGTTGTGCTTCTAACCTCTTTTCATCAAGTGCCTCTAATTCTTCAAGACGCAGTTGTGCGTTCTCTTCTTCAGTCAAACCTTCTTGTATGGCAATTCTCAAAGATGGTATTTGCTTTTCAAGGGGCACCACAGCTTCAACCCCATACACAAGGGAGTATGGAGTAGCTTGAGTAGGCGTTCTATAAGTAGTTCGATACGCCCATAAAGCTTCATGAATCCTTTCATGCCAGTCTCGCTTTGACTTGGAGACTACCTTCTTCAACAGATTACACAGTGTTTTGTTGAAGGCTTCGGCAAGCCCATTAGCTGCTGCATTATACATAGAAGACTTCCTTTGCTTGAAGTCAAACTTCTCACAAAGCCTATCAATCAAAGAATTACTGAACGGCCTCCCATTATCCGTGATGATGTATCGAGGCACTCCATATCTATATATGATGTTGATGCGGATGAAATCAGCAACATTTTCCTTCTTTACTTCTCTCAAGGGTACAACTTCCGCCCACTTAGAAAAGTAATCAGTGGCAGCCAGAATATAAAGATGGCCTCCAGAAGACTTTGTTAACGGCCCCACCACATCTAAGCCCCATGCATCAAATGGCCATGAAGAAACGGTTGGATGTAATGGCTCCGGAGGCTGATGAATGAGATTTGCATGAAACTGACATGGCTGACACTTTTGTGCATAGTCTATGCAATCTTTTACCATAGAAGGCCAGTAATATCCCATCCTCTTGATTCTGAAATGTAACTTGGGTCCAGACTGGTGGGCGCCACATATTCCAGAATGAGCTTCCTCCATAGCTTGAAGAGCTTCTTCATCACTTAAGCATCTTAAGAGAATACCATCAAACGATCTTCTATAAAGTATATCTTTGTAATAGAAGAATCGTGGTGCTCTACGCCGAACATCAATCCTTAGGTGTGGATCATTGGGGAGCTTATCATACTTCAAGTAATCCACGAACGGTTGTCGCCAATCTTCCTTCCCAATATCGAACACTTCTATGGCACAATACCCAACTTCTTCATCATCTTCCTTTTCGAAGAAGGGAGGTACCACCCAACTTTTGCAGATCGGAACTTGGAAATGTGCTTCAGGCATTGCTATGGTTGATGCTAGCTTTGCCAAAGCATCGGCTTGTTTGTTCTTACTCCTTGGAAGATGTTCAATCTCTACATCTCCAAGCCAATTCATAAGCCTTTGAGCATAGTCATAATACGGACGTAGCTCGGGTTTCTTAACCTCATATAAACCAAGCAGCTGGTTGATTATTAACAACGAATCTCCATATACCTTCAGGTGTCGTTGCTTTACATCTACTGCCATCTCCAGACCAAGTATAAGAGCTTGATATTCAGCTACATTGTTAGAGCAATTTTCAGTTAGATTGAAGGAGTATGGCAGAACTTCTCCATCTGAGGTCACAAATACCACTCCTGCGCCGGCTCCTTCTCTGTGAGCAGCTCCATCGAAATACATCTTCCAAGGAGGAGTGATTTCAATAGCCAATATATCTTCATCGGGGAGATCATCAGATAACTCCCATTCTGCAGGCATGGGATGATCAGCTAAGAAATCCGCCAATACTTGCCCTTTCACTGCCTTTTGAGGGACATATATAATCTCGAATTGCTGCAATTGAAGATACCACCTTGCAAGCCTATCAGAGAGCACCGGCTTTGACATAACAAACTTTAATGGGTTAGCCCTTGAGACCAAGTAAACAGTATGAGCTTGAAAGTAGTGTCTTAATTTCTGAATTGCAAAGATGAGAGAAAGACATATCTTTTCAATTGGTGAGTATTTTAACTCATTTGGGGTCATCGTCCTACTCAAATAGTACAAGGCACACTCCTTTCCCTCATCATTATTTTGTGCAAGCAGGGCTCCAACTGATCTTTCTTGAGCAGATATGTAGAGAATCAATGGACGTCCGGCTATTGGAGCAACCAATACTGGCGGCTTCATCAAATATGATTTAATACTGTTAAAGGCATTAGTGCAAGATTCATCCCATTCAAATGGGCTGCCCTTTTTCATAAGATGGCTGAATGGTTGGCATCGGCCGGCCAAATTTGATATGAATCTTCTTAAGTATGCCAGCTTACCTTGCAAACTCTTGAGCTCATGTATGTTTTGGGGTACCTGCATCTTCATAATTGCATCAATCTTTGCTCTGTCAATTTCAATACCACCATGTCGGACAATGAATCCAAGGAACTTTCCAGAAGAAACTCCAAATGCGCATTTAAGTGGATTCATCTTGAGTTGGAATTTTCTAAGACGCTCAAATATTTGTCTTAAATCTTGGAGATGATCCTTTTTCTTCTTTGATTTCACCACGATGTCATCAACATAGCATTCGACATTCTTATGGAGCATGTCATCAAATATCTTTTGCATGGCTCGTTGATAAGTGGCACCGGCATTCTTCAAGCCAAATGGCATAACATTGTAGCAATATATTCCTTTAGGAGTGCGGAAGGCTGTTTTCTCTTGGTCTTCTGGGGCCAGGCTAATTTGATTATAACCAGACGATCCGTCCATAAATGAAAGGACTTCATGGCTAGTTGTTGCATCAATCATGAGCTCAGTAATTGGCAATGGAAAGTCATCTTTTGGGCATGCCAAGTTCAAATCCCGGAAGTCAACACACACTCTAAGCTGTCCGTTTGCCTTTCTTACTGGCACAATGTTAGAGAGCCAAGTGGGATACTTCACTTCTCTTATTTTTTTCGTCTCAAGGAGCTTATTAACTTCAGCCTCAATCAAGGGAACCAGCTCTGGTCGAAATCGACGCTGCATCTGCTTAACTGGCTTGGCTCCTTCTTTTATTGCTAAATGATGAACTGCCACCTTTGGATCTAATCCGGGCATTTCTTTGAATGACCATGCAAACACGTCTCTAAACTCTTGAAGAAGCTCAATGTAAACTTTTTCTTCATCGGCTGTTAACAAAGCACTTATATAGGTTGGCCGTGGATCGTTATCAACACCCAAATTAATCTCCTTCAATTGATCAACAGTAGATTTGACACCCTCTTCAAATTCTGGAGGAGCATCATCAGCATCTTCCTCTTCGGTTGAGGTCTCCTCTCGTATAGTGACATGATTCACCGTGGCAACTTGTTCCAAGAATTCTTGCCTTTGAAAACGTGGGTTGGACCTAACTTGTTCATTCTCTCCCACTTTAACAATGCTCCCCACTTCATAGCCATCTCTCCTCATCTCGACGATCTTGCTTTGTAGATCTCTTTCTGCACTTTGTAGATCTGTTTGCATGATGATGGAATGAACAACATCTGATGAGCCTACACTTTCACGATCATCTTCTTCACTTCGGGTGAAGATTATTGTTCGTTTTTTAGCTTTCAACATTGTACCACATGATATAGTCAGGAAATGTCGTCTTTTCATGCGAGATGGGATCCGACTATGTATCTTTGGGAAACTTGGGAACTTAGTGGTCCTTTTAGCCCCAGCTGGTTTGAGTCTCTCGAATACAGAGATTCTTTCTGTCTTTCTATCTTCCTCATGAGACTCCTCTTCTTCAGAGAGAATTTCATCTTCAGTGATGTAGTTTGTGTTTGCCCTCTTTATCGCAATGCGAACAGGTTTTTGCGGAACATATCCTATGCCTGTTCTAATACACTTGGAAGTACGGCCATTACTCTTCAATTTCTCTTGGGTGGTTCCACTAGGAATCTTATGAGACAGTTCATTTGCCGCACATTTTTCTTGAGGGTCATAACCAGCTTTCACAAGAAGTTTGTAAGCTTGTGGGCTATACGATTTGGAAACTGCCGCCTCAAATACATCTCCATGCTCAGTTTTAGCCGCTTGTGTTGGGTGAGTGAATCCTTTGAGTGGAGGGGGAGAGGGCCTCTCAGCGTCAACCTTAGTCAGGGGTAGTGTCAACCCTTCTACAGTTTTGATCAACTGTTTACTTTTATTAGAATGTGTGGATGAAACATCATCTGCATTCTCTTTTTCTTGTTTATCATCACCTTTATCTTGTGATGAAGTTCCTTCCTGCTTATCGGCCTTGATACTTTTCAGAAAATATCTGGCGTCTGCGAAGTATGATTCTGCTTCTGTAAATGGCTTTTCATCACCGAGTACCTTTTTTATGTTACCTCCATCGCAGTATTTGAAGCACTGATGCAGCGTAGAAGGAATCACTCCATTTTCATGCAACCATGGGCGCCCCAAGAGCATGTTGTATGATGTTTTAGCATCAATGACATGAAACAGAACTGTTGAGGCCATCTCATCTATTATCAAGTTCATGACTATCGTACCAAGTGTTCTCTGGCCCTCTTGATTGAACCCATGAATCGTTAATCGGCTACTGCCAAGTTCATCTGTTGAAATTCCTAATTTTTTCAACGTTATTAGAGGTAGGATATTGACCGCTGAACCTCCATCAATCAGTATTCGATTCACCCTTTGCTCTTGAGTGCAACCAGCTACGAACAAGGGTCGGTTGTGAGATTGTGAACCGAGCAGTAAGTCTTCCTCAGTGAAGGTAATCTTCATAGCATGGGCCTTGCTTTCAACTTTAGGCACAACAGCTTCGCCTGCCATATGGCATGAATAATTAATTCCACCATCTGCAGAAGTAGAGTTTGCAGTTGCATCTTCATCTAGAAAGATCTTCCCTTGCTCAACCAATCGCATAACTTTATCTTTAAAGACAAAGCAATCTTTGATAGAATGTCCCACTAGTCTATGATACTTGCAGTATTTTGGATTGTCCGTTTGTCCCGCTTCTTCTGGTCGCTTCATTTCAGGAAGCTCGATAAGTTTATCTTTGAGTAGATCATCGAGTATGCCTGGGACATCTGAATCAAGGAATGGGTACTTCCTTTCTTGCATTTCTTTCAAGGTCAATCTTCTTTGCCCCCTTTCTTGAGACTCATTCTTCACTTTATCATCTTTTTCATTCTCATTCCTTCGGAACTTAACAGTTGATGCATTGGTTGCCATAGATCCTTTTTCGGAAGATTTATTGTAGGGTTTGCCCCCTTTCCTTGCCTCTTGCTTTTCTTTATACTTGTAGGATCCAGGAATCGGTGGTTCTACAACTCCACTTATCCCCATACTTAGCTCCATGTCGTGAGCTCTTGTGGCCAAGTCTTCAAAGGTTTTAGGCTTAATCCCTTGAAGTATGTAACGAAGGTTCCATTGCATTCCTGCTGTGCACATCTCAATGCCAGAAACTTCAGACAATCGATCTTTACAGTTTAGGCTCAAATTTCTCCATCGATTAATGTACTCAATTACTGGCTCTTCTTTTAACTGACGGGTGTTCGTCAACTCTATCATGCTAACTGTCCTCCTAGTACTATAGAAACGGTTAAGGAATTGATATTCCATCTGATCCCAACTGTCTATAGAGTCAGCCTCCAAGTCGGTGTACCATTCAAAAGCATTTCCCTTCAGAGAGCGAACGAATTGTCTCACCATATGATCTCCGTGAGTGCCAGCATCATTGCACGTTTCTATGAAATGTGCTATATGTTGCCTTGGATTACCTTTGCCATCAAACTGTTGGAACTTGGGGGGTTGATAGTTAGGTGGCATCCTCAAGTTGCCAACCCTCCTAGTATAAGGCTTAACATAGGCGAATGAAGGTTTAGAGCTCTCTTCGAATTGGTCCTTCATTGTGCCAAGTATAATGCTTTTTAACTGGCTGATAGGAACCATTCCATCATGGGAGATGTTCAATTCTTCTTCAATCACCCTTTTCCCCATCGTCTGATGCTTCGCAGACTCATCTACTTCATTTTCAGCATCTTCTTCTTGCTTTTCGTTTGCACGGCTAGTTTCAGCACCAGCCATTTTCTCCATCAGTTTGAAAATCAAAGTACTTTGTTCTTGGTTCTGTTTGGCAAGTGCAGCAACGGATTCAGTTAAGCTTGCCATTGTCGAGGCTATGGATGAATCAGACGATGAGCTTTCTTCAAGTATAGGGGTTGAGTTAGCTGAGTCGTTTTTCTCATCTTTATCATCATATGGTATCACTCCAGAGGTAACTCCAACTGAAGAATTTATCTCTGAAGAGGCTTCAGATCGTGCCATCTTTGACATGCTTCTAGTTGTTACATTAACGTCTTCCACTTGTAATTCTGAAGACTTGAAGACAGAAGCTGATCTGTTGACTTTGATTCTTAGCGGAACCATCTTACTTTGCTCGAAGAGGAGATGAGAGGTAGAAACGGTCCCACTGGGCGTGCCAAAATTTGTAACAACAAAATTTGTATTTATTAAATAATAAACACAAAAGGAATTACAACGAAAATCCGATGTGGATTAAACTTGAAAATTGAAGTAGACAGCTTCTATTTATCCTCTGATTCCTCTCTTGAGTTGACTTTCTTGACTTTATCAACTTTCTGAGTCGGATCTTTGGATAAAGCTTGTCCGAGCTCGGGTTCAGGGCTTGAAGCTTGAAAACGTTTATCCGGAGGCGTCGAGCCTTTGTTCGGATCGAACGTTGACTTGAAGATTTGCTGTGAAGAACGTCGTTCAATTTGGTAGAACACCGTTGACCCCACGATTTTTACTGGATGAAGAACGCCGGATCGGAGAGGTTTAGCACCTTGATCCTTGATCGGAGGCAGTTCTTGACTTGAAGTTACTTTGAAGCTGCTTGAAGACTGGCTTGAAGTCTTCGATTTGAAGCTTTGAAGATTTGAAGATCTGGAGCTTGAAGATTCGAAGATTTGAAGATCCTCGAAGGTCTTGAGCTTGAAGATTCGAAGATTTGAAGATCCTCGAGTGTTCTTGAGCTTGAAGATTCGAAGATTTGAAGATCTGGAGCTTGAAGATTCGAAGATTTGAAGATCCTCGAAGGCCTTGAGCTTGAAGATTTGAAGATTTGAAGCTCCTCGAATGTTCTTGATTTCTTCAAGAGCGTCTTGTCTTCGGGTGCTTGAATGTGTTTTGAATGAGGACTGAAGGCCCTTATTTATAGGTAGAGAAAATAACCACTTGAGAGATATTTTCTCCTTCAAAAGATATGTTGGGCTTCTTCCTTTAATTAAGCCTGCTGGACTGGATACGGGCCTATTTAATTTAAATAAGCCTGCTGGATTTGATTTGGGCCTATTTAATTTAATTAGGCTTTGACTTGGGCCTATTTAATTTAATTAGGCCTGCTGGATTTAACTTGCTGGACTTGTTGACTTAAATTAGGCCCATTTGCCTTGGATTAAACCCAATTAATTTAAATTGAGCCCATTCGCCTTGGATTTGACCAATTTAATTTAAATTGAGCCCACTTGGCTTGGATTTGACCAATTTAATTTAAATTGAACCCACTTAGTTTGGATTTGACCAATTTAATTTAAATTGAGCCCACTTGGCTTGGATTTGACCAATTTAATTTAAATTGAACCCACTTGGCTTGGATTTGGGCTCAAATAATTAAATTGATTATCAATTATTTATTTACTTATTTTAGGAATTAATTTATTTAAATTCCTTAATAAATAAATATTTAATCAATATTTAATATATCTTCTTTGCATTTATATTTATTAGGCAATAAATTTTAATTGCCTACAGGTACGAAAAATAAATATTGATACACACGAAAGACAACCTTTAGAGCTAAATTCCATTTCAGTTGTGGAATCAATACCTTTCCTTTCATGCAAATTGTATTGTAATGCTGACTAAGATTAGGTGTTACATAGCCAGAATATTTTCTTTGCCTTAATAAGTGAATTTTAATTTGTGATACTTTGAATCCGTATTGTTCCTTTGTGCTTGAATTTAATACTATATGAATTTAATGTAATATCCAAGTCATTGTGCTACCACATAGAAGATACTTTATCAAAGAGTATAAGATAGAAGATTGCGCCCATATAATCTATGACATAAAGACATGAATTCAAGTAAAGGAGATGTTGAAATTCAGGTACATGCTTCTGACTTATAAAATGAAGTTTTTGATAGCTTATTAAACTCATTTTGTTTGGTATAAAAGATGAATCAGGTTGTTGTTTTATTAGTGGAGGCGAGCTGAATGCTTTGATTTGCAAAATTTAACCAATATTTAACGTTATTACTTCCCCGATTCTTGGGTACAAAAATGACAAATTTTTTTCTATAGATTTGATAGCTTTAGTTTGTAATTTGACTTGATTACACTTCATTGAGTTTTTATTTATTCGTTTATTAGTTGATTGGATTGTTAGATAAAATCATAAGGGAGGGCTTATTTGATAAATAGAATCCAATTCAAATATTTTACTCCAAAATAAAAATAAACAACTATTTGCTTATATTCGGGTATTTTTATCCGTTTGTATGGATTCAAAGATTAAGAAGTGTTTTTCTTAGTATATAATTTAAGAAAAATAGCAATAAATTGATAATTTTGAGAGAAAATGTAAATAAAATTATTTGGAATGATGAATAGAGTTGTTAGGATTGATGAAATAGAAATACGTGGAACGACTCAATTTTAAAAAAAAACGGGTAAAATATGTGAGACAGAAGGAATATTAAATTCTAATTCTAAATTAAATTTCTGAATCTATAAAAACCACGCACATTTTTAAAATTGATAAAAACAAATCCAGTTTCTGCTGTGATTTAAAAAAAAAAAAAAACTACCAGTCGGTGACGTATGTTGCTCCATTTTTTATAAGTAAAATAAAATATACGTTGGTGATGTTTGGTGCTCCAATTTTTAAATATATGTTTCAGTGACGTATGCAACTCCATTTTTTAAACATAATATAAAATAATACGTTGATCATGCTTATTGCTTCACTTTTTAAGGATGTGTTTCAGTGAAGTAAAATTGGGTAAACTTTTTTTTAATCTTTTATAATCATCTATTTTCTTAAGGATATTGTTATATTTTTTTTTATTGCTTCATTATATGAATTTATGATTCTATTCAATTTAAAGAGATGATCTCTTATTTAAAAGAATTATATTTATTTTATATTTAATTAGTAATAGCATAATCATATTTAAAATATTAATTTAATCAATCAAAATATAAAAAAAAAATTAAAATTAAACGAGTAATTTGCAGTTATTGATAAACGGTTATATTCTTTATAATAAATTATTACATAAATTATTACCCAATGAATACATTTGCATGTATTAATAAACGAAGTTTGAGACGGAATATTGTAATGAATTTATAAACGTAAAAAACACGGGTATAGGTGTTCATGCAGAAAACATTGTAAGTCAATAATATGTATTGATTCAATTTTCACTTGGTTTATAGTACTTTGATATCCCTCTTACTGCAAAATAATATTTTGTTGATAAATTCGAAATATTCATGATATTATTCAAATAACCAGATTTCTTTAACTAATGGTTATATGCACTAATTTGGGCGAATGAATTCTTAAATGAATTAGTAAGCATGATGATTATAATTTATTATAGTTCAAACATAATTAGTTCTTAACATGTTTAGCAGTGTTGTAATTCAATACTCATATTATTTTATACTCCCTCCATCCCACCCAAATAGCACAATTTTACTATATTGGGCGTCCCGTCCGAATTACACAATTTTCCTCTTTTAGTAAAAAAAGTGCATCAATGGCCCACCGCTACCCATCACATCTCTCTAATACACCTACCCACTTTACATAAAATAATAATACTCATTAATCTACGTGCAAAAAGCAAATGGTGCACTTTGACCGGGACAGAGGGAGTATATCACTAACCTTTCTCATTATTACATATATATAATCTTCCTCATGAAAAGTTCAATCTAATGTGACAATGAATTTGCAGATTCTTCCAAATATTTAGTTTCATGCTTAAGCTCTATTACATACTAATATCAACAATTGGGAAATTCAACCTAGAACGAAAAACGTGTACTCATCATTCTGATCAACATCACTAGGTAAGACTACCACATTTATCATGCTTCTTCCCAAACTAAGCATTTCAGTCCTTATAGTTGTAGATGACATCGATTTAAGAATCACAATCAAGTCATGCATGAGATCGTTGTGGTTTTAGATTAAACTAAACTATTCTTCAATTCCAAGGAAATATTATTAAACTCATAAAAAAACTACATATAAAAATATTGCAAAAATATCCGTGTCCGCGCAACTCACGGCCGGGTAAAAACTAGTATAATAAAATGATGACATTTCAATGGGACGGAAGGAATATAAAAATAGCCTCACAAAGGTTTTTCCCCAAGGCAAAACTTATGAGAGACCATTTTGCAAAATAAATTTCATCATATGGTTTAAGAAAAAGTTACTATTTAATTGATGATTATAACAAACGAAAAAAGTAATAAGAGTAATATTTTAAATGAAAATTAAAAAATAATTTTTTAAAAAATAAAACAAATAACTTTAGAACCTCAATATTTTTGTGTTCGCATTTTCCAAATACATTCGGGTACAAATGAGTATACAAGACAAATCTACCCCATTAATCAAACTTAATGAGTACTCAACATAATATAAGCCAATTAATTTGCAATCTTTTGATATCTGAAACGTAAAAACAAATTTAATTAAAAAATGCTAGTAGACAACTTAAACGAAATAATCCAAGATTTCATTAACGAGTCCAACTAGCCATAAAATAAAATAATTATTTTTATAAAAAAAATAACCACCCACTATTAAACCTAGAATTACCCTTAATTGGCTTATGTCCAAAGTTAATGTTGATATAATTTCAACACAGTATTCAATTCAATGGTGATTCATACTCAATTCCCAACATGAAATCAAAACTGAAAAACACACGTGCATACATTAATGAACAATTAGGAATAATGTTAGGTAGTGAGCTGTAGAATTCTTGTACACTTCAAAATGATAATATGATATGTGATCAAATCAAACACCTAACATAACTTATCAACTTTCAACAAGAAATCACACAATTCCAAATTATATGCATAGTACAAAATACTTAGATTGGAATGTTTTTAATTGACAATCCAGTTCATACTTCATTACTTTATCCAGGAAGATATGCATGCAGAGTAGAATAGCAGATGTGCTTACAGGAGGTGTTGTTAATGCTGCCACAAGACCAGAGCAGCGCGACTGGTAACGAATATCCAAGAATCGCCATTGTGATACCGAGTAGCATCGATTCAGAAAAGAAAGATCAATTAAAACACTCATGATTGGATCGATACCACCTTCTATCTAACCTGAACATCTCTAACATCTATATGAGTTTGATGATTCACTCAACAATATGGAGTATAAAGGAACAAAATGTACCAGTAGAACTAGCTACTAACCTGTATGAATGGCTGTATCCTTTGATGCAACAGGTTAAGCTGCAGAACCTGGCAATGAACAACACTAGACAATATGAGCAATCGGTTTCTACATAGTTTAGTTCAAGTTGACTCCCTCATTCATGACCAAACACATTTTATGTGAATCATAAATCACTCTATCACAGCCTATGAAAAACGGAAGTAAATATTAAAGCAATAATTTGGATATTCAATATACTCGATGATCAGTCAGGCATCTTTGACGCCACCTCTCCCAGCTAGACATACTTGAGATACTAAATACAAACATAAAAAATCAAACTTATATCCTTTTGAAAACTGAAAACACCATATTCATTGCACTCATAAAAGCATCAAGAAAACATGAGGAAGGATACAATCAATAATAGCAGCAAATCCATTGGCGCAATATATGATCACATAACAAAGTTCTCGTGGAAAATGCTGTCACCTCAATATTCAAACGTTTAACAACCGGGGTATCAAGGAGAGATCAGAACATAATCCAAGATGATGTAATAATACATAAAACACAGAACCTCCATAAATGAAGCCAACATGTCCACAAAAATGATCCATTTTCATTAAGCTTTGTACCGAATTTAGAAATTAAATTACAAGATCAGACATAAATTGGCATTACCATATGTAAACTACACATTGCACAAATGCTACAGAGGGGGGAAAAATAGGGACTCCTAAATTGAAATGAAATTTAACAAACTAGGGTGGGCACTTCTCTCCTAGTTTTTAGACATTAGAGGTCTTTCAGTAATGGAGTTTATTCTCCTCTGTTATTTATGCAAATCTAATTTCTCCATCTAGGTTACTTAACCAAATAAAATGGGAGTAATTACTGAGAGCACAACATAAAAACTGAGAGCCAATTATTTACAGTAAATGATAAATCATGTTTTCACCATCCTTTAACCACCCAGCCACAATGTCACTTCTATATTTGGAGTACCACTAATAACATCACCATCTCCGTTCATTGCCATCATTCACTTCAGAGCTCCACCATCCCCTGCGCCGTCTGGAGGAGGTGGAGCTAAACACGGACGACAACGAGCCACTCCTTCGACTCATTCTAGAGTCCAAACTAGAAGAAGAGGTGGAGGATCCACCCCTACCAAAGCAAGCAAACAAACCATTCATAATCCTCCTCAATCCACCTCTCTCCCTAGCTATGCTACCTCTAGAGCCCCATGAAATCCTTCTAGGTACCCCATTGTTATTGAACCCCCCATCCATCTCTGTGTACACCACGGGCAGTTCTCTCTCTCCACCTCTCCTTCCTCCGGAGAACCTACCCACTGCAAACCCACCCCCTGGCAATCTCCATATCGTCAGTCCAACAGTCTCATCATCGTTTGCAGCCTCACTCCCACGATTCCCTTCACTTACTTCGTGATTAGCATGGTTAGCATTAGCTATAGCATTCTCGTTATCAGTGGGCAGTTCGTGTCGGCAAACAGGGCAAGAATTTCTCAGTGAAAGCCATGGCAAGATGCAATCTTGATGGTACAGATGCTTGCAGGGCATTTCACGGGCCTCACTCCCCATCTCAAAGGCCTCTTTACATACGGCGCAGTATGATTCAATGGCTACATGTTCATCTGTTATATCGATTGTCGGCATCGATTCAATTGCAACTTTCGAAGCAGGGGGGTTGCTATCAATTCTCCCAAGTCCATTTGCCTCAATCTGAGACAATTGATCCAGTAATCTATCGAAACCCGACCCAAGTAGAAACTCAGACATGCTAGCGGGCAAAGGCCGTAAACCCGACCCAGCTCCATCGTCGTAGTACAATTCGAACCCTCCTCCCGGAGTAGCCCCACCTCCACCCCCACCCACACCCTCGTTGGGCCCACGAAGAACAATTACCGGATTGAACGGTGACCGATCGCCTCCATTCCTGCGACTTCTTCTCAGCCTCGGGCTCGAGCCCGAGGCCGTAGCGGATCCCGACCCGGAACCCGGGCCCGAATCAGGGTTTCGCATCATATACATCGCAGCGGCGGGGAAACGGCGGCGGCGTGAGTCGGAGAGCGAGGATCTGGTAGGGTTTTCGATCTCCTCGACGAATCCACTGCTGCAATCTGGGCAATTGACGGAATCTTGGGCCCAAACCCTGACGAATCGGCTGCATCTGTAACACCAGTAGGTCGACATTGACATGTGTGTATCAGAGGAAAGAAAAATCCGATTTCAGATCTGAAAAATGGGACCTTTCCTCCTAAGAAGAGATCAAGATGAGGGAGAAAACATGGAGGGAGAAAGAAGGCGAGAGAGGTGATGTTTGGATACCCAGAAATGGAAGTGCGAAGATTTAGGGATATATGAATGGGTTATTTGTGGTAATAAAATTGTGAAATGGGGTTAATTTTGGAATATTAGTAGTCAGATATTGGCGTTTAATCAACGCTTGAATGACTGACACGTGTTGAGTTGAGACCTGGAAATCATTTCCATTTTAATACTTGGCTTAACTTTGTTTCTTCCCATTCTATTTTTATTTTAAAAAATTATCAAAAATTCAGCAAATCAAAATAATAATTTCTCCGACCACTTATAAGATATCCATTTTATTATTTTGGGTGTCCACTTCAAAGATATCTATTTTTCCTATTTAGTAAAAAATTACATCATATCCACTACTTCCCTCTAATACAATTACTCATTTTACATATAATAATAATAATACTCCTTAATCTACGCACAAAAAACAAATGAGTATCTTTCAAGTGGTCGGAGGGAGTAAAAAAAAAGTTGACCTCATGTAAAAGAGTTGGCCTCTTGTATCTTCGGTGTACAAGATGTGTAAAAGTATACTCTCACGTCTCATGCACAAGGTTTTTTTGCTTTTTGCACGTGGATTAAGGACTATTATTATTTAATGTGTAGTGGGTAGTTGTATTAGTGGGAGTGTGGATCCCATATTTTTTTTTTTTTTTTTTTTTGATACCGAGGTTTTTTTTTTTTTTTTGATACCGAGGTTCCGGGCTTACGCCCGACTAGTCCTCGAGGAAACAGTCCCGGCCCCTCAGAACTGCCTCCAAGTAAATCGCGGTAACCACACAATGGATCACAGGTTCCTAATATCTTTAACTACTGCGCACAAGGAGTCGATCCCCTCAGAACTGCCTCCAAGTAAATCGCGGTAACCACACAATGGATCACAGGTTCCTAATACTACTGCGCACAAGGAGTCGATCCCCTCAGAACTGCCTCCAAGTAAATCGCGGTAACCACACAATGGATCACAGGTTCCTAATATCTTTAACTACTGCGCACAAGGAGTCGATCCCCAAGTGATTGCTCCATGCTGACCCTCCCCCTAGCTCAGCCGCAGGTTCCCACCGAGTTTCAGCCTCCCACACTGCCGCTTGTAGCCCTCAATATTAATTGTTCCACCATTGCGCTCCGGGGGGCTTGAACCCCTGACCTTTCAATCAGGGGCGCCTCAATGTTGACCCCTCAACCACTAGGCCAACATATCATTGGTTTGTGGATCCCATATTTTAATTGTATTAGTGGGTGTATGTGGGTCTCATGTAAATAAAGGAAAGGGGACTCTTAATATTAATGTGTAGTTGATAGTTGTATTAGTGGAGTGTGGATCTCATATTTTAATTGTATTAGTAGGTGTGTGTGGATCTCATGTACGTAAAAAATAAAAGGAGATTCTTTGGGTGAGACGTCTAAAATGGAAAAAATGGATTCTTTGGGTGGAACGAATGGAGTAATATTTTGTTTTAAAGAAAATAATTTAATAAAGGGTTAATTGCAAAATAAACAATGAACTTTACTCCTATTGCAAATTAATCCCCACTTTTGAGAAATTGTAAAAAAAAAATCCACCACCTTTGAGTATTGTTGCAAAACACATAAAAAAACCCTACTTTTACTCACAAATTGGGTGCGTCTTGCAACAATACTTAAAAGTAGTAATTTTTTTTGCGATTTCTCAAAAGTGGGGATTAATTTGCAATAAGAGTAAGTTCGTGATTTTTTTTACAATTAACCCTTTAATTAATAAAAGTATAATTTTTTTATTGAAAAGATTGGTTGAAATATTAGTATTAATGTATGATTAAAAAAAATTCATAGGAAATAAAAGGTACACATTCTTATATTAAATGATATAATTTTAAAAAAATGCGAGATTTAGGGGCACGGTGTCCCAAGAACACGCTAACCTATTTTAAAATGTGCAAATAATTTTAAAATGAAAAAAAAAGTGCATATATCATAGAGACAATCATAAATAAACTATCTTCTATATAGTTATAAATGCAGTAATGCAAACATAAAAATACAAGTATCACATCATTACGTGAGCCGGATAAAAAGTGAATTTTTTTAATGAAAGTGATAATCAATTATTCCCTCCGTTTCATAAAACGCTTCGCATTTATATTGTTCAATATGAGTATTTTAAAAAAATTATATTTTTTGATCAATTTATTGACTTTAAAGGATATTATAATATTTTTAGGTAATAAAATAGTATAAAGTAACAATGTGTGTATAAAAAATGAGTGACGAATTTTAATTTAAAGTAATTTTTTTGAGGTTGTTGGATAAAGTGATGTTTCCTTTTTTGGAGTGTGAAAGGGCTTTATGGAACAAACAAACGAGAAATGTGTTCAGGGGGAGTAATAAATAGTGATAATGATGCAGTGAACTATTTTATAAACAATTTATAACATTTAAAATAAAAAATATAACATTTTAAATAAAAAGTGATACGTAATTACGAATAGTTGGTCCTCGTGCGCCCGGGCGCACACAATGTTTAAGGATATAATATTTGTTCTAAAGGGTATACACCTTAATTTATAAGGGTATTATTTTTTCAATAAAATAGTCAGTTGAAATATTTATAATATTAATATTCGAATAAGAAAAAATTTTATTTATTTATTTAAAATAATTAAAATATAAATTTTTATACTAAATAGTACAATATTTAATTTAATACTAAAGAATACAATTTTTTGAAGGTGGATTCCAACGCACGATGCGTTCGGAAGTACGCAAGTTTTATCTAATTATGAAAATATAAAATGTTCTAAGAACTTTCCCATATAAAATGATATTTTTTTTATAAAAAAAATACTATTATTCCATGCATCCAAGTGTATGGAGTTATTTTCCATTGCACCCTATTTATATTAAATTTATTCATTAATGCATATAATTTTTTAATTTTTTTAATGAATATATTACTCTTTTGTATTTAGTTGTTTATTAAAAAACTAGGAAGTTTGCTAAACAAATATTACAGTATATATTTTTAATAAGTGTAAATGAATTTAATATGTACACATAGCATCTGTACCCTCAAGTTCACATGATATTTTATCAATAAAATTGAGCAAAAAAAGAAACGGGTAAAAAGGGAAAATTGTACTCCCCTAGTCCTACAAAACGTTTATGTTTACTGTTCCATATTGTTTAATAAAAGTTGTTCTTTGATCAACTTTATTAATTTTAAAGGGTATTATAGTATTGTAGTACTTGTAAGTAATTAAAAAGTATAAAATAATGATATGTGTATGACAATATGAGTGAAAATTTTAAAATTAAATAATTTTTAAGATTATTAGATAAAATGAAGTATTTCATATTTTAGGATGTAAAGAGTTTTACAATATAAATAAATAAATAAATTGTAAAGAGTTATTTGAGAAGAAATAATTAAATGTGTACTAGAAGTGAGGTGGGTTTGAGACTTTTGGCGTGTCACCATTGACTAAAGGCAAACAATGTATGATATCTATTCATGTAAAAATTTTCGTAAAATGTAAAAGAATTGAATTATTTTCTTTTTATAAAAAGTGATATTTAATTATAAAATGATAGTAAAATTGATAATATTGTAGTAAAATATGTTATGTAATTTATAATATAAATAAAAAGTTAAATAATTTTAATAAAAATTGATAATATTTTTAATAAAAAAATATTAAAAAACAAGGAAGAAAACTTAACGACCCTATGCAGTATTTTCCTTCACTTGGATCGCATGCCATCCATCTATCTTTGTCCCACGTTTGATTCTCAACAAATGTTTGGTTCTACTCGTAACCTTGTAATTTATTATGGCCACCCATTTCATCATTTAATACTTGTCTAGTTTTCTTTAATTCCAAAATAGAATAGAATAGAATTAAATGAAATATTTGGAGGACATTTATTGAGGTGGTGCACCCTCATTTAAGTCTCAACCTCCTCGTTCCTCTCCTCCCTATATCATTACTTCAAAGAGTTTACCATGTGGTTGTTAGTTCAAGTGATTGAATCTAGGCTTTGGAAGTGCTTACCTATATAGGGTGGGGTGTCTTTTAGGTTCACATTTAGACTTAATGTGTCATTTTCTATGTTGACACCAACATAAATTATATTTAAGACTATTTTTGTTTTGATTTGTAAATTTAGGTAGTAAAAATCATTTTAATAGTAATAATGTATGTTTGTTTTTTAGTATTATTAAGTATAATAGATTTTAACATGCTAAATTAACGTGTAAAAGATGAGTAATCATTTATAAGATTAATGGAGTAATTAATATATCCATCTATATTTTTATTAGTTTAATGTGATATTATAATTCACTCTTATTTCATAAAGCCCCCTATTTTCTAAATTCCTGCAAATGCAACTAGTATATCAATTTTTTTTTTTACAATTTTAATAGCTATAGTTCTCCCTTTGTTGTCCATCAATAAGGTACTATTTATTTGTTTTCTGTACGGAGTTTAAAGAGTATTATTATTTTATATAAAATGTGTAATTATATTAATAGTGAGTGTTGAGTTATGTATGAATTCGTTTTGTTAAAATAGAAAAAATTAATATCTTCCGGTGAATGATCAAAATTACAGAAATATATTTTATCAACTATGATCAAAATTACATAAAGATATTTTATCAACTATCAAACAGAAAAATTAATCCCTTCAAATTGAATAATTAAAATTACAAAATGAATATTTTAATAAGAAAACATAATTATTGGCCCGCTAAAAGCAAACAAGTGATTTATTATTAAATTGATAAAGAAAGTTGATAGTTGCATATTGCATATTTGATAAATATGGGGCGTCAAAGGTGCGTCTTCTGGTCCCCTTTTTGCCAAGCAATTTCAACTGTTTTGTGCTTCAATTTTAGGCCATCTTTTTTGTTCTTTTTAAACCTATTCTTCCTGCTGGTCCATAATTACTTCACTACCTAAATTCATACCTATAATTTATGACAAATGCTACTAATTATTTGATTATTTAGAAATAGTTATTTTTGTTAAATATTACAGAGAAAAATGGTCATTGTGACCTTAAATGAGCTTCTTTAGACAATTATAGAGATATGAGAAAAAATAAGGCTCAATTAAAAGTTAAAACTAACTAAAATGAAAATGACTTGGAAGCTCAACCCATTACGGCTGCAACGCAATTGATCAAAAAGCCTATAAATTCTCATTTTTAATCCATGAACTCAATTTATCCTAATTCCTTAAATACCCTTCATCTATAAATACTCTTTTGGGAGAGTACTCTCCATCATTCATTATCCAATATTCATTTTACTCTCTATGGCCAGTGCAAACATCTTTATTTGTTTTTTTGCGCATATGGGTGTAGTTAGTAGTTATATTAGTAATGAGTGGTAAGCTATACATGTAAAACTTTTTAACTTAAAAGAGAAAATGTGTACCTTTGAGTTGAACGCTCAAACTGATAAAATAAGGACGTTTGTACTGGGATGGGAGAGTATCATCTTTTACTTAGAATTTAGGAAAGCATTTAGAGAGAAAATTCCGTTAATTGTTCCTCCTCCCCTTTTGGGGAAAACTTTCAAATCATTAAATAATTTTCATTTTCTAGTGAAATTTCTACCTTCTTTCTAAGAAGGTTAAGACACCAAGGAGAAGACGAGTCTTGTATATATAATATTTCATTTGGTGAAATATAATCCTGCTTATTATCTTCATTCTCTTCTCACCCCCTTTATGTTTTCTATACTTTGGTTCATTCTCTTCTCACTCCCTTTATGTTTTCTATACTTTGGTTTGGTGATTGATGTTTTGATGATGTATTAATTTGTGATAATGTCTTGATTATATTTCCGGGTTTCGTGGATTTCATTTATCGATTTTATATGTTTTTATGATATTATGGGTGATGAGTGATATTTTCACCTAAATTTTAGTGTCTTTTTATATGTGTTTTCGTATATTTTTATCCGTATTTTATGTGTTATTTGGTTGTGTTCTGTGTTTTCATGGAAATGTGTGTGAATGAGCTTAAACCTACTATTTTCACTTTTTATTTGATGCTAAATATGATAAGGAAGATGTAGGAAAAAACGGAACTCAATTTGGAGTTGAAACGAGGGAGAACGAGCCAAAACAGTGAAGGAATCAGGGCAGCAGCAACACGACTGGCCGTGTCGGTGGCACGAGCCGTGTCGCAGTACACAACTCGTGTAGCTAACACGGGCCTGTCCAGAATGGTCGTGCGGCAACATCTATTCATCCAACACGACCACCACTTGGCCGTGTTGCGTAGCTCGACTCGTGTTGAAGCACACGACCCGTGTAGCCAACACGGGCCTGTAAGCGATGGCCGTGCGGGAGCATCAGTTCACGCAACACGGGCACCTCATGGCCGTGTTGCGCCACACGACTCGTGTCGTGTCTGGAATCAGAAAAAAATCAGAATCCTTCTAGAAGGCCCAAAAGGGTATAAATACCCCTCCATTCAGATTTTATAAAGAAAGATCTGATTTCCACCCTTTCCACACACACCTCACACACCATTTCCTCCATTCTTCACCTTCACCTTCATCCATTCTTCATCCTTTGGATCTACCTTCATCCAACCATCAAATCCTTCATCCAAGTAGCTAGAGAAGCAAGGAAGAGAGGTGAATTGCAAGGGGAAGAAGAAGATCACCATTGGAGACATCCAAGGGAGTTTTCATCTACACTTTGTATTGAAACCTATTGTTTATCATGTTTTGTAAGGAATTTAATGTCTATGTTAATTTTCTTATGGATATGAGAGGCTAATCTCCCTTGTGAGATTAGCAATATGAATTGTGTTGGATAATTTTTGGTATTTTGCAATTGAATGATTATGTTGATTGGGTTAATTGATTTTCTATTATTGATGCTTTAGATCTTGAGGTTTATGATGATTTGTGTGTTTAATTGTTTAAGCATGTGATTAGATTGAGAAGTCAATTGCATATTTAGGATAATTAAGTGAATCATTTCATCAAACACTTCATGTGCATTATAGATTGTGAAGAGATTGAGAAGTCCTTCATAGTTTAGAACCCTTTGATAGAACATATCATTTATTAGATTGAGAAGTCAATAGATTATGTGAAGGGACTCTCATTTCAAGCTTAGTACCTAGTTGGAATTGTTTGAGTGAGAACCAATCCAATGAATGTCATTCCATATCCTATTCATTCCGAGAGGGAGTTTAGGTGATCTTAGTGTTGGCCCTTAGTCTCTTACCCATGACACATATGAATTCATTGCATGATACCTAGATTTTCCATGCTTTAAGTATTGTTAATCTCATCTCTATCTACTTGGCTCATTCATCCATCTTCCATTCATCTATCCTTTTATTTTATTGTCATTTCTTGATTATCTCCCCTTCTCGTTCATCTCTATAATATTATGACAAACACGAGATCGCTTAGACCCTAGTACCTTCCTCCCTGTGGTTCGATAATTTCTTTAATTGGCCATGCCCACTATTCTATGGCTAATCAAATGGCGCCGCTGCCGGGAGGTAACGGTCGCTAGTAGTTTGACGAAGGATTGTTTAGAGTGGTCTTAATAAGGATATTTTTTTTATTTTTGCATCTTATATTTGCTTTGGAAATTTTTGTTCTAATTTTTCTTTCTTTTATAGGTGCATACCTTGAGAAGGAAGAAGAAGGAGAGCAACCCCAAAAATATGAGCTACATGGATACTCTTCGAGATATGGTGAATAGAAGTGTTCATTCCGTTATGAACACACAAGGAAATTTTCAAAGATTTCAAATGCCAAATGGTGAACCTAATTTGCAACCGGATTATGGAGTACAAGATATGCAATTCCTACAACAAGGTTATGGAGATTTTGGAGTTCCTCATCAAATGAGTCATCAAGTATACCCTCAAGGTGTGGAAGATGTTTTTCAAGAAAATTTTTCTAGTCATCAAGAAGGAAATCAACCACATCTATGGGGAAATTTTCAAGACTCCAACACCTCTTATTCCACCCAAAGTGACCACATAGCAATGTTTGGATAAAAGATGTTTGAAATGGTTATGGATCGCATAGAGAAGGAGAGTAAGTTTAATGAAATGTGGATGAATCGAATCGGAAATTGGTGTGACATGGTGACAAGTGCAATAGTAGCATTCGGTGCTAGATTGGATTCCATTGAGCACCAAGTTAGTCAAGTTGTATCCACCGTTGAGAACAACAAGCCTTCTTCCTCTATTAAAGATCGAAAAGAGGATAGTTTGGGGGTTGATGAGGTTATGAAGGAAAAGAGAGAAAGGGTGCCTAAGTGGGTGAAAGCTACAAAGTTGAAAGAAGAGTTGACGGAGGAATTCGATAAATTTGTCGAGTCTCTTGAAGAGATGGTTGAGAAAGTAAAACAGCAAAATCGAGAAGAGATTCATGCCCTTATGGAAGAAAAGAAGTCTCCGGAAACTAAGATCATGGATTTCACTCCCCACAAGCCTAAACCTTCTCATTCTATTGAAATTTCAAATTCTCTTAAGAACTTTCATGATTTTATTGATAAAAATTTGTTTGGTGATTGTAGGAAAAAGGTTGCAAGAGGACAACAACACTTGTCAATGCCCGAATTCTTACCGGGGGATGTGGTTGAAGTTCAAAATGCATATAAAGCCCCATGGAAAAAGTGGAACAAGTGGAAAGGGCCATTCCTTGTGAAGAACGCCTTCGGAGACCAATTACTTGAGCTATTTAATAAGAAGGGAACCGTTCTAGTGGTTGAACGGGAGAGCACAAGGCACTACTTCAAGAAGAAACCTATGATAGTGCCTAAGGACTATTCAAGACCACCATGAGCTAAAGACTATCGTCCGGCTTGAAGACGTTAAACTTAGCGCTAGATGGGAGGCAACCCATCATTACCTTTTATTGCTTTATTTAATGCTTTCAATAAGGTTGATGGATTTGTTTGTTTGCATTTTTGGCATGTAGATTGATTGTGTTCATGAGGAGAATGTGTATTGGACAAACGATAAGTGCTTTATTTGAAGTGTGAAAGTAAGTCACACCACTTTTTGCAAACTTACCTCGAAACTCTTGTTTCAATTTAAGTTTGGGGGGATATGGCGTGGTGTGACATACTTTGTCTTGAAAGCATATACTTTTCGTATTTTTGAGCTAATTTTAAAAATTTTCTCATGAGTTTGGTTTGATTTTGGTATGATTGGTGGTGTTGAAGTGCATGATAGTCCATATTTGTTAAATGCAATTGTTGAGCTAACGGTGTTTGTTAAGTGTTTGAGCATGAGTGAAAGGTATTGGAAGCACGAATGGAGCTTGGAGCTAACGTTTTCTTTACCAAATGCCCATTGAGGGAGTATTCTACACCTTATCACTTCTAGTTGCTTGACATATTTTGATGTGTATTGATGTGATTAGCATGCTACTTTATGTGTTATGTTTTTGGGATGTTTATTTTCGTAAATTAGGATTTTCTTTTCAATCAAGGTTGGGATGATTGTGAGCTTACATTGATTATGGATGTTATGAATGTGTGCTTCATTGTTTTATGATGGTGATTTTTATTCTTGCATGTTATGTGTTTTTGTTTTGTTTCTTGTTTGTTGAGTCTTTATTTTATGTTTTGTGTGTTTTCTTATTTTTGTCTTGGTATGTTTGGTGGTTTGTTTTGGGATGTTGTGAGTCATTTTTGAACATGAGTGGTGATATGTTGTGGTAGTAAGTGATGACAAGTTATGATTAAGAATCTCTACACTTTCGAATTGTGACATGTTTTACTTAACTTGTTCAATTTTGAGATGGATGTGGTGTAATAAGTTTCTTAAGGCCCGAGCACAAGCTTGTGAGCGTTTGAGCCTCAACCGTGCATACATGGTATTTTTCTTCATGAGTGGATTGGTTGTGTTTGATAAGTTAGAACTTGCTCAAGGACTATAGGAACGAGCCCGATTAGTGGAGATTAGTGAAATGATCTAAGTCCATCTTTGTTATTCATAGTCATTGCCATTGCCATATATTTTCCTACCATGAACATCATCCCTAGTTAACCATTTTGAGCCTTAAAGCCTATTTATTGTGATATAAGCACATTACAAGCCATGAATACCCACTTAAGCCTTACATATATACCATTTGTGTGGGTGATTGAGGAGATGGTAACTAGAAAGGTTTGATAAGGAAGAAAAAGAAAAAAGGAAATGGTAAACAAGCAAGAAAAATGATGAAAAAGAGCACAAGAAAGAATGGACATGCAACCCCAAAACAAGAAAATGAGCAAAGCAATAACAATATGCTCAAATACTTAAAAGTTCAAAGAAGGAAGCATGCATTAAAAGAAGATAAAAATCTAAGGAAAGTTGATGATTAGTGCTTGTGATTACCAAAGTTGAGAAAGGAAGAAAGAAAAGTGGAGAAGTTGGAGAAATTGGCCATCTCTTCGATTACTTACACTTGCTTAGTCACTATTATCCATATCTTACATACCCTACCAAAGAGTCTATCATTACATCCTTAATGAAAGACCTTTTTGATCATTAATGGAAACTTTGGCGGTTTGTGAATGTAGTCCACAAGCAAGCTTATAGCGAGTCAAGCCAATCAATTGATGAGTGTTGATTTACCTACTTTAAAGAGTGTTGAGTGAAATTTATAACCTATGTAAGGCTTGGACTAAAAGGGACTATATTACACTTTATTCTCTTTTGATTGAACTTGTTAATTTCTCATGTTATGATTTTATTAATGTAGGATGCCTTAGCATAGTTTGTAATTCTTATTGCTATTGATGTGTTATTACTTATGTTCGTTTAGTTTTTCCTAGGTGAAAATCACTCTTCATGGTTTATCATTTTCGTTGTGCGAGGACGCACAACACTTTAAGTTTGGGGGGGTGATGAGTGATATTTTCACCTAGATTTTAGTGTCTTTTTATATGTGTTTTCGTATATTTTTATCCGTATTTTATGTGTTATTTGGTTGTGTTCTGTGTTTTCATGGAAATGTGTGTGAATGAGCTTAAACCTACTATTTTCACTTTTTATTTGATGCTAAATATGATAAGGAAGATGTAGGAAAAAGCGGAACTCAATTTGGAGTTGAAACGAGGGAGAACGAGCCAAAACAGTGAAGGAATCAGGGCAGCAGCAACACGACTGGCCGTGTCGGTGGCACGAGCCGTGTCGCAGTACATGACTCGTGTAGCTAACACGGGCCTGTCCAGAATGGTCGTGCGGCAACATCTATTCATCCAACACGACCACCACTTGGCCGTGTTGCGGAGCTCGACTCGTGTTGCAGCACACGACCCGTGTAGCCAACACGGGCCTGTAAGCGATGGCCGTGCGGGAGCATCAGTTCACGCAACACGGGCACCTCATGGCCGTGTTGCGCCACACGACTCGTGTTGTGTCTGGAATCAGAAAAAAATCAGAATCCTTCTAGAAGGCCCAAAAGGGTATAAATACCCCTCCATTCAGGTTTTATAAAGAAAGATCCGATTTCCACCCTTTCCACACACACCTCACACACCATTTCCTCCATTCTTCACCTTCACCTTCATCCATTCTTCATCCTTTGGATCTACCTTCATCCAACCATCAAATCCTTCATCAAAGTAGCTAGAGAAGCAAGGAAGAGAGGTGAATTGCAAGGGGAAGAAGAAGATCACCATTGGAGACATCCAAGGGAGTTTTCATCTACACTTTGTATTGAAACCTATTGTTTATCATGTTTTGTAAGGAATTTAATGTCTATGTTAATTTTCTTATGGATATGAGAGGCTAATCTCCCTTGTGAGATTAGCAATATGAATTGTGTTGGATAATTTTTGGTATTTTGCAATTGAATGATTATGTTGATTGGGTTAATTGATTTTCTATCATTGATGATTTAGATCTTGAGGTTTATGATGATTTGTGTGTTTAATTGTTTAAGCATGTGATTAGATTGAGAAGTCAATTGCATATTTAGGATAATTAAGTGAATCATTTCATCAAACACTTCATGTGCATTATAGATTGTGAAGAGATTGAGAAGTCCTTCATAGTTTAGAACCCTTTGATAGAACATATCATTTATTAGATTGAGAAGTCAATAGATTATGTGAAGGGACTCTCATTTCAAGCTTAGTACCTAGTTGGAATTGTTTGAGTGAGAACCAATCCAATGAATGTCATTCCATATCCTATTCATTCCGAGAGGGAGTTTAGGTGATCTTAGTGTTGGCCCTTAGTCTCTTACCCATGACACATATGAATTCATTGCATGATACCTAGATTTTCCATGCTTTAAGTATTGTTAATCTCATCTCTATCTACTTGGCTCATTCATCCATCTTCCATTCATCTATCCTTTTATTTTATTGTCATTTCTTGATTATCTCCCCTTCTCGTTCATCTCTATAATATTATGACAAACACGAGATCGCTTAGACCCTAGTACCTTCCTCCCTGTGGTTCGATAATTTCTTTAATTGGCCATGCCCACTATTCTATGGCTAATCAATGAGATTATCTTTGGTATTTGTGCAATTATGGTTATTTTGTGTATAGTGTATCAGCATGTCTTGCCGTTTCATTCGTAATTTTGTGAAGCAACTAAGGTGAAAGTTTCACCTTACTTCGCAAAATTATCATATCTGATTTTTTTCATTATTGCATAAGGATTAATATATGTTGAATTATTCTATCAATATATATATATATATATATATATATATATATATATATATGTTGAATTATGTCCGACCATCTTATGTTTAGAATTACATAAATAAACTCTAGCAATATTGATTCGATTAAAAGATGATGCATAAAAATGGTGCAGAAGATCCGACTTAAGGTGTGCAATTTGAAGTTGATCTTGGAGGTATTTTAAAAGCCTGCATTCTATTCATCCTCGTCATGGAGTTTGAATTTTTATTTTTATATTTTATTTCGACACTTTTCTAACCAATAAAAAATAAAAACGGTAACCCCAATATAATGACAAATTCGATGTGTGTTCAATATTTAGATTCTCTTTTATAAATATAAAAACAAAACCTCACTCCTAATAGTAAATTTGGGATATGGTCCACGTATTAAAAATAAGGAATACTCTCACAAGAGATGTATACATGTAAAACGAATTGTGAGACAGGTTGATTCATTATTAAAATATATTTATTTATACAATGAATAGAAAAATAGAAAGGAGAATTACCTACCTTTCTTACATGTCTGAATTTTGGATCATGAATCTTGAACGCTAGGGATGATGGTAAAGTCGAGTGGAGTAGAACTCTTCCTGAAAGAAGAAACACGTCCCAATAGTGTTGTATCTTCCCAAAAGTAAAACGACTTCTCGTTTATGGCGAAGGCAGCACCACTATAAGAGAGCATGGAAAACGAATTAAGAGAGAATGGAAACGAACCAAGAGAGAATTGAAAACTAGATCATATGCAAGTGCTTGTATTATACATATGCTTTAGACGTGATGTTGTTTAATTATTTAGTAACCAATTAAATTTGTGTGATCTAAAAATAATTAATCAAGAAAGATACGGACATAAACCAAACCTACGAGACTATTAGTGTGGACTGTGGAGTACACCTCATAGCTAAAAAGGTAGTAAAACAGATTATTCTTGATACATGTACTATTAATTTTGTTTATTAATTTTATACAACACCGAATATACAGTGCTATTGTGATTATAATAGTAGTAATTTTTGTGATTATTATTGTTATTTTTACAGTTTAATTTATATTCTTAGGATTTAATAAGTTGATCCCAACAATTCATTGTGCTTTGAGTTGAAATTATTTAGTAATTTTCTTTACTTAATTAAACAATCGATTTTATTATTAATAATTGTAATTGTTCTTACTCTATTTCTCCCTTCATGGTTTTTAATTACGTTTTCACAATTATATGTTTTAATTAAGGAAGAACTTTAAAGTATAAATTCATAATGATAAAAGAAAATCGAAAGTTTGAAGCTTTCTCTTTGTTGTTGGAAAAAGACTAAAGTGGAGCTTGACCAATCATGCTTCTCCTTTTGAATTATTTAATTAAAGTTTTATAATATCTTTGAACATTGACCATGATGACTAATCTTGGCATGAAACAAAATACTAACGCATGATTGATATGATTGAATGAAATTATGGAGGAATTGAATGAATTCATGAATGGAATGAAATGGAAATGAGAAAGAAATGATAAAAAAATAATTATTTTCATGATTGATAATGATTAGGAATAGCTCAAGTAATAAAAAATACATTTCAATATTTGATTCAAATTTTTTCTATTTGTATTTTATATAAACTAGCGTTTGAACTCGTGCTTTGCACAAGACTAAGGTGTTTTGATGTTATTTAAACCATAGGAGGAGAACCTTAAATCATGCCTTTTAGATAAACCATTCTATCTCTACGTTTTTTAAAATAAGTATATCTTTACATAGAATTTAACTAAATTGGAATTTTTATAGTATGATACAATACATCCATGCTAGTATGTTCCTTTTTAGCAGTAAGAAAATTAAGAAAAAATCTATTTTAAATATATAACGAAAGAAAGTAATGGTAAATATTGAGTATTTTTATAAAATAATTATATTTTTTTAATGTAATAAATAATTATTTTTATTAATTATGCAAGATACTTGCTTATTTCGTAATACTCGTACCCATGTATAAATAAATAATTTCAAACCCGTTTATCAATACCCGTTGATTACACATACCCATTTAAAATTATTAAGATGTTACGACCAATAATATTAATTCAAAATTATTAATAATAAAGAAAATAATTTAATAATGAATAAATTGTAACGTACTCGTATCAATTTAAATATAAAATACTCATATTCATACCGTTTAGTTAAAAAAATATATTATGATACTCATACACGTCTCAAACCCGTTTATAAATACCCGTTGATTACACATAGCCATTTTAAAATTATTTTTTAACATAATTAATAATTATGTTTATTAATTATGTAAGATACTTGCTTATTTCGTAATACTCGTACCCGTGTATAAATAAGTATCATTTAAAATTAATATTTTAAAAATTCATTACAATATTTGTATCAGTCCCAAAATCTTTTATCAATATCCATAAATTACTCATACCATTTAATATTATTTTTTAAAGTACTTTTTTATTGATTAAAATTAATATTTTAAATCAACTTATATTGTTACCAATTAAATATAAAATAAATATAATATAATTCTATCATAAAAATATGATAGAAAAATTTACAATTTTTGATTAAAAATATAAAATATTTCTTAATATATAAAATATATTATGATACTCATATCCGTCCCAAACTCGTTTATCAATACCCGTTGATTACATATATATCCATTTAAAAATATTATGATATTAAGACCAATAATATAATATTAATATTCGTACCCATTTCATTAAAAAAATATTATGATACTCATACCCATCTCAAACCCGTTTATCAATATCCGTTGATTACACATACACATTTCAAAATTATTATGATTAAGATGTTAGGACCAATAATATTAATTCAAAATTATTAATAATAAAGAAAATAATTTAATAATGAATTAATTGTTAAAATTTAAAACTACTTTATAGTTTCAAAAAATTTGTAAAGAAAATTTTAATAAGATAAAAACTTAAAATGAAAAAATAATATTAAGCACATATATAAGGAATCATTTTAAATAAGGTATCATCTTAAATTAAATAAGGTGTCATTATTATGACAAAAAAATTAATGGCCAAGATCTAATCTTATAATTGTGATGAATGGATGTGATTGAATAATGTGATGAATGAATGAGATTAAAAAAAGAATTAGTAATCAAAATCAATAATTTAATAATGATTAATTGTTAAAACTTAAAACTACTTTATAGTTTCAAAAAATTCGTAAAAAAAAAATTAATAAGATATAAACTTAAAATGAAAAAAATAATATTCAACACACATATAAGGAATCATTTTAAATAAGGTATCATCTTAAATTAAATAAGGTGTCATTATTATGACAAAAAAATTAATGGCCAAGATCTAATCTTATAATTGTGATGAATGGATGTGATTGAATAATGTGATGAATGGATGAGATTTAAAAAGAATTAGTAATCAAAATCAATGGTGTATATTAAAAATTGGTTTAATTTTAACTTTTCACTTTACTTTATTTTAAATAAGATATCATCTTAAATTAAATAAGTTGTCATTATTATGACAAAAAAATTAATGGCTAAGATCTAATCTTATACATTGTGATGAATGTATGTGATTGAATAATGTGATGAATGGATGAGATTAAAAAATAATTAGTAATCAAAATCAATGGTGTATATTAAAAATTGGTTTAATTTTGACTTTTTCACGTTGCTATTATATTACTTTAGATTAGATTAATTTTGACTTTTTCACTTTGCTTCATTTTAAATAAGGTATCATCTTAAATTAAATAAGGTGTCATTATTATGACAAAAAAAAATTAATGGCCAAGATCTAATCTTATAATTGTGATGAATGGATGTGATTGAATAATGTGATGAATGGATGAGATTAAAAAAGAATTAATAATCAAAATTAATGATGTATATTAAAAATTGATTTAATTTTGACTTTTTCACTTTGCTATTATATTACTTTAAATTAGATTAGATTTAGATTTCAAAATAACTTAAATCTCAATAAATTTAATAGACAAAGTCTCTTACGAGACGCTAGTTACATTAGATGATTTGTGATTCGCGTTAAAGTATGTCTGTTATTTAGATAAAATATGTTTAATAGTTGTTAAAGTATGTTTTTTAAAATATGTTGGATTATGTATTAAAATATGATTTTAACTTATTCTAATATGATTTATCATTTACATACTTTAACTACAAATAAACATACTTTATCTAAACAATAAGCATACTTTAGTGATGGGTCGACCCGTCTCACATTCGTCTCACAAATAACTCGTCTCACAAGATAGTATCTCAATTTAATATATTTAAAAAATATACTATTAAAAAATCCTGAAATTAAAAATAAAATAAAATTTTAAAATATTTAAAATATAAGTAAAAAACTATTGATAATTCAAAAAATTATTTACATAAATAAAATTAAATTTTATATTTAATATTACTAGTGTGTGTATTCAATTTAAATTTTGCATAATATATATAATTTAATAGTTTTTATTTAAAATAAAGATTTAATTAATTATATAATTTTTTTTGTATTTTAAAGAGATAATTACTGATAGGTACACACTTTGTACCCCTAATTACTACTAGATACATTGATTTAAAATAATTATTATTTAATACAAAATATTAAAGTAAAATACCAAATATACCCCTAAACCAATATACCTTTAAAACACTAACCCCAACCTCCACCCACCACCGGACCACCGCTGCCGCTGCCGGACCGCCGCCGCCGCCGCCGGCGGAGCTCCGGCGGCCGGTCGCCGGAAAATCTGTTCGTTAGGAAAAAAAAAAAAATTGGTCGCCGGAAAGCTGCCGCGCCGCCGCCGCCGGAGATCCGGCAGCCGGTCGCCGGAAAAACTGTTCGTCCAAAAAAAAAAAAGAAAAAAAAAAACTGGTCGCCGGAAAAACTGCCGCCGCTGGAAAAGCTGCCGGACCGCCGCCGCCGGACCACCACATTTTTTTGCTGCACACACTTTTTTTTTCCTGCACACACTTTTTTTGCTGCACACACTTTGCTGCACATGAACTTTTGCTGCACACAATATTTATGTGCAGCACATTAATAGGGGTAATATTGGAATATCACTATATATTTTTGTACCTAGTAGTAATACTTTTGTATGTTTGTATCTCATAGTAATTTAGGGTTTTTTTGTGTACCTAGTAGTAATCCTCCCTATTTTAAATAATTTAAAATTTATTTATTTAATATTATTTTTATTATAATGAGTATTAAAATATATAATTTTTTAATTAGATTTTGAATAATTTAATTACTCCATCCGTCCCATAGAAGTTGACGCACTTTCCTTTTTGGTTTGTCCCACTAAAGTTGACACATTTCCTTTTTAATACATGAGACCACACAAAAATAATTAATCTATTCTCATGGGCCCCACATATCACCTCTAATACAACTACTCACTACACATTAAATATTATTTCTCTCACTTCACTTTACTTCACTTTACATTAAATTATTATACTCCTTAATCTCCGTGCCAAAAAAAAATTATACCAACTTCTTCGATACGGAGGGAGTAATATTTTTGTATATAATTCAATATTTAAATTATGGAGTATGTTAAATGAAAAAAAATGTTAATTTTTTTTTTGTAATTATACAAAAAGAGATGTGATATAAATAAATATAAATAATTTATAATTATTAATATATTTGATGTTATATTAAAAAAAATTGATTCCATAACAAATGAGAATGGTAAAACTATGGGGTTGAGAGGAATGATGATTACTAAATACATGGTATACACATTTTCTATGAGATGAGTATTCTCATTAATAAAAACTTACCAAAGGTAGGAATAGGAATTAAATTCATTCACATGTAATTCCATGCTATTCACTTTGTAATGTATTGTTTCATATCACGTTGTTATATAGTATATCTTCTTATTAATCACGGCCCATTATCCAATTAAAGAAATTAAAACATTTTTTCATCATGTTCGTTAAAAGATTCCTTTGAGGTCGAGTATGAGATAAATTTAAAACATACCCCCTCCCTGTTTCAAAATACATTCGCGTATGAGTGTGACTCTTGTGCCAGGTATATTTTTTTGTTCTAAAAGGTATATATTTTAATTAATAAGGGTACATCATTTTGTTGTAAAGGGTATACACTTTTCAATAATATTTTTTATTTTTCTTTAGAAAATAAAGGGTACACATCTTTATACTAAAGGTATATAGTACAATTTAACACAAAATTCTAAAGGCGCACGGAGTATGATCCGTGTGTTCAGGTCTACACAAGTTTTTGCCTTCGCATATTTGGTGGCACGCGAAATTTAAGAAAAATAATTTTTATTGTAATAATGTAAGAGAAGGTGTATTTTAGATAATAAAATAAAATAAAATGTACTAATATAGTTGATTTTGACTAGATTGTGTGTAAATTATTGTAATAATATACTCCCTCTGTCCGGTTCTAAGGTATCCATTTGCTTTTTGCACGTGGACAGTTCTAAGGTCTTTATTTGCTTTTTGCACGTGGATTAAGGAGTATTATTATTATAGGTAAAGCGAGTAGTTGTATTAGAGGGAAGTGGTGGGTCATATTGGGTACTTTTTTTTACTAAATAGAGAAAATTGAAACATTTGAAGCGGACGCCATGAATAGTGAAATGGATACCTTAGAAGCAGACGAAGAGAGTATTATTGTAAGATTATTGATATTGTGTATTGTTTTCATTTTTTTTGGCATGCAAGCATTCTTGGAAATGACCAAAATAAAAAATGTGCAAATATTATTAAAACGGGAAGAGTACTTTTTATTTGTATAAAGTCAAAATGATCGACTCCAATCAATCAGGCAAAGTTGTGTATAAGCAATTAAAAATTTATAATCCAACCAAATAGCGACATGTGGATTTTCTTGGTTAAAATATAAATTTTAATTTATTATTTGTTTGACAATTTAAATAAATTAATTCAAAAATAAATTGAAAAATAATTGATAATTAATTTAAGCCTAACAAAAAACTTAAATTAAATGAGGTCTGACCAAGTCAAATAAATTAAATCAGGCTCAAGTCAAATAAGCCTGACTAAAGTTCAGTCAAATATGAGGCCCAAACCCGTAAAAAATCAAGTCAAATCAAGCATTGATCAATCAAATTGCATGATATAGATGGAACATTCCTCACCCTTCACCTATATAATGAGTCCTTCTCTATTCATTAAAGACATTCTTAAATTCCTGAATTCTACGAATACATGTACAAAAGACTTTATTCTTTAAAATCCTTCAAGAGAATCAAATCCCGAATATTCTCTATGAAGCCAAAAAACTTTAAGTGTTGTTTGAACAGCTCTTCAATAGAGTTCTTCAATGGATCAAATCAAGAACGACGTTCGTTCTAAGATTAAGATACTAAAACCCCTCAGATATGATGTTTCTTTAAATCAAGTTCATCCAGTATTTTTCACGGAAAAACCTCAAGTCAACGTTTGATCCGATAAAGGCTCGACGCTTCCGGATCAACGTTATAAAGCACTATGTCAATGTTTGATTCAAGTAAAGAATCAAGCCACCGGATAAACGTTGTAAAACCTCAAGCCCGAGCACGGACAAGCTTCGTCTGGAGATCTGGTTTCTAAAGTTGAAAAAGTCAAAGCCAACTCAAGAAAGGAATCAGATGATAGCTAGAGACTGTTCATCAAACTTTTCAAGTTTAATCCATTTTGGATTATAATTGTAATGTCTTTTGTATTTATTTTATAATAATAAATACAAAATTTGTTGTTACAGCGTAAAAATATAAATCAAATTACTCAAAAGCTCATCTCACACTAAGATTTTTGTGAAATAGTTAAGAAGTGATGATATTTTAAAAAGTGATACTCGAATTAAGGAAAGGTGATAATGGTGAAGTTAATTATTTTATAAACAATTTATAGTATATATAAGTAGAAATCAAATTCTCATTATTGAGATCAATCACGTAATTGAAGTATGAGATAATAGTTATTGAATCAATGAGATTGATTGAGGAATTCTCTTCTCATTAGATCAAACAAACATCAATAATAAGAGTCAATATTATACATCTATTCCCATTAAACCCATTAATTACTCCCAACCAATTACCTTCTTAAGAACCTCAATAATAGTTTAAGTTAATAGAGAGAAGTATTATTTAACTCTAATACATTTCCTCATAAATCACGCAAAAGCGGATTAATTTGTCTCAAATCTTACACGTGAAATTTTAAACGGTGTGATTAGAACTATGAACCTTAACTATGTCTTAGCTCAAGTTAAATGACCAACTCATTTAAAAGTTTAATAGAAGAGTATCACCTAATATTTAATTAGTTAACCGTGTGGTTAAAATTGATAATTTTGGCTGGAATCACACACGTCATGTCCACCTAGGCATTCTATGTCATGTATGCTATTCTGACTAAAATTATATCTTTCGAGTAATTTAAACTATTTTGAAGTAGTTTTAAATGTTAAGGGAATAAATTGAATTTTATAGACCATTTCAAACAAAAAATAATTTTAAAAAAATGTAGGACTATTTTGATTTTTCACCCCTACCAACCATAATATGGAATTTTAGTCGATCAGCTTTATCAAAAACTTTCATACTTGTACTATTTGATGAGTTGGTGGGAATAATTAACTAATTAGATGCATAATTCCTTGGCAATTATTATGTATTAGTTATGTCAAATAAATGTTAATTATGTTGAATGGATGGATACCAATTAATCTGATGTGATTAGATTATTAATTGCTTGTGATTTGAAGGAGCAACTTTGACATTAATTTGCGTGGTAGTTAGGCCAAACGATCACCAACCAAAAGGGTCAGCAATAATCTATCTATCTATAATTAATAGAAGAAAACAAACAAATAAGTAAATTTTATGTATGATTAGTGACAAAATACATCATAACATAAAATATTGGTCTATCAAGACACAACTCTAAGTATTTAAAGGGGATTTAGAAAAACATCTTAATTAAGTTGAGAGTTGTATATATATATATATAAGTGAGTGTTGACACGATTTGCAAATAATTCATGCTCGATTAGTTAAAAAAATAAAATATAACTAAAATTTAAACGAATTCAAGCTTAATACTCGACTAAATATATGAGCTTAATTGTAAGCTATGTCAAACTTATGTATATTGGTCTTCCTTTATTTATTACTCCCTAAGTCACAACTTAAATTTTGTATTTTTTCATTTTAATCCGTCCTAATTTTAATTTTATACTTTTATAAATGAAAATGATACTCAACTAGTATCCATACAATACAATTTAATTTCAAAATTGACATCTCTTCTTTTCAAACATAAATACTTTACAATTTATTTATTACGAAAATACTACATTCCTTCCGATAATTTTTTTGTAATTTAAGCAGTAAAGAAGATCAAAATGAGACAGAGTGATTATTATATTTATGAGAGAGTTTTCTATAAACCATATATCACGAGAACAATTAAATTAAGTAAAACCGTTCTACATATACAAATTAAATCTAAATTTAAAGCGCATTTAATTGATGAGTTGATTTTCTTTGACATTTGAATCTTCACCATATTATCTCGTCATCATGATATACATGTCATAAGAAATAATGAAAAAAAATAAAAATAAAGAGGGATGTATTTTAAGAAATCAAAATTGAGAATTTTATTGTAATTTCATTTGTGATAAAAATAATGTCCAGGCGGGACATTACAAATTCATCTAAATTACATAGGGCCAGCCTCAGTCTCCCATAATTAATGTAGGCCCATTAATTGTTTTGGGCCTGTGAGCCCACTTATGAGAAATTTATCTGATTCCATCAGCTCTAAGTTTTTCAGATTGAATGAAATTTAATAGTCGAAATACTATTTTATAAAAATTGTTTAGATTACTCTCCTCTCTCTACCGTTTATGAAAAAAATTCAGATTTAAAAAAAATTAAAAAATTATCTTCATATTTTTATATAAGGAAATACAATAATAATGATATCATTTAATGTCAAAATTATTATTTTAATACGTATAACATTTTATTTATTTTACTCTATTCGTCCCAACTTAAACTTCTTATTTTTCATTTTCATTCGTCTCACCTATAACTCTATACTTACATAGAAGGAAATAAAATTTAACTAATCATAATTATAACATAAACAAGTTCTTAAGAAACAATTTTGGAGGTGTCATGTACGAAGAGCAATGAAAATTATATGCATACTTTATAAATGAAAGTATCAACTTAATGGTAGTCACATGTGATGATGTAAAAAATGGTATAGAAAATCCATGTAAAATCTACAGAGTCTCTCTTAATATATTAATTATTTAATTAAGGATATAGTTTTCTTTTAATATTCTATTTTTCTACTTGTATGGACAGTAACTAAGTAAATAAAAAGACAAAAACTCCTGTGCCCTCTGGACATATCGTGCCCCGTGGAAATACAAGAATTTTAATACGAAACTCTTGTATTTTTATGGGGCACATTGTTCTTATGAGGCACGGTGTGCTCTTATGTTTTCATAGGGTACGGTGTGTCCTCGGAACACAGGAGACCAACTCAAATAAAAATATAAACTTTTGAACGTTTTTTATAGTATCATGTGCATAATCGAAACGTTTAGATTATTTAATTATGGTAAACTTTATATCGCATCATGGAACGCATATTATGTGATATATTCTCGTGTATAATTTTCTTTTGTATGTAAAAAGTATAAATATATAATGAGTGTATATTAGGTGCACCCGGGTGCAACCTTGCATACATATCTGTATAACTTTTTATTCTATTTTGTATATATTTTATTCTCTTTTGTATACGTGTTTTGTAATAATTGTATACTTTTTTCACACTAATTTTTTTATTAAAAAAATTAACATTCATATGTGTATAACTTTTTATTCAATAGTGTATACATGCATTTTAATAATTGTATATTTTTTACACTCAATTTTTCATTAAAAAATTAACAATTAAATTGTATACATTTTTACTTATAATTGTATATGTTTTTGTTTATATTTGTATGTGGGTGCACACGAAGCTTCGTGTGCACCCGGGTGCACAATATATTTAGCCATATATAATACATGCACGCAAGGTTATTGACTTAAAAAAATTAAAAATAAATAAATACATAAAAATCATTTTCTACAAATTTTAAAAAATTCTTACAAAGGCCACGTCTTCAAAGGTTTCAATTTTCAAGTACTTGCGTGAAATTATTTTATGTGATATCGTCATTATATTTTCTTAATTTTTTTTAAATTAAAAATATTAATATTACTTTTTATTAAAAATATTTTTTATTTATATTATAAATGGTTCATGAAATAACAACTATTATTTTTCATTACTCTGAGTATCATTTTTCTTAATTAAAATGTTATTACTTCTTATCTGCTTCACGAAAGCCATCCCATGAAATGATCTCACACACATTTGCCTAAATAAATATGTTCAAGGTGTATTATCTTTTATACAACGGAATTTGATCGTCCTCTGTATGAGACGGTCTTATTTCGTTACTAATTATACGTAAATAGTTAGAAAATTGACCATTTTGAATAGAGTTTTTAAAAAATCCGAGGCTTGTAGGGTCGATCCGATTAGCCCTATAAAACAGGATTATGACGTATTTTTTCAACCTATTTAAAATCAGGTCTTTTGGTCTAGACCAATTAGCCCGCGGCTAATAGAATTGGTTCGTAGGGCTAACTTTTTTTTTTTTCCTATTCTTTTCTTCCCCTATCTCTATATGTGACTTCCTCATTCATCTTCTCCCTTGCTACAAGAATACCTTCCGTCACCCATCTTTTCTCTTTGTTACGGTAATAGTTTTTTCTCTTTGTTACGGTAATAGTTGTGGCACATTCTCTCATCCCTATTCATTTCCCTACTCTCTCCTTCCCATACTCTCTCTCCACTTTCTTCCTTTCACTCTACACAAAAATAATTGTTATAAATTTATTAATTTTAATCATCACAAATTTCCTTCATTCTTATCACTCTCACTCTATACAAAAATAATTAGAATTTATAAATAATATATACTCCCTCCGTCCCGAACTTATCTGCACCGACACTATAAATACAGAGTTTAAGAAAAGTTATTTTTTGACCAACTTTATTAATTTTTTAAGGGTATTGTAATATTTTTAGGTAATAAATAAATTATAAAGTATGTTATGTGTGTTAGGTGGGAGTGACATTTTTTTAATTATGATGACTTTTAAGGTTATTGGTTAATGTAAAGTTTCCTTTTTTGGGTGGTGAAAATAAGTGTGGGACTGACAAAAATAGAAATTGTGAAGATAAGTGTGCGACAGAGGGAGTACATAAATTAATTCTAATTATCACAATTCCATGAAAAATTATACTCCACTTTTTAATAAATTTTTTATTGAGTTTAAATCCTAAAGAATTAATAAGTTAATTTTGTATTTATGTGTTATAAGTTATTAATTTAAATTTTAAATTCGTATGTATATCATTTTGTAATTTTATTGTATAGCCCATCGGCTAACCCGTTTAGCCGGTTATAGTTAATGTTAGATTCACTTTTTAATATTCCTTCTGTTCTAAATATTTTTATCCATTTTCTATTTTGAGTCTTTTCACGTATTTTTACTTATTCTATAAATGGTAAAAATGAACCCTACAACTTACTTACTTTTAACAATTTATTCATCAATTCCAACAACTTTATTTATTTTTTTACACTTTATTCATTATTTCCAATAATTTTATTTACTTATTTTTCTCAAAATTACCAATTTATCCATACTTTTTCTTACATTATATATTAAAAAATAATTCTTCTTAATTTTCGTGTCCGTACAAACGGATAAAAATACCCAAAGGGAATAGCTTATTTAAACATGACTAGTTGGTAGCCAGTTTAACCCAAAGTTCGAGATTGCTGATATTAATGAATTAGAACTGACTCATTTAACATCCCTAGCTTTAAAAGAGGATACAAATTCATTACACCATATTATGAATGAACAACACATAAAAGTCTCTATAAATTAAGAAAATTTTCCATTTCATTCATCCCACAAAATTGTGGTCAATCCCAATTTGATAAAAGCATTTAACATAATAATTATACAATACATTTTAATTTAAAAAAATTCATCAACTCTTCACTAAAAAACTATTTTTTAGAAATGAAATTTACCAATAGAATTCAACCAATTGGTAATTACCAACGAAATATCAACAAAAATGACAATTTTCCTTTAACAACGGAATACCAACGGATTTATTTTCTATTTTACCAATGGATTACCAACGAAATCATTATATAAATTACCAACGGAATTATTAGCAACGGATTACCAACGGAATAATTTACCAATGGAATCGAATTTTCGTTGCTAAAAATTTACCAACCACCACTTTACCAATGAATTCCATTATTAATCCGTTGATAAATTAATTTAACAACGGAATTGAGGCTTTTAGCAATGAAATATTCCGTTGGTAAAAAAATAGTTTTTTTATAGTGAAATATATGTAAGCAATTAAAAATTCACAGTCCAATCAAATGAAGACATGTGGATTTTATTGATTAAATATCAATTTTAATTTATTCTGGAATTTAAATAAATTAATTCCTAAAATAGATTAATTAATAATTGATAATTAATTTTAGCCCAACAAGTTAAATGGACTTAAATTAAATGAGGCCTGACCCAAGTCAAACAAGCCCAATTCAAATGAGGTCTGACCCAAGTCAAATAAGTCCAGACAAATTAAATCAGGCCCAAGACAAATAAGCCTGACTTAAAGCCTAAGCAAATGGAAGGTCAAAGCCCGCAGAATTAGGTCAAATCAACCCTAGACCAATCAAACTGCGAGTTATAGATGGAAGGTTTCTCATCTTTCACCTATATAAGGAGCCCTTCTCCATTCATTCCACATACATTCAGACATCTGAAAATGATAACGCTCTGAAAAGATTGAAACACGAGCAATGCTCCTCAAGATCTTCAACCATCTTCAAGTCAAGAATGATAAATGATTCGGGACTAAGGTGCTAAGCCCCCAAATCAAGCGTTCTTTATGCACTAAATTCTTCGGTGTTCTTCGCGCCAAGAACATCATACGACCCAGGATTAAGGTGCTAAGCCACCAAATCGAGTGTTTTTCACATAAAATACGTTTAATCCAAACAAAGGCTCGATGCCTTTGGACAAACGTTACAAAGCCCCAAATTTGAGTTCGGACAATCTTCAACTGAAGATCCAACTCAACACACAGTCAGCGCAATCAGCGCGGTCAACACAACTAGTCAAAGTGAAAATCCAAATTGGTTTCTCAAGTTTAATCCTTTTGGATTATTATTGTAATTCTTTTGTATTTATTTTATCATAAATATAAAAATTTATTGTTACAAATTTTAGCACGCCCAGTGGGACCATCTCTATCTCTCATCTCTTCTCTCTACAAGCTCGAAATTTCAAAATGACTCATGTCAAGATCACTGTGGGAAGGAATACTGCTTCTAAGCTCTCAGAGTCATTGAATGAATATGTTGTTGTTGTTACGAGGAGCATGTCACAAAAAGCTCAATCGGAAGCCTCATCTGGATCCAACCCTTCGGTTGAGGAGGCTTCGAGAAAATAACTACCTCTTAAAGAAGATAGTGATGAAGATTTTGCATGCTCACGCTCATCTTCAAGCTCATCATCTGGCTCAATTGCTGCTCCAGTGATAACAACAAACACTACAACTATTGAGGAACAATTAGCAAGCATAATGAAAGCTATTGAAGGGCTCACAAAATAAGTAGAAGCTCAAGATTCAAAGATCTCCAAACTAATGGAAGGAAGGGACATCTTGGAGACTAGCCACGCAAACGGAAAAGAAATTGTGGACAATAGTGAGGTAGAAGAGTTCACAAGACACCAAACTATTGAAAATGAGCAAACTCAAGGAGCATTGCAACTTTCAGCTGATGGAATTGTTCACCTTTTTGCGTGTCCCCAAGTGTAGGGAATCAATCGTAGATAAGCACGTGACCAAATCTATTATCGAACCCAAAGGATAATTATAGACATACTATTCAAACCTATTTATGATTATTCTAATATAAGACAAATCTGGGTATTTTAAGAATTGATTAATTAAGCTAAAGATACAGAAAATAATTACTAAAAATAATAAAATAACAATTAAAATAAATATAAAAGTGTTCAAGAGAGAAGATAGATAGCGCTAGGCAATCCAGTTAAATCGGTTGAACCAATTCACTAGACAATCGGTTAGAATCCCTACAGTTCTTATGAAGGCATTCACGTAATTATGCTAAATCCCTCTTTTAAAGTAAACTTAACACGTAAACCTGGTTTAAACCATTGGATGCAGAAGAATAATTCATACTCCCTTTCTAGGTACTTCATGCAAAATTCCTAACAGGCTAGATCACTAGACTTCCCTTTATAGGTACTTAAGAATCAATCCTCACTCTCACCTAACAATTTAAGAAACTAAATCCTCTAGAATGGTAATAAATAGATATATTAAGTGTCTAATATTAATTATTTTAATGAATAAAGGTTATACGGTTAGATCCCCTTTACCCATAACAGGTTGACAAATATAATTCTTATATAACACAAGCAACAAACATAAATATGCATAAGACAATGACATATATATGCATGAGGACAGATCATATAAGATAAAATATAAGTCTAAATTCAAAGCATTAATAAGGGAATAAATATATTGCAGGTATCCAACATATTCTAGATCACAAATTCAAACCAATTCAACCTTCAAAACCTAGCACTATCCAAGAAGTACTAGCCCATGGTGTTACAGGAAACACACATGGTTAGGTATGAAAGCATAACCATAGGTCTATAATTCAAAAGTTTAAAAGAAAGAATAAGAAAAACCCTAAATGTGGCGTGATTCTCTATTCTCTCTTCCGTGATTCTGAACCTTCTTGTTCTCCTTCTCAGGTAAGCAACACTGATGAACTCCCCGGGATGGGTGGATGGGACAGTGTGGTGAAAGGGTATGGAAAAGTATGTATGGATGTAGAGAGTTATGGAGAGTTAGAGTTTGGAAACACCCCAATGGCTCCTTTTATAGTTGGGCACTGATAATTCCCGAATTATGACTCAAAAGTGGGCTTTTTCACGTCAAAAATACGAACAGGCCAAAAAATAACGAAATGGGCTCGCTAGGAAGCAGCACGAGTCGTGCTGGGCGCATGTTGTCAGAATTTCTTGGCAGCTGGTGGCAGCTGGGCAGCACAGGCACACTGGCACTGGCTGGGTGGTCGGCACGAGTCGTGCCAAATGTGGCAAGAGTCGTGCCACCCTCGGTTGCCTGCACAACCTCACGGAGTTACTCATAACTTCTTCATCTGCTCTCCGATTGAAGTAATTTTTGTACTCACGCGATCTTCTCTTCCTTGGCTTTCTAACCATATAAAGAACTCCTGAAAATTCATCTATTTGAGTATGGCATGAGTCATGCAAAGTAGTGGCATGAGTCATGCACTACCGGGGCGTGCTGGGCGGCGATGGCATCTCGTGCCGCATGTGGCCGGCACAAGTGGACTATGTGGGCGGCACGACCCATGTCAAGGCTGGCAAGAGTCGTGCCATGCTGCATCAATTTTTATTTTGGCCCGACTTCGCTCCCAACTTTCGTTTTTGCTCTTTTTACCCTAATTTTCCATCTAAAAATATGAAATAACATCTCACAAGCATCTGTAACACAAATATATGCAATTCAATCAAAAGATTCTCAAATACGAATATAAATATCACACAATGGTGCTAAATCGGACCCTAAAATATGTAGATTTTCACACTAAACAGGAATGCTCCAAGTCGATCAATTGAAGGATATTATACTTGGAACAATAAAAGAAAGGTTTGAAGAGAATTCCAAGCCCACCGTCACTTATGTCAAGCCATTCACGAAAAGAGTGGACAACTTGAAGTTGTCAGCTGGCTACCAACCTCTCAAGTTCCAACAATTTGATGGCAAGGAAAACCCGAGGCAGCACATAACACACTTTATTGAGACGTACAATGACGCTGGTACTCATGTAGACCATATGGTGAGGCAGTTCGTTCGCTCTCTCAAAGGAAATGCATTTGATTAGTATATCGACTTGCAAGCTGAATCCATTGATAGTTGGGCACAAATGGAGCATGAGTTCCTTAACCGTTTCTATAGCACGAGGAGAACCGTTAGCATGACTGAGCTAACTAATACTCATCAATTGAAGGAAGAGCCCGTGATTGATTATATCAATCGATGGAGGAATTTGAGTTTAAACTGTAAGGATCGATTATCTGAAGAGTCCGCTATTGAGATGTGTATCCAATGGATGGAATGGAATCACCTTAATATACTCCAAAGAATTTGACCTAAGACTTTCGAAGAGTTGGCTACTAGGGCCCATGACATGGAATTAAGCATGGCTGCTAGTGGAATCAAACATTCACCAATGTCGGATTCCTATAAGTCCAAAGATAAACAAGATTTTAAAAAAGGGGGCAAACCTTATGCTAAAAACTCCAATAAAGAATCAATGACCACAAATACTATGACGGTCAAAATTCAAAAGAATGGAGATGATAAGAAAGATAAAGGGAAACAGGTTGCCCAGGAATGGGGGCAAAGAAGGTTAACTTTGAAAGAGATGCAAGAAAAATAGTATCCATTTCTGAACTCAGATATTTCTGGCATATTCGATGATTTGATAAAAAATAAACTTCTTGACCTTCCTGAGATGAAACATCCTGAGAAAGCCAGCCGAACTAATGACCCAAAATACTGCAAGTATCATAGGTTGGTGGGTCATTCAATTCATTATTGTTTCATCCTCAAAGAAAAGATCATGCAGCTGGCCAAGGAAGGAAAAATCGTGTTAGAAGATGAGACAGCCACAAACTTCACTTTTGTAAAAGAAAATCATGATGAAGGCTCATGTCATGTCGTGAACGAAGAGGACAATGAAAGCGAACGATCTAAAACTAAGGTAAAGCTTACTCCATGAAGGTGACCTTCACGGACGAAGATATGTTGTTGGGTTCGTAATCTCATAATCGACCAATATTTGTGACTGACTATACTATAGGGATGCGAGTGTATCACATATTTGTTGATGGAGGTTCGGCAGTGAACATTCTGTCCTTGAGAATGTTGAAAAAGCTACCGGTGGATGAACTTAATCATAGCCGATTGATGATTCAATAGTTCAACCATGAAGGGTAAAGAATTCTCGACACAATAGTTCTTGATTTGCTTATTGATGAAATGAAATCATCAGTGCTCTTCCATGTCATCGATGCGAAAACTTCATACAATATGCTTTTGGGACGTCCCTGGTTGCATGAGAATGGTGCAATCCCTTCTACATTACACCAGTGATTTAAATATAGTGAAGGCAACAACGTGAAAAGGGTATTCGGTGACGACAAGCCATTTACTGAAGGTGAAGCTTACTTTGCATATGCTAAATATTTCTTCAAAAATACAAAGGAAGTGAAACGTGAAGAAGCCTCGGCACAAGATGATGGGGCAGTAAACAAATAAAAGATGAGGGTAGCACATCATCTCCCACTCTCAAGAAGAGCAAAGAGAAGCTTGAGACCTTGGAAGAGTTGACGTTACCTCTAACAAAAATTGATGCAAATAAACCTTCTTCTCCATCACTTAAAGGATTCACACGTCCTGTTGAAAGAGTAAAGACCGAACACGGTGAAGTATTTAAAGCCGAAATAGCTAAGTCGTATAGTCCACAAGCTTATAAACTCCTCATGAAGGCCGGTTATGAATCAAAAGAAAAGTCGATGACGGGTAAGTTGTATCAAGAGACCATTAATCGACCGAAATATGGGTTTAACGCTACTCAGAAAATGTTGAAAAATAGTGGCCCTACTTTCAAGAATGCTAAGCCAGATTTGGGTGATGTGCTGTCGCCGGCACCCAAAAATAATACTTATAAAATTTCCGAACAAATCTACTAAAATATAGTAGGATGAGTACTGGTCGATCCCAAGGGAGTAACTGAATTTTAAATTGAATAATTTGTATTTTAAAAGTAACCAAAAGGGAGGATTGGATTGATTATTAAAAATAAAACATGAGAGCAAAAAGAATTAAAATTGCAAAAATATTAAAAATGAGACAACAAATAAAATTGAAACCTAGTCCAAGGATTTGATCCCTTCCCTATCCTAATTCACATGAATCAAATTACTAAAATCCCAACAAGTTTATAAACTCAAGTCCCTAGGCTAATGGTACGACCAAATTAATCCGAAATATCCTTACGAATAATAACCTAGGGTACGACCTCTAGATTAAACTACTCTCAAGCGACCTAAAGAGGTTCAAACCTAAGAGTGCATTATGATTTAGATATTAGGACTACTAAGCTATGAAAACGGGGGTAGCGAATCATATAACCAAGACCCTATGAATTCTAGAGGTACTCTCTCACTTCGCCAATAGATTTGCTAAACTATGACAATTACGGATCATAATCAAGCAGAAATAACATTAGATTATGAAATAGACAAGTCTAGACGGTTAATCTATTCTAGCAATCACAAAATCATGAATCTCAACAAAGCCATTCATAAGATAAATTCATAAAACGAATTAGTAATTTTAATCATAAACATTCATGTAAATTCATAACGGAAAGTTCACAATCTCCTTGGACTAGTAAACGAAATTACATAATGGAAAACTAAATTAAAAGTAAATTAAAATGATTAAACCCATGTTCTTGATGTGGAGTGCTCCAAATGGCTGCCCTTGCAGACTCTAATGGCCTCCCCAACATGTGTGTGTGTGATAGATCTGCTGTGGTGTAGAGAATGTCCAAGGGGATGTATCTCCCCCTTCTTATACTTTCCTTTCTCCTCTTCTATTTTTCTTGGTAAGTCTTTTAATTTTTAGCTCAAATCCATCCTTCTATCAATAGCTTGGTCAACACCCTTAATACCCAGATTAAATATGATTTGAAGTCACAAAGGGGTTACGGATTGCTGCAAACATTTAAAAATTTATCTCGACTTCGAAAATATATCACGTTTTGGCCTGTTTGGATAGTAATTTAAATAGTCAAAGATTAATTGTATAAAATATAAATAAGTCGTAATTAGCATTAAATAATTCACAACTCACGCGTAAAGAATAAATTTTACCCAAAATAATTGTATAAAATTATGACTTATCATTGAAATATGTCCCTCAAAGCCAGTCTGCATTGCAATTAGAAAAGCAAGTACAAATTATATCACCGAGGGAGAAGCTTCATCCACGGATGATATATTTGATGAAGGTGTAGGAAAATCAAGAGAATCTCTGTTTTCGAAAGGCTTGGGAGTGTTTTTAAAAGACTTGGACCCTGTGAAAGAAACAAGTGTGGGAGGCAAAATAATGTCAAGCCTCCTAGCTTCCAAAAACTCCAAAGTTGGATTCCCTCTCGCATGAAGCGGCGAAATATCTTGATTGTCTTATGTGGAAGAGTGTTGAAAGCTAAGATGCAAACAATCATCTTTACTAAAGATGATAGTGATGATGATAGAGAAAGTGTAGCTTCTAACAATCATATCACTGCTCTTGAAGATTCTCACATGGAGGAGTTAGATGCTGAAGATGCCCCTCCACAATTTGAAGAAGGAGTGAAGCCACTATTGATGAGTTGAAAGAAATCAACTTAGGTAATGAAAATGATCCACATCCTACCTACATAAGTGCTCTGCTAAATGTTGAGGAAGAAGAAAAGTATATTAGCATTTTACGAGAATTCAGAGACGTCTTTGCATGGTTACATAAAGAAATACCATGTTTGGATCCAAAAATCGCAGTGCACCACTTATCCATTAAAAAGGAAACTCAACCAGTAAACAAATGCAGCGTCGATTTCGACCTGAGTTGATTCCTTTGATTAAGGACGAGATTAATAAGCTTCTTGAAACAGGCAAGATCCGAGAAGTCAAATATCCTACATGGATTTCTAACATCGTGACTGTAAGAAAGAAAAATAGGCAACTCAGAGTATGCATTGATTTATGAGATTTGAACATGACATGTCCAAAAGATGACTTTCCACTGCCAATTGCTGAACTCATGATTGATGTAACGATGGGGCATGAGGTCCTTTCATTTATGGATGGATCATCTGGCTACAATCAAATTGGTATGGCTTCTGAGGATCAAGAGAAGACAGCTTTTCGCACTTCGAAAGGAATATATTGCTACAATGTTATACCATTTGGTTTGAAGAATACTGGTGCAACTTATTCACGAGCCATGCAAAAGATATTTGATGATATGCTTCATAAAATCGTCGAGTGCTATGTTGATGATATTGTGGTGAAATCAAAAGAAAAAAAGGATCATCTCCATGATCTAAGGCAAGTGTTTGAACGATTAAGAGAGCATCAACTCAAAATGAATCCACTCAAGTGTGCATTTGGAGTTACATCTGGAAAATTTCTCGGATTTATTGTTCGCCATCGAGGAAAAGAGATTGAGAAAGCAAATATTGATGCAATCATGAAGATGCATGTGCCTCAAAATATACATGAGCTCAAAAGTTTACAAGAAAGGTTGGCATACTTGAGAAGATTTATATCAAACTTGGCTAGCCGATGTCAACCATTTAGTCATCTCATGAAGAAAGATAGCACATTCGAATGGGACAAAGCTTGTAATAATGATTTTAATAGCATTAAAGAATACTTAATGAAGGCGCTAGTGTTGGGAGCTCCAATACCGGGACATCCATTAATCCTTTATCTAGCAGCTCAAGAGCGCTCTGTTGGAGCTTTACTTGCACAAGAAAATGACAATGGCAAAGAAAGAGCTCTATACTATCTGAGTAGAACCATGACTCCAAACGAGTTAAAATATTCACCCATTGAGAAAATCTGCTTATCCCTTATCTTCGTGATTCAAAAGTTAAAGCATTATTTCCAAGCTCACACAGTTCGTCTAGTTTCGAAAGCCAACCCAATAAAGTTTATCATGTCAAAGCCAGTACTTTCTGATCGGCTTACAAGATGGTATCTCCAACTCCAACAGTTCGAGATTGTGTACGTCCCACAAAAGGCCGTAAAAGGACAAGTGTTGGCAGATTTTCTAGCTGATCACCCAATGTCTGCTGAATGGAAACTATCTGATGAACTCCCAGATGAATATGCTTTCGCTGTTGAGATAGCTTCTCCTTGGAAGATGTATTTCAATAGAGCATCTCATAGAGAAGGAGCTGGTGCCGGAGTTGTGTTTGTAACATCCAGTGGTGAAGTTTTACATTCTCATTTTCCTTAACGAAAAATTGTTCTAACAATATGGCTGAGTATCAGGCACTCATTCTTGGTTTAGAGATGGCCGTTGATATAAAACAACTACACCTTAGGGTGTATGGTAATTCATTATTGGTGATAAACCAATTATGTGGAGTGTATGAAGTAAAGAAGCTCGAGTTGCTCCCATACCATAGGTATGCTCAAAAGCTTATGGGTTACCTTGGTGATGTTAATATCAAGCATCTGTCTAGAAGAGAGAATAAGCAAGCTGATGCCCTCGCTAAGCTAGCATCAACTATAGTTATGCCAGAGGCGCAAATTCAAATACCGGTATGTAGAAGTTGGGTTGTACCATCAATATTCGAAGATGATGATTATGAAGAAGTTGAAAATCATGTGGTAGAAGTCTTTGAAATTGAAGATGAAGATTGGCGCCAACCACTCGTGGACTATTTGAAGTATGATAAGTTGTCAAGCGATCCACGCCAAAGGGTTGATATCCGGCGTCGTGCACCTCATTTCATTTATTTCAAAGGTACACTTTATAGAAGATCATTTGAGGGAATCTTCTTCAGATGCTTGGGTAAGGAAGAAGCTATTCAAGCGATGGAGGAAGCTCACTCCAGAATTTGTGGTGCTCATCAATCCGTACCGAAGCTACATTTCAGAATTAAAAGAATGGCTTACTATTGGACCGCAATGGTGAAAGATTGCATAGATTATGCACAAAGATGTCAAGCTTGCCAGTTCCATGAAAATCTGATTCATCAACCTCCGGAGCCTTTGCATCCGACAGTCGCTTCATGGCCTTTTGATGCTTGGGGATTAGATGTGGTGGGGCCGCTCACAAAGTCTTCTGGTGGTCATCTTTACATTCTTGCTGCAACCAATTACTTTTCAAAATGGGCCGAAGCTGTGCCTCTGAAGGAAGTGAAGAAAGAAAATATTGCTGGATCAACATCATTTATAGATACGGGGTTACTCACTACATCATCACTGATAATAGAAAGTAGTTCAGTAATAGTTGGATTGATAAGTTGTGCGAGAAGTTCGACTTCAAGCAAAGGAAGTCATCAATGTATAACGCAGCTGCCAACGGTCTTGCCGAAACCTTCAATAAAACTTTATGCAGTCTGCTGAAGAAAGTTGTCTCTAAGTCAAAAAGAGATTGGCATGAGAGAATTAATTAAGCTTTATGGGCACTTATAGAACACCTACTCAGGTCACTCCGTATTCGTTGGTGTATGGTGTTGAAGCAGTTGTGCCTCTTGAAAAACAAATTCCTTCTTTGAGGATGGCCATACAGGAAGGCCTCACCGAAGAAGAAAATGTAAAGTTACGCCTTCAAGAGTTGGAAGCATTAGATGAGAAAATATTGAAAGCACAACAAAGGCTTGAGTGTTACCAATCTCGCCTCTCAAGAACATTCAATAAGAAAGTAAAGATACATTCTTTTAAAGTTGGTGACTTGGTGCTTGCTGTGAGAAGACCTATAGTAGTCATGTTGGCATTCGATTATTTGGTTAACGTGAACCGTTAGGGTTTCATGCATTTTTAAATTAGTAGAAGCAAGAAACATAGAAACGTATTACGTTTCACCAAGGTATGTTGAAGAAGATGAAGAATTCTCGCTGACAGTACGCGCAGTCTCACTGTTTTGGGCATAACTCTCTCATCCGATCTCGAATTTGAGTGATCTATGCGTCAAAACGATATCTCTTCAGTGGCTTTCCAACAGTGTATCACACGATCAGTTCTGAGTTCCACACGATTTTATAAAAATAGTGAAAGTTGACAAACAGCAACAGCAAACAACCTTCCGATCTTCTGTTGTATTCCCAAGTCCAATCTTGACGTCGTGTGGGCGACGATCCTCAAGATCTTCTCAATCTGCTGTTCCCTCACCCTCCTCATAGTGTTAGGCGTGATTCAGTTAGGGTTTCCGGACAGTTGAGATGACTTATATATGGGCTACAGCAAGGACCAGGAGGAGAAATTAGAGTTGGGCCTCCATTGGGCTTAAGTATCCAAGTTTAGCCCAAAGCTTATACTTAACTCCAATAATAATAATATATATCACTAAAATATTATTATTGCACTATCGTTCTAATCCCATAATTACGTTATGGGCTCCTTCTTATTATGAGCCCGTTAGTCTCTGCATGTTTAAGATATACAATGCTCATTAACTAATTAAGTTACTGACTGTTGGGCAATTGGATCGTGCGGTTCAACGTGATCCGTTAGGATTAACAGGCAAACAAAATCAGCGGAAGCAATAATGTGTTTACCGTACTTCAGGGTTGATGTAGAGTCTGAATCACTGCAGAAGAACACCTCTTGATCTTCTGCTGTATGTCCCAAGTCAACTCTGGTGTTGGGTGGTCAACAATCCCCAGAGTTCTCTCAATCTGCTTCTCTCTAACTCACGTCAAAAGAGGCGCAGGAAGTTAGGTTTCCAGAAGCTGAGATGACTATATATATTGGGCTACAGCAGGGACCAGGAGGAGAAATTGGGCTGGGCCTCAATTGAACTTAATTAACCAAGCTTAGCCCAAAGCTTTTAATTAAATCCAATAATAATAATATAGTCCACTAAAATATTATTATTGCACTACCCGTCCAATCCCAAAATTATGTTCTGGGCTCCTTCTTATTATGAGTCCGATAGTCTCCCCATGTTTAAGATATTCAATGTCCATTAATTAATTAAGTTACTGACAACTCAAATTAATTAATATCTCATCCGAGAGTAGTACCACTCAACCTTTTTATCATGCCGGAAATTAATCCACTTGCAAGATTTACATGATAAACCTTATGAGCTCCTCAAGGGGACATCATCAACCTATGACGGACATGGATTCCTTCTACAATCAACAGCACACCATAGATACAGCACTACTTCCCAACTCACCGAGTTTGTTGATTTAATACTTATAAATCTCACCCATTGATGAATCAAAGAAATACATACTGTCCTACGTGTCGAGGTTATTGTATAGGGATTAAGAGCACGAACTTCCATAAAAACAGAGATCAAGTTCTACTATATAGTCAGTATAAGACGAACGATCTCAAGCGGTCCTACTCAATACACACAAGTGCACTAATGTGATTCTATAGCCAAGACAAGCTAATACCAAACCACACTACAACCATACCGATAGAGAGTCCCCGTCTATCTCAGTTGTGAGCATCTGTTTATACTTTATAAGGAAACCGATAATATGATCTTCCGCGTGTTGTCGCACAACATATTATCTACAGTATAAAGTAAATGGACTATTGCATCATGCATATAAAATAAATTATAAGATGCAATCATTTGATCAATGATTCTCATTTCAAATATTGTTATAACATTGTCCATACTAAAGCTAGACTTTTAGTATACAATCCAACAATCTCCCACTTATACTAAAAGACTATGCTGTCATGTCTTCTGCCATACATCTGATTCCTACTCCCACTACACGACCATTAAAAGCTCTCGCCTTAAGGTCCTTGTAAATGGTTTACTAGGTCATCATCCGATGCAATCTAGGCGACAACAACCTTTGCCTCATCATACGATTTCTCGTAGCAGGTGGTACTCGCGCTCCATGTGTTTAATTGCCTTATGGACTCGTGATTCCTTCAAGTTTGCAACTGCACCAATATCATCAATATAAATTGTGATATCCTTGGGCAAACTTAGAAATACTTCGAAGTCTATCTTGAAGTTTCTAGAGTCATATAGATACTTTAGCTGTCTCATAGGCTCCAATTTATCATCTTACCATGATGGAGTCCGGAGTCTGAAATATATTTCTATATAACACTCCTCCACATTATGACTCTACTTCCTAAAATTAAACACATAACCTTTGAGGAGAATTTACTACCGTCCAATCTGACTATAAAATCTGAATCTACGTAATCCACAAGAAGCAGTGAATCTGCTTAGTAAGTCTATATATGATTTCCAATCCTTCTCAGGCACATCATATATGTCTTACCACAGTTCATCATTCTTGTTCCGGATTATGTTGATACCCACTGTTCTGCATCCAGCAAAACAGATATCTAACTTCGTTCACAGCATTCCTTAGATTAAGCTTCCTTATTCGCCGAAGCATAAGGAACCGCTTTCATCTCCTTTATCTTCTTCTTGTGTCTCAAAGACACATTCACTTAGATAAATTTACATGCTAAACGAGTATGGACTGTATCATTTATGAAACTTGAGATAAACATAACATCCTTTCTTGTGATCCGTATTACCGTGATCAAAAGGATGTATTTTGCCTTTCTTAAGTCCTTCATCACTACCGCTTTATTAACCGTACCCATACACCCGATAATACTCTTTCATTGTCTCCAATGAGCAAGATACTATCTACGTATAGTACAAGAAACACCACCACGTTTCCGTCACTCTTTACAACACACAAGACTCATCCGCTCATTGATTTATATCCATGCCACTGGATTATCTAATCAAAACAGATGCTTCACGATCTTAAAACTTGCTTTAGTCCATCGCTGGACATTTTTAAGCTTACTATCAAAATGCTATTAGTACTTTGCAATGAATTACTCTGGTTGCTTCACATAGATGTTTTCCTCAAGACTTCCAATCAGGAAAGCTGTCTTGACATCTATTTGTTGTCCCTCATAATTTAATATGAGCAGCAATAAATAAAAGAATCCGGATCAATTTAAGCATAGCTACCAGCGAATATGTTCCCTCATAATCGAACCATTTCTTTCTGAGTACATCTTTTCGCAACAAGCATTGCTTCCAAGATTTTCACCTTTCCGTATGATCCTCTTTTATTTCCTATGATCACTTGCAATGGTTTTTACACCATTTAGTGGTCATACAAGTTCCCAGACTTAATATAGAATCCGTAGATTCTATTTCAACGTACATTGCAACTTACTAAGATTCCGCATTTTAATCTTGTAGTGCTATGTCGTATCCGTGGGATAATACCATGTTCACTAGGGATCAAGTCTCACGACTCTCCCAAACATATACTTATGAGTTGTCACACAACCCTCCCACTACGACAAGGCACTACATGTAATTGTGTATCAGACGTGACACGCGTTGCAGTTTACCTTGTGGTATATCCTCTTGTACACTTGGTACTTATACTTAGTGTTTTCCTCTCACTTCCTTTAGAACAACTTATACATGGGTTTGTGATTTATTACATAGTCCTTTTCCAAAAAATCTAGTGTTTGTGTTGACAATCACCCTTCGATCTTTTGGACTAAATAAATCACTCTTCATTTTTATAGGATGTCCCATAAACAGACAAAACGTTTTACGAATTACTGTATCTAGGGCATATCCATAAAATGAATTTAATTATTCCAAATAATTCATCATCTATCTAATCACAACCATAAGAGTCTTATTCCTTCTATCCACCACACCATTCAGCTGGGGCATGCCCGGTGTAGTCAACTTGAGATTTAATCTCAACTTCTGATCAATTAGTTCCTAACTATCCCAAGAGGTTTTCATCATCACGATTGGATCGCAATGATATGATATATTTTCCATGACGCTTCACTGTACCAGCCTTACAATTCTTGAATTAATCCAAGAACTTAGACATGCAGTGCATCAAATAAATATATCGGCATCCAGAATAATCTTTGAATATTCATAACCACCTCTCGTCTGGATATTGTTAGGTTCGCTTGAATCAGAATGAACTAATTCCAACATATATATCTTTGGCTCTACACCCCACAGCCTTGAAAAGGCAGTTAATCATTTTTACTTCCAAGTAAGACTCGCAAGTCCGATAGTTTCCACTTCAGATAAACCTTACGGTCTATCGGCTATCAACTTTTGAATCCTACTCAAGTAAAATAAATTAGCCTTAGACGCCAAATGTATGTTTAGTTCATCTCCGAAGGTTTCTTTCTCTTACTCATATTAGAAGATGTATTATTTAATTACAATTTATTGCATCTGTGGGATGTACATGATTCAAGAGTATACTTATTATCCACCAACGTACTTTAACGGGTTATAACCTCATTCCTCATTACTACGACCATGTCATTTAAATGAAATGAAGTATCCATCCGTTAATGCATAGAAACCGAAATTAAATTCTTTCTATGAAACGTACGTAAAGATAATATCTCATAATCAATCGTTTATTCTTATCATGAGATAAATAAACAACTCCCACTGCAATAGTCACTACCTTTGTAGTTTTACCCATATTATTAACTATCTTATCCTTACTCAGTGATAAACACTTAGTGATTCCAGTATCTACATACTTCGTGTCAGTAGATGCCATCACTAATCATGTTTAAACCACTAGTGAATAAGATATTAAACTTGTTCACTTTATGATGAAAATGGCTTTCCTTTGCCACATGTTTTGTCAGAAGTCTCCCACCATTTACATCCTTTAGTATTTCAGGTAGAACTTTCTCAAAACATCAAGGCTAAACATGGAGAATAAAATTGATCTAGGTTTCCCTTTCAATTTATATTCCAAGCTTTTCCAATTCATTCATCAAATTCTATCATGATCTTGCGCCTTTTAAATTACTCAAGTATCTGAAGAGTTACATGAGTTCATCATATTTCTATGATCCTCTCATCTCTTCACTAAAGACTTTAATAGGCATCATGAGCCGTCCTTTGAGAGAACACATGTATTTTCTTAAGCAGTAAATTTCAAAATTAAGATTCTTTTCTAATCAGTTAATTTGGACAAGTAAATATAATTTCTTTTAGTTAACAATTAGTGAGACTAAAACTATTCGAAATACAGAGAATCACGATTAAATTTACTGATCAAAACTTCGAATTTTATCCTTTTATATTGTTTCCCTCAAAACAATATAAAATAAAATTCACCGACATCTCAAGCACCGTGAGTCTGCAAGCCACGTTAGTGTGGACGTTTACAAACCCGAACATTTACAAGAGAAGGTTTTACCCATTAATTTCATTTGTCAACCTAACTTTATGACAAAATAATTAATAGTCGGTTACTCTTTAGCCATGCAAATAATAGCAGTGACTCCGTTGGGGAGGATACTAATTATTTACACCTAAGTGTACACCATTATTTGATCCCAAGTCCACTGCGCGAGCTTATGTGCCTTACAGTTGGAGAAGTACACACGCGCTCGGGTAGCTTCCTACAATCATCAATTATAAGTTTGTACCAGTGTACCGTACACAAACTCATCCGTTAGGGAGGAAGGCCAATGCCAACACGCAAGTTTGTGTGCCACATTACAAACAATAATTATTTATGAAGTCTGTACCAGTGATCCGTGAATAAACTCATCCGTTAGGGAGGAAGGCCTATGCCAACACGCAAGTTTACTCACATCACTTACAAACCAATAATGGAGGCCGCGGGAATTTATTACCAATCCCCTCTCCCACTTAGTTATTTAATTACCGAGGGTTTTTTAACATGCATATAATATTCCAGAATAAAATATACAACTAAGACATGCTTCTATTAACAGCAATTTAAATAAATAAATCACATAGAACATGTCTTTCATATATAACAATTAATTGTCAAGTTAAAGCAATTAAATCAGTTATATATATTATAATTAATTGCATAATGTGTTGGATCAATTAAATAGGTCCAGCTGACCCAAACTTCATTAGCATAAAATGAGCAGCCCATTATTAAAATAATTAAGCCCATTTATTTTGCCAATTTCTGCATAAAGGTCTAGCCCAATATTTAACCTTGGCCCAACATCAAAATACCTACAATTAATTAAAATTAATTAGTCCAGCAGCCCATTACCATTTAATTAAAATTGGGCCATGTAACTACAGCCCAAAACCATAATTAAAAAATAGGCCCAACTGTCCAAAATAGAGCCCAGCAAGACATCCCAAATCCCAGGCCCAATGCCACCTCAATAAATAATTGGGCCCAGCAAACCAAGCCCAAAACCAATGAAATGAGCCACTAAGCCCATAAGCCCAGCTCCCCTGCTGCCCTATTTGACAGCCGCAACATCTGTCCACACACGCAGCTGCACCGGCGCCAAGCATCCTCCGTCGGAATTGATCCATCAGCACGCCGCCGTGCAAGCTCCCAGCTGCGCCACTCTGATTCTCTGACGTCTCAGCAGCGCCAGCGTGCACGACAGCGTCGTGCCAATCTCGCCAGCCGCTTACTGCTTCCATCGCCAGCCATGGCCCAATGGTTCACCGCTACGACGGCACCACCGCTAATCGGAGTCATGCCGTCAACCGCCTGAAACGAGTTGCCAGCCATCGAGAGACATGCCCTTCAGACTCGATCGAATCCTCCGGCGACTCGCCCGGGAGCGTCCAAGGATGCGGCCTGTCCCTGCAGTCGAGTCCCCCGGGAGCACCAGTCAGCGCTGCGGACCACCGGGTGATTTGACGCCTTCAGCCCCATCGCCCAGCCGCGACAAAAGCGATCAAGCCTCCTGGAGAACTCATGGCGCAGTCGCAATGCCTCCAGTCTGTCACCGTTAGATCGCACCGGAAGCTCTCTGTTCCACCATGAATTTGTTCCAGTTGACCCCGTCTGTTCACACGGCCTCCTGTTGCCGTCGTCATCAGCCCGCAGCTGCACAACCTTGCAACATCCGCCGTCGTGAAGTGGCAGGCAGCCCTTAGTCCACCTTCGTCAGGGCCGACAATCAATGCCGTGGCATCATCTGGACAACAGCGCTCACGCCGTGCATCGCGATCTTGATCAGAGGTCGGGCACCAATCTCGCTTGATCGTCGTTCAAAGTCCAGAAGCATGTGTGTGTGTCTGGGTTGTATTCATTCTTGTGTGTGTTTTTGAAAGCCGTGTAAAAGAACATATACCAGCAAGCAAAAACCATCGATTCATCCGTGTGTGTACAGTGTGTACAATCACAATAATCACACACAATTACAAGAATAATGGACACATAACATATTCCAAACATACAGCCTTCTATCATGATGAGGAACACACGAATGGCTCATAAAACATGCGATTATATCCAGATCAAAACAATTAATCATATAATCACAAACAACTCCAATCTAACGACTCACGTTTCACCACGAAACCAACGCTCTGATACCAATTGTTGGGCAATTGGATCGTGCGGTTCAACGTGATCCGTTAGGATTAACAGGCAAACAAAATCAGCGGAAGCAATAATGTGTTTACCGTACTTCAGGGTTGATGTAGAGTCTGAATCACTGCAGAAGAACACCTCTTGATCTTCTGCTGTATGTCCCAAGTCAACTCTGGTGTTGGGTGGTCAACAATCCCCAGAGTTCTCTCAATCTGCTTCTCTCTAACTCACGTCTAAAGAGGCGCAGGAAGTTAGGTTTCCAGAAGCTGAGATGACTATATATATTGGGCTACAGCAGGGACCAGGAGGAGAAATTGGGCTGGGCCTCAATTGAACTTAATTAACCAAGCTTAGCCAAAAGCTTTTAATTAAATCCAATAATAATAATATAGTCCACTAAAATATTATTATTGCACTACCCGTCCAATCCCAAAATTATGTTCTGGGCTCCTTCTTATTATGAGCCCGATAGTCTCCCCATGTTTAAGATATTCAATGTCCATTAATTAATTAAGTTACTGACAACTCAAATTAATTAATATCTCATCCGAGAGTAGTACCACTCAACCTTTTTATCATGCCGGAAATTAATCCACTTGCAAGATTTACATGATAAACCTTATGAGCTCCTCAAGGGGACATCATCAACCTATGACGGACATGGATTCCTTCTACAATCAACAGCACACCATAGATACAGCACTACTTCCCAACTCACCGAGTTTGTTGATTTAATACTTATAAATCTCACCCATTGATGAATCAAAGAAATACATACTGTCCTACGTGTCGAGGTTATTGTATAGGGATTAAGAGCACGAACTTCCATAAAAACAGAGATCAAGTTCTACTATATAGTCAGTATAAGACGAACGATCTCAAGCGGTCCTACTCAATACACACAAGTGCACTAATGCGATTCTATAGCCAAGACAAGCTAATACCAAACCACACTACAACCATACCGATAGAGAGTCCCCGTCTATCTCAGTTGTGAGCATCTGTTTATACTTTATAAGGAAACCGATAATATGATCTTCCGCGTGTTGTCGCACAACATATTATCTACAGTATAAAGTAAATGGACTATTGCATCATGCATATAAAATAAATTATAAGATGCAATCATTTGATCAATGATTCTCATTTCAAATATTGTTATAACATTGTCCATACTAAAGCTAGACTTTTAGTATACAATCCAACACTGACAACTCCATTAATTAATATCTCATCCAAGTGTAGTACCACTCAATCTCATTATCATGCCAGAATAAATCCACCTGCAAGGTTTACATAATAATCCTTATGAGCTTCTCAAGGGGACATCATCAACCTATTTAATAGGACACGGATTCCTTCTACAATCAACATCACACCATAGAGACATTATTATTTCCCAACTCACCGAGTTTGTTGATTTAATTACATGTAAATCTCACACATTGATGAATCAAAGAAATACATACTGCCTTACGTGTTGAGGTTATTGTATAGGGATTAAGAGCACGAACATCCATAATAACTGAGATCAAGTTCTCCTATATAGTCAATATAAGTTGAACGATCTCAAACGGTCCTACTCAATACACATAAAATACACTAATGTGATTCTAGTCAAGACAAACTAATACCAAATCACACTACAACCATCCCGATAGAGAGTTCCCGTCTATCTCGGTTGTAAGCATCTATTTATACTTTATAAGAAAATCAATAATATGATCTTCTGCGTGTTGTCGCACAACATATTATCTATAGTATAAAGTAAGTGGACTATTGCATTGACATATAAATAAATTATAAGACGCAATCATTTGATCATTGATTCTCATTTCAAATAAATTGTTAAAACATTATTCATACTAAAGCTAGACTTTTAGTATACAATCCAACAAGTCACTCATCGCGTTGGAAATAAATTTCAACCTAAATGGGATGACCCTCATGTTGTGAAAGAAGCCTATACAAATGGCGCTTACAAATTGATCTCTGAAGATAGCGTGAACATTGACCCTTTAAATGGGAAATTCTTGAAACGCTACTACGCGTAAAACAAATACAAGTACAACGCTCCATGAAGCACGAGCCTAAATTACATGTTACTCCTGGTCCGTATGAGTATAAACTGTGTACGACGAACTCCTGGTCCGTATGAATATAAACTGTGTACGACATCCACCAAAGATAATTATACGTGGTTAAACTATTAATTCACCCCACTCAGATATTTTAAGTGGTTAAAGTATTAAATACCCTACTTTGTCTAAAGTGGTTAAAGAATAGTCACTCCTAGCCCGCATGAGTATAAACTGTGTACGGCACCATCCCCCTCCAAATCAAATCATGTCCTTTTGAACTATATGACTTGATCCTCTGCAAGGAGGTACGTAAGCAGCTCAGCAATCTATTGAGTTCAGTCATAAGTTGAGCCTTTCGTATCGAGTCTTTGAGGCAAGTAATAGATTGAAGCATGAATGAGTTGAGAAGAAAATGGTTGTCAAGGAGAATACGGAGGGTGAATGTGGAGTTGAGTGAAGAAATTCAAATTCTTAAAGTATTGATATAACCCCAAATTTCAGCAGTGGTGAAATGATAAGGGTGGTGAAGTGATGAAAGGTTATTCATGTATAAGCGGATTAATAATAGCAAGAGATAGGTTCAATTTAATTTAAATTTATGAATTTAATTAATTAAAAGATCCAAAATAAATTTACGGGATCAATTAATTATTAAATTCAAAATGATAAATTAAATCTATGATTGGAAAAAGCCAAGATGTCAAAGTAAGCTATTAAATTAATTCATGTTTAAGGTTAATTCATTTAAACCCAAAACATGAATTAAAAATCTTAAAATTAGCTTTAGAGTTTGAGGCCCAAATTACTTAAATGATTGGCCCAAACCTTTTGAAAAAAAGAATATTCAAAAGAAGTATGAGCACATCTGTGAATGGCAATGGAAGCCCAGGATAAATGAATTGCCCAAACCTTTTAAATTAAACGCAGACGCCGCCTTCAATCCAGCCAGCGTCGACCGCTATCTCGCCGCCAACCGCCTGTCACTTAGCCAAATGCTGCCCATATCCTCGGTCACGGAACTTACAATCGTCACTTCCATTAAAAGGGACAACCAAAGGAACAATCTGTAATTTCATTAAAAGGGACAATTCTTAATTCCATTAAAAGGGACAACTGAGGAACAATCATTAATTCCGTTAACCGTAAAGGGACAATCATGAAAAGGGGACACCCGTCAATTCCATTGAAAGGGACAAGACTCAGCCGTCAATTCCTTCTAAAAGGAAGAAGGGGCAAGGACGAGGCTCGCCGTTGATTCCTCCGAGGAGGAAGAATGGCGAGGTTGATGAAAAATAGGCATATAAAAGGCTATTATATACTAGTGACCCAGCAATAAATATGAAAATTATTTGTAGGGGTTGCAATCTCTACAAAATTTTAAGAGCTGATTGATTTTAAGTAGATTTGCAACAGTCTTGGTGGAAAAGAAACAAATTTGTTCCATATTCTCTTATCTTGATGGACAAGAAACAAATCTATTCTATATTCTCTTTTCTCTTGTAATTTTAAAGTGAAGCAGGAAAGAAGTGGATTTGGGCTGAGGAAATAAATTGGGCCACTAAAAAAATAAATGATTGGGCAAAGACTTTATTTATTGGATAAAATAGTCTTTCAATTGGGTAATTTATATTGCACATTATTTAAGCAACATTTAAAAAGCCCAAATGTTGAAAAAAAAGGGGACTTTTTGCGATTCCTTCACAACAAGACACGATGTCCGTGAACAAATCTCAAGGGGGGCTTTTGTAAGCAATTAAAATTTCACAGCTCAATCAAATGGCGACATGTGGATTTTATTGATTAAATATAAATTTTAATTTATTCTTGAATGTAAATAAATTAATTCCTAAAATAGATTAATTAATAATTAATAATTAATTTAAGCCCAACAAGTTAAATGAACTTAAATTAAATGAAGCCTGACCCAAGTCAAACAAGCCCAACACAAATGAAGCCTGACCCAAGTCAAATAAGCCCAGACAAATTAAATCAGGCCCAAGACAAATAAGCCTGACTTAAAGCCTAAGTAAGTGGAAGACCCAAGCCCGCAGAATTAGGTCAAATCAGCCTTGGACCAATCAAACTGCGAGTTATAGATGGAAGGTTTCTTATCCTTCACCTATATAAGGAGCCCTCCTCCATTCATTCCATACACATTCAGACATCTGAAGACGCTAAATCTCTGAAGAGATTGAAACACGAGCAACGCTCCTCAAGATCTTCAAGCATCTTCAAGTAAAGAAAGGCGATCTTCAAGCATCTTCAAGTAAAGAAAGGCAAACGATTCGGGACTAAGGTGCTAAGCCCCCAAGTATCTTCAAGTAAAGAAAGACAAACGATTCGGGACTAATGTGTTAAGCCCCCAAATCAAGCGTTCTTTATGCACTAAGTTCTTCGGTGTTCTTCGCGCTAAGAACAGCATACGACCCGGGATTAAGGTGGTAAGCCCCCGAGATCGAGTGTTTTTTACATAAAATACGTTTAATCCAAGCAATAGCTCGACGCCTCTGGACAAACGTTACAAAGCCCTAAATTCGAGTCCGGACAAGCTTAAACTGAAGATCCAACTCAACACACAGTCAGCGCAGTCAGCGCGGTCGACACAACCAGTCAAAGTCAAAATTCAAATTGGTTCGAGAAAAGAATCGGAGCTAAATTCTCAAGTTTAATCCTTCTGGGTTATTATTGTAATTCTTTTGTATTTATTTTATCATAAATACAAAAATTTGTTGTTACAATATACCTAACATACTTTACACTTTATTTATTATTTAAAAATATAACATTAGGTAGACATGCACCCCGGTTCAGAACCGCCGGTTCTGGTTCCGAACCGGCGGTTCCGGTTCCAAGATAGGGAGAACCGGAACTGAACCGGGGTACGAAGGGTTCGGTTCCGGAACCGACGGTTCCGGTTCCAGTTCGGAACCGCTGGTTCCGGTTTTATTTTTTTATTTTTTTTTTTGAATTTAAGCGTAAAAAATAAAAAAAAATAAAAAACCGGCGGTTCGAATCGGAATCGCCGATTTTTTTTCCAAATATGAGGAACCGGAACCGAACCTTCCTTAGCCGGTTCCGGTTTTTTTTTTGGCCGGTTCCGGAACCGGCGATTCCGGTTCCGGTTAAAACCGGCGATTCCCCGATTTCTCTAATTTATTTTATGTGTCAATCGGAGAACACCATACACGATTTAGAATCGGTGCATTTGGTTTTAAAAAAAATAAAAATCCTTTAAATACTTTTATATCGTGCTATAATATTTTATTTTTAATATGTTATACTTTATGATCAAATACATTACTCTTTAAGTATGCATACATCTAAATATAGTGGAGTAATATTTTATTTTATACGGGTTAATATTTTAGACAAAATCTCTTGTGACACGGGTTATTTGTGAGATTGATCGACCCATCATTAAAGTATGCTTATATATTGTATAGATAAAGTATGTTTAATAGTGGTTAAAGTATATTTTCTAAAGTATACTTGATTGTGCATTAAAGTATGATTTTAGTATGTTATAATATGATTTATTATTAGAATATTTTAACTACAAATAAGCATACTTTATCTATACAATAAACATACTATAGTGATGGGTCGACCCGTCTCACAAATAATCCGTCTTATTCGAATTTGAATTCGTATTGAATCTGATTAATGTAGATTATTGCACAGATACTAAATTCATGTAATTTGATTGCACAAATTTTTATTACTCCTATTACATAATTAATTATAGTAGTGTAGGAAATATTATGATGTATGAAATCTTGAATGAAACAAATTTCTTACTAAACTAACTTATGGGAAGTATTCCTTTTCAAGCTTCTGTTTAATCAAATTTAGACGTGAAGTGTTTTTTGATGATTGAGAAATCTACAAAATTCAAACCTACTTAAAAAGGAAGCAAGTTTAATTTTATTACATGGAAGAATAATTCCATTTTCTCAACTATATTAGGCTCAGTGGAAATGTTTCTTAGCTACCCTTCGACTCCAATAAATCTTCCAAAACTTAGGAGTATTTTATTTCTCATGAAATATAGAGTTAGTTGCAAATTCCATTTCTTTATTCATAAAAACTTATATCCCAACTAACAATTACGAGGTTTCTTAAAGCTTTAAGAGATTGATAATATTGTGATTTGTTAATTTCTAAGAAGGTTGAGTATAATTGTTTTTTGGATAAATGAAATTTGAGGTCTGCTCTAATTAAGAATGACAAAAACCTCATTGCAAAGTGATAATAGGAATTTTATAGGTTAACTATTAAATAAGAATCCGAAAAATATTGTTTATGAATTCAGAATCCAAAAGATATGAGATGATCAATTTCTAAGATCTAAACACGCAAAATTAATTAAAATAATATTTCATAATTGATAATTTTATATTTTTTAAGCCCTGAATTAATAGAAAATATCTTTGGTCCCTATTTAATTATTAAACCTATTTTTCGAGTCGTGCATTAACAAAACCCACCTATTTTAAAATATAGGTGATATTAGATTGATAAGTTATAATCATTCAAGTAAATTATTAATTTGTAGAAATATAAATAAAAGTGATAATATTTTTATTAAAAAATAATAACTAAAAAATAATAATAATAAAACTCTCACACGGTACTGTCTTGCACAAAACTTATTCTCTCAATAAAAAATGCTAATTGATTTCATCAAATTAACTAGTCAAAATAGTGAGATCAATATTTTTTTCCTTTTTAATTTCTCTCATTACATACTCAATACTATTGTCTTAAACGACAAGAAAAATGCACTTTTGTGAATACATATCATGATCATAAATAGCCCTATAAAAATAAATAATCCTTTTTTTTAAACTTATATTTTACTTTTCACAAATATTAATAAATTTGGTATTTTTATAATAAATAAATTACAAAAATATATTATCTGAGTTAAAAATGATGATAATATTAAAATTAAAGTGAACTGAGAAGATATTAATTAAATGTTATTTCTTTTATGAAAATGTGACTTGAATTATCAAAGAAACCAAAATAAAAATGAGAAGTTGAGGTCGCAACGGGAGAGTACTGATTTTGCATACTAATAAATTATTAAAAAATTTATTTGAGCTTACAAATAATGGTTACAAAACTAACTTCCCTGAACTTTCACAATATGTTTCAGACTTTTCTAAAGCCTTATATTAGAGTCGTGAAGACGTTTGTCAAAAATTATTCGAAATTTAATTAGTTTTGTTTTTTCTCCCCAAAGAATTACTCTCTTTCAAAATGTAATTGAATCAAGCTGAGTCAAACATTATTAAACTTAAGTATCGTTTGTTAAGAAATTATCAAACTCGAGCTCGAATTTAAACTGTTTGTTAAAGTTTACGAACATATTTACGAACACGTAAGACAACTATTTTATGAATGTTTGTTCATAAAACATATAAATATTTTTATTCGTAAATATTAAAGAACATTTCATTAATTAACGTCTAATATTATTTATAGATGTTAATAAATAAACCAACAAAAGATAATAATAAAAATTAAAAAGATATATTTAAATATTTAAATAAACACTTAAACTATTATTATATACTATGTATTTTTTAATATAAATATTTAATTATTATATACAAATAAATAAATATTAGTATATACTACTTAAACATAATCATAAAATTTACGAACACATTCGCGAGTTATTAACTAGCCAGTTAACGGATAAGTGCACGAGCTTTCGAGTCGAATACCCTTAAACTTGAGTTTAGTTTGATAAACTAATCGAGCTTAAATTTTGAGCTTCGTTTGGCTTGTTATGTTTAATGAACGAGTTTGATCGAATATTTTATCTAACCGAGATTCGAATAGTTCGCGAACGGTTTGATTTGCTTACATCTCTACCTCCTTCTACCAAAAAAAAAAAGTTAGACATATATTTTTTAATGCTTTTATAAAAGTTGACACATTTTTGTAAATTAGAAAAATATTACATAAATGCACAGTTCTACTCTTATAAAAGTTAAAATATAAAGTGAAGAGTTTATATCTTGTACATTTGGGTGTATGTATACACTTTTAATTTTTATTTAGATAGGTACATTTTAATAAATGTATAATTTTTATATTAGTTTTTCTTTAAAAAAATTAATAGAAAATTTGCTAAAATCTATTATTAAATGTATATATTTTTATTCACTAATTTATATATTTTTATTTATTAGTATATAAATTTTAAATTTGGGTGCACAAAACTGAGTTTGTTTACTAGAGAGAATTTGTCTAAAATTACTCACAATACTTAAATGACACAAATTGACGAATGTATCAATAAAAAGTAAGTTAAAAATCAACAATGTGCATTTCCTTGAACTCTGTGCCCAACAAAAAAGTGTCGACTGATTGGACGGAGTGAGTAACAATTGTATAATGTTTTTTTTCCTTTACACTTTTAATCCCAATATGACTTTTTTTTTTCCTTTTTTTTTTTTTTAACATGGACTCTTTCTAGTTTCTACGTTAAAAGTACAAAATAATTATGTGTTTTTCACAATAAAATATTTTCTGTGTATTGTGTCATCAAGGTTTTTTTTTAAAATAAAAAAAATAATAAATAATTAAATTAGTACAAAATAATTATCTAAAATGCATGGGCTTTGAAGTATTGGGCCGTTTAGATAAGAAATAATTGGGCTATTAGATATTGTAATCTATTCTTTTGTTTCATTGGGCTAATTAATGCAAATATATATTTTGTTGTTAGGCATTCTTCTTCAAGTGAGTTGACTACTGCAAAATAAAAATGAAAAAAATTAGATTAGAATAACTATAAACATAATAATAAAATAATAATAAAATTAAGTGGACTTAGTTAAAATTTGATATTTAATATCTTGAGAAGCTGAGGTTTTCCATCATCCTCTTACACATCAACCTATGAAAAATAGACACGATGAATGAAAGAAATAAATAAAGTATATTAAGATGGAATTAGAATAGAGTAGGAAAATCAGGTCAAACTTCTAAACGAAATTAGCTGTACAAAATTATTAATAAATTTTAAAAAGAAAATGCTTCCAAACTTGAAACACACATGGATAACCCCAGAAAAATTCACTTACACAAACGTGGAGCTCCCCAAAATCACCACTATTTAATTTAATTATGTAAAACGGTTATTAAATAAAAATTTTAATTAATTAATTAAATACCCTCCAAACCCAATATTCAAAATCTACGGCTCCATGAGAAAGTACGTGACCTAATTATGCCACGGACAAATCTTTGAGTGACACGTGGCACCCAAAAATGATCTAGTGATTATGAATATTGATTGAAGTTGTTGGAGTTAAGTTATCAATATTCTTGCATGTCTTACGTGGCGTATATTTCTAATCTCATTGTATGCATCAAATTACGTAAAAAAGAAATAAAAAAAAAATTATATGTTGTGTATAAATAAGGCAACATGCAAATGAGTTGGTTGTGAACTGATAAACAGCCTCCCTCTTCTATTACAACATAGTCATATCCACTTTCATCTAGTTGTCCTTATATTCATTTGTGGGATTCCTTAATCACAATCATACACAAATTAATTTTCTTGGAAGAATTTGATCATAATTAATTACAAGATTAGTATGGAGTCTGTTGTTGCAGAGCTAGAAGGGACCCTATTGAAGGATCCAGATGTTTTCTCCTACTTCATGTTGATAGCTTTCGAGGCGTCCGGGCTTATCCGGTTCGCCTTATTGTTGGCCTTATGGCCAGTGATTCGTCTCCTTGAAGCGATCGGGAGACGTGATCACGGTCTTAAGCTCACTATATTTGTGGCCACGGCCGGGATTCCTTTTTCTGAGATCGAAGCTGTGGCTAGAGCTGTTTTGCCTAAGTTTTTCTTGGATGATATTGATATGGAGGCTTGGAAGGAGTTCAGCTCGAGCGAAAAACGGGTGGTGGTGACGAGGATGCCTCGGGTGATGGTGGAGAGGTTCGTGAAGGAGCATTTACGAGCTGATGATGTTGTTGGATGTGAACTTTCTATTAGTAGATATGGATTTGCCACTGGTCTTGTTGGAGATGGATTTGGTTCAATTTCTGAGAGAGTGGCTTCTTTATTTGGAGATCATGAACCACCTAGTTTGGGGCTTGGAAACCCTAATTCTCCTTGTGCTTCCTTATTCCTACCATTGTGTAAGGTGAGTATGATATTTTGTTATTGCGCATGTTCATTATAATCCGTAACTTCTAGAATCGTGCTAACAAATCGGAATACAAATCAATTCAGTCTCATAACTTTTCTTATGGCCTATTTTAGTTTCAAGAAAAATAAGTTTGTCAATTTAGTGGAACTGATGCAGAAATAAGGCCAAATACATTCTATTTTCGCTGGAAAACGTTGACATCGCCGAAGAAAAAAACAGAATTTATGTGCCGTTTTCCGGTGAAAATTAGATGTATTTGGCCATATTTCTGCACCGGTGGGACTAAATTGACAAACTTATTTTTCTTGAGACTGAAATAGATCATAAGAAAAGTTATGAGACTAAAATAATTTTTATTCCCAAAACATTGATAAAAGAAATTCGAACCAAAATACATTTCAGCCTATTCGAATTTCATGTGTCATTATGATGTAGTAACATCTTATATACATATAAATCCAACAAACATTAGTTGAATTTTTTTTTTTATGTTTTTATCATATAAACTGTGACACAATAGATTAACATAAAAATAATACTCTCTCAGTCCCTAGGTAAGAGTCTCATTTTACCATTTTGGTTGTCCCCACTCAAAGGATTTCATTTCCTTTTTTGACATATAGGACCCACCTACACCAACTAATACAATTAAAACATCGTACCCACATACCCACTAATATAACTACCCACTACACATTAAATAATAATACTCCTTGATCCACGTGCCCAAAAGCAGACGAGATTCTTACAAGGTAGGCAGTATATGCAATTTCACCTTATGATATTTCAATGTTTTTAATGAGTTGATTTTGGATGATACAGAAAGAATGCCACCCACCATTTACCAACAACAAAAGGAACCACCACCACATCGTCCAGCCGCTACCGGTGATCTTCCACGACGGCCGCCTAGCGAAGCGGCCGACGCCCTCGACCGCCCTTCTAATCCTCCTATGGATCCCTCTAGGAGTCATCCTAGCCATCATCCGAATCATCATCGGCCTAATGGTCCCCATGTGGGCCATCCGCCAAATCGCGCCACTCCTCGGCGGCGGCGTCGTCGTAAAAGGCACCCCTCCTCCACCCGCCTCCTCCACCACCTCCGGCGTCCTCTTCGTATGCACACACAGAACCCTCATGGACCCGGTCGTCCTCTCCGCCGTCCTCCACCGCCGCATCCCCGCCGTGACCTACTCCCTCTCCCGCCTCTCCGAACTCCTCTCCCCCATCCCCACCGTCCGCCTGACCCGGATCCGAGACGTCGACGCCCGGAAAATCAAACGGGAACTCGAAAAGGGAGATTTGGTTGTCTGCCCCGAAGGCACAACTTGTAGGGAGCCATTTCTGCTGAGATTCAGTGCCCTGTTTGCAGAGCTGACAGATCAGATCGTGCCGGTGGCGATGAACTACAGGGTGGGGCTGTTCCACGCCACCACGGCCCGGGGGTGGAAAGCCATGGACCCGATCTTCTACTTCATGAACCCGCGGCCGGTGTACGAGGTCACGTTTCTGAACCAGTTGCCGGTGGAGGCGACCTGCTCAGCCGGTAAAAGCCCGCATGACGTGGCGAACTATGTGCAGAGGATTCTGGCGGCGGCGCTAGGGTTTGAGTGCACCAATTTCACGAGGAAGGATAAGTACAGAGTTTTGGCGGGAAATGATGGAATCGTGTCGCAGAGCTCTGTTACTGCCATGGAGTTTGTTAGGAATTTCAAGAAAATGGTGGGCAGTTTCATGCTTCACTAGCTATCACTACATTCTAATTTCTCTTCTTTTTTTTTTTTTTTTCTATTTTGTATAATTCTTTTCTTTTCTTTTTTTGACTTTTTTTTTTGGTTTTTTTAAATTTATTCTGGAAATGTTGAATAATGAATTTGGAAATAGTATATAGCGATTGGATACATGTATTGGTGATGTCTATTGCAGGATTTGTTCATTAATTATCTTTATTGGAGTGACAAATCTTTTTTTTTTTAATATATCTTCGTTATAATATTATTTTAGTGTTACAAACAAAATATTACTCACAATGTGTTTGATGTACACTTTATAATTTATAATGTCTATTTTATTTTGAGGGTTAATGATAGTTTGAATCTACTATATTTCTTCAAAGTTCTAAAAATTGATTTTGGATTTTAAAAATCATACTTATTTTAGACGAAGTTTTAATCTTTATAAATACTTAAAAACCCTATTAATTCCTTGTACTCATATTCCATACATTTTTCACCCTCAATTAATAATCTTCACTACATAAATGCATTTGATTTGCGACAGTTTTTCTGACATTCCTAAAGTTGTCATAATTGTGACGGCCTTTCTAACGGGTATTTTGAATATTGACGGAAAACTAATAACCGTTAATTGGTGAAATCATTACCAGTTTTGGTTAGTGATGGCGGTTTAATTTTGTGACAGCTTCCGCCGTCACAAACTAATGCTAGCTTGAAATGGCATTGTTTCAAATTAATGCAATTTTGTTATGGTTTTTTATCGTCACAAAACATGGGTGTATAATAATCGTTAATTCCATTTCTCCCCGATTTTCTTCCCCTCTTTCCTTCTTTCCCCATGAACCCACCAGCGATTCTCCCCTCACCAGCGACGGAGTGGCAATCGAGTGACTCCAGCAGTAGTGTTCGTGTGGTCGTGACCTCCCACTTGTTGAGAGAAGTAGACTCTTGCATAGCTATGTTCGATGCATGGTTCATGCTTGTAAGGTCAGCAGTGCACACGTAAGTATTGATGCAAGAATGATGAGCCATAGGCTGCGGTGATAGTAGGCCTGGTGGACATCTTGCTTGGTAAGCAAGTTTGTGATCACATATATGATATGCAAGATTCTGCAGATCATATCATATATTATCCATATATATCATAAGTTAAGATATATATGTAAGTTGTATTCATTCTTCATCATTATAACCCTAATCAGTAAGATCTCTTCTCCGTTAAGAGTGGACGTAGTCAATTGCCAAACCACTATAATTCTTGGTGTTCTAAGTTTTCTTTTATTCTTCATACAATCAACATAAGTGTGTGTGCGTGTGTTTTCATGCAATAAGTTCTTGCTAAGTTTGAATACTTGCACACGATTCATAACACCACTGTTCAATTCTACCCGAATATTTCGTCATTTTATAGGCACAATTTCTCTTTTTTCTGTTTTTATTGTTTATATATCAATACATAATGTAAATACATCTATAATCATGCATTGTTGAATATTTTGTATGTTTAATAGCATGAGAGGTTTTAATTTGATGTTAGATGCATGTTACTTCTTAATTGAATATTGGTAGTTTGTTCGATGAATGCACCAGCTTTTTTTCCTCAAAAATATGTAAAACGGCTCCGACACAAAAGAGAATTTGCCAATTTTTTTATAAAAGTACATTAGACTATAATTAATTTATATGACAATTAGCAATTCATAAGTTTAATCTAAAGAATTTCAAATCAAAAGTTTGAATTATTATAAAACGTAATGTATCAAATTTTGTCCATTTGAAATGATGGTATTCCTAAAATAGTGCATAGGGGATTTTTTTTGTTGGAGGATAAGTTAATGTGTGTTGCTAGAATATGCTATAAATGTACCACAGTTTATCTAAAAAATATTTAAAAAATGGAGAAGACATAGAAAGAAAGATTTCACACATTACTTTTTTTTTTTTTTTTTAAATACGAGAGCTTTTTTCTTTTTAATTTCTATGTTATATTGCTTAATGTTGATGTTCCAATTATAAATACTCGTACAATATCACACATTACTTTTTAATTTTTTATTTTAAATACGAGAGTTTTTTCTTTTTAAATTTCTCCCACTAAGTAGAGGAATATTATCTCTATAACAAATAGAGGAATACCAACTCTCTATCACAAATAGATAAAATACCAATCTATCTCGTTATTACAATTTGAGGAATATCATTTTTACCACACAAGTAGAGGAATACAACTCTCTAAGTTGAGAAATATCACATAATCACCAAAACACCGAGAGAATCACTCTTTTAATATAGAGTAATAATAGGAGAAGAGAATAACAAAATAGTATAAAGAGAATATGAATCATCAATTCTCGTTGCAATCTTCGGAGATGTTTCAAGGAAATCCACTCTAATCAATATGTAGAGAATGTCGTCACAAAGTTCCCCTCGAAATTTGAAATGAAACGGTGAAGAAATAAATTACGAAAGCAAAACTAACTTTTCACGCACACCTCTCCTTTTCTCCAATGCTCTGATTCTATTCTGCGCGCTGCTTTACGCAAATTTCCATTTAATAAACCAATGTTAATAGAATAAGGAGACTAACCAATTCATGGGCTATTCAATTGGGCCTTGTTAATTATCCCCATGCCATGTACACCTGTTGGAAGAAGACAAATCCAATTAACCCATTAAATGGATATCATGTAGGCCACGAAAAATAATTAAATTCATGGGCTTCACCAATTATTAAAAAATCATACGCATCATGTGGGTTGGGCTTTGTTTTCTAGCCATTATATTGGGCAAGCCCAACAGCTAAGACATTTGAAATTCCATACGCATCATCCTTATTTATTCCATTTCATATTTCATGCATATTATAAAACCATTTCTAATACCGTCTCAAAGATAAATTTATTATTATTGACTAGTGGTCAACGAAAAACGCCATCTCTAATCCAAAAAAATGTCTCAAAAGTCGTCTCAAATAGAGACGGCTAATATCCCGTCTCTAATCAAACTTTTTTTTGTAGTGTGAGATAGAATAAAGGATGGAGTAGGGAATTTGTGTTTGTTGTTGGGATCGCTTTTTGGTAAGTAGTTTTACTTTATTTTAAAAAAATAGTTATCAATTTTTATCTTTTAATTATGAATTATTTGTATATAATTCAAGTTTTTTTTTTCTAAAATATTATTCGCTTTTATCATGAGTCGTGCGAAATTTATTTCGTGAGAAATTAATGTCACAAAGAACTCTGCCTATCTAATAAAAATGAGAGTCCTTATAGTAATTATGATCACGATTATCAACTTTTGGAAAGTAATTACCCTTTTAATCTGTCCACTTTGCCACTCCCACTTTTGAAAATGGGTACGCATTATTAATCCATCAACTCTAATCAAATGGGCTTCCATTTAATTTAATTTAGTTAATTTCCTTTTATTTTTTATTTAAAAAAAAAATGAGTATTTTTGGAATCAATTTTGAGTACAATTAAGTCACCTAATTTACTAAATGAATCCCAATTACTAAATACACCCCATTAAAATTATAATAAATGGGCCCATTACCAATAGGTATAATTTATCTATCTATATTACTAGCAGGTACAATATCCAAATTAAAATACTATACATTACAAATTGAATCCATCAAATACCCCTTTTAACCCTATTATAAGTTTAATTGTATTGAAAAAATAATAACCATTAATCTCTCCATGAAAATAGGAAATAGGTTGGGATTAGTCAATCCGATAAAAAAGAGTCGCACATGGTATTCAAATAATAGGTTGTGTTCAATTTCAACCAATACTAAGAATTAATTGTGGGTTCAATTTTTGTATCTCACCCTCGGTAAGTAATCAATTTGCATACCTATTCTGCATACTCCAATCGATGCACGCAGTATTCAGAAATCTATTGTTATTTAGACATTGTTTAATATATTCCAAAGAATAATTTTGTTAGAAATATGTTTGTATATGAAAACATGTTGGTATTCAGAAACTTACTTGTATTCAAACCTTCATTCAATATATTTTAGAATTTATTTTCGATAGAAATATATTTGTATATGCAAAACAAAAAAAATGTTGATATTTAGAAATTTGCTTGTATTCAAACCTTCATTCAATATATTTTAGAAATTATTTTCGATAGAAATATGTTTGTATATGAAAAAAAATATTGGTATTCAGAAATCTATGTATTCATTCAATTTTAAATTTTATTTTCAATAGAAATATGTTTGTATATGAAAAAAAAATGGTATTCAAAAACCTATATATTCACCCAATCGTGAATATTACAGATTAGGTCCATCATCCATAATTCACTCAAACACGTGGTGGAGAGAGACTATAATATATGAATGAAGTTATTATGTAAACGTAAATTACGTATTCAATTAATTATGTATATATAAAGGGATAATTGAGACTTTTTATTATATATTTTTGTACCTGATAGTAATATAATATTGTCACGACCCACTTTTCATAACTTATAATTCTTATAAATATCATCATCATAAAATTTGCACATTATTTTTTTTTTCTCATATAATCTATATTATCCAAACAGCCATACCAGTTCAACATACATAACTGGTTACTGACACCACTTCAATCCACACCAACAGTTGGCAATATATATATTTTTTTATATTACATAATAAAATATCAGCGGAAACAAAATAAACACACGGCCTAGCCCAACAGGTCGTCATCTATGTACATCTTGCTCAAACCCTGTAGGAGCTCCACAGCTTGCATAGTACATCACATACTCAAATATCATCAGGCTCACCTACAATGCATAAACTAGTGAGACAAAAATCTCAGTAAGTAGAAATCATGCATGACAATGCATGAAAATGCATTTATTTCCTAATCTACTAATTTGTCTCTTTTATTTAGAAAACTGTTCACGTTGCGGGATCCCCACGACACACTTATGATATGCACCCAAATGAGCTCAATGGGGACGATTTTTTCGAACCCCGACAATAGTGACGAGAACGATTTTTTCGAACTCTGACAAAGTGGTGGGGACGATTTTTCCGAACCCCTGACAAAAATGTCGGGAACGATTTTTCCGAACCCTGACAGAGATGCATATATAGTGGCCGCACACACCATTAGTATCTTATTAATTTTGGGAAAACACTTTCATGATTATGCATGGTATGCAACCAGTGCAATTAAATATGCATCATAAATTATTTATGACATCAATATCAACATTTAATCATAAATAAAATAACAACTTAATTTAATTCACACAAATCCACATCACCTTGGATCACACGGATCTCTTATAATAACAACTCCATCTTGGATCACACAGATCCTTATAACCAACATCTTCTCAAGTCATACGGATATATTTTTAACAGTTCCCAATCACACAGATATATATATAATACAATAATATTATTTCAAATTATATAAATCCACAACTTGTATAATCAATTAATCCCAAATAATTTATAACAAAATAATTCATAACATAATTAAACTAATCACAAATAATTCACAACATAATTATCATATATTAATCACAAATAATTTACACACAACATATTTATGCATTGTAGTTGGACTTCTACTTACTTGAATTCCGACAATTATAGACCCGTGAAAATCCGTAACTAATTCCTTCCTTCCCGTTCCAACACTCTTAAAATTTTTTTTTTCTCTATTGAATTTGGTGTGAGGTAATCACCTCCTCAACACCATACACATATATATAGGTAGATGGTGAGGAAAAAAATGGCCGACAACTTCAATAATTTTTTTTTTTTTAATATTAAAAAGGATCAAAAAGTCATGCATTCAATATTTTTGCTGCCAACAGCCATAAAGTAGCCGCCCATTTTGACTTTTTCTTGTTTTTTTTTATATATTATATATTATATAATTATTATTATAATAAAAATACGTGTGATACTTAATAATTAAGAAAAGTGTATTTATACACATAAAATAATTTACTCATATATCCAAATTAATACATGTAAATATTTATGCACACATATATTCACATATTGTCACCATTATTATCACAGATGTCTCAAATAAAATGTAAAGATAAATAAAATTGAGAAACAATTACCACATAATTATAAAATACACATAATATAAATTAAATTATATAAACACACTAGTAGTGAGAAACTTGGGTATTACATTCTTCCCTTCTTATAAAAATTTCGTCCTCGAAATTTACTTACCTGAAGAGGTCTGGATATTTAGCCATCATCTCATCATCTCTTTCCCAAGTAGCCTCCTCAACTAGTTGGTTCCTCCATAATACTTTTACTAATGGTATTTCTTTATTTCTGAGATTCTTCACGTCTCGCCACAAGATCTCAACTGGTACTTCCTCATAACTCAAATCTTCTTTCAACTCAGCTGGTTCCTGCCCGAGAACATGAGATGGATTTGGAACATACTTCCTCAACACAGACACATGAAACACGTCATGTACTCTAGACATTGATGCTGGTAACTCCAACTTATAGGCAACACTGCCAACTCTCTCAATGATAGTGAACGGACCAACATATCTTGGACTGAGTTTCCCTTTCCTTCCAAATCGCATTATCCCCTTCATTGGAGATACTTTTAGAAATACCTGATCATCCACTTCAAATTCCAATTCTCTCCTCCGTTTGTCTGCATAACTCTTTTGCCGATCTTGAGCAACTTTCATCTTCTCTCGTATACGAGTAACAGCTTCTGACATTTCACGAATCAAGTCTGGACCCAAAAGTTTCCTCTCTCCAACTTCATCCCAATATACTGGAGATCTACACTTTCTCCCATACAATGCTTCATATGGAGCCATCCCGATGGTAGACTGATAACTGTTATTATACGAGAACTCTATCAAAGGCAAAAATTTACTCCACTGACCTTGAAAATCCAACACACACGCTCTGAGCATATCCTCCAAGATTTGTATTGTACGCTCTGATTGACCATCTGTCTGTGGATGGAATGCTGTGCTGAAAGATAATTGTGTCCCCAATGCCTTATGTAAACTCTTCCAGAAAGCAGACAAGAATCTCGTATCTCTGTCTGACACAATGGTAAGTGGTACTCCATGGAGTCTGACAATCTCTTGAATATACAACTGTGCATAACGATCCATAGAATACGTAGAACAAATAGGAAGAAAATGAGCTGACTTAGTCAATCGATCCACGATAACCCAAATAGCATTGTGACCTTTCAGTCTTCGGTAGTCCGATGACAAAATCCATAGTAATATTCTCCCACTTCCATTCTGGAATAAATAGAGGCTGCAAAGTTCCTGCTGGTCTCTGATGCTCGGCTTTGATTTGCTGACAAGTCAGACATTGCTCTACATATCGAGCAACATCTCTCTTCATCCCTGGCCACTAATAATATAACTTCAAATCTCTATACATCTTAGTAGCTCCTGGATGTACAGAGTATGGTGTTGAATGAGCTTCCGCCATCACTTCTTTCCGAATGTCATCTACTTCAGGTAGACATAATCGACCTCCATAACGAATCACACCATCTTCTCCTAATTGGAAGTCAGAAGACTTTCCAGAGCTGATATCATTCTTTATCTTGTCAAATAACTTATCCTCCTGTTGGCTCTGTCGAATCTTATCCATCAAAGTTGGTCGAAGTGTCAGAGCTGCCATCCTTGCTTCCAACGATCCTTCCTGAATGATCTCCACTCCCATCTTTTGCAAATCAAGCCACTCTGGTTTCTGATTTATGGTTATAGCAGCTACACTCTGTATTGCCTTTCGGCTCAATGCATCAGCAACCACATTGGCTTTTCCGGGATGATAATTGATAACACAGTCGTAATCTTTTACCAATTCCAACCATCTTCTTTGCCTCATATTCAACTCTTTCTGAGTGAAAAAGTACTTCAAACTCTTATGATCAGTATAGATTTCACAACGTTCCCCATATAGATAATGCCTCCAAATCTTGAGTGCAAACACCACTGCGGCTAACTCTAAATCATGAGTTGGGTAATTCTTCTCATACTCTCTTAACTGTCTGGATGCATAAGCTATAACTTTCCCATTCTGCATCAATACACACCCAAGACCATTCTTTGAAGCATCACTATAAATCTTGAAGTTTCCTGTCTCCGTAGGAATAGTTAAGATAGGTGCTGATGTTAATCGTTTCTTTAATTCTTGAAAACTTTGCTCACATGACTCCGTCCATGTGAACTTCACATTCTTCCTAGTCAACTGCGTTAATGATGAAGCAATCTTGGAGAATCCTTCAACAAACCTTCGATAATATCCAGCCAATCCAAGAAAGCTACGAACCTCAGTGGGATTTGAGGGTTGTGGCCAATCATGGATTGCTTTAACTTTACTTGGATCTACCGAAATTCCTTCTCCCGATACCACGTGACCTAAGAAAACAACTCGATCCAACCAAAATTCACACTTTTTAAACTTCGCATACAATTGTTTCTCTTTCAAAATCTCTAACACCTTTCTTAAGTGTAGAGCATGATCCTCCTTATTCTTAGAGTAAATTAGAATATCATCGATAAACACAATCACAAATTTATCGAGAAATTCCTGAAATACTCTATTCATCAAATCCATAAATGCTGCCGGAGCATTTGTCAAACCAAACGACATCACCAAAAATTCATAATGCCCATACCTTGTACTAAATGCAGTCTTTGGAATATCCTCCTCTCTAATCTTCAACTGATGATACCCCGACCGCAAATCAATCTTAGAAAAGATAGATGCACCCTGTAACTGATCAAACAGATCATCAATGCGAGGCAATGGATATTTATTCTTCACCGTAACTTTATTGAGATCCCGATAATCAATGCACATCCTCAATGTACCATCCTTCTTTCGAATAAACAGAACTGGTGCTCCCCAAGGGGAGAAACTAGGTTGGATAAATCCTTTGTCTAGCAACTCTTGTAAATGTATCTTCAATTCCTTCAGTTCAGCTGGTGCCATTCTGTATGGCGCTTTAGATATAGGAGCAGTTCCTGGTTGTAACTCAATAACAAACTCTATTTCCCGGTCTGGTGGCAAACCTGGAAGATCATCTGGAAATACCTCCAGATATTCCCGAACTACTGGTACATTATCAAGAACTTGACATTGCTGCCCCTCAAAATTCATTACACTCACCAGATACCCCTCACAACCACTTTCCAACAACCGTTGTGCTTTTGTTGTTGATATCATAGGAAATCTGAAAATTTTCTTGATCCCAACAAAAGTAAATGGTTCTCCCTTCAATGGCTGAAAAATAATACTCTTCTTCTGACAATCTATTGTCGCACCGTACTTTGACAGCCAATCCATACCCAATATAATATCATAATCATTCATATTTAACACAATTAAGTCAGCGAGGAGTTGTTGTCCTTCAATAGGAATAACACAACCTCGAAGAAATTGATTAGTTTGCTTTGATTCACCAGAAGGTATCATCACCTCATACTTAGCTTCTATTAAGTTAGATGTTCCACCCAACTTCCTCACATACTCAGTGGATACAAATGAATGTGTTGCTCCAGAATCAAATAGCACATAGGTAGAAATGCCAAAAATAGAAAACTTACCAGCGACAACTGAGGGGTTCGCATCTGCCTCCTCCCGCGTCAAAGTGTATACTCTTGCTGGAACTCTCACCTGTTGCCCTTGTTTTCCTTTCTTAGGACAAGTAATAGTCATATGTCCTTTCTCTCCACATGTGTAACATGTTCTCGGAGGCATGTGACACTCTCCACCATGTGGTCTAAAACAATTTGGACACATCGGTAGTGGCGGCGCCTGTGGCATTTTCCCTTGATCGAACCTGGGACGCTTGTTTGGTTCTCCTTGTCCTTGTCCTTGCTCCACTTGAAAATTTGATTTCGGCCTCTGAAATGGCATTGGCCTCTTATCATTTCTCCCAAACTGCTGTACCGGTTTCTGTTGAAATTGACGTCTGACTGCTTGCGCTTGTCTGATCCTCATCTCTGCTTGTTCAGCAATCTGGGCCCTTTCTGCCACTTGTGAGTATGTTGCTCCATGTAGTCCCGCCATACTCACATATCTGAAAAGCTCAGGCCTTAAGCCTTCCACGAATCTCTCCACTTTTAATGCCTCCGTACTCACCATATGTTCTGCAAACCTTGACAACAGTTCAAACTTACGAAGGTAATCTGTGACTGTCATGCCACCTTGCCTCAACTGTATGAACTCGTTCATCTTCATGGCTCTCACTGGTGCGGTAAAGTACTTGTTTCTGAAAAGTTCCTTGAACCTTTCCCATGTCATATTCGTGACATCCTCGATACTTTTAATCGTATCCCACCAGTGGCCTGCACTTCCTCGTAACATGAAAGAAGCACACAGCACTCTGTCTCCCTCTAGAATTCTACTGTATTGAAACATGTTTTCCACCGTGCGTAACCAATCCTCTGCATCTGTGGGGTCTGCTGCGTCCTCAAATATTGGAGGGCTCAGCTTTCGAAACCTTTCACAAACCATTTCCACACGTTCTACTTGACGTTGATTGTGATTAATATTAACCTCTGGCTGTCCACCCATATCTCTCTGTTGAATCAGTTGTTGTATCTGTTGGGACTGGCGCTCTACCAGTTCCATCAGGCGAGTAATCATCGCATCACTATTATTTCCTTCATTAGATATTATTTGCTCAGTAACTCTATCACTTTCAGAACTTTCACCCATAATTCTTTCCATTGTGTCTACCAACTACAAGTCCTACACCACATGGCCAATATAATTTATAAAACACATAATAACACAAAATGAAAATAATACTTACACACAAAGCTGCTCTCCCAAGGAATGAGTTCATGTACATAGATAGTCTGCAGGACCCAAACCGTGCTCTGATACCACTCTGTCACGACCCACTTTTCATAACTTATAATTCTTATAAATATCATCATCATAAAATTTGCACATTATTTTTTTTTTCTCATATAATCTATATTATCCAAACAGCCATACCAGTTCAACATACATAACTGGTTACTGACACCACTTCAATCCACACCAACAGTTGACAATATATATTTTTTTTATATTACATAATAAAATATCAGCGGAAACAAAATAAACACACGGTCTAGCCCAACAGGTCGTCATCTATGTACATCTTGCTCAAACCCTGTAGGAGCTCCACAGCTTGCATAGTACATCACATACTCAAATATCATCAGGCTCACCTACAATGCATAAACTAGTGAGACAAAAATCTCAGTAAGTAGAAATCATGCATGACAATGCATGAAAATGCATTTATTTCCTAATCTACTAATTTGTCTCTTTTATTTAGAAAACTGTTCACGTTGCGGGATCCCCACGACACACTTATGATATGCACCCAAATGAGCTCAATGGGGACGATTTTTCCGAACCCCGACAATAGTGACGAGAACGATTTTTCCGAACTCTGACAAAGTGGTGGGGACGATTTTTCCGAACCCCTGACAAAAATGTCGGGAACGATTTTTCCGAACCCTGACAGAGATGCATATATAGTGGCCGCACACACCATTAGTATCTTATTAATTTTGGGAAAACACTTTCATGATTATGCATGGTATGCAACCAGTGCAATTAAATATGCATCATAAATTATTTATGACATCAATATCAACATTTAATCATAAATAAAATAACAACTTAATTTAATTCACACAAATCCACATCACCTTGGATCACACGGATCTCTTATAATAACAACTCCATCTTGGATCACACAGATCCTTATAACCAACATCTTCTCAAGTCATACGGATATATTTTTAACAGTTCTCAATCACACAGATATATATATACTACAATAATATTATTTCAAATTATATAAATCCACAACTTGTATAATCAATTAATCCCAAATAATTTATAACAAAATAATTCATAACATAATTAAACTAATCACAAATAATTCACAACATAATTATCATATATTAATCACAAATAATTTACACACAACATATTTATGCATTGTAGTTGGACTTCTACTTACTTGAATTCCGACAATTATAGACCCGTGAAAATCCGTAACTAATTCATTCCTTCCCGTTCCAACACTCTTAAAAAATTTTTTTTTTCTCTATTGAATTTGGTGTGAGGTAATCACCTCCTCAACACCATACACATATATATAGGTAGATGGTGAGGAAAAAAATGGCCGACAACTTCAATAATTTTTTTTTTTTAATATTAAAAAGGATCAAAAAGTCATGCATTCAATATTTTTGCTGCCAACAGCCATAAAGTAGCCGCCCATTTTGACTTTTTCTTGTTTTTTTTTTATATATTATATATTATATAATTATTATTATAATAAAAATACGTGTGATACTTAATAATTAAGAAAAGTGTATTTATACACATAAAATAATTTACTCATATATCCAAATTAATACATGTAAATATTTATGCACACATATATTCACATATTGTCACCATTATTATCACAGATGTCTCAAATAAAATGTAAAGATAAATAAAATTGAGAAATAATTACCACATAATTATAAAATACACATAATATAAATTAAATTATATAAACACACTAGTAGTGAGAAACTTGGGTATTACAAATATATACTATATATCTATCAGTAATATTAATTTATATATTGTACTAGGTAGTAATTAATAAACATCAATAACTAAACATACTCCATGCATGATCATTTTACCCTTTCAATTAGAATTAAACATATGATACAATTTTTATAAATAAAATATTAAAAGAAAAATGAATAATGTAATTAAATAAATAAAATTAAAAAGAAAAATGAATTTGAAAAAAAATTATTAAAGTATTTAAAGAAATAATTGTAATAAATTTAAAATTTTATTAATAAAAAATTTAAAAAATATAAAAAAATTAAAAAAATATACTTCATGAATTTGAGGGTAGAAGAAAAAATATATATAAAAAAATAGAATTTAATTTAATATATGTATGAAAAAATTATATTAAAATCAATTAAAAAAAATAAATTAAAAAAAATACAAACCATACAAAACTAATTAAAATGTAAATTTGACATTTAAAATAATTATAACAAAATTAATACACGCATTAATCAAAAGAAATATAATTTAAATTTAAAAAATAAATAAAAATTAAAACATATCGTCAATTCTTTTAACCTCGATGAAACGGTGGAACATATAAGAGCAACTCCAATAGCTTCTTTAAAATTTGAAGAGAATTTTAATGAAATAGAGATGATTTTTAATTCAAAGAAAGATATTTTATAATGTACTCCAACACACTCTTTATATTTGATATTTATTTTCTTCATTCCCCATATTAATTTAATTCTGAATATTTTCTATTCATTTACTTTAATTTTTTATTTATATTATTAATGTTTGTAATATTGATTTTACTCTACATTACATGATATTTATTTTAAAATAATAATGGGAATCAGTGAATCATTTAATGCATTTAATTTTAAAGAACTTGATTTGACTCTTTAAATTTGAAGAATGAAGCTTATTATGTAAAATCAAAAGTTAAAACAAAGAACTTGATGAATTGAAGTTTTAGTTGATTGCTCTTCAAAATTTAAAGAGCCTTTAAATGAAAATATAAAAAGTTTGTTGGAGTACAACAAAAATATGATTTTTTAAAATTAAAAATCCTCTTTATATTGTGAAAATACTCTTTAAATTTTAAAGAGTCTATTGGTGGTGCTCTTAATGTTTAAAAATAATGGAGCTTTATTTTTATGTACATAATTAAATTTGTTGTTTCCAGATGCATAGCACCGAAAGAGTAGTTTCAAAGGCAGCAATGAGCTCGTTCAAAAAAGTCAATTGCAAAATCCTATAAATTGGATCACTAAAACTTGGTTTAATGCATTAATTAATGATTATAATAATAAACAAAAGAAGAATTTAATTATCACATTGATTTTTTTTTCATAAAATTAATACGTGTACAATAAATTAACCTTATAAATGTGTTAAATAAAGTGAAAAAAAAAAATAAAAACTCTAATTTTTTAAAATTAATTTCATAGGATATTTTAACTCAATTCCCTTCTAGAGAGAGAGTATTTCATGATTTTTTATTTTTTATTAACGAATTTGGAAGAAAAACAAACTCATAAAAATATAATTAATGTGTAAATAATTTTATTATGAACACTTTTTAAAAATGATTAAATATAAAATAAGTAAAAAACAAAAAAAAATGAACGTGCGTTTGATCCATTTTTCTCAACGAAAAGTGGGGTACTGCACCATCCCTGTAAATGCCCCACCCCCACCCCCCACCCCCGACACCCTATATACAAATCTCGACAAATCACTACATTTCATCATCGTTTCTCATTTCTTCAAACTTAGAAAAAATACTACTGAAAATGTCTAATTTCTTCTTGCTTTTCTTCCTCATTACTTTCTTCACTCCAATCTTCTCTTCTGGTTAGTTTTGATCAATCTTCTCAACCTTTAATTATCTAATTTTTTTCTCAAATGTAGAGCTAATTATATATACTGATGTTAATTAATTATTAATTTTTTGATTGCAGATGGCACCCAACTCATCGTGGTAAACAACTGCAACTACACCGTTTGGCCCGCCATTCTCGGCACCGCCGGCCACCCCACCCTGAACGACGGCGGCTTCTCCCTCCCCACCGGCCAACGCGTGGTGGTGGAAGCCCCCAAGTGGTGGTCGGGCCGGGTCTGGGCCCGACAGGGCTGCTGCTTCGACGAGTCCTGCGAGGGCTCCTGCGACACCGGCGACTGCAGCGGCCAGCTGAGCTGCCGCGGCGGCGGCGGCCAACCGCCGGCGACGGTGGTGGAGATGACGCTGGGGACGGGCGCCAACCCCATGCACTACTACGACGTGAGCTTGGTGGACGGGTTCAACCTGCCGGTGTCGATGATTCCGGTGGGCGGCGGCGCCGGGTGCGGCGTGGCGGCGTGCGAGGCGGACGTGAACGTGTGCTGTCCGGCGAATCTGGCGGTGGTGAAGGGGGGGAGGGTGGTGGGGTGTAAGAGCGCGTGTGTTGCAACGCAGGGGGATGAGGTGTGCTGTAGGGGGGAGTACGGTAGTCCGATGACGTGTCAACCTACGGCCTACTCGAAGCTGTTTAAGAGCATACTCCCTCCGTCCCCCGATGTATTTCACGTATTTGTGTGCGCGGAGTTTAAGAAAAATTTGACTTTTTAAGTATAAAGTAAGAAAGAGAAGAAATATTTTAGTTAATTTAATGAATAAGGTGTGTAAAGTTATTGGAATTGGTGAAAAAGTGAGTATTTTGTTGGGATATGTGTAAAAAGTAAGTATTATTATAGTGTATTCATTACCATTTTTAGTAAAAGTGAAGTGTGAAATACTTTGAGGGACGGATGAAAAAGGAAAGTGTGAAATACTTTGGGGGACGGAGGGAGTATGTCCGAGAGCGTATAGTTACCCATTTGATGAAGCTACTGGTCTTAAAATTTGTAGGGGTCCTAGGTATTTGATTACCTTCTGCCCTCCTAATTAATTAAGATTAACCCCCTTTTTAGTTGGTTGTTAATTAATTCTTTTGCTTCATTAATTAGTTGTTTGATTAAGTTGGACATTGATTTGTTTACCCAGATTATTATTTGAGTGGTTTTGAATTCTTTTTTTGTTAATGATGTTTGTTTTGAGCTAGTTCAGTGTTTTTTTATGATTGATTTGGTGGATTATGAATTATGATCTCTTGAATATTGATAGGGCTTGGTTCTAGAACTCATCATTAATTGGAGTAAACTCGTGTTAATTTATAATATTGATCACTCACAAATTAATTAATTGATGGATTTGCAATGGAAAAATATGGAGAACTTATAACCTCCGCCGTCCAATCTAAGTTATCATGATCTCCTTAGAGGGAGTATTAATTATCAATTTGATGAGCAGGTTAATGGGATCTTAGAAGCATTTGTTTATTAAAATAAATTTGTTATCTAATTATATACTCCCAAGAAAAGTAGTGGTCTCAAGTCTCAACTAGCTTCGATGAATTGTGTTGGGTCTGTGCTATTTTTTTATTTAGAGATGTAAAATTTATGAGATGAATGGAAGAGAAATAAATAAAGTAAAAATATATAATAAAAAAAATTGAAAAAAAAAATTTATAGAAATCGATTGCACCAGTATAATTGGTTTTTTCTGAATTTTGACGAGTTCAATCCAATCCAACTTTTTTTAGGTATTCTGAATTAGTTTCGGCTCTAATTTCCAGTTCAACATATTGAACTGACTAGTCCAATTTGATTTTGACAACATTGTCATTATTTAATATAGTGAGTAGTAGTAGTATTGTAAAATGTATAAACTCCATATTTTAATGTTTGTGGGTCGAATATTTCTAAAAAAGAAAATAATACTCTTCAAAATGAACGTTCCAAACAGCAAATTGGTACCCTTTAGGGTGACGAAGGGAGAGAATATTATTTGTATTAATGTTGATAGTTGTATTAATGGTATTCTCAAAGAAGTGAAAATAAATACACATTCAAAATAATAAAATAAATACCTATTATTCGGATGGAACTAGAGCCTTATGTATTGATACACCAATTGTTTCCTAAATCACCCATTCTTAATGCACTTCATTTAAAAAAATATACCAAACTTATCCAATAGGTAATTATAATTGTAGTGGCCTACAAGAAAATGCCAGCAATCCCAATCATACCAAGGAAAGATAAATAAATCAAATAAGTTAAAAGTTGTCCTCCAATTCAAAATGATTTGATGGCATGATTCATAAAGTAAATTTCCTCAATTAAATAACCATAATTATATTAATCTAAATATGTAGTAAACTTCATCACATGTAGCATAGCTCATAAACCATCGTACGAAAAAAATGAATAAGACCTATTTCTTTATTGAGTAGAACAAGACCTATTTGATTCAAACTCATTTACATCCAAGCCATAAGTGAAAGTGAACCCGACGAGGCAAATAAGGTTTCGTGCTACCATATCAGTCACTAGAGATGCATATACATCAATCCATGTATTATGTTCTCAAACAAACAACCGATCGTCGTATGATTAGTCTGAGGTGCAGCTGTTACCTTATATAACATACCACCTTCCCTAGATAACCATAGAGATAGCCTCGTGTACAACACATGCATAAATCTGGATTGATTTGAAAATATAGAAGTAAAAGGACAATAAAGCCTACAGACTATTAGTGGATCTGAGGACACTCTCAAGTATCATATAACTGAGGCCAAAAGGAAGCGAACCCAACGAGGCAATGATCAATCATCGGAAATGCATATGTATACACAAACAAACAACCATCACCATATGATTAGTCTGAAGCGTGATGGTTGCCTATAGAGATAATTTACCCCCTCCACTAAATAACCATTTCGTCTCAGCAGTACTCAATTAAGGCACACAACTTACAAAACATAACAAGTCGTAAGTATCACAATTCACAGTACCATCAGTACTGTAACATTATCGAAACTTCAAATTTTCCAAGTTACAGTTCCATTTAACCAATCACAAATCTAGAAGCCCGGCAATGGCCAATGCCAGTTGTATTAAACAGCACCGCTCTAAGCTGCACGTTTAGATTTATTGCCATCTGGCCCTAGTTATATAAATACAAATCAATGCATATTCCCCCCTCTATCAACGTAGCTGTAAAACCATACATGTGAACTGAGCGCTAACTGATTGTAAAATATAACTAAACATTATTAGTCATGGACCATATAAAGCCGTTTTACAAAGATATTCGAAACTTTGGAACATATAATAAACTCAATGAGATTATAGTGATCTTAAGAGCTCCTATGCTCACCCCTAAATCCTCAAAGTCAATTAATCAATATCCATCATACCGATCAAAAATTTTCAAGATTCAAGCCACGTGAATAGCTTGAAACAGAATATTATAGTTTAATTAATAGCACAATTCACAGTCGTACAAATACCTTTGTAAATGATAGCCCATTTCTCAGTTCTGGCTCTTTTTGGGTAAAATTATGACTTTAATAATTTTCATGCCGCAGATTCCATGTTATTATACAACATGTATAACATGTATACCATACATGAGTTAGCTCATGCCAGATTAGACATGATATAAAGCTATCCAACACAGAGAACTATCAGATTTACAGATAGACCGATCGGTCGATAAGAAAACCACCAAAATGAGTTTTTCACTCATGGCTAGACTGAAGCACCATTGCTGGTTCAATATAGTTAGTATTGCACCTAGCAAAAAGAGGTTTATCATCCTTACAACTAACTTAAGGCTCAATCATAACAAAATTACAGCAGAACAGCTACAATAGTCAATAGGATAATAAAAATATCAATTTTACAAGTATGAATTCCACTTTACCAAATGATTCAAAGCCATAAGTATGTAAACAAAATGGGTAACACAACAAAGCAACCTTCCAAGTTACAAAAATGCCAAGCCAATTGAAATGCACAGTGGAATTTATTACCCTCCAGCCCTGGTCTTGCAAAGACAAATCAATGCACATTCCACTTTCTACAACCATGAAACAGAGCAATATATCCGTATGCACAAACTGAGCAATAATCAGTTGTAAAACATATTATCTAGTCATTTCATCACTGTCATTACCTGAAGAGAATGCTTGCACCTCATCAGAATGCATACTGAGATGATAACCTGGAAGCCATACTAGCAACCTGAGCCTGCATCTGCACAGCTCTGACCTTCGAAGTTGTGGCTCGATGAAAGAACTGCTCGCGCGACAAAAGCCGTACATTCCTCAAGTACTGATCGAAAGGAATAGCCCCTTCTTGAACAGCCTTATCCAATGCATATATAGTATCTTCCACAGCTAAATCCGAAGCTGTGCAATCCAACATCTGCTTCGACAACGCATCACAAGGCTCGAAGGCCTCATCTACATCAACTTTTTCCGCCCCCAATTTCCCTTCATTGTCCCTCAACCATCCCTCCAAAACATCAGTGTTCATCAATATCATCTGTAGCTGTTGTTCCAATCCTTCTTTTTCATCTTGCATTTCCTTAACCCCTTTCTTCAACTCCTCCTCCCGTTTCCTCAGCACTGCCTGAGCCCCAAATAAGCCTTCCATTTGCCCCTCACTCCCCTTTCTCAACTCCCTAATATCACCATTTAAACTCTCCACAAGCTTAGCAATCGCATTTTTCTTGAAAACCTCAGCCGGATCCTCCGTTACCCTCCCACTCCCGTACGGCGGAGGTGGAGTAGGCGAAGGGGGATAATCCCTGGGGGGTATCGCTGGCCGAGCGACCGTGGATCCCACAGAGGAACTCATACTCCCATAACTGGAATTCAAATTAGGGTTCGGATTGGGATTTGGGTTAGGGTTAGAGTTAGAGGGCTTACGCTGCGAATAGAGCGGCGGATCACGAGCGAAGAAATGGCTTAAATTCCTCGCCAATTCAGCCAAATTGGAAGAAGGGAAAACCCAAGAATGTATATACGGAATCGACACAACGCCGTTGGGGGAGACGAAAGGATGGGGGCGCTTGATGATCATGTCGCGCGTGGGGTTGACGAAGACCAGGGGGGCGTGGCGGGGGTAGGTCTCCATGAGCCATATAATGACGGGGATGTTGTAGGTGACGCCTTGGAACGTCATCGGGACGGTGCCGTCGGCCTGGAGGAGGTTGACGGTGCGGCCGTCGTTGTGCGTGAAGACGGCGGTTTTGGGCTGCAGAGAGGGGTAGGATTCGGAGAGCTGCACCAGGTGTTGGCGGATGTGCCACTTCAAGTCCTCCGCGTACGGCAGCGCCGCCGGCCCCCGCTGCGAGAGGACACTGTTGAGAAATTGTTGCGTGTATTGCTGCGCCATGGAAGTCAATTGAGGAATTAAGGCGGTAGATCTCGAAGGTTGCAGTGATGAAGCAATCCTCGAGTTCGAGGAATCTGGAAATAGGAAGAAGGAAGGAAGAGTATTTATAAGATTATTATAAATGAAGAGTCCAGCACCAATTGGAATTTGGACATATGTAAATTACATGTATGAAATCATTCTTTGGGGATTAATCTGACATTCGAGTCATGTTGATTACGTATTGCTTAAGATTTCGTTAAAAATAAAAAAAAAAACAAAAATACTCCCTTCGTCCGGATTTAAGGGTGTCATTTGCTGGCACACAGATTAAGAAGTATTGTTATTTAATGTGCAGTAGGTAGTTGTATTAGTGGAGGGTGGATCTATTTTTTAGTTGTATTAGTGGTTGTATATATATAAAAAAAGAAATGAGACCATTAGGGACGGACGCCCAAAATGAAAAAATGATACCCTTGAAAACGGACAGAGGGAGTATTCCATATGATATTCTTTTATGGCTATTTATATTGTGCATCCAAGTGCACCTAAAATAGGGTGCACTCACTTTAAAAAACGTATACAAATATAAACAAAAACATACTATATAATTATGAACAAAAATGTAATTTAATTGTTAGTTTTTTTAATGAAAAATTGATTGTAAAAAATATATACAATTATTATAAAATATGTATACACTATTGAATAAAAAGTTATAAACATATAGATACTAGTTTTTTAATGAAAAACTTAGTGTGAAAAATGTGTACAATTATTAACAAACACGTAAACAAAATAGAATAACATGTAGAATAAAAAGTTGGCAAAAACTTGTGTGCACCCGAGCGCATAGGGCACACCCGGTGCGCCTTTAGAATTTTGTGTTAAATTGTATACCCTTTAGTATAAAGAGATGTGTACCTTTTATTTTCTGAAGAAAAATAAAAATATTAATAAAAAGCTTATACCCTTTAGAACAGAATGGTGTACCCTTATTAATTAAAGTGTATACTATTTATAACAAAATAATGTACCCTTATCCATAATACTAAATTCTAAAGGTGCACGGTGTACACACGAGCACACACAAGCCTCACTATAAAAAGTTATACACATATTGATGCACCCTTGCACGGTGCACCTAATATCAACCTTTTTTTTTTATTCAATTCACCCAGCATAATTAGGCTTCTCTAAATTTACAAATCACAAATAAAATTTTAATACACTTAGATTAAAATCACAAATAAATTTTTAATACACTTTAGGTTAAAAATAACATTATTGTCTAATTCACTGCATCATTACAATTTTTTTTTATTAAAATGTCATTACTTTTCATCCTGTCTTACAACTATCGTAATTTATAAAATAATAATAGTAAATTGAGTGTAAATTTATGTTGCAATAAATAATTTTGAATATAAATGTATATAAGAGACTCTCATATGTGAACCCAATTCTCATAATGCATTATATTTTTGCAAAATTACTTAGGAACTCCGGCGAATTAAGAGTCGGAACTTCGGTAATCTAAGAGAGATTGGATCGAAGTAGAATGCAAATGCTTGTGATGTGCATATGCATTGAATGTGATGTATGGAATAAATATAGTATAATCCTATTTATAGGTTTTAGAGACCACTCCAATAAGTAGGACTGCTATTTTAATTAGTGATTCACACACAATTTTATAGACCACTCCCATGCTATTTTAATTAGTGATTCACACATAATTTTATTATTGATTGTTTTTACACAAAAAAATCAATTTACCATATTTAATCAATTTCACATGTGAGACTAATTTCACTACCTTTAATTATTATTTAATTTATTAATTAATTTTTACTAACCAATTAAATTCCACCGACAATTTCATGAACCCTAATTTCCACTTATTTTTTATACACACTTCGAGTTGTAAACCATGTCTCACCTTTATCAAAAACCTCAATCAACTGCAGAAGTGACTCTCTCCACTTCAACAATAATGGTGTTCTTGAAAGGAATATTTCCCAACCTTGATCCTCTAAAAAAATGGCGGGTCCTACATCATATTTGAAGAAGAAAGATGCAGTAAAAATGATCATCTTTACGTTGTTCGACAGTCAAATTTAACGGAAGAGCACATCATGAGCTGCTCCATGGATAATTAGGAGAACAACACATCAAAGGGGAATCAAGTGATTCTTCATTTTATTGGCGTATGTACAGTTGGTTAACTATAACTCTTTTCTTTTCTTTTTTTTTTCCTTTTTTTTTTAATGGTTTCTTGAGAATTTCCTTACCCAATATCAAGATTTGATGTAGCTCTTGTCTCATGCAACGTTTCAAACAAAAATTGTTCCTTACCCAATGTAACAACAAATTTTGTATTTATAATAGTAATGAAATAAATACAAATTGGGGTACAAAGATAATTCAGACGGATTTAATTTGATAGAGTATGTAAGCGGGTTACAAATCTCCAATCAATCATCTGATTCTTCTCTCGAACCAATTTGTCTTGACTTTGGCTTCTTTGACTGGAGTGTATGCTGACTGTGTGGACATGTGTGTGTTGAGCCGGATCCCTTTTTATACCATGAGCCACGAATTTTGATTCCACTGGGTTGTTCTTCCACGTTTTCACACACTGAAGGGTGAAAATCCCGATTTTTGCCAAAAATAACTCAACACGAGTTGGCCCTATGCAACACGATCAGTGTTACATTGAAAAGCAACTCGAGTAACACCAACACCAATCAATCCTCTGATTCTTCTCTCGAACCAATTTGGCTTGACTTTGACTGGAGTGTATGTTGATTGTGTTGACAACGTGTATGTTGAGCCGAATCTTCAGTTGAAACTTGTCCGAGTTTGAATGTGTAGTCTTGATGTTAATTCGGAGGCGTCGAGCCTTTGTTCGAATTGAACATTGACTGGAGATTTCTTATGAAGAACGCCGCTCAATTTGGTAGAACGTCGTTGACTTCACGAAGACTGCTGGATGAGTCTGACTGGAAGAAACGTCGAATTTGAGGGGTTAGCACCTTGATCTCAGGTCGAGTGTTGTTTCTGACTTGAAGAACTCCGGATCAAAGGGGCTTAGCACATTGATCTCCGATTAGAGACGGTTGGCTGAAAGAATGCCGGATAGGAGGGGCTTGGCACCTTAATCTCTGATCGGAGGCGGTTGGATGGAAGAATGCTGGATCGGAGGGGCTTGATACCTTGATCTCTGAACGGAGGCTGTTGGCTAGAAGAACGCCGGATCGGAGGGGCTTGACACCTTTATCTCGGATCGCAGGCCGTTCTTAGCTTGAAGATGCTTGAAGACCTCAAGGGAGCACTGCTCGTGTTCTTGATCTCTTCAGAAGCATCTGTATCTTCAAATATTTTAGTGTGTCCGGAATGAATGGAGGAGGACTCCTTATATAGGTGAAGGGTGAGGATGCCCCATAAATAACTCGCATTCTGATTGGTCTAGGGCTGTTTTGACCTAATTGTGCGGGCTTGGGCCTTTCCATCCTTACAATTTGATTGGTCAATATCAATTTGATCTGATTCTGTGGGCTTGGGCTTATTTGGCTGGATCTGTCCCAATTATCAATTATTCACTAATTTATTTTAGGAATTTATTTATTTAAATCCCTTAATAAATACTAAATAATTAATTGATAATTATTGCATTAATTTGCCACATATTTTCCTTTAATATGCTATAAAATTCAAGTGCTTACACCCAATATCAAGATTTGATGTAGCTCTATAATTAAAATTTATTTTTCAAACTATATTGAAATACGGATCGGATTTTCTGTGCCACTCTCGTACATCATCTCCTGTGCCACCGCTCGGATCGTCGCCACGTAAGAGTTGAGAGAAAAAAAATTAAATTCCCACGTAACACTGTTAAAAATCAGTTTTATATTCTTATTGGGCCACTTGACATCGTTAAATGAAAACGTTTATTTTTTCTCTCACCTCCTACGTGGCGACAATCCAAGCGGTGGCACATGAGATGATATACAAAAGTGGCATAGGAAATCCGATCCGGTTGAAATAGAAAAAAAAATACTCCCTCCGTCCGCCACAAACATATACATTTATTTTTAGCACGTAAATTAAGGAGTATTATTATTTAATATGTAATAGATAGTTGTATTAGTAGAGTGTATGAGTCCCATATATTAAAGAGTATTATTATTTAATATGTAATAGATAATTGTATTAGTGGAGTGTATGAGTCCCATATATTAAATGTATTAGTGATGTATATGGGTCCCACGTGTTTAAAAAGGAAAATGTATACCTTTGACGCAGACGCCAAAAATAGTAAAATGTGTACATTTTCGGCAGATGGAGGGAGTAGTGTTGTTTAACTAAGTAAACTTAAGCTAAAACTTGCGTGTCCCGGACACCGTGACTCTAAATTCTACATTTTTCAAAAGTTATACTCTTTAGTATTAAATTGAATACTCTTTATTATAAGAATGTGTACTCTTCATTTCCTGAAAAAATGGAGTACTCTTCAATATAAGAATGTGTACTCTTTATTTCCTGAAAAAATTATTTTTTTTATACAAACATATATACTATTCATATTTCAATCGATCATTTCAATGAAAAAAATATATTCTTATTAATTAATTAAATTTAATTAATTGTATACCCTTTAAAATACAATGTTATATCCTTACATACTTTGTGCATCCGGTAACATGAGAGACCAACTCATATCTTAATATATTAAAAGTACCAAACATTTGTGAAATTTTTTTTTCCAATATTATCCCTACTAATTTTTTTTATTTCCTTCTTTACCATTTTCATAATTATTTGTATTAATTAACTGCTAAATTGCTGGCATAACATAAAGAATGTCTTTTCATTTTCTATTCATACAATTTATTTTATTATTCAATAATATATTAAATGATAATTTAAAATGATGCCAATAATTTTATTATACATCTTTAAACTTTCTTTACCGATACAAAAAAATAATTAATGATATATTATATATAATACATCATACTAATAATATAATTATGTCTTTGTTTATTTGTGATCTTCAAACTTCACAACTTTTCAACTTGTGTTATAAATAGTAGATGTACTGGTGGTGTGTGGTCGTAAATTTGATTGTTTTGAGGAAATGTTAATGCCACATATATGGAAATTGAGTTTTAATTGTCTCATTCTTTTCTTTGTATAAATGATAATTTCTGAAAACTAACCATTTTTCTTTCTCCCTCCAGATTTCAAGCCACTGCCATAAAAAAGTGATCAATAATAGCACCAGCACTAGAGATGTAAGCGAACCAAACTGTTTGCGAACTATTCGAGTCTCGATTCGGTAAAATATTCGTTCTAACTTGTTCGTTAACCTTAACGAGCCAAACCAAGCTTGAATTTTGAGCTCGAATAGTCTATCAAACCAAACTCAAGCCTAAGGGTATTCGGTTCGAAAGCTCGCGAACATATTTGTTTATGAGCTCGTTAATGGTTCGCAAACCCGTTCGTAAATTTTATAATAATTCTTTAGTATTATATATTATTATTTATTTATTTATATTCAATAATTAAGTATTTGGTATTAAACCACACAAATATGATAATAACTTAAGTGATTATTTAAATATTTAAATATTTTTTTTACCATTTATTATTATATTTTGTTAGTTTGTTTATTTAATATTATGAATAATATTGAATGTTTATAAATGAAACATTCTTTTAATATCCACGTACAAAATTATTTAAATGTTCATGAACAAGTTACTTTATGTGTTCGTGAACATGTTCGTGAGCTTTAACAAACAGTCTGAGTTCAAGCTATGAAAAAATATTCATGAACAAGTTACTTTATGTGTTCGCGAACACGTTCGTGAGGTAACAAACAGTTTGAGTTCGAGCTCGAGTTCAATATTTTTTTCTTGTTGAGTTCGAGCTCGGGCTCGAGTTCGATAATTCCTTAACAAACGATCCTTAAACCTAGTAGTGTTCGACTCGACTCGACTCGATTTGATTACATCCCTAACCAGCACTATCATAAAAAAAAAGTGTATATGGTTAGCTATAGCTCATATGTGTCATTTGGCAACAACTCGGGGATTTTTGGACTATATTTTGTGTTGATATTCAATTTGAGCCATCTGAATTTGAGGGCTTCAGCTTTCTACATCCTAAGTTTCAATTTTGTGATGAGTCATTTTCATTTGATGCCGCCTTTTGTATATTTAAATCCACACTATATGTTCTATTATACATATTTTAATTGTTAAATGGTATGAAAAAATTTGGGATATATGGAATATATTATTATTATTATTATTATTATAAAAGAAACTACATTTAATTAATTGAAGAATGTATAGTTGGATGAAAATTAATTATACAAAATTAAACTGTATTTACATAAATATAAAATTAAAATAATATTTTAAAATAAAAAGGCCATTGATTTAATTATTACTTTTTATTATTAATTAATTAATTATTAAATGTCTCCTTGAGTTATTAATCAATATAAGTTCTAAATCAATTTAATTAATTCAGTTAATGATATGTGAATGAAAAGACTATCGTAATAGGTGAATAGATATGCTCGAATGAACATCAATTATGCAAAATTAAATGTGATAAGTAAATAAAATTTAAAATAACAATATTATAGTTAAGTTTATCTTTTAATTCTTAATTTTATTATGATATTTTAATATATTATAAATTATAAAGTGTGACTGATGTGAAATAATTTTAGTTAGATAATATTTTCATAATATATCTATAAAAGATTAAAAGACTACATTTAATTAATTAAATAAGGTGATAAACATGATTGTATGTAAATTAATTATACAAATTAAATTGTAATAGGTGAGATTAAATGAATTATTTTAAATATGCTTTATTAATTTATTTGAATTATTTTATGTCTCTTTGCATTCATGATTTTTTATCTTAATCATAATATATGATAAGTGATAAAGGAATAAGAAACATTTTTAACTATAATATCCCTATTTAATTTCACTATGTGCCTGCTTCACCATCCATTAATATTTTCATAATTATTAGTATTAATTAATTATTAATTATAGTCAAAACTAAAAGAAAATATATTATGTATCTAATTAATTTTTATATTAATTATAAACAATGTCTTTTCACCTTTTTCAATTAAATAACACTCGAGACAACAAAACATTGTATAAAAGCGGGTCTTTAATTAATGTGATTTGAAACAAAATATTATATTGATGAATGACTTATTGTATAAACAAAAATTTAAAAATTATTACTAAATACATAGCTCTTCAAAATCGAGTACATTATCATTATTTTATGTTCTAATTTTAAGAGGGAGATTTTAGAGTAGGAAATGATGGAAAAAATCCAAATAAAATTGTATCGTAATAATTCCTTGCCAACTCAAATTATATATATATATATATATATATATATATATATATATATATATATATATATATATATATATATATATATATATATATCACTTTTCTATTTGCTTTCAATGGCCATTTGATATTTTGAATAATAAAACATTTGTAAAGTATGTAGTGTGGAAATTAAGATTAGATGACTATTTTTTTAAATTAAAGTGTTTTGTGAAAATAATAGTTAAGTGTGTGCAAATAAAATTTGTGGATTACTTAAAATAATGAATTATATGTACACGTATGTATAAAATTCATTTATAATAAAACTATAATAAAAAAATAAAAATAAAATTATTCAAATAAAAATACAATTACTTAGAATTAAAAACGATAACTCATAATCATTATAAGGCAAAACTCTTGATTTCATAGTAGATAGTTGGGTTTCCCACATTCATTATTTATTTATCTGCAAGTACAAAACTCTCAGTACATTATTATTAATTAATAGTTGAAATTCTTTAAAATATGCATATTTTCTATGGTTACATCTTCGACTAAGATAACAATGCTAATATGAAGACGATCTCATTGGTGGGAGGAGCTGGAGCTGGGAGAGGAATTGTGGTTGCATGTTATGTATGCCTCTTTTCTCATTCCATGTTATTTTGCAGTTGTGAATTCAATCAAACTTTAAAAATTGCACTCAATATGTAAGGACATCTTGATCGTCCATGTATATTATTAGTATTTGTTTATTTATCTATCAAAATTTCTAGATAGAATGTTTGTAAAAATATGAAGGGATCATGTTGAAAAAAATCAGAAATATATGGTTGGTTTTGAAAGATCATATTTATTCGATTGTTACTATAATTGTTTTGAATTAAGTAATAAGGATAATATAAAGAAATTAAATTATTGGTAAAATATTTTTTTTAGCCTATATGTTTGGAGAAAATTGACATGGATAATTTATATGACGAGGAAAACAATGTTTGGATCTCTCAAGAAGACAATAAAGGGAAGCAGTAGAAGAGTAATGCCGGTTATTTTAGAAACAAAAAAAAAATTTAGAAGTAATCATTTCATTGTAGATTTTTTTTCATTTATATGAAGCTGTTATTTGCTTACATTATTAAACTTTGATTTCATATACTTAATTATAACTCATTTAAAATATATTACAAAGCAACGCACATTTAAGACTTCTAGTATTAGAAAAATAAATATAGTTCCTGCAAGTTGCACATTTACAATTGTGTATTAATGGTTGTGTTCGGCAAAGCCATCAGAACAACCGAACAAAAGGTTGCGTTCGGCTATATGTACTCAACTGCCACTGTGTTCTAAATTATAGTAATGTGGGGGGTTTATGGGAGTGTATAATCTTAATTAATTTTAAAATGGTGGTTCTGGACAAATAAAAAGAAAAAATATGGTGTGTATTCAATAAAAGAGGGCGTGTGTTTAACAACACTCAATAAAAAAAATTAATCTTTAGAGAAAAACTATTATTTTTTTAATTGAAAATATTACTCATCCGACCAACAAAATATAAAAAATCACAATTTATCAAAATTTGAATAATAATAATTTTTCATTCAAAAGAATAATATTTCATGTCTGAGATAAATTTTATCTACTAAAAAACAACAAACACTTACGTAAATCTCTTTTAATTGAAAAATATTACTCATCCCACGAACAAAAATATAAAAAATCACAATTTATCAAAATTTGAATGAGTGAGGCTTGTGTGCACCTGGGCCCACGCCGTGTGCCTTTAGAATTTAGTATTATGGATAAGGGTACATTATTTTGTTCTAAAGGGTATACACTTTAACTAATAAGGGTACACCATTTTGTTCTAAAAGGTATACACTTTTCATTAATATTTTTTATTTTCTTCAGAAAATAAATGGTACACATCTTTACACTAAAGGTTATATAATTTAACACAAAATTCTAAAGGCACACGGAGTGTGCTTCTGTGTGCTCGGGCGCACACAAATTTCTGCCTTGTAAAATAAAGGGTACACATCTTTATACTAAAGGGTATACAATTTAACACAAAATTCTAAAGGCACACGGAATGGTCGCACACAAGTTTTTACCAATTTAAATAATAATAATTTTCATTCAAAAGAATAATATTTCATGTCTAAGATAAATTTTATCTACTAAAAATAACACAAACACTCATGTAAATCGGATTTACATAAACTCTATTTTCATGTATTATTACTCTTTAATACATTTAAATTTACTCATTAAATACATAAATTATTATTCTTCTAAATTTAAAAATTACTCTTCAAATTCTTATAAACTCTGATTTATCAATACTCTTTAGTACATGAAAAATTATTCTTTAGAGATATTAATTATTATTCTTTTGTATAAAAATTATTACTTTTCAAAAAAGTGTTTTTATTTATTATTTATGTATTACAGAGTACTCCCCCATCCTACAAAAGATTGTACCCCCAATTCTGGTACGGAAATTAAGAAAGTGATAACTTTTAGGGGTATAATGATATTTTTTGGTAATAAATAAATGATAAAGTATGTTAGATAGAGATGATTTTTTTGTAAATAAAATGGATGAGGAAGGGTGGGTATTTTTTACTTTTTTTTTTTTTTTGGAAATGTGCAAACTTTTGTAGGACAACCCAAAATGAAAAGTGTGTCATCTGAAATGAGACGGAGGAAATAATTTTTAAAGGTAGGATTTATTTGTAAACCTGATTCACATGAGACTTACTCAAAAAGTAATTGATAAATTGGAGTGCTAAGATTTTAGGAATAATAGTAATAATTTATAAAAAAGAATAATTTTTTACTCCCTACGTCCCATCCAAAAAGTCTCTTTTTTCTATTTTGAACATTCTATTCAAAGAGTCGCATTTCCTTATTTTACACGCATCCACCCATACACACGCACTAATACAATTAAAATATAGAGTCACACTCCCATTAATACAACTATTCACTATACATTAAATAATAATACTCCTTAATTTATGTACAAAAAGCAAAAACTACCCTTAAGGTGGTACGGAGGGAATATATAATAAAAAGTAATTGATATATATATATTCAATAAATAAATAAATAAAGAAGGAGTTATATACAAGTATGATGATATTTATAGTGTGTTCACCATTTCAATATGAAAACTATATGCTAATTTGTTTACAAAATTTGCAAAATATAGTTTTTATTAGAGTAAGTATATGTTTTAATTCGTACATATGTTTTGAATGTGTACAAAATTCTTTTAGAAGAAATAATATTGATAAGGAAATAATATTGATATTTTCTATTTGAATTATAAGAAACTGATTTGCCCTATAAATAAATAAATAATAATAAAATAATAGTAATATAAAAAAAAGTAATCCTCCTCTTTTACTACTATATAGAATGCATCTTTTCATATTTTCATATTTAAGTTCACTAGAATCTCATTCTCCTCCTGGATATATATATGAGTAGGGAAGTGCACATTTATATCCACTGCAATCTCATTCTCCTGGAATCTCATCCTCCTCCCTTACTGCGAGAATGTAATATGACATCCTCCTCCTTGACTACGAGTAGTATGAGCAGAGGATGTACTAGTACTATGAGTAGGGAAACATTTATGTAGTATGAGCAGAGGATGTACTAGTACTATGAGTAGGGAAAGTGTGTCCTTCCACATTTATGTCCAGTGGAATCTCATCCTCCTCCTTTACTACGAGGATGTACGAGTAGGCAAATACGTCTTTCCATATTTATGCCCACATCCTCCGCAATAAAATCTTTTTTTTTTTTTTGTATTTTAGGTTAATTAAAAAAATACTATAATAATATTTAATGCAGAATATGTTGTGTATAAGTCATGAAAATATATTAATTATATATAAAATAAAATTAAAAAAAAAAGCTGTCTCAATGAAAACAAAATTTTGCAACTTATTAATACTTTTGTTTGTCAAGATTAAAAAAAAAACTATAATTAAAAAAGTAATATTTGAAAATAACTATTATAATAAAATATTTTATAACATACTATTTTTTATTTGATTCACCCAACATAATTTAGAATTCTCTAAATTTATATAGCACAAATAAATAGTATAATATTTTACCTATGATCAAAGTTTTGATATGGAAAAATTCATCTCGATCCCGAATTTTCGATATAAATAGATTTTGATAATATTAATGGCATATATTAATAGTGTGTAAAATTTTTTTATAAATACCTATTCATACTAAAAATTTAAGATAACATTTCATATGGAAAAGTCAATTTATCAAAAAAAAAAAAATCAATATACACGTTCCTACCGAAAAATAAAAAATAAAAAAATTACCGTATTTAATTTAAATTAAAAGAAATTCTTATATATTTTAATTTTCTGTGTAATATATATTCCACTAATTTAAATTAAAAGAAATTCTTATATATTTTAATTTTTGTGTAATATATATTCCACTCATTCCATCCTGTGTTAAAGTTTACATTTATTTTTTCACATAAATTAAGAGATATAATATTTTTAGTTAATTTTATAAATCAAATATTTATATGTCGACCTTTTCAATGAAAAACTATATCATTATTTTTTAGAATGCGCACACTTTAGAACAAAAATGTTACTATATCCTTATATATTTTGTACACCCGGTTATATAAAACCAACTCATGGGCTGAATTATTGCCACCCGATATTTTTCTAAAGGCACCCTTTTATGTAGACAAAAAAATATGTGAAATTATAATTGTTAGGATTTGAAGCTTCAAATCGAACAACAGTCTTCAATGCCTTCACTCACACTCTATTTGTTGCATGATGTTGTGTGTGTGAATGTGTAAAACGTATAGAATCACTCGATGAATTGCATGGTTCGATTCCAGAAGGAACCTACATCCACGGGAAGAAGAAGATACTCTTTATTGATCAGCTTTCTTTTGGAGCTACACTCATATGATGAAGACTTTTACAATGCATACAGAATGAATATGGAAGCTATTAGGATGTGGATATATAAAGCTAATGGAGTTGGATCCTTTTATGGTTGAGTGAGCTTCAAACTGTGAAGTAAACCATAATTCATGCACGGTGAAGTGTTGTGATGTGATTGGTTTACAGAATCAGTGCATGCATGGTAAAGTTCCATGGATACATCAGGTGTTTGAAGCAGCAAGATAAGTTGGAGTATACATGAAATCATGCAACGGTGACACAGTGTGGGTAGGCTATTTTGGAGATATTTTGTGGTGGTTATTTAGATCCTTCTAGGTTGATGTTTAGCTTGATTCTATAGTCCTACACGTGAGCTGTGCAAGGGTGGTTGAATCAGTTCAATACTCAACCGTTTGATAACCAAAATACAGCTGCAAAGTTGGATCATCAAAACCGTTCCACAAGTTTTCAGCTGCATGAGAAGCTTGTATATATAGTTGTTCTATCAGCTTGCTTTGTAACTTGTACACCATTTTTCACATTGATCAATAGAGAAGCTCATCATATAGTGGACGTAGGTCATTCTTGACCGAACCACTCTAAATTCTCGTCTCAATTTACTTTCTGAAATACACACACACATCTTCTTCATAGTTAATTTTCTTCATTCAAAACTTCTTGATTCAAAACATTTTCTGTGAGAGTTTATATCAAACACATAGAGTGTGGTGAGGAATTCTTGTCAACTGGCACCGTCTGTGGGAAAGCAGACCAGATCAGAGGCAATCAAGAAGGAGATTGAAGAAAGAAAGACATTATGGTGACTACAAAGTTTGACATCGAGCGATTCACGGAGAAATTCAATTTTGGATTGTGGAAGATCAAGATGAGGGCCATCCTAGTTCAGCAAGGGCTGGTAAAAGTGATTCAACAGGCTCCTGTAAACAAAGTTGTTGCTGTGGATGCACAAGCACTATTAGCAGATAATGAGATGCAAGAAAAGGTATTGAGTGCCATAATCTTGTGCCTCGGTGACAAGGTACTAAGGGAGGTTCAGAGAGAAACAACCGCCAGAGGATTATGGAAGAAACTTGATGATCTTTACACGGTAAGATCTCTGGCTAACCATTTATATCTTAAGCTGAAGTTATATTCCTTTAAGATGGTAGAGGATAGGACTATCTTGATTCAGCTTGATGAGTTTTCTAAGGTTATAGATGATTTAGAAAATGTTGATGTAAAATTAAGTGATGAATATAATGGAAGAATCAGGATGCTCTCAGAGGTAAGATATGTTCCTGCTTTGAAAAGGAATTTGATCTCATTGGGAGTACTAGATGGCATGGGATATGTTTGTGAATTAAAGAAAGGGATTCTTACAGTAATAAAGGGAGAGTCAAAAGTCATGAGAGGCATCAGACATAGAGATCTATACTTGCTTGATGGCTGGACACTTACTGCTCAAAACAATGCATCATCAGTAAGTGATGAGATGTATCTGTGGCATGGGAGATTAGCACATATCGGTGAGAAGGGGTTACAAGAATTGGCTAGACAAAAGGCTATTACTACTAGTTCATCAGATAATCTTGATCAGTGTGAGCACTGCATAATTGGTAAAGGAGGCTTAAATTTGGAGCAGGTGTTCATAATAGCAAAAGTAAGCTTGAATACATACATTCAGACCTATGGGGGCCTTCAAGAACACCAACAAGAGGTGGAGGCAGGTACTATATGTCATTTATAGATGATTACAGTAGGAAAGTTTGGGTATACATCTTGAAAACAAAAGATGAAGCATTTCAAACTTCAAGAATTGGCTTGTTGAAGTAGAGAATAACTGTGATGCCAAGGTAAAGACATTCATGACTGATAATGGGCTTGAATACTGCTCTGAGGAGTTTAACAACTTCTGCAAGCAAAAGAGAATTGTGAGACACAAGACAGTTCCTGGTACACCTCAACAAAATGGTGTAGCTAAGAGGTTGAATCAGACACTGCTGGAAAGGATAAGGTGTATACTTAGTAGTTCTGGTCTTGCCAAGAGTTTTTGGGGAGAAATTGTTACTTCTGTTGCTTTCCTTGTCAATGGAAGTCCTTCAGCTGCACTGAATTTTAAAACACCATAGGAGGTGTGGTTTGGAAAGCAAGCAGACTACAACAGGCTTAAGGTATTAGGTTGTTTAGCTTATGCACACATAAAACAAGATAAGCTAGCACCTAGAGCTGTTAAATGTGTGATGATAGGATATCCAAATGTGTTAAAGCATACAAGTTGTGGTGCATTGAGAGTAACAAGTTTATGATAAGCAGGGATGTTACTTTCAATAAAAGTAATGCCACTTATGAAACAAGCTCAGAGAAGTAATGAAGCTGAGCTTGAGGTGGAGTCTTCCAGAAATGATCAGAGAAAACAACAACAAGTTATTGCTGAATCTGATCAAGAGATAAGGAAAGAAGCTGAGACAGGAGATGATGTTTCAGAGACTGATGAACTATTGAATAACTATCAGTTGACTAGAGACAGAGGGAGAAGGACCATTAAACCTCCAGCTAGATTTGCTGAGGCTGATATGGTGTCTTTTGCTCTGTACACTGTAGTTGATATGGATGCTTATGAGCCTAGGAACTATAAGGAAGCTGTTACTTGTAAAGAAAGTGATAAGTGGAATGTTGCTGTACAAGAAGAGCTGTTGTCTCTGGAGAAAAATGAGACATGGAAGGTTGTTAAAAGGCCCAAAGATCAGAAACTAGTCAGCTGTAAGTGGATATTCAAGAAGAAAGTTGCACCTAAGGATTCAGGTGGAGTTAGTTTCAAAGCAAGGCTAGTAGCAAGAGATTTTTCACAAAGAGAGGGAATAGATTATACTGAGATTTTTTCTCCGGTTGTTAAACATTGTTCCATCAGGATTTTACTAGCTTTGGTAGCTCAATATGACTTGGAATTACATCAGATGGATGTTACTACATCATTCTTACATGGTAAGCTTGAGGAGAAGATTTACATGGAGGTTCCAGAGGGAGTTTCTGTACAAGAACCAGAAACTAAAGCATGTTTACTTCTTAGATCACTGTATGGATTGAAGCAAAATCCAAGGAGATGGTGTCTAAGATTTGACAAATACATAATCAGTTGTGAATTCAAGAGGTCTTGTTATGACAGCTGTGTATATTTCAAGCATGACAGTGAGTATCATATGTACTTACTATTGTATGTTGATGATATTCTCATTGCTTGTAAGTCCATTGAGGGTATTTTAGCAGTTAAGAAGATGCTTAAAGCTGAATTTGACATGAAGAATTTAGGGGAAACAAAGGTAATCTTGGGGATGCAGATTGATAAAGACAGAGTTGATGGATCAGTAAGGCTTCATCAAAGTGTGTATTTGAAAAAGGTACTCAAGAGGTATAACATGGACTTGAGCAGATCAATTACAACACCAGTAAAGCAGGGTATCAGTTTGTCTACTATGCAATCAGCTAAAACCAGAAATGAGATAATGGAGATGGAGAAAGTTCCTTATGCAAATGCTGTTGGAAGTTTAATGTATTCCATGGTATGCTGCAGGACGGATCTTGCATATGCAATGAGACTAGTAAGTAGATTTATGAGCAATCCTGGTAGTGAGCATTGGGAAGCAGTTAAATGGATACAAAAGTACATCAGAGGGACACATACATCAGGTCTGAAGTTCAAGAAATTCACTTCAAATAATGAGTTTCTTGAAGGTTATGTTGATGCAGATTATGCAGCTAATCTAGACACTAGGAAGTCTTTGTCAGGTTATGTGTATTGCCTATTTGGGATAACCATTAGTTGGAAGGCAACATATCAATCAGTTGTGGCTCTGTCTACAACAGAAGCTGAGTACATTGCACTAACAGAGCAGTAAAAGAAGGTATGTGGCTGGTTGGAATCCTAAGTGAATTTGGGATTGAACAAAAATCAGTTGTCATCAGCTGTGATAATTAGAGTGTTATACACTTGTCTAAGCATCAGAGATTCTATGAAAGGACTAAGCACATAGATGTAAGATTGTATTTTTTTAGAGACATGATAGAAGAAGGGAAGGTGGTAGTCTGCAAGGTTGATACTGCAAAGAATCCAGCAAATTTCCTAACTAAGGCTCTTGCAACCTCAAAATTTGAGTTGTGCAAGAATCTGATCAGTATTTGCTAAGGGAGTGAGGTTGAGTTTGTGCTGTACTCGTTAAAGAATAGTGAAAAGAGTGGCTGCACTCATTACAAAGCAGTGTAATAGGATTGAGGTTTGATGATGATGAATAAGGTTTAAGGTGGAGAAATTATGAAGTAAACCATAATTCATGCACGGTGAAGTGTTGTGATGTGATTGGCTTACAGAATCAGTGCATGCATGGTAAAGTTGCATGGATACATCAGGTGTTTGAAGCAGCAAGATAAGTTGGAGTATACATGAAATCATGCAATGGTGACACAGTGTGGGCAGACTATTTTGGAGATATTTTGTGGTGGTTATCTAGATCCTTCTAGGTTGATATTTAGCCTGATTCTATAGTCCTACGCGTGAGCTGTGCAAGGATGGTTGAATCAGTTCAATACTCAACCGTTTGATAATCGAAATACAGCTGCAAAATTGGATCATCAAAACCGTTCCACAAGTTTTCAGCTGCATGAGAAGCTTGTATATATAGCTGTTCTATCAGCTTGCTTTGTAACTTGTACACTATTTTTCACATTGATCAACAGAGAATCTCATCCTATAGTGGACGTAGGTCATTCTTGATCGAACCACTCTAAATCCTTGTCTCAATTTACTTTTTGAAACACACACACACATCTTCTTCATAATTAGTTTTCTTCATTCAAAACTTCTTGATTGAAAATGTTTTCTTTTCTGTGAGAGTTTATATCAAACACATAGAGTGTGGTGAGGAATTCTTATCATAAACTAATCTTGATAACCACCCCAACCTTCACCCTATTGATTGTCGTTATTTTCACCTAGATTTTAGTGCATTTTTGTGTGTATTTTTCGTAGTGTTTTATCCGTATTTTCATGTATTTTGGTGGTGTTATGTGTTTTTATGGGAATGTGTGAGAATGATCTTAAACATATGTATAACAGGTGAAAATGGAGTAAAAATGAAGAAGGGAGATCAAACAAGAAAGAAGGAACAAAAGTGCAAGAACACGGCTGGCCGTGCTCGCAACTCGACTCGTGTTGCAGCACACGGCCCGTGTACCAGACACGGGCCTGTAAGCGACGGCCGTGCGGAGCCATCCATTCATGCAACACGGCCACCCTTTGACCGTGCGACACAGCATGACTCGTGTTGCAGCACACGGCCCGTGTTGCCAACACGGGCCTGTAAGCGATGGTCGTGCGAGAGCATCAGTTCACGCAACACGGGCACCTTATGGCCGTGTTGCGCTACACGACTCGTATCGTGTCAGGGATCAGAAAAATTCAGAATCCTTCTAGAAGCTTGTCAAGGAGTATAAATACCAATCCATTCAACATTTTGAGAGGAGATCCGATTTTTCACCTTTCCCACACACCTCACACACCTTTCCTTTGATTTTACACCATATTCTTCATCCCATTCATCCATCTTTGGATCTACATCATTTCTCCATAATTTCTACCATCCAAATCAAGTGAAGAAGCAAGGAAGATTTGGTGATCACCAAAGGAAGAAGGGAGATTCAATTGGATCCATTTTCAAGGGAGTTTTCATTCCAATTTTGTGTTAATCCTTTAGTTTACCATGATTTGTAAGAATTCTAATGTCTATGTTATGGATCTTATGAAGATTGTAGGCTAATCTCCCTTGTGAGATTAGCAACATGAAGATTGTTGGTTAATTTGTGGATCTATGTAATTAAATTCATATGTTGATGGGGATATTTGATTTTCTATCATTGGTGCTTACATATTTTGAGATCTATGATGTTTTGTGTGTTTGATTGTTCTAATTATATGATTAGATTGAGAAATCAATTATGTGCTTAGGATAGTCAAGTGAATCATTATATCAAATACCTCATGTGCATTATAAATTGTAAAGTGATTGAGAAGTCCTTTATTATTTAGAACCCTTTGATAGAACATGTGATTAGTTAGATTGAGAAGTCAATTAATTATATGAAGGGATTTTTTAATTGAACTTAGTACCTAGTTGGAATAGTTTAATTGAGAACCAACCTTTGAGCTATTTTGAGATTGTGCAAATGATCTACATCCTATTCATTTCGAGAGGAAGTTTAGGTGGTATATGTGTTGGCCCTTAGTCTTAACCCTTGATACATATGAGTTTAATGCATGAGTCTATGAGTTACCACTTCATTAGTGTTGTTAATCTCACTTCTACTCAATTTGGAAAACCACTCATTCATCATTTTATCTTGTCATTTGATAATTGCTTGTCTACTTTCATTGGTTTTCATATAATTACTTGTTTAATCAACCATCCATCTATGATTCGTTTCTATAAAATCGTGATAAACGTGATCTCGCTTAAGTGCTAGCATCGACCTCCCTGTGGTTCGATAAATTCTTGAATTGGTCAACCCGACTACAAGTTATGGCTAATCAAATGGCGCCGTTGCCGGGGAGGTAACGGTTTCTAGTAGCTTAAAGAAGGAACGTTTAGAGCGATCTTACTAGAGATATTTTTTTCTTGTATTTATTATTTGTATTTTGCTTTGAAAATCTTGTTCTAACTTCTTTTATCTTGAAGGTGTATGCAAACAAGATCAAAAGGGGAACAAGTTGAACCTATTGACTTAGAAATTGAACACACTTTTCGAAGAAGAAGAAAGGAGAACAATACCAAAAAGAGTGATCAAATGGAAAACAATCAAGATGAACGTGGCAATGTTAGGAATGATGGAGGCGGAATGCAAAATTTGCAAGATCAAGCCAATGCCAATCTTCCTCAACAAGCTTATCAACAATTTGGGGAGTTTAATAATCAAGCTTTAATTCAACAAATGGTGCAACAAGCTATGATTCAACAAGGGTTTCAATAAGCTTATGCTCCTCCACAACAAGCATATGTACCACCACCTCCGGTGCAACATGGAATACAAAATGATCAAAGGGTGATTCGGGATTTCTTCATGCCAAGGACAATACCACAAATGATGGGACCACCAATTCATGCCAACAACTTTGAATTTAAAATGGGCTTGATTTCATTGGTGAGAGAGCAACAATTTAGTGGAGCTCCGAATGAAGATCCTAATGCTCATCTAGCTCAATTCGTTGAGATTGCTAACACCGTGAAGATGAATGGGGTGAGCGAGGATTGCATCAAAATGAGGTTATTTCCGTTTTCTTTGAGAGATAGAGCTCGAACATGGCTCTCCACTCTTACTCTCGGTACGTGCAACACATGGGACGAACTTGCACAAATGTTCTTGAACAAGTATTTCCCACCTTCCAAGACACTTCAAATGAAGAGCTTGATTACTCAATTCAAGCAATTGCCTCAAGAAAGCTTTTACGAAGCGTGGGAAAGGTTCAAGGAAATGCTACGCAAGTGTCCACAACATGGTTTCCCGGAGAATCAACAAGTGGGGTTTTTCTACCAAGGTTTGGTAAATGGTCAAAGAGTGCTTGTTGATGCTTCGGCAGGTGGATCCGTACTTGGAGTAAATCCGGAAAGGGCTATTCGAATTTTTGATGAAATTGCTACAAATTTCTACCAATGGCCATCGGAGAGGGTTAGTGGATGCTACGGATTTGAGAGCTATGATAAAGGGCAACAGTTTAGTGTGAAGAGTGTGAATGTTGAGCCACAAACGCCAAGCATGGAAATGATAGTAGCAGGGGTAATGAAGCAAATGAGTTTGAACAAAGGAGTGACTAATCAAGAAGTTAATATGGTTGATAGCCGAATGGATCAAAGTGTGCTTCCTCCAAATGGTTTTAGTGGGGAACAATGGGCTACAACAATGCCACGTGTGGAGGATGTGCAATACATGCAAGGAAGAAACTACCAAGGTAATTATCAAAACAATTACCAAGGTAGTTTCAACCAAAATTAAGGAAACTATCCACCAAGTCAAGGAGGTTTCAATGGTCAAAGTAGTGAAAGCTCATACCCACAACAACAATAAAGGCAAGGAGGTTTCACTAGTTAGGGAAGTGGAAGCTCTTACCCACAACAACAAAGGAGGCAAGATAATTTCTCTTATGCAAACCCAAGTAATGCGGTTGCTTATCCTCCGGGGTATCATCCGGGAGCTAAAGCGCCAAATAATGAAGGGTAGGCGACTACCGAAGAACTTCTTGAAAAGTTGATTGCTTCCAACAAAACTCAAGAGGAAAATAATGAAAGAAGCAAGGAAGAGAGGAAGATAACAAGGGAAGGAAGGAAATCACCATTGAAGTGACATCAAGGGAGTTTCCATTCATTTATTGTATTAAACCTCATAGTTTCATCATGTTTTGTAAGGATCTTAATGTTTATGTTCATTTCCTTCTTAATATGGTAGGCTAATCTCCCTTGTGAGATTAGCAACATGATAGTTGTTGGATAATTTTGGGGATTTGTGTATTTGAATTCATATGTTGATTGGATCTATGATTTTCTATCATTGATTATTAATTGCTTGATTTGTATTGATGATTTGTGTGTTTAGTTGTTCTAAATATGTGATTAGATTGAGAAATCAATTATATGCTTAGGATAATTGAGTGAATCATTTCATCAAACACTTCATGTGCATTATAGATTGTGAAGAGATTGAGAAGTCCTTCATAGTTTAGAACCCTTTGGTAGGACATGTGATTGGTTTGATCGAGAGATTGATTAATTGTGTGAAGGAACTCTCATTTAAGCTTAGTACCTAGTTGGAATTGTTTAAGTGAGAACCAATCCATTGAGCTATTTGATATCCATATCCTATTCATTCCGAGAGGGAGTTTAGGTGATCTTAGTGTTGGCCCTTAGTCTTCAATCCATGACACATATGAATTTGATACATGATACCTAGATTTTCCATGCTTTAAGTATTGCTAGTCTCATCTCTATCTACTTGGCTCATTCATCCATCTCCCATTTATCTATCCATTTATTTTATTGTAATTTCTTGATTATCTTCCCTTCTTGATCATCTCTATAAAACTATGACAAATACGAGATCGTTTAAACTCTAGCACCTTCCTCCCTGTGATTCGATAATTTCTTTAATTGGTCATGCCCATGCCCACTATATTATGGCTAATCACCTATTATCCAACAGATAAAAGATCAAGAAACCAACTTAAACCTACTAGATAAATCTCCACCATTCATTCATAAACTGCTTTTCACCAAACTGATCACACTTGCACTCTTCATGCTTTCCGTATTGCTGCATTACATTGCAACAGCTGTCAAGCCCCCATGCATCCATACACCATGCTAGCATCACCATATAATATGCAACAACCTTACTGGATTTAGTATTTCTAGCATACATATCCAACAATAATAATATCCCTCTATCTTTTTTTAAACCCCAGCCCATTTATTTATAAAAAAACACAATTTGCTTTAAACACCCAACACACATTACACCGAAAATACACATTAAAAACACATACTCCCAAAGAGAGAGAGAGAGAGAAAGAGAAAAGAGAAGAGAAGAGAAAAGAAGAAAGAAGAAGAGAAGAAGGAGAGAAGAAGCTCAATTATACTTCCGAAACATCAAAATATGGAACAAACTTGATCAAAAAGTAAATAATTTTATCTACATTCTTCTTCAAAATTTACGGATTAGGTAACTTACGGATTAGGTATGTGTTAGAGTTTTATTCTGCTATAGAAAAGAGTGTATTAACCGTATTTATTTCACAAATTTTCGGTGGTGAAGAATGGGAATGCTTAATTTATGGTGAAGAGTCCAAATACTTTTTGATTTTGTCCCTTCAAAATTTCGTCTTTCTTTGCTGCGATTCGTATGATTTGAGTGGTTATTGACGGTGTGATTTAGTGTGTTTTAGATGGAGGTTGGTGGGTTTGCACAGTATTTTTTTATTTATTTTTAATTATTTTTTTTTTAGTTTATGGGTTTGGGGTGTAAAAAAAAAATGAGGACATTTTAATAATTTTACATCATTTTTGTCTTCAACTCGGGTGCCTTAAATGAAACTTCGGGTGGTAATAGTGCCGCCCCCAATTCATATGTTAGTGGATAGTGAGTTGAAAAATATAATATTTAATGTGTAATATGTAGTTTTAATAATATTGTGTGTGAGCCCATGTCGAATAATTAATTATTTTGTGTGTGTCTCACCTGAGAGATAGAAAATGTAAATCTTAACTTTGAAACAACTCAAATAGGAAAATGTAAATATTAACGCTGGACACAGAGGAGTAGTATATAATTAGAGTTTTTATTTACATTTTAGTAAAATTATTATATGAATAAATATAATGCATAATTGAATTTGAAATAATTCAATATACCACTTTTACGTTTTATTATTAAAATGTGAGTAATTTTTTTTTTAAAACAGAAATATGAGATGGCTGTCACACACAAATGTTTGTAATTATAATTAGAGTTTTTATTTACATTTTAGTAAAATTATTATATGAATAAATATAATGCATAATTGAGTTTGAAATAATTCAATATACCACTATTACGTTTTATTAAAATGTGAGTACTTTTTTTTTTTTTAAAAGAAATATGAGATGACGTCACACAAATGTTAATTTATTTATAAAAATAGTAATAAATTGAGTGTAAATTTATGTGGTGAGAGTAATTAATAATTTTGGATACAATATGTTGTAGGAGTAATTAATAATTTTGGATACAAATATATGAGAGAATCTTGTGAACTTACTTTTCACTTTTATCATGCACATGTTTTTTTTTTGTTTTCAAAATTATAATTAGAGTTTTTATTTACATTTTAGTAAAATTATTATATGAATAAATATAATGCATAATTGAGTTTGAAATAATTCAATATACCACTATTACGTTTTATTAAAATGTGAGTACTTTTCTTTTTTTTTTAAAGAAATATGAGATGACGTCACACAAATGTTAATTTATTTATAAAAATAGTAATAAATTGAGTGTAAATTTATGTGGTAAGAGTAATTAATAATTTTGGATACAATATGTTGTAGGAGTAATTAATAATTTTGGATACAAATATATGAGAGAATCTTGTGAACTTACTTTTCACTTTTATCATGCACATGTTTTTTTTTTTTTTCAAAATTATCGTAGTATGTTGAAAAATTACTATTTTAAATGAAAAATATTACCCATCTCAACAAAAATATTAAAAATCAAATGTTATCAAATTTCGAAAAGTAAAATTTTTCATTAAAAAAAGTAATAGTTTAACTTTATAAAGAATAATTTTTATCTAATAAAGAGCAATTAATAAATGACAAAGTCTTATATGAGACCGTCTCATGTAAGGAATTTTCGTAAAACAGATAAAAAATCATAACTTCTATAATAAAAGTTATATTCAATTAATGAATAGTGATAATGCTATTTTTCATCAATAATTCAAAAGGTTCGAAGAAGGAAGGTGGGAGGGGAAAGGCTTGGAGCAGTTATACAGCGGTATGCTCCTATGATCGACGATCAACTCATTGAATAATCAACACAACTTGAATTGGTCATCCTAAGCCAGGATCGAACTCTCCATGAGATTCATAGTTATATTACTGAGATTTAGAAAGTGTTCAGTGTACCAAGACTCGACCTAAGCTTTACTAACAATCCACCTTTCTCCGCCAAAGGGTATTATCGCTGGCTTGAAGACATCAGAGGAAGACCATCATCTCTGGGCAGATAGAGAGAAAGATGATCCTAAGAAAACCACTTTTAAACACACATGCACGATGATCGATTGCATACCGACGATGCCCCTGCTTTTAGCTCTTTTCACGAATCTGCTCCTATCTCATAACTTCTGTAAAAAAAGTGATATTCAATTAATGAATAGTGATAATGCTATTTCATCAATAATTTACAATATAAAAGAAAAGTTAACATTTTATAGAAAAAGTGATAACTATTTTAAAAAGTGTAAAATTGTCTCACGGGTCTAAATTAGGGTGCAAGAATTCATGGAATATAATATTTTTAATTAAAATAAATATTTTATCTTTTTAAAAAAAATTCTTGTAATAAAATAAATAAATATATATATAAAATTTTGGAGTACAACTTTACCCGAATATAATTTTTACTAGAGTTGATATTCCATGTATTCGTGCGAACTGTAATTTTCGTATACTTAATTTGTATTAGCTTTATTCCGTAATAATGTGTTTTTTAATAATTATATTATATTTTTATTTTTTATTTTATAGCTGTCCATTAAAAATCCATAGTAAATTTATTAAAAATTCGTTAATAAATGGTATAAAATGAACAAACTATAGTAAATTGGTAAAAAATTCAATAATAAATTGTATAAAATGATCAAATTTTAATCTTATCATAATCTTAATTTTAATTAATATATAAAAAGTTGCTAATATTTGAGAAATTTTTTTTCCAATTATATATATCCTTATCTATTATATTTTTTTTATTACACTTCTCACCTGTATAACACATTAATGAGATAATATTTAATACTTTAAATTATGTTTATATTAATATTATTAATATTAAATCAAATTTATTTAAATGATGAGTCTTCATATTTATAATAATATTTTTTAATATGTATGTTTTATAATTAATTATTCACTTTTGTTATAAGTGCTAGTTTAGCGTTGGAATTTGAAATTAAAGTTTTTGGAATTATTGGATAAATATGTTTTTCTTAGTAGGGAAGAGCATAGTTCTAATTATAATATAATTTAAAAAATTTTGTAAAGAAGGAATTAAATTAAATATAGTAAAAAAAATAAACCAAAAAAATATATAATGAAATAAAAGATAAATTAAACGTAAAAAAAACATAAAAAAAAGAAAAACGAAATGGATGAAGAATTGAGTTAAAATAAAAAATAAACATAAAAAAATTAAATAGAAGAGGAATTTTTTTTCTTTTGAAGGTCAGAGGAGGAATTAAAAGTAAAAAATAGAAAAATATAATAGAAAGGAATTTAAAGTAAAAAATAGTAAAAGATAAATAAAAAGGGAAAAGGAAAATGCGAGTCTACGGAATCGAACATTGGACAAGCTTCCTTTCATTAGACACAACCAATTGGTCATATAACGGAAATGGTAATAATGTTATTTACTAATATATTTATTAAATATTTAAAATTTAGGGGGGTAAAGGGGTATCGACCCCTGCCTGACCGGCTCTTCCCCATTCTACGCATTTCAAACAAAAAAAACCTAATCTAAAAAACCTAATCTAACTCGGTTCTCTCTGATCCCATTCCCGAATCGAATTGACGAAAAAGAAATCTTTTTCATAACGAATCCGAGTAAGTCATCGGAACACATTTTCCTCCTATTGCCATTTCGCGTTCTTTTCATGATTTTACTGTAGTTAAAACTGTTATGAAAATATTAGCATGTTTCAGAACTTGATTCACATATTTCTTTTCAAGAATGCGTGTAATCGGAGAAATTGAATGGAACTTAGAAATATCTTCTGAACCCATTCCCCCCCTTTGCTAATTTGCATGTTGTTTCATTGTTTGAGATTGTGAGCTGTGTTTCTTTGACCCAATTTATGAAAAGTTCAATCCTTTCGCAAATGGAGAGTAGGGATGTTGAAGGATTCGATTGTTGCCTCTTTTTTAATTCAGGAGGCCATTGCTTTGTTTATTACCAGAGTCTGTCCCAACGTTTTCTTTTTATTCCTGTTTCTTTAGTGGGTTTTTGCTTGTAGAGGAGAACTTACTGACTTCTTTATGGTGATTTCTTGTTTTATATTTGATGGTAGTTTTTGGAGATGGCTTCTAATATGGAGCCAGTTGTAGTGACTTCACAAAAGCATGATCCAGCTTGGAAGCATTGCCAAATGTACAAGATTGGGGACAAAGTTCAGCTAAAGTGTCTCTACTGTGGGAAGATATTTAAAGGTGGGGGAATTCATCGGATTAAAGAACACCTTGCTTGCCAAAAGGGAAATGCAGCCATTTGTTTAAGAGTTAAACCTGACGTGCAGCTTGAAATGCTCGAGAGTCTGAATGGAGTCGCTGTGAAAAAGAGAAAAAAACAGAAACTAGCAGAAGAAATGACAGTTTACAACAATCCTGGTACTAGTGGGGTTGATGTAGGGAACAATAATTGTGGTTTGACTAATGATATTGTGTTGCTTCCAGTCCCTGAAATGATCGAACACGATGAGGATGTGGATGTGGATGCTGAGAGAGATGGTATTAGCAAAACAGCTAGTAGAAAGAAGAAAGTGAGAGTTAGGAAAGCCTCAGATGTGGTTAATTCTAACGCTGCAGCTCTTTCTGTTTTTCATGCAACAAATTCCAAGAAAGTTAGTAATACAGTTCACATGGCAGTAGGGAGGTTCTTCTCTGATGTTGGATTGCCTGCAAATGCTGTTAATTCTGCTTATTTTCAACCAATGATTGATGCAATTGCTTTGCAAGGCTCAGGGGTTGTAGGGCCGTCCTACCATGATCTTAGGAGCTGGATTTTGAAGAATCTAGTTCATGAAGTGAGAAATGATGTTCATCAATGCACTGAAGCGTGGGGAAAGTCCGGTTGCTCTATTTTGGTAGACGAATGGTGTTCAGGGAAAGGTAAAACCTTTGTCAACTTTTTTGTTTATTGTCCAGAAGGTACAACCTTTTTGAGGTCAGCTGATATATCACGTGCTATAGATTCTGCTGATACCCTTTATGAGTTGTTAAAGGAAATAGTGGAAGAAGTTGATTTGAGTAATGTGCTGCAAGTGGTAACCAGAAGTGAGGATCGGTATGTTGTAGCTGGGAAAAGACTTTCTGACACTTATCCATCTATTTTTTGGACTCCTTGTGCTGGTCGTTGCATTGATTTGATGCTTCGGGACATAGGAGAACTTCACTCGGTGAAGACGATTATTGACCAAGCAAAATCAATCTCCAAGTACATCTACTCAAATAATAATATTATAAACATGATGAGACGATACACGTATGGAGTGGATTTAGTCGAGTTGGGAACTACTCGCTCATCTACTGATTTTATGACATTGAAGAGGATGGTGAACATCAGACATAATCTACAGTCCATGGTTACTTCTGAGGAGTGGATGGAAAGCCCCTACTCAAAGAAACCAGAAGGTTTTGCAGCATTAGACTCGATTAGTAGTCAGTCATTTTGGTCGACATGTGCCTCAATAACACGTTTGATCGATCCACTGTTGCGACTATTAAGGATAGTTGGTAGTGAAAAGGTGCCTGCTATGGGATTTGTCTATGCAGGGTTATACCGGGCCAAAGAAACTATTAAGAAGGAGCTTGTTACTAAGGAAAAATACACAGTTTATTGGAGCATCATTGATCGCAGGTGGGAACATCTTCACCGGCACCCCCTTCACGCGGCTGGTTTTTATTTGAATCCGAAATACTTTTACAGTCTTGAAGGAGATGCTCATCTTCACATTTTTCGATCATTAGTATATGATTGCATAGAGAAACTGGTTCCTGACGCCAAGATCCAGGATAAAATTATGAAGGAAACGGCTGCGTACCATGGTGGTATCGGAGACTTTGGTCGGAAGATGGCTGTCAGGGCTAGAGATACTTTACTTCCCAGTGAGTCTTTTTCTGATATAAAGTTTTAACATTTTGATTTTATTTTAGCAAAGTTGAATTAGTTTATTATGTGGGGTTTGTGTTGTGCATTTCTTTTGGGTTTGATATGTTAGCTTGTGAGTTGAAAATTTTCACCAATTCTTCTATTGCAATCTATTGCTAGACATGCACATAGAATGGGTTGCAGTTTCACATATAGCGTTGTTTATGAAAGGTTATTCACAATATGCCATTTTCAGAAGCTACTGCTCCCAATCAATGCTTGATATGCTTTACATTCTTCAGTCATTTAATTCTTTCCTCAATTTTACCATTTTCAGCTGAGTGGTGGCTAACCTATGGTGGGGGATGCCCTAATTTGGCTCGCTTAGCTACCCGCATTCTCAGCCAAACTTGCTGCTTAATCCAGCATAAGCTAGACAACAGTCCTCTTGAAGGCATGCATGAGAGGAAAAATTTCTTGGAGCAACAGAGGCTCAATGACCTTGTCTTTGTTAAGTACAACATGTCCCTAAAGCAAATGTTAGTACAAAATTATCCGTCATATTTGACGCATTATTTGTTGAAGTTCAGGAATCCAAAAAAACCAAAATGATTCGATGATCTTCCTATTTGATTTATAGGGTGTCAGGCAGCAGACAACCCGAACCTGTTGACCCCATTTCTTACGAGCACATTGCTTTAGTTGAAGACTGGGTCATGGATAAAGAATTATGCTTGGATAACTCTGGAAACCCAGATTGGATGGCTGTTGATCCACCTTTAGGTAGTCTTAAACCCTCGGGTCCTCAGGTTGATGATTTTGAAGCCCTTGGTGCAGGTAATTTAGCTATGCCCAGAGAACTTTGCATGTGCTAATTTCCTTTGGCCTCATTTAAGCATATCTTAATTCGCAGGATTTGATGACTATGAGATCTTTGACGGCGTGAAAGATAGTGAAGAAGAAATTGGAGATGAAAACATAGGAAACCACTAGATGTTTTCCCCTATAACTCCTTTTTGAGGCAGAGGAGAATCATGGATGTAGGATAGTTTGAAAAAATATTTATTTGATTGCACTAATATAATTGGCATATGACTTGTTTATCACTGATTCTCTGAGAATCTCAAGGAGTTGTACAGAGTTTTCTCTCTCTCTCCGTATTTTCATAATTATAGCATTGTGTCTGAATATGTATGAGTTAGCCTTTGATTCTGGCATGAAGGCTCCCAGGGTATTTTTTCTATTAATCCTCATGTATCATACTTATCTTGGACCCTTGTTGTAAAAGGTCTCGAACATGAAAAGTATCAGAATGATACATCTCTCTTCGTCAAGTAAATACATTGCATGCATTTTCGTAATCAGTGGGTTAAGGAACAAAAGGTGGAGAGTTTTGATCATTTACCACTCTTGATTTTGAATTTCAAAACTTCTGGAATGTTGCAGTCAGTAAATCATACTTGTTGAAGTTATATTTATTGCTGTATGTACTCTTAGTTGCAGAAGTTTCCCCTGAATGTTTTTGAATCTTTTGATTAGTTGTTGGATGGTACTACTGTCGGAGTGAACTAGTAATTTCTTTCTGTTTGGTGATCTGCATCTCTTTGTTTTACTATCTACTGTGTCAAAAGAAAAGCAGTTGCTGGAAGACTCGCATATATGACCGGAGCACTTGTTGTTTGTAGTGTCAATTAACTCTTCTCAGTCCCTTTACATTCATTGTCTTTGAAAGCTTAGGTGACACGATAGCTAAAGATTAGGCACATTGAAGCATTCACCACTCACTAACAGAAATATGCGGCTGGTGCTACGCTTTTTTGTGCCAAAATTGAAGTTTAGCTTGGAAGTACTACTGCAATAGGTAATGTCCTGATAAAAGAATACGGCAAGACTTTTATCTGTTCGTTTCTTCTTCTACTTGTTTTGTATTGCTGAAAGCACAATATTGTTTTGCACAGGTGACAGATTTAGCGTGTGACGTTGACACCCCCTAATTCCAGTTGAAATTGCCTTAATTCCAAACTCTGTCAGTCACAGCAATCTATCTCTGGACAGTCTCTCGAAGATCTTCTCATCCCTAATCAAATCTCTCATCTTTCTCAGGTATGCTTTTCCCCCTGCATACCCAACACACACATAGTATTTTTCTGTCATTAGTATGTACTCTTCTTCACTTTTCCATTTTCGCAATTGATCTCTTTCTGGTGGCCTCCTTCCTAGTGACGTAATAACCAAATTAAATGCTCTCTCTGATTGAAAATAGTTCCATTATTCACTCTAGCATGTTCTGACCTGAAACTAGACATTCAACATATGTGGATAGAACCCAAAGAGATTTTTTATAGTATTTGGAGCTTTTACTTGTGTAAACCAATCTTTGGCAAGGTGCCAGTCGAATATATATTTCATTGGTGATTTAGGATTGTGGGAAATGTGAGTGATTTTGCTGCTTAACCTCTACAATATAAACATTGTTTTCTCCCTTATTTAGATTGTCTAATTGGTTAGTTTCACTTCATCAATTGAGAGGATTCTTTTAGCCTTATACTGTTATACATGACTCTGCTCAACATCTAATTATTTTCTTCTATTTTTCAAGTTCATAAACATCTAACGAATAAGACCTAAAAATAGTTTTTGATGACCATGTATAATGACTCTGCTTTCAGAGAGAAGTAATTCAAAAGCATAATTGGTGGAAGAGTATAAAAGGCTCCACGAAGATGAAGTCCTCTCTTTACGAAAACAACAATATAGTAATTTCAGAAATTTTCCATTTCTAACTTGTTTAGAGGGTCATGTGGTCTGCACTGCTTTCTTAGTTCTTCTATTCTCAATAATAATGTTGAGCAAGAGAGGTTATCTGATACGTGTGCTAGGAAGTGAGTATATCCAGTTTGTTCTTTAAATGTTGAATGTGTATCTATAGCTTGAAATGGGATTCACATTGCTAAATTGTTCGAAATCTAGGTTCACTTCACACTTGAGGAAAGTGAGATGGTTAGAGAAACAATGTTGGTTTCTTGATAACATTAGCTCAATTACCAGCGAAGAGGATTTAGCATGATTTTCGATTTCTTTAGACTTATTTTACTCTGGTGATTTAGTAACGGTTGATATTGTATGTTAAACCCAAACCAACGTAATTGGTGACTGGAAATCTCCCCCTAATTCTTCTTCTCTATTCCACGATTCCAATTGCGTGTATCTATTGAAGAAACAATGCAGGTTGGATAGTGATGTGGTGAATCTGGACGCGACCACACCTCGAACGTTCGACACTGCTTATTATACAAATCTTGGAAAGAGGATGGGGCTGCTGTCGACCGACTAGTTGCCGTACTCCGACGAGCGGACATCGACCGTGGTTAGTATAATGGCATCTCAGCCGGAGATCTTCTTCAATTAGTTCGCGGGGTCGATGGTGAAGTTGGGCAACGCCAATGTTCTTGTCGTGAAGAAGCAGGGTGAAATCAGATTGAACTGCAACTATCACAATGATTGAATGCCTTAATTTGGATGTATTTTGGTTGTATCTTCTTTTTGATTCTTCTTCACTGGAAATTGGGTACATGATCTTTTATTCATTTGCTTATGGTTGATATTATGGCTTTCTTACTTTTAACCGATGAGTGGGGAAGGTCTTGTGTGAGACTGTCTTTTTCGTCTCATGGAATAATAATCATGAGATCTCGTGATCCAGGGACAGGGTGTTGTAGTTTTGTAGCGATGAGAGTGAGAAGGCTCTTCTGAAGCAAGGATAAATTTATCGGATTATGCGAAAGTGTAAGCAAGGTGAATCCGAATGTATGACTCAAATCTCAAATTTCTATCTTGTTATAATTAGAAATTAAAAGATATTTAATGTTTGGCAAAAGTGTTAATAATGTGCATAAAGTGTTAAAGACATTCAGCAAGTTTGGACTTATGGAGTAGCCCTAAACCTCATCTATCTGCTTTTAATGTGGGTTAAAATCCACGTTTAATGAAAGTTTTGGGGCTTCTTGACTTGACTTGAGCATGCGTGTCGTAATTATAATCTATCTGGAGTAATATACTATTGACTATGCGAATCTATGATATTTTATTTGTTTATTTATTTTTCATAAAAATCACAAAATTTTATTTATTATTATTATTATTTTGTGGGAAGTGTGTAGATCCTTTTGAACGGTTAAAGTGAGGACAATGAGGATATGACACGCGTGAAGAGTTAAATATTGAGTTGACAAAGATGTAATGAAAAATCAGAATCAATAGTACTCCATTTAATAAATTTCAAAGCATTAAAATATGTTAGGTAATACGCACTATGCTTTGGGTGCAAGCAAAGAACAATTGGGTTTGTTTCATGTTGGACCCCACCACAACTAGACATTGTTTCTACTGAATTAAGAACATTATTTTGAATAACGCGGTAAACTTGTAGAACATTATTTTGAATAACGCGGTAAACTTGTCGGGTGAGGCTTGTGTGTGATTTTAGAATTTAGTATTATATTATGGATAAGTGTACATTATTTTATTGGGTAAATTATCAAAACTCCTTTGAGGTTTGTCCAAACTAATAAATAAATCCCGTAGTTTGAAAAATTACCAATTACCCTCTTTAACTTGTTTTTTATTTGAATATTAATAAAAATACACTTTTTCTTAAAATAAAGAAGGATGAAAATGACATTAAGACCCATATATTAAATATTGTATTTTTTAATTTTACTTTTTTAAAAAAAAATATTTTTTAAAGGGGGGTAATTGGTAATTTTTCAAACCACGGGGTTTATTTGGTAATTTGGACAAACCTCGAGGGGGATTTTGATAATTTACCCTATTTTTTTCTAAAGGGTATACACTTTAATTAATAAGGGTACACCATTTTGTTCTAAAGGGTATACATTTTTTATTAATATTTTTTTATTTTTTTCAGAAAATAAAGGGTACACATCTTTATACTAAAGTGTATACAATTTAACACAAAATTCTAAAGGCACACGTTCCTTTGGGTTCTATAGGTTGGCATGGCACCGGGCGCACGCAAGTTTTTGCCAAACTTGTCAACCTTTATTTTATGGGATACTTACTATCAGAATATGTATTTACTGCTAGGTGTAAATTCAAAATTTAATCATTATGAGATAAAAAGTTACAAAAGATAATGCCCTTCTTGCCACAGTAAATTCAAAATTTAATCATTATGAGATAAAAAGTTACAAAAGATAATGCCCTTCTTGCCGCAGTAAATTCAAAATTTAATCATTATGAGATAAAAAGTTACAAAAGATAATGCCCATTCTTGCCCCCAATTGCATACATGTTTACCAAAATTAAATTTATAAATCTCTTAATTAGTGGGATTTGTTCCCTTATCCAAGCTATTTTTTAGGAAACAAAATATATTTATAAAAAATCAATTTTGCTGCATAATAATTTAACGTATTTATCCTAAATTCACGTATTTAATTCAAAATTTAATACTCCCTCCGTCTCAAACTCGTTGTCTTACTTTTTATTTTTATCCGTCCCAAACTAATTGTCTTATTCTAAAAAAGAAAAATTCACATCAACCAACAGCCCCAAAAGTTTATCTTAATTTCAAAAATATCACTCTCACCTAACACACATAACATACTTTATAATTTATTTATTACCTAAAAATACTACAATACCCCTAAAAAGTCAATAAAGTTAGTCAAAAAGCAAATTTCTTAAACTCCGTGTCTACAGTAACTAAGACAACGAGTTTGGGACGGATGGAGTAGTATTAAGCTATTAAATAATTGAAAAATGATAGTGTTTAAATGTATATTAATTATATTTGCACAATAAATGTATAAATTTGCACTATACAGTTAAATTGTTGCACAACATATAATTATATTATTGCACAACAATATTGCATAATTTAATATCATGAGAATTCATTTCTTATAAATTTACGCATCATTATAATTAGATTTCTGCACAATACGTCTTATATTGTTGCACAATATATTTTTGAAAGTATAATTAGTTTGCTGCACGATATGGTTATATTGTTGCACGACAAGGTCATATTACAGCACAATTAATGTATATTTTTGCACAACCTATTTTGGGTAGGTTTTCATCCCAATTAGGGATGTCAATTTTATCCGTTGGATCGGGTTATCTACGGATACCCGGGATGATGGGTACAGGTAGGGTAGGATTTATCGGGTAACGGGTAGGGTAATACCCGAACCCGATAAAAAATTTGCGGATAAGGGTAGGGTATGTGTTCTCCTTTTATACCCGATACTATATATTATACATATTATATTTATATAATATTATATATATATATATATATTATGTTAATGCATTTTTAGTTACATTATATATTTACATTATCTAATTTCTAAATAATTATGTCCAAGTAATCTATTTATTTTTATTTTTATTATAATATTATATATCTAATTATGTATGTATATATATATATATATTCCTACTTTAAAATAATATATATATATATATATATATATTTATATTATTTAATTTTTAAATTACGCATTTACATTATTTATTTAGGTTCTAATTAATAATGTCTTATTACATTATTTAATTCCTAATTTATATTTATACTTAAAAAAACTTTTTAATTTCAATGCGGGTAGAATCGAACAAGTTTGAGAAACGGCGGATGTTCATATAATATTTTATTATTGCGGGCACCCATTTACCCGCGGGTTATCTACGTACACGACGGGTATGCTCGTACCCCACCCGATGTTCAATTTTAGGGTAATAGGGTAGGGTAAGGGTAGGGTAAATAGGGTATCGAGTAGTATGTGGATTTGTCCAATCCGTACCTTACCCTACCCGTTTATATCCTTAATCCCAATCTTCGTGTCTCGTATCGTTATCACATAAATATGTGTTGGAATTTTTTTTATTTCTTTAATTAATTTAAGGTGACGTGGTGATTTGATTGTCTTAAAGATAATTAATGATATAATAAAAAAATGGTATAATATTTAAAAAAAAGAAGATAATAAATATTTATATCTTTTTAAGTAAGATTCAAGATAAGAGATATTGATAGAGTAAATAATATTGATTGATATTGATTGAGATCTCTTTCCTTATATATTTTATTTTGTCAATATTTGATTAATTGATTAGAATATCTTTTGTAATTTTAAATATAAATACACATGATTACTCCACCATCTATTGTGGTGAGAGATACTAATTCTCATATGGTATTAGTTAGAAAAATCGATGCTACTCCCTAAATTCATTATACTCCCTTTCTGTTCTTCAGTGGCCGCATCATCTTCCTCCAACGGCGCACTCTCCTTCAACACGATGATTCATATGTTGAACAACATTCGTCTTTCTTCTTCTAATTTCATCCTTTGGCGTCTTGTGGTTGTTCCACTCCTTGAAGGGCAAGATTTGTTTGGATATATTGATGGCTCTATCCCCGCCCCATCACCGACGCTCACGGATACTGCCAGTGTTGCTACGGTTAATCCCGAATTCACCACATGGAAGAAACAAGATCAAAGAATAGTAAGTCTTCTTCACGCTTCTCTCACTGAGGAGGCTATGGCGGAGGTCTTAAACTGTGATACCTCACGCCAAATCTGAAAAACTTTGGAAACAGCCTATGGTTGTGATTCAAAGCAACGTGAAATATCTCTTCATGACCAATTACTTCATTTGAAGAAAGGTTCATCATCTGTTCACGAATTTTCAAAGAATTTCAGGGTACTTTGTGATCAACTTGCAGCAATGGGTCGTCCCGTTGATAACCTTGATAAATTGCACTGGTTCTTACGTGGATTGGGTTCCACATTCACAAGCTTTGCAGCCTCTCAATTGGCCATGCGTCCTCTTCCTAATTCTCTGACATGCTATCTTCTGTCGTAGCTTTCGAGATGTATCTCTTCGTAGTTGATGAAGCACCTTCTCAGGCTGCCTTCTACTCTACTACTGCTTGCCAACAACACCCTAATCGTGGGGGTGGTGGTCGTGGCCAAAATAGCTACAGCAACCGTGGTCACTAAAATTACAATAATCGTGGAGGTGGTCGTAGTAATTACCAAAATTCCAACCGTGGCCAGCAATACTCAGGCCGTGGGGGTCGCGGACGATACCCGGTTCGTTGTCAGATTTGTGGAACTGAAGGGCATTATGCCACTTCTTGCAATCAACGATATGTTGGCTCTCAAACTTCGACGGCAAACATAGCCGAATCTTTTGCAGTAGCTTGCAATGTTGCTTCATTTTCTCCATCAGATTGGTATTTAGATACCGGTGCTTCTGCCCATATGACACCCAATGCTTCCTCCTTGGACTCCGTTGAGCCGTATTCCGGTAAACACAAAGTTATTGTTGGAAATGGTGATGAAATGTCTATATCTCATGTTGGCTCACGTCCCTTATCAAGTCATATACGTTTATTGGATGTTTTGGTTGTTCCTGGCTTGCAGAAAAATCTTGTTTCTATCAGTAAGCTTACTCGTGACTTTCCGATTGATGTTATTTTTAATAATACTTCATTTGTGATTCAGACACGAGCAAAGGACAAGCCTTGGCAAAAGGGAAGCATGAGCATGGTTTATACTCATTGGAGCATGGTCAATCTGCCTTTATTTCTACTTTACATTCAAATATACTACGAGGATCATTTGATTTGTGGCATTCTCGTTTAGGGCATGTTAATTATGACATTATTTCTTTTTTAAATAAATCTGAAAAATTGTCATTGACCTCTATTTTACGATCTCCTTTGGTTTGTGTTCCATGTCAATTGGCTAAGAGTAAGAGGTTACCTTATAGCCTAAATGATAAACGTTCTGCTCATGTTTTAGATTTGGTTCACTGTGTCTTGTGGGGGCCTGCACCAGTTTGTTCTAACTCTGATTTTCAGTATTATGTTATATTTATGGATGATTTTTCTCGTTTCACTTAGCTATATCCTTTGCGCTTAAAATTTGATTTTTTTGAGATTTTTGTGCAATTTAAGAGCTTTGTGAAAACTCAGTTTGATGCTAGAATAAAAATATTCCAGAGTGATGGAGGTACAGAATTCACGAATCATAGAATGCAACATTTCTTTGCATTGCATGGCATTCATCACACTATGTCATGTTCTCATACACCTGCTCAAAATGAGAGAGCTGAATGCAAGCACCGTCACATAACTGAAATTGGTTTAGCTATGTTATTTCATTCCTACTTACCTACAGTTTTTTGGCTTGATGCATTCAGTTGTGCTGTTTATGTTATAAATCGCCTGCCTTCTCCTTTATTTGGGGGTAAATCACCTTTTGAAATCTTGCATGGTGTATCTCCGAATTATGGGAATTTTTATCCTTTTGGTTGCTGTGTCTATCCATGTTTATGCAATTATGCGCAAAATAAGTTATCTCCACGAAGTGCTCCATGCATTTTTAGTGGATACAACAGTTTGCATAAAGGGTTTCGTTGTTTGGATATTTTTGCTTCCCGTGTATATATTACTAGGAATGCTCAATTTGATGAGTTGCATTTTCCGCTCTCTGGCAAGGCATCTACTTCCTCTCCTGCAGAGTTGGACTTTTCTATGTTTGATGAGAACTCGGGAAATGTTGTTGCTATTCCACCTCATCCTGCTCAGCCCCATGTTGATACTTCACAAGCATCCCCATCTTCTCGTCCATGTAGTTTGTGTTCTCCTACAGAGCCTTTAATTACAAAACCTCCAGCAACCCCACCACCCATCATTGATGATCCACCTCAGCCAGTTCTCACTCGTCAACATCCCATGATCACTCGTGGTCGTGCAGGTATATTCAAACCTCGACATCCTGCAAATATTACTTATTTATCATCATCTTCTTTATTGTCGGCTCTGCTTGCTATGACTGAGCCAAAGGGTTAAATCGGCGGCTAAACATCCTGGTTGGCTTGCTGCTATGAATGATGAGGTTAAAGCTCTACATTCTAATGCCACTTGGGATCTAGTTCCTCGTACTTCTGGAACTAACGTTGTGGGCTCCAAATGGGTTTTTCGAACGAAATTCCTATCTGATGGTTCTGTTGATCGTTTAAAAGCTTACTTAGTTGCTCAAGGCTTCACTCAACTTGTTGGTCTTGATTATGATCATACTTTTAGTCCAGTAGTGAAAGCGGCTACTATTCGAGTTGTTCTCTCTTTAGCAGTTCTGCATAATTGGTCTCTTCATCAGCTAGATGTCAAAAATGCTTTTTTGAATGGACAACTTTCTAAACCAATTTATATGGAGCAGCCACCTGGTTTTGTCGATCATTGATTTCCAGATTATGTCTGTCGTCTAAAGAAGGCCCTTTATGGTCTTAAGCAAGCCCCTCTCGCTTGGTTTCAGCGGTTCAGTTCATTCCTGTTACAGTTGGATTTTGTAGGAAGTAAGACAGATCCTTCTCTATTTATCTATCATCGTGGTACGGTTATCTCATATCTCCTAGTCTACGTTGATGATATCATTCTTACAGGAAGTGATTCTTCTGTTATTCAAAAGTTTCTAGCTCGCATCCATACTGAATTTGCCATAAAGGATCTTGGTCGTTTGAACTATTTTCTTGGGCTTGAAGTTCATTACACTGAAAATGGTCTTTTTCTTAGTCAGGCTAAATATGCTCGGGATATTTTAGCTCGGGCACAACTTCTGGAGTCTAAGTCTATTGCTATGCCTCTTGCAGTTGATATTCAATTTACGAGCTTTGGTGACTCTTATTCCGATCCCACGCTCTATCGTTCTCTCGTTGGGGCTTTGCAATATTTGACAATTACTCGTCCCGATCTTTCTTACACTGTTAACTCTGTTAGTCAATTTTTGCAGGTATCTACAGTTGATCATTTTCTTGCAGTTAAGCGTATACTTCGCTACATTAAAGGAATCATGTCTTTTGGTTTAACATTTTCTCAGGGCACTTCATCTGATATTCTTGGATATTCAGATGCTGATTGGGCAAGATGTATTGAAACTCGTCGATCCACCTATGGTTATTCAATCTTTTTAGGTAGAAATCTCATTTCTTGGAGTGCCAAAAAGCAACCAACTATTGCACGTTCCAGCTGTGAATCGGAGTATAGGGCTATGGCAAATGCTGCGTCTGAGCTTCTGTGACTTTCTTATTTGTTGTGTGATTTACGCATTTCTTCAAATCCTCCTATGTTATTATGTGATAATAAGAGCGCCATCTTTCTTTCTCAAAATCATGTTGCGCACAAGAGGGCCAAACACATTGATATAGACTATCACTTTGTTCGGGATCTAGTTTTCTCGAAGAAGCTCGTCACTCAATTTGTCCCTTCCCATTTACAACTTACGGACATCTTTACAAAAAGCTTGCCTCGTCCACTATATGACTTCTTTCGTTCCAAGCTTCACGTCGGGCCTAATCCCACGCTAAGCTTGAGGAGGGTTGATAGAGTAAATAATATTGATTGATATTGATTGAGATCTCTTTCCTTGTATATTTTATTTTGTCAATATTTGATTAATTGATTAGAATATCTTTTGTAATTGTAAATATAAATACACATGATTACTCCACCATCTATTGTGGTGAGAGATTCTAATTCTCATAGATATAATATGAAGAGTATCATTAATTGTTGTAGTTATTACTAATTTTATATGTACCTTGTATCTATGAGTAATATACTACTCCTAATATAATGTGTAGTTAAGAGTAATTATTCCTCATTTTATCTTTGAGACCAACATAAAGTACTAGAATATACCCTCTGCATCCTGCCTGAAGGTTAATGTTTGTCTTTTTATTTTTATTTTTATTTTTTAAATTTTTTACATATATTAAGAAATATAATATTTTAATATGTATTTTTTTTTCGATCAGAAAAATAATACTCCCTCTGTCCCACGTATTTTTACCCACTTTCCGTTTTGGGATGTCCCACGTATTTTTACTCATTCCATTTTTGGCAAAAATACATAGTATTTTATTACCTACTTTTTACAATCCCAACAACTTTAATTACTTTTTTACACTTTATTCATCATTCTCAATAACTTTATTCACTTTTTCTTTTTAAATTACTAATTTATCCCTACTTTCTCTTACATTATATATTAAAAAAATAAAACGTCTTAATCACCGTGCCCGTACAAATGGGTAAAAATACCCGGAACGGAGGGAGTATTATTAATCAAATATGAAAGGGGTAAGAGAATTACCCAACATATTTAGTACAACAGTAAAAAAAATACAAACCAATATAGATCTAGAGAAATAATCCATCTCCGAAGTCACCTGTTCAAAAGCTGTTAGAGAATGAAAGTAGGTGAACGTCTCCAATCTTCATAGCATATTAGCAAACTTGCTGAATATTTTCCAAATAGCCAACTCCATATACGTAATTTTAGTTCTTCCATCAGATCAACTTTATCTATTTTAACACTATTGAAAATAATTGCATTTCTTGTTTTCCATATTAGCCACACCAAGCATTCCCAAACACACACCAAGAATGTCTTACCTTTCATCCCACTAATAAGACTACTAAAGAGGAGAAAATTAGTAGAAGGATTCGAAGATAAGACAGTCTTTACTCCGACCCAACTTGCGCACTCCATCCAAAGACGATAAGAGAAATCACATTCGAGAAATATATGACTAACCGTTTCTGGGGCTTTCTTACAAAAAGTACAAGTTGTATTCACATTCTGTGCTATAATCCCTCTACTTTGTAACTTTGTAACTGTAGGAAGGCGATCCCACAAAACTCTACATGCATGGACTCTAATCTTAGGCAAAACAACTTTATTCCAAATAAGAGTGAAGTTCTCTTTTTCACCCCATTGTACCCCAATCTTTTGCATCCATATTTTCTTATATGCTCCTTTTGTAGTGTATTTGACTTCTGTCCCTGTTCTCCATTGCCATTTATCTTCAATATCCTGCTTCGGGGTATACCAATTAATTAGTGAAATAAGCTCATCAAGCATGTGTTGCTCCCTTTCACGTAGTTCTCGTCTCCATCTCCACTTCCATTGCCACACTCCATCAAGCCATTCTCTCATCTCCCAAACACTAGAGTCTTTGTCTAAACTAAGATGATAGAGTCTATTAAATCTGAATTTAAGTTGAATTCTAACCATGAATCATCCCAAAAAAGAGTTTTTCTTCCATTCTCTAACACCCTTTTTAAATTAGAGAAAAACCAACCTGTTTGATCATCCTCAATAGCTTTGAGAATTTCACCCCACCATCCTAATGGTTTGTGTCTCCTCTCCCTTGGGCTGCAACTTGATCCAATCCCCCTTGTTCCCCTCCATCTCGACCACAATACATGAGCCCAAAGTCTATCCCTCTCAAAATGAAACCTCCAAGCCCATTTACCTAATAAGGCTACGTTAAATGATTCCAAATCTTTAATCCCAAGACCCCCGCAAGCTTTAGGATAACACATAATTTGTTATTTAACCCAAGAAACTTGATTTATATTTTTCCCACCACCCCAAAAGAACGATCGTTGCAATTTGGCAATATCATTCAACACCACTCTAGATAGAAAACACATAGGTCGGAATAGATCAAGCACCGAATCAATGAGAGTAAGTCTTCCCCCAATTGAGATTTTCAACCGTTCCCATTTCTTCAACCTATTTTTCACCTTTTTAACCACATAATCCCAATCAGACCGTCTGCGATGGGTCACACCCTACTTTGACCCCAAGATAATCAAATGACATAGTTCCAACACTGCATCACAAGACACCAGCTGCATAATTCAACTAGCCCTCCTCAACATTTGTTCATATGATTCGGCATTTTAATATGTATTAGTTACATTTAAATAGTACTACTATTATTTTTATACTCTTAATTTTATTTTGAATTGATAACAAACGGTGTAATATTGTAAAATTTTTTAGAGATTAATTTTAAGTGTAGGTTCACATCTATTAAAAGAAAATGTAAATCTTTTAAGTGAAGACACTAAAAATGATAATATGTAAATAAAGGAAATAGTAGTATGAACTTTGTTTTCAACTATTATAATAATAATAGGGGTGTCAATTTGGTCCGGACCCGCGGGTACCCACCTGGCCCGCACGATTTGGGCCACCCCACACTCGTCTCGGACCCGTTTTGAAACGGAGCAGGTCTGTGTATTACTTCAGACCCGCGGGTACCCAATCTCGCCCCACCCCGCCCCATACTAAATATAAATATTATATATTTTATTTTTATAATCATTTAAAATTCTATACTTTACTACTAATTTTGTGATTATTACTACTATTTGAATTTTATTTTTATTTTTGTGACATAATTATTACTTGAAGCTATGGAAAATGATGAAGTGAGAGAGTTAGTATTTATGAGTGCCACATAAGTCTTAAAAAATTATAAAAAAAGAGAGCGGGCCAGGGCGGGGCGGACCCGCCCCTTTTGGGTCTGGGTCTGGATAATAGGACCCGTGCAAGTCCGGGACAGACATTTCTAAAACGGGTAGGGTCCGGGTAATTAGGTACCCATCCTAGACCCGACCCGTTTACATCCCTAAATAATACACATGATATCCATATCATTTTTTGGTTTTAAAATATTTATGTTGTTATTTTTTACCTATCTGTAAAATGATAGCAAACATAATAAATCAAGAAGCTTTTTGATTTATATTGGGTTAATAATGTTTGAGCATCTATTTCTAAGATGTTAACATGAAAATTCCCAAAAAAATTTGTTAGTTTTAAAGGATATATCGACTCACCTCCCCTAAATTTCATCACATCGGGTTCCTTACTTTTTTTATTAAGAAGCCTAAAAAAATAGATAAGTCCGTATAACTACAATTAATCTGCAAACTCGAGCCAAACTATCAATAGTATAATAATTAACACCACAAACTTTTATACGTTGGTTTAATTCAAAGCTACACCATTCTATTTAAAATACTAAAACAAAAAAACAACATATTCACGTCCGGATTTCACATTCTAAAATTTTAAATTTCGATTTTGATAATTTGTTTAAGGCAAAAAGATCCTGCGCCCTCGGGGACACGGTTCGTGTCCCCATGTGAACGCAACTCTTCCCCTCCCTATTCTATTTAAACATATGTATTGTTAGGGAGTTTAAATTGTAAAGGGGCACTAAAATTACAAAGGGACACATATCTAAATCTGTGTGCCCAAGCGCACAAGAGACTCACTCTTTATTTAATCCAAAACAAAAATACCTACTAATAAGCCCCAAATGGAAATTGAGCTAAACATAGAATTAATTAATCTAACAAGTTCTACCTAAATTCTTTCAAAGTCTCACGGATTACAGCTTCTCCAACCTTACTCTGCTATGAATTTGCAGCTCATTTTTGCTAGAGTTTTTGCCCTCCGGCAAATATGCATATACAGCTGCAAATAATGCAAAACATTGTAGCAGCTAGATTTTTTTTTAATATTTATATATCATTTTTTTAATGGAATAATTATTTTATTTTAATTTTTTTATATTTAATGGATAATATATCAAATTAAAAAAAAATTACTACTATTTTAATTTTTGTGTAAAAATAGTGCAAATTACTGGAGGTGAACTAATTTTTATGTTAAATGAGTTATATGGAGATGACCTAAAAATAATATTAAAAAATAATTATATTATATTTTAATTTTTTGTCAACTCTCGAGATGAGCTATTAATTAACTTTCAATTATTATAAAATGGAATCATCAGTTTGTGATGAATTAATAGATCACATACACTTTTGCTACCATAAATTAAAACTATTCTTCCCATAAATTTATTTAACGTTTATTTTGATATCAGATTGGTTTGGTATAACTTGTACCAAAATGATAATTACAAAGGAGTAATACAAACACATATGTACATGGTGTGTTGAAATTGTGTTAGGTTGTTAGGTAGCTACATGCATTTGTAGAAGACAATAATCCAGTAATGTTCAGAGAGTTACACTTATGTATGCACCAATTACACTGATTAGGATATGAACAATTAGGTCCATTCAATATGTATATAATTTAGAGAATAAAGTATTAAACAATATACTTAATAGATAAAATTAGTATGATTATTTTACTAAATGACATAATTCAAATTATCGAAATGCATCACATGATACTTGATGGCGATGAGACCGCGTTGTTATTCATGGATAAATTTGATCGTGTATTCTCGCCAAAATCCAAGATTGATGTTGATTAGTTAGTTGATTTCTTTGATCGTGGTGCTAAAAAGATACTTTCGGTGATTGCTGCTAATTAGCTACTTTCCATGATTGCTGCTAATTAGCTATTTTTCATTCTGCAAATAAGTTATTTTCTATGTTTACGTGGAATCAAATAAGATTAGTAGTAATTCTGTTCTTTCTATTTTCTAGCATAAATAAGATGCTTGTTCATGAAGTTGTATTGCACATTGGAAATAAGAAAACATTTTCTTGGGTTTATCCCTCTTGTCACTTAATCTGTCTTTATTATTGAGAATTAACAGGTTTTGTTGAGTAGGAAGATTCTTTATTATTGAGAATTAACAAGTTTTGTTGAGGCTTCCTTGTTGTTACTACGCTGCGCTACATCAGTTGGTATCTGGAGTTGGACTACGATCCAGCATGCCACCAAGACGTGAACCACAGCGTGGCAACACAAACCCTCAGATGCGCCAAGACATCGATCTTTTGGCGGAACAGATGCCAGCTTTGCAATCTCAATAAGAGGACATATTGGGTATTCTCAACGATCTACGAAGGCACCAACAACATCAACGAGCAGCCTTCGATTCACCAAACCCACCGCCAGTATTTGACGAGGAGGAGATGATTTCCATCAGAAATCCTTTTGCTCCACTGGAATCACATGTTGCAGATCGTGGGAACGAAGATCATCGTTGGGAGATGAGTTTTCGGTTGGACATACCAGAATTCACGGGGAGTCTAGATGGAGCCAAATTCCTTGATTGGGTTAATTATGTTGAAGAGATATTGGACTTCAAGGTTGTACTAGGTGCTCGTAGGGTGGCCTTGGTTGCCACACGATTTCATGGGCGTGCTTCGGCTTGGTGGCAACATCTTAAGAGCACTCGACACATTAGTGAAAAACCAAAAAATTCTTCTTGGATGAAACTTCGCAAGCATATGGAGCGTGAGTTTCTTCTCTTCACTTACAATTGTGTTCTTTATCAAAAGCTCCAACAATTAAGGCAAGGACTGCGATCTGTGACAGAATACTCAGAGGAATTTTATCAGTTGATTCACCGCACTAAAATTCATGAGACTGTTGATCAATTGGTTTCACGCTATATTGGGGAACTACGCCTCCAGTTTCAAGATATGCTAAATTTGTTTGCCCCAGGAACAGTTTCTGAGGCACATCAGCGTGCTATCTTGTTGGAACAATAATTTCAGCGTTGTTCCACAACAGTTACTCCTGCGTCAGGTGGACGAACTAATCTTCCGTCTTCAGCACAAGGAAACATACCGGGTGGCTGGCATTTTGGTACAACACAGCGTACCCCTACTTCTCCAACAACATTGCCAGGACCTACCCATGGTACAAAATGTTTCACTTATGGAGAAAATGGATATTATTCATCATCTTGTTCTAAACGTGGTGCCAATAGAAGTTTGTTGACAGAAGAGTCAGTGAACAAGAATACAACAACCCACCAATTTTTGATGAAGATCCATTTGACATGAGGAGTTCATTTCTGGAGATATTGGACCACTTTTTGTCATACAACATGCTTGCTTGACACCTTTTTCCGATGCAGATGGTGAGGCCCAATACCACAATATTTTTGAATCTACATGCAAAGTGAAAGGTAAAATATGTCGTTTTATCATTGATTCTGGGTCATGTGAAAATGTGATAGCGTTAGATGCTATTCAAAAATTGGAGCTTCCTACAGAATTACATCCGAAACCTTATACTTTAGCTTGGTTGCAAAAAGGAAATTTTGTGTCTGTGGATCGTCGTGTTCTTTTGCAGTTTTCCGTAGGTGGAAAATATAATGACAGTGTGTGGTGTGATGTTATTCACATGGATGCGTGTCATATTTTATTGGGTCGCCCGTGGCAATTTGATCGTGGAGAATTACATGATGGGCGCCAAAATACATATAGTTTTTTATTTTCTGATGTTCGTATTACTTTGGTTCCAGGGATTCCTCGATTGCCATCACCTCATGTGGATAATAAGCTTTTGTTGCTTTCTTATGGAGATGTTTTAAAGGCTGCATCAACCATTCCATACTTGTTACTTCTCTTGCCACATGAGACTTGTTCCAACACAAAGATCCCACCATCCATAGGCTCACTCTTTGAAGAATTTTCAGATATTTTCCTGACGAGTTACCAGATGGTTTACCCCCACTACGTCCCATACAACACCAAATTGATTTTATCACAGGATCTTCATTGCCGAACCGACCCCATTATTGCATGAGTCCCACAGAGCATGTTGAGCTACGTCGTCAAGTAGAGGAACTTCTTTGTCGTGGCCATCTTCGTGAAAGCTTAAGCCCTTGTACCATTCCCGCATTATTGATCCCAAAAAATGAGGACACTTGGCATATGTGCGTTGATAGTCGGGCTGTCAATCGCATTACAGTGCGGTAAAACTTTCCAATTCCACAACTCGATGACTTGTTTGATCAGCTAAGTGGAGCGGTTGTATTTAGCAAATTGGATTTGAAAAGTGGCTACCATCAAATTCGTATACGTCCAGGTGATGAATGGAAAACTGTGTTTAAGACACGGGAGGGGCTTTTTGAGTGGCTAGTTATGCCTTTTGGTCTCTCTAATGCATCAAGCACGTTTATACGTGTGATGAATCAAACTCTTCGTCCACTGATTGGTACTTGTGTCATTTTGATGATATATTGATTTACAGCAAATCCATTTCTGAATATTTGGCACATTTGCGGGAGTTGCTTCTCATTCTTCGTCATGAGAAATTTTATGCTAATACTTCAAAGTGTACATTTCTTACTGATGAAGTATTATTCCTTGGGTATCGAATTTTAGCTTCCGAAATTGGTGTTGATGAGGCCAAGGTGGCAGTAATTAGAGAATGGCCAATACCAAGGAGTTTTACTGACGCTAGAAGCTTTCATGGTCTTGCTTCTTTTTATCGGCGATTTATTCAATATTTCAGTTTGATTATGGCACCCATCACAGATTGTATGCAGGGGAAAAGTTTTAATTGTACGGCTCAAGCAGACATCGCATTTGCTGAAATCAAAGATAAGTTAACTAATGCACCTCTTTTAGTCTTACCTGATTTTACCATTTTATTTGAATTACATTGTGATGCATCTAATGTTGGTATTGGTGCGGTCTTGAGTCAAATGGGTCATCCTGTGGCTTATTTTAGTGAGAAGTTAACTTCTACTCGCCTCCGATATAGCACATATGATGTAGAGTTTTATGTTGTGGTTCGGTCTATACATCAGCGTGAGTTTATTTTGTATACTGACCATAAGGATCTTAAGCATTTGCATACTCAAGACTCTTTGTCTACTCATCATGCATCTTGGTCAGCATTTCTCCAACAATTCACATTTACTGTGAAACATAAATCTGGCACATCAAATAAGGCCGCGGATGCGCTCAGCCGACGCCAACTGCTTTTAACGGATATGAGATTATGTGTCGTGAGATTTGACACGTTTAAGGATTTGTATTCTTCTGATTCTTATTTCAAGAATGTCTTCACCAAAATTCAGAATGGTAAACAAACAGATTTTGTTTTGCAAGATGGGTTTATTTTTCATGGATTGCAGTTGTGTATTCCTGAATGCAGTTTGCGGTTGAGACTAATTTATGAACTTCACTCGGTAGGCCATGTGGGTCGTGATCATTTGATTGAGCTGGTGCGTCGTTCTTATTTTTGGCCAACGCTAAATCGAGATGTGACTCGCTTTGTCTCTAGGTGCCGCATTTGCCATGTTTTTAAGGGTACAGCTACAAACGCTGGTCTTTATCTCCCTCTTCATATCCCTTCTCGGCCTTGGGAAGTAATAAGTATGGATTTTATTTTGGGATTACCGTGCACTCAATGGGGATATGATTCTATCTTTGTGATCGTCGATCGTTTTTCTAAGATGGATCATTTTGTTCCTTGTAAGAAAACAACTGATGCAGTTCGTGTGTGTAACAATAAATTTTGTATTTATGATGAAATAAATACAAATTGAGTACAAAGATAATTTCAGATGGATTTAATTTGAATGATATGTAAGCAGGTTACAATCTCAATCAATCCTCTGATTCTTCTCTCGAACCAATTTGGCTTGACTTTGACTTGTTGACTTGGTGTGTTGACTTTGACTTTGTTGACTGGAGTGTATGCTGACTGTGTTGATAGCGTGTGTGTTGAGCTGGATCTTCAAACAAAACTTGTCCGAACTCGGATGTGTAGTCTTGAACATTGATCCGGAGGCATTGAACCTTTGTTCGGATTGAACGTTGACTGGAGAGATTTCCACAAAGAAAGCCGAAGAACTTCATGTAAAGAACGCTTGATCTGGGGGGCTTGGCACCTTAATCCCGGATTGGAGGCCGCTCTTGACTTGAAGTTACTTTGAAGATGATCTTGAGCATTTCTTGACTTGAAGCTTGAAGATCGATGGTCGTTCTTGACTTGAAGCTTGAAGATGCTTGAACTTATTCTTCGTTTGGAGCTTGAATATCTTGAGACTTGTTTGAAAATCTTGACTTGAAGCTTGAAGATGCTTGAACTTGTTCTTCGCTTGAAGCTTGAAGACTTGAAGACTTGAAGATTGCTTGAAGATCTTCGACTTGTTCTTTACTTGAAGCTTGAAGATTTAAAGATTGCTTGGGCTGTTCTTTGCTTGAAGCTTGAAAATTTGAAGATCATTCTTGACTTGAAGCTTTGAAGACTTGAAGATCGTTCTTAACTTGAATCTTGAAGACTTGAAGATCGTTCTTCACTTGTTCTTCGCTTGAAGATCATGAGGGAGCTTTACTCGTGTTCTCGATCTCTTCAAGAGCGTCGTCTTCGAGTGCTTGAATGTGTGTCTCCAGAATGAATGGAGGAGACCCCTTTATATAGGTGGGAGGTGAAGTCCAGGGCTATTTGGGCCTTACTCTACGAGCTTGGGCCTCCAACTTGATTGGACCATAATCGGGTCTATTTTACTTGGGCCTGATTTAATTTGTATGGGCTTGCTTGACTTAAGTTAGGCCCTATTTGAATTGGGCTTACTTGACTTGGGTCAGGCCTCATTTAATTTGTTAGGCTCAAATTAATTATCAATTATTTATTAATTTATTTTTAGGAATTAATTTATTTAAATTCCAAAATAAATTAAAATTAATATTTAATAACAAAATTCATGTGTCACCATTTGATTGGACCGTAAATTTTAATTGCTTATAGTGTGGCACAACTTTTTTTCGTGAAGTTTATATACTACATGGGCTTCCATCTTCAATTGTCTCAGATCGAGACACAAGGTTTCTTAGCCATTTTTGGCGTTCTTTGTGGCGCATGGTGCAAACTGAATTACATTTTAGCAGTGCATATCATCCACAAACTGATGGACAAATGGAGGTGGTTAATCGATCTTTGGAAAACTTGTTGCATTGCTTAGTGGGTGATAATCTTCGCTCGTGGGATATTCAGTTGTGCCAGACAGAATTTGCTCATAATATGGCTGTCAATCGGAGTACTGTGTATTGTCTATTTCATATTGTTTATGGAGTGATTCCCCGTGCTCCCGTTGATCTTCTCAATATGCCATCATGCACACGTGAGAACAAACGGGCTGTTGATTTCATTGGTGATTTACATGCTATTCATGCCTACACAGAATCACGTTTGGAGGCTGCCACATCTAAGTACAAGGCTGCAGCTGATGTGAAACATAGAAATCTAGAGTTTGAAGTGGGAGATTTTGTTTAGGCAGTTTACACAAAAGATTGGTACCCTGCACAGGAATACAACAAGTTGTCTGCAAGATAGATAGGTCCGGTTGAGATTGTGGAGAAGATTAATCCAAATGCTTATCGAGTTAAACTCCCAAGTCATCTCCGCACCTCTGATGTATTCAATGTTCGTCATTTAATCCCTTATGTTAGAGATGAACTTAACAGTGGACATGGCGACAGCGATGAGACCTCGTAAGATTTGAGGGCGAATCGTCTTCAAGACGGGGAGAATGATGGCGATGAGACCGCGTTGTTATTCATGAATAAATTTGATCGTGTATTCTCGCCAAAATCCAAGATTGCTGTTGATTAGTTGGTTGATTTCTTTGATCGTAGTGCTAATAAGATATTTTCCGTGATTGCTGCTAATTAGCTATTTTCCATTATGCAAATAAGCTATTTTTCATGTTTACGTGGAATCAAATAAGATTAGTAGTAATTCTGTTCTTTCTATTTTCTAGCATAAATAAGCTGTTTGTTCATGAAGCACATTGGAAATAAGAAAATATTTTCTTGGGTTTATCTCTCTTGTCACTTAATCTGTATTCTTTATTATTGAGAATTAACAAGTTTTGTTGAGGATTCCTTGATGTTACTACACGCAACATCAATACTTCTAATATTACATTATATATGTAAAAATATTATACTATATTATTATATCAATAAAAGAAAGACATCATATAAATCAAAATATTATAAATTTATTTATTTGAGTTTCTAAATTTTGTGAGAAGTGTAACAATTGCCACTGTAATGGAATTATGCATATACATGATTCCAACAAAATCTTTTGAAGCATATACTCCCTCCATCTCATTTTAATAGTTACGCTTCCAAAGAAAGCGTAATTATTATAATGAGATGGGGGGAGTATATGTTAAATTAGAGAGCACATTATTATTTAAAGAATATTTTTTTTATAATCTTCCAAAACACTCTTTATTTTGTCTTTTTCCTCTTATACATTTTTTTTACTCCAATCACTCATTTATCTTTTGATTATAGTATAATTTTTATGTTGTATCTTCATTCCATGCAATATACTAAATGATAAAGTATTGAAAATAATAAAAATAATAAATGCATTAAATTTTAAAGAATGTGCATGGCTCTTCAAATTTAAAAATTGAAACTCGTCATCTAAATCTAAATGTTATAATAGAGTTTGTTGGAGCTAATTTTTATAATTTTTTCTTTAAATTATATAATAATTTATTTTTGAAAAGTTTTCGGTGATGCTCTTAGACTACCCTCATTGGCAACCTGGTGCCATGGGTCGCACACAAACGACAAACAATAATAAAAAAATTGAAAATTAAATTTTAGATGCCAATCGGTTGGAGATTTTGTTCTGACACGACCCACACCACTTTATCTCCAACCCATCCAAAAACTAATCTTATAGTGACATGTGTCACATGATGATTGGTCCTTATTTATTTTTAAGATAACATTTAGATTTTCAATAATTCACATTTAAATTATTAAAAAATAATAATAATAATAATTTTTTTTTCTATAAATAGAGTATAATATTGACATACTATGAACCACAAAAAGAAAACACTCTTTTCTCTCCATCTCAAATTATATCCTCTTTCTTTTTCTTGAGTTTCTTTATTTTTTTATCATTTCTCATGGATTCAAATAATCCAAATTTCTATCCTAACTCGCAAAATTTTTCAAATTTTGATGATTTTATTAATTTTGGAAGCTACCAAAACTCTCAATATCATCAAAGCTCTCAATTTTCGCCAAATCTCAATCAAACTTCAATTTCCAAACAAGTTCAAGCATCACAAAATATTTCTCAAAATTTATTCAATAATGCTTAAGAAACAAATCTTATCCCAAAGGGCAATTGGTTGTCAAAGAAAATATTGCTCTTATGTCATCTTGGTGTTTCGTTAGTGAAGATGGAGTGCATGAAAAAAATCAAAAGGGCACTTCACTATGGAGAAAAGTTCATCAGATGTTTCATGAAACTCGAGCAGAAAATCCTTAAGATATGTTGAAAGGTCGCTTCAAACGAATCAATGAAAGTGCAAACAAGTGGATTGCAGCTTGCAAGGAAACACATACTCAAAAAAAGAGCGGAATGAGCCAGAAAGATATCGAGAAAGAAGCTCATATAATTTATGAAGCAAATGGTACTAAGTTTACTGATTTAATTGTATTTAATGAAGTTATATGTAAACATCCAAAATGGGAGCTGAAATTAGATCATGACTCAACACGTTTCCGACCTGAAGATGAGGAGGACAATGACGAAAGTGGTGGAAGTTCCAAAAGTGCCAAAACAAGTGAAGATTGGGAGTATTCTGTTCCTAAAAATCATGAGACTCCGAGTAGTGGATGTTCGACCATTGCTCGTCCTAGTAGTAGAGATAAGGCAAAAAAAAGAAAAATATAAGGCCTCACAATCTTTTGCTACAAATGAAGTTGCTGCTGAAATTCATGCATTGAGGCTCACTAGAGACAATGAAGTTGAAGTAATAAAAAATTTGAAAAAATAAAAAATAGAATTGGAACAACAGAAGTTACAGAGGAATCAAATGAGGATGAAAGAACTTATGCTGAATACATTGCTTGCTAAAGATCACTTATCACCAGAAGATGAAGAAATGAAACGCAAATTAATGGCAATTGTATTTGGACAGTAAATCTATCTTATTATCATGTATTTTAAGTATCACATTTTAATTAATATCTTTTAATTTAAATGTATTTTAATCCTTTTAATTAATTTCATGTACTTTTAATCAATGAAATGAGTTGTCAATTTTTGTCTTTCATTTGTCTCTTTTCTTACTTTATTCACATGCAATTGTCATTTTTATATTTCACTTGTCATATCTCATACTTTATTCATGTGGGTTGTTCAAATTGATTGTTCAAATGCCACTATTCACCCTGCAGTGATAGGCACATGCATGGTCGTGACAAAAAGATAGCTTTCACATTCTATCTTTGAATTATTTTTCTATCACTACACCAAAAACGCTGATAGACATCACCAAATAGACATCGATTTACCATAAAACCGATGTCTTTTCATGTAAAACTGATGTCTTTTCCTAAACTGATGTCTATAAGTGTGCGAAAACGCTGATAGATATCGGTTTTCAAAGAAAATGCGCTGATAGACATCGGTTTTTTTATTAACCGATGTCTTTAAAGCGATGTCTATTCGGAATTAAAAAAAATACATTGATAGACATCGGTTTTTAATAACCGATGTCTTTTCTTGCGATGTCTATTCACACCTCTAAATAAAATCCGCTAATAGACATCGATTTTGAAAACTGATGTCTCTTTTCCGATGTCTTTTTAAATTAAAAATTAAAAATTTTTAACGAAATTCGAACTTGACTTTCCAGACTTGCATTCCCTAGGCTTAGCCAATAATGCCAATTTACTTTTATTACATTTGTTGGAAAAAATAATATTAACTTAAAAAAACAAACCCTAAAAACTCTTTCCCCCCAACTCATTTCATTATCCCCTAGACACTTAGAAAAATTTAGGGATTCCCAACCCAAGTCTTCCCTCCCTCTTGAAACCGCGATTCCACCAGCAAGAAGCAGAGCCGCCGTTGTCATTAAGGGATTCCCACGAGGCCACAACCCGCCATCATCGCCGTTCGGGTGGCAGAGCCACCGTCATCGTTCGGGTGGCAGAAAGATCCGCCGTCATTTGGGTGGCAAAAAAAAGGGGCGAAGGTAAGCCTATTATGAACCTTGAGCCCTAATTCAGCCACCGCTCGTGCCTACAACACTTGCCTCCTACTCCGTCGCCCACCTCGCCATCTGCTCCTACCCGCCGCCCGTTCCGCCATCTGGTCTCCGCTACCGCTAGAAGCCTCTATTTGTGCCTTCTCACTCGTCGTTCCTCTAGCTTCTGCACCTCTTCATTCCTTCCATGGAGAAGTTCTCCGATGTTCATAGGTAAGAAGAAAATCTCAAGCTACTGTGGTTTTGTTAAAGAGGATTTTGGGTTTACTCGTCAATTATTTTTGTTGATTTCTTTTGATAATTCATTTCGAGCAGGGATGCTTCCCTTTGCCTTTGATATTCTTTTGGGTAAGTTCCTATAAGACCAACTCTTTGAAAGTACTAATCTCGCTGCTACATAATGAAAGTACTGTTTCTAGTTTGGTGTTTTCTCTTTAAGAGGGCCATTTTTATCCTTCTTAAGTATGCTCAAATAGTCATATGAAAACTAGTTGCATATGGTAATTGGAAAATATTTGTCATGTTATGTGTGATATTTTTTCTTAATTTATTGATTATGCATTACTTATTTGTACATTCATCACTACTTTTTTTTATGATGAATAGAGTTTTAAAGCCTGAATCACCGTTAACTTGATAACAAAGCTCTATCACCATATTTTACCTGCAGGCCCTGTTTTTGGAGATGCCAATATCATGGTTATATCATCAAGCTTTACATTATCAATTAGTTAGTCATATTTGCCTCCATTTCCATCCTGCAATCTTGACTAGCACAAATTATGGAGTCTCTTTTAATTTCACACTTATATAAAGCTAGCACTATTTTTGGTCACATGTTGCTTGAGTGCTTGAACTCCAAACACTTAATCAGATTCATATGTTTGGAGATTTTTCTATTATACGTTCTTGAGACTCCGGTGAACTTATTTATGCAGATGATGGTAATTGGTACTTTGTTGTTTGAACCCATTAATCTGTAAGAGGCAGTACTGTTAATATCATCGAAGTATATTTATTTCTCTTTATTAGAAGAAAGTACAGATTGATATGTAGAAGACCGGCGTGGCTTATTTTTAATGGACTTAAGTATATTTGTTTCTCTTTATTTGTGGTTTTATTAGCAGGATTATTAGTGTATATTGTCTAGTCTATGTCACTCTTTATTCATCCTAATATGATCTTAAATTTATAGAAAGATGACCTCAGATAAGTGGTTGATTATTTACGAGCAGATGGGAATGTTTCTTTAATTGGTTTGTGGGGGTTTATGGTTTAGGGTTGACTGTGACACCCGACAAGCTTCTCTTGGAATGCTCCACTTTTGACAAAACCGACAAGATTCTACTAATAAACAAACATCTTTCTATGATAATCCATTTCTTTAATCATATTCCGTTGAATCCAAGGTTCAATTGTTGTACTGTAATTGTTGATTAAGGCAATAATATTGTGTTTCTTTTGTTTTCAAATTTAATATATCTAATTAACTTTGCAGAATGCCTGGTCTCTCTTTTCAAATTTACATCAGTAATGTTTATAGAGTCTGTTTCTATAATTATCATTTGGTAAAATCATCATTAATGCTCTTCTAATCTAATGTTAATTTATTTGCTGACTTGTTGCAGGTTCCACATATAGTTACTGGGAATTACCTTCTCGAACTTATATACAGGTTCGGGCATGTTTTATTGCTCTTATTAAATCTTAATTACAATGGTTATATTTTGACCTTTTGTTTCAATTACATTAGTCAGCATAGTTAACTTGGGTTGAATATGCTTATGGGTGCACTAATGTAGTTGAAAGTAAAATTTTTAGTATATTCTTGTCATCTTTAGAAATTAAGACTCTTGATGCAAATTAGGTTAGCAATGGTGTCACACTCACGTGGCTATCTTTAAATTAAAGTAAAAGATAATTCCTATTGTCTTATATAAACTTGATCATATAATAGCTTCTTAATTCACTAAAAATTGATATTACGAATGGTGGGTGGTGGTCCTGTGGCACCTTTGATCAAGAGATCAAGTACTTTATAATTGAACTCTTTTGGGATGATTAAAGAATACTATTCAACTTAGTTAATGGTTGACCTTGCCAAGAAAATTGAACTGATGCAAACTATTGGTTCTCATATATTGTACTTTTTTATTTATTTATTATATACTTGCAAATATTGTTGTCATAAATCTATGACTAGAAAGTTTCTTCATGCATTGCAATACTTGTGGATTGTGATCATGTTATTGTGTAGACGTTTTTAATTATATTACATGGCATGACTGATTTGAATTTTTTTACGTATATTTTTAATTTAATCATGGACTCATTCTTTTCTGTAAAAAAAAGAAAAAACGAAGATCTGCATTAGGAAGCAATCCATAATGGAACCTTAGTTGACATTACATAGCAGAATTAGATTGACTAATAACTATATATACTCCATTTCTTTATTATTTCGTACATTTCCTTCAAAGAATTAATTTTTGTATTTTAAGTTTGTTTATCTGATGTTTAGCAGCATTCACTTTTATGGCTTTTATGGAGAGAGAATCAGAGGAAGTTTGAAAGACATGATCTGGAATTCAATCTAAGTAAGCACTTCATGCCATATCATTAAGTGCTAAATTTTTTTCTATCTCAGGTAATTGCAGTGGGACGTCAAGAAGATAAAGATATTATATAATGCAAAACAAGAAGATAAAATAATTATATAAGATAAGGAAATACTCAATTTATTGTGTTTCGATGACTTAGCTTATAAATTTAGGTTTTTCTTTTAATGTAAAATTAAAAAATAGATTTAATTAGTTAGGATATTCTTGTACTTTTAAATTTAACATTTGAGTTATGTGTATTTGTAATTAAATATTTGAATTTGTAAAAAATTCGTAAGTTTTGAGTTATATAGTATAATTGTTTTTAATCTTATTTTAATAATAATATAAATTTATGTATAAAATTAAATATAAAATTATAAAAGACATCAAGTAAAAATCGATGTCTATTAGTATGAAATTGATGTCTATGCTAGGAAAGACATCGGTAGAAAAACGATGTGTTTTGATGCAAAACCGATGCCTTCTCTTAAAAAGACATCGGTGGAAAAATAATGTCAAATAGGTGCCAACCGATATCTTTTAGTGGATAGACATCGGTTAATAACCAATGTCCAATGTGTGCCAACTAATGTCTTTTCTAGGAAAGACATCGGTGAATAAACGATGTCTTATATGTGCCAATTGATGTCTTTCAATGGAAAGACATCGGTGGATAACCGATGTCAAAGGATGCAACCGATGTCTATACAAGAGAAAAGACATCGGCTAAAAACCGATGTCTATCAGTGCCTACTTTAGACATCGGGAGCTTCAACATCGGCTGCTTGGTGAAATAGACATCGATTTTTAACAGATGTCTATCAGCGTTTTTGGTATAGCGTATATTAATTTCATGTAATTTTAATCAATAAAATGAGTTGTCAACTTTTGTCTTTTATTTGTCACTTTTTTTTACTTTAATCACATGCAATTGTCACTTTTATATTCAATTATCATATTTCATACTTTATTCACATGGATTGTTCAAAGTGGTTGTTCAAATGTCATTATTCAACCTGCAGTAATAACTTTAGGCACATGCATGCTCATGACAAAAAGATAGCTTTCACATGCTATCTTTGAATTATTTTTCTATATATACTTGTTGAAATTGTTCATAAATTACACACAATTTTTTCTCCTCAATTGCAAAAATGTCATTCAATGAAAATCCATATGTAGATTCAGATTCAAGTTCTGGTTCTATTAATTTTTCAGAATTTGATGAATGGAAAAATCGAGTTGTTCAAAGCAATCATCAAATTGATAAGATAATTGAGGATGTGATCTTAAACAATCCTAATATGATTGTGGAAAATCACATTCCTAGAGCTAGACGATGATATATTGATAGAAAACGTGAACTTGGCGAGGAGCGTTTGATGAATGACTATTTTATCAACAGACCAAACTATCCTCCTGAAGTTTTTTAACACAGGTTTCGCATGCAAAAATTATAGTTTCTTCGTATAGTGGAGGCTGTTGCTTCCAATGATGAATATTTCAATAAAGACTTGATGCCACAAGTAGACAAGGGATTTCAACATTACAAAAATGTACTGGAGCTATGAGGGTGTTGGCATAGGTACATCAACTGATGTTGTTGATGAATACTTGCGAATGAGTGCAACTGTGGCAAGGGAAGCTCTCATAAAATTTGTAGATAATGTTATTTCTTGTTTCGGTGATGAGTATCTTAGAAGACCTAATGAACAAGATTTGTCTAGATTACTCTACGTCGGGGAACAACATGGATTCCCAGGCATGATAGGCAGTATTGATTGCATGCATTGGGAATGGAAAAATTGTCCAACTGCATGGGCTGGACAATATGCAGGAAGAAGTGGGAAGCCAACAATCATTTTAGAAGCTGTTGCATCATATGACTTATGGATATGTCATGCATTTTTTGGAACACCAGGTATGTGCAATGATATTAATGTACTCCATCGTTCTCCAGTTTTTAATGATGTGTTAGAGGGTCGAGCACCAAGAGTTAATTATGTTGTGAATGGCCACGAATTTGATAGAGCATATTATCTTACTGATGGTATATATCTTTCATGGGCTATATTTGTTAAGTCAATTTCTGCTCCACAACTCCAAAAACATAAGTTGTTTGTTCAACACCAAGAGGCTGTGAGAAAAGATGTAGAGTGCGCATTTGAAGTTCTAAAAGCTCGTTTCACATTTCTTAGACGCCCATGCCTTGTTTGGGATAAACTTCAGATGGGTAAAATTATGATGGCTTGTATCATCATGCACAATATGATTGTAGAGGATGAGCGACATACATATCAAAACTATTATGATACCAGCGAATTTATTAGGGATAGACCTCTAAACCGACAAGAAAGCACAAGTGGAGTACATGATATAGATGATCACAATTACCATACTCTACCATACGCATTGCAAGCTCGTCCACTTATATGACTAATAGGACACAACTTCGCAATAGAGAAGCTCATAATGCTCTTAAGAATGACTTGATTGAGCATATATGACAAAAATTTGGTAATGGCAATTGATTGTAATGATTTGTACCTTTTATTTTTATGATTTTATAATTCATGTAATTTTTTTTTGGGTCAATTACTATTAGGTACATTCATAACAACACAATTACTAATAGATATATTAGGTTAATAGTAATGAGTAATATCCTTCTTGCCCTTATTTTAATTGTGTTAAAAATAATTTAATAGAATAAGATATTTAATGTAATATTAAATCCCATGATTTTCTCCATAAAAATATGTTGAAGTTTACTGCAATCTGTTTGTTGATTGAAAGTCCGATGATATTCCTTTATCCTTATTTGTGTTCAGAAATTCATATATGTGAGTGTTCAAATATCTGTATTCAAATTTTAATAATTAATTTTTCCTCACTCAAATCGTTCAAAATTAATTTTCTCTCACCCAAACTGTTCAAAAAGATTTTAAATTGTGTTCAAAATTTTACATATGTGGTGTTCAGGATATTTGTGTTCAGAATTTAATAATAAACTTCTCTCACTCACATCGTTCAAAAAGATAAAAGACTTTGATTTACGTGATTAAGAACTCTCACTTGTGTTCAGAAATGCATATATATGGTGTTCAGGATATTTGTGTTCAAACAAGACAACAGGCAAAAGAACAAGATCACAATTTTCAGAGTTAAGGTGTCCACCCCAATTAATATGGAGCCATTAATTAATCCAAATTATTAATATATATATATATATATATATATATATATATATATATATATATATATTCACGCACCATAGAATAAGAGAGAAGGGGTAAAAATTGTTAGGAGAAAGAGAATAGAGTAGTAGTGAAAGACATGATTCAGCAAAAATGATGAATAAATTGATGATGTTGGAAGGCTGAGAGGGGAGTTGGGGGTGATTACAGTGTAATTGAAGAGGAAAAAGGAAATCTCCGATGATTACGGATGAGCACGTATAAGATTATATTTTATCTATAGAAGGATATATTTGGTATCTCACGCTAATATATTGTACTTATTAGTAATATTTTCACTACAATGTATCTCTTAGTAATATTAAAGTATATTTTGTATCATGGAGTAATAAATTCTTTTTTTTTTGTATCTCAATTATGTAATTTTTATATGATTATTGCAATTTTAATATTGTTATTTTTTGTGTTTTCAAGAGAATTTTTTTACTATAATTACGGAATTAAATATTTTTTAATATACTAAAAGATTATTTTAATTTTTAATATAATTATTAAAAATCTCAAAATGATAATAAATAATTTAATTATAATTATTGTGTGTATATATATATATATATATATGTATATATATATATATATATATATATATATATATATATATATATATATATATATATATATATATATGTATGAGAGAGAAAAATGAATATTTTATTAAAAGGTAGGTTGAGTTGGATTATTGATGGAGTATAAAAAAGTTGAAGTTGGATTAGGTTGTATATGTGGATGAGAGATAAATGAATATTATATTATTGGATTGGGTTGTTGTGGGTTGTGAATGGAGTTAGTCTTATGCCACATTAGTTGTAAATTAATTTGCTGGAAAATAGTGTTGAGATGTAATTGCAAAAAATTTGAAAAGAATAAATCATGACTTAACAGCTAAAAATGTAAATAATGATATTGAATTTATATACACTTTACAGACGAACAAAGTACAAACAACCCCAAATTATACACTAATAAACAGGAAATATACAAAAAATAATAATAATACTACTACTACAAAACAGACACTGGCGAGGATGAACCAGCTTCAAGATCAGCGTCCCCTTCACCATCACAAGCCGATGACCATGTACTTACCTTCTCATAGAACGACGACGATCCATACGAATGCGGAGCATCGGAGACGGAGCTGGCACGGCCCTCGTCGACCTTCCTGCTTTCGTATGCATCGGGTTGCACCAATTCCGGAAGTGGTGCTTCCCCGTCCAAGTATCTCACCACCTGCCTCACGGTCGGCCTCTTCCAAGGGGCGTTCTCGGAGCACAACAGCCCGAGTTTGATGACGACGACAACCTCGATCTCATCAAACTCCCCCTTCAATCTTGGATCAACAACTTCCAATATTGACCCTTGTTTCCACTTATCCCACACCCAATCCACTAGTACCAGTTCTTCAGGCATTGCTTTGGCCTCAATTGGCCTTCTGCCACACACAACTTCTAACAAAAGTGCACCAAATGCAAACATGTCTGAACTGGTGGTAGGCTTCCCTGTTCTAGTAAGTTCAGGGGCTAAGTACCCCAATGTGCCCACCACTTTTGTGGTGGTCGGGCTTGCATTGCGTTCATAAAGCTTTGCAAGCCCGAAATCTCCGAGCCTTCCATTCATCTCCGAGTCTAGCAACACATTGGCTGCTTTGATATCCCTGTGGATCACAGTTTGTTCCCATTCATCATGCAAATAGAGAAGTGCAGAAGCTACACCTTTGATGATGTTGAGCCTCTGATCCCAGGATAAGACAACTTCCGGCTCGTCGTATATGTACTTGTCTAGGCTTCCATTAGGCATGAAATCATAAACAAGCAACAAATCACCTTTGCGTCGACACCACCCCTGTAATAAGACCAGGTTCCTATGCCTAAGGCGACCAATGCTTGCGATCTCCATCACAAACTCACGCAAACCCTGCTTAGATTCGTGGCTTATTCGCTTAACCGCGACTTGCGTGTTGGAACCAGGCAATGTCCCTTTATAAACTCTACCAAATCCACCAAATCCAAGGATCTCCTTGTCTCTAAAACCTTTAGTTGCTTTCTTGAGTTCTTCGTAGGAAAACCGGCGTGGCCCTACATCTCTCTCCCAAGATTCAACCACATCCCTATTCTTAATCCTTTTGACTACATAATATGACATCCCTAATGCAAGAATCAAGAAAACAACAGCTGCAAGAGATGCACCTAGTACTAAGGACAGACGAAAATGCTTCGGACCAGGAATCGAAGGCAACGAAGACACATCCAAGGGTTTAGAAGGCCCATTGATGTTGAAACTCCATCCAGAGATATAATGTGAGCTAGCAAGTTTGCCTGTTGAAGCAGAGAATCCCACATACATATAATCCAAGAAAATAGGGGAAAGATCCACAGGTAATGAAAGGATTGCATCATTTGGTTTTGATGGAGAGAGTGAAAGTGTTACATCCAATCTCCCCTTAATTGAATCATAATCAATCCAAGCATGAATCATCTTGCCACTATGGAGATCGAGTTCCTCCTTTCTTGAACTACCTAAATTAATACAGCTAGCATCTACAGAAACATTTGAAATCAAACTGTTGATATCAATCCCAACATGGTTATCGTTGATATCCCCAAATGCATAATCCCTAACTGTGTCAAATTCAACAGCAAGTATATGGTTGGAAAAATTCCCAATATCTTCATCATTCATAAGCCCTAAATACTGACTCGGAAAAGCACCACTCATCTCTTTGGATTTAGCTACAGTGAAAGCAAATCCATGGCCACCCAATTTCGAATACTCAGGAACAATTCCAAAAGCGAAAGATGTAGAGAAGGAAAAAGCGCGATTACCATTTGTGGAATTCTTGAACTGAATTGGGGATTCGTAAAAAGCGTGCCCAATTGTTCTGATGGTTTCGTCAGTGAGCCTGAGTATGCCATTCTTCTGGATCTCTGCAGCGCCATCCAGAGTTAATTCTCTGTCTGCAACTCTGAAGCCATTGAAGATGAACTCACCGCTATGAGAGGAAGCTCTGCTGGAATGGAGAAGAAGAAGAAGTGGTGGGATGAAGAAGAGTAAGAATGATTTTCGCCATTGCATAATTGAGAATTGGAATCTATATTCTCTGTGATCAGATTTTGGAAATCAGAGTTGGTGATTCGTTGCATTATATAGGTGCGATTCTTATGTTTGGATTCATTTAATTAAAAATCTGTTGACTGTTTGATTGTGATTGTGATTGTGATTTTGTGCGAGGAATTCAGGAGGAAACAGAGTAGAATGAAAAAAATAAAAATAAAAAAGGTGAAATTCACATGTGAATAATATTAACATGAAAAATCTTCTTTCTGACACAATTATCGTGTAGTGAAATTAACCTTACTTTACATTTCTCGTTTTAATATCTATCGATTCCAATTTTACAATTCTATAAAGAAAATGTTGAGGTTTAATGGGTCACGGATGGCTCTCTTATAGGAAGTATGCAACGTGCATACCCCTTACGAGGGTTATATGTGACTCATGATTATCTAAAAATATTTCCTCCTACTTGCACATAATTTTAAAAATTAACTTTAATTTAATGACATAGAAAAAGTAAGATTTATTTTTTTTTTAAAAAATTAATTGAATAAAATGTTTCAATGTGTCGCACATTAGCACTCACACCTCCTATTAAACTAATTTAATCTTCATATTTTCATCTCTGCCGCAAAACCTACTCGCCTCGGATCATGGCTACTAAGTCCAAGTTAGTCTCTCTTTAATCCATGGATGGATCTGAATTTCCATGTTTTTCACTGCATCATAGATATAAACTTTATCCTCAACTTTATATGTGATCCGATACTTGTATCGGTTATCATTTCTTTTTTGTCAATGCGTGATCTAAAGATTCTGTAAATCAAATTTTGGATAAATTTTGATGAAATGCTAGGTCTTTCGTAGTTCCTAGTGTTGTACTTTGATCGTACGTGTATGAATTTTGAGTTAAATTAAATTATTAACAAATTAACATGTTGATAAATTTTCATTGATAATGTATTAATCGATAAAATTTTAAATTATGCCTAACAAAAAATTATAATTCAAATCAGGATTTAGCGAGTAGTTTTAATTTTTTTTACTAGTTGGAATTAAAAATGAAAAATCAATAATTTTTGCACCAAATAATTTTTAGTAAGATTGCCACTGTTCATTAAAAAAATACTACTATATGATTTGTACAATGAAATTGGAGAAACACTAATTTCACACAAAATAAATAGGTAAAATTTGTTAATATATATATATATGTATATCTTTTTTTTTTTCACTAAAATATAATGATAAATTTAATGCAATATATGCACACACATGAATTTTATAGAAGTTACTAAATTTATTGACAGTACTTAGACAACGAACCCATATGAATATTTAATTTTGAGTTTGTTATGACTTATGAATAGCTAAAAGTCAACTAATTTATATTTATTTAAATGATCCATCAATACTCAAACTCCTTTTGGATTAAATATTCTTCTCTCATCATCAAGAAAAGCACTCTAAATAATTTTTTATTAATTACTTAAGGAGTTTTTGAATAATTTTTCAACTTTTGAGGATGATCAATTCTAGTCGTGTTTAAATAATAATAGCTAAAAGTGAACTTAATGGATTATAACTATCTTAAGCAAAATTTTAATAGGATTATTGACTAATATATCATTAATGACTGGTGATGATTGAAAGCTCATATAATTAATTTTAATTTTGTATTTAGTATTTATGTGATTGAAATTTAAATTATTTAAAATATAAAGTAAATGTATGATTCTCAGTTGAACATCATTTTTTTTTCTTTAATAGAATATTGCGAGGTGTCCAAATGTATAATTCTAATAGACATACAATTTATAAATAAATATTAGTAAAATATATTTACATCGACTTCTATATTAATATTTGAATGCAAACTATAAATTTGACAATTAATTTAGAATTCAATTAGGTACATCATGAACGATTAATTTGAATTAAATATTTATTAATTTTAATTATTAAATAAAATAAAATAATAATTTAAAAAAATTACTCACTGTACCTTTAAAATAAAGAGAAATTGATATCTTTAAAATTAACATTCAAAATGCTAAAATAAAAAATTGAGGTGGACGATGTAGTAATGTTATTTAGTAACAGAGAAAGAAAAGTATTCATGAATATAGCTCACAATTGGGAATACACTAATTATCCATACATAACTCCCGTCTATAATCCATTATGTCTAATTCTAATAAATAATTAATTTTTATAAATTATAAATGCATGTCCCTCAATTAATTCATTTAGAAAACACCTCCTCACCAAAAAACCCATCTTTAACTTGCGTACTAATAACCCACCCACAAAATGATGGTCTGTGGGTCAATTAAACTCATTATTTTTGTATGTGAGAGTTTTAAAGTTAAATTGATGATATTTTGTCTTAAATTGTGATATTGAAGATCAAAGCAAGAGGAGCAACATTTGTTATTTATTTATTTATTTTTAATTATTATCAATTTTCATTAAAATATTATACCAACTATTTATTATCACTTTTTATTTATACTACAAATTAATTATTAATAAAATAATTTACTGAATGGTTATTACTTTATATAAATCATGTATCACCTTCTTTCAAATATTATAATTTCTTATCTGTCTCTTGGGATGAGTCCCATAACACTATATCACCCAAATATTTCTAGGGAAAAAAAAAAGCTTTTGCACATTTCAATTAAACATCTTTACCTACCACTCCATCACTTATTCCATGGTGTTTCATTTCCCATTTCATTTTTAAATTGATGACAAATAATCAAATTCATTTCCTTTATTGCGCCATGTATTCTAAAGATTAATTATTCTTTTTAGGATTTAATATTTTAAAAAGATATATAGTATATATTTTGAAACATTAAATGAAACAATATCACTTCAGAATAGGGAATCCGAATCTGTCTTTCACAAAATACTTGGCTAGAAATTAAATACTCAAGTAAAGATGTCATAATATGATCAATAACGGTGTCACTCAACACAAATTGCAGGGTAACATGAATCAATGAATGACACAATTTTTAAGCACAACATTTATTTTGCAACTCTTACAAATGTATACATTTATAGACTCATTTTCAAACCAAAACATAGGCCATTTGGAGGCCTTTTAAACAGCTTATTACAATCAATATGTGCAGCTCCCATCATCACTTCTTGCAGTTGGATCGAAGTTCTTCGCGTTCCGGTCAGTGCAACCCTCAGGCACCGGAACGACGACTTGCTGAGCTGCTTTGCCTGCAAGACAACGCAACACGAATGAGTCGAGCAGAACAGAGTATTATATGGAACAGGGGAAGCATGGTTGGTTATTACCATAGTATGTTCCTCTTTCCATAGCATCCCTATTGGCATCTCCGAGTGCAGCATCTTTCTAGTATTTATCGGCCAACTGCACCCTCTTCACGTTCTCCTGTTCCTCCTCAAGCATGTGCCCGTATTCTAGAAGCTTCTCCAGTGTCATCTTAGGTTGCTCGAATTTTGGTGGCCCCTTCCTCGAGTTCACTAGCCTACTTCCTATGTTCTCTACTCCTACTTCTGCCACCAATTCCGAACTTCGCCGTCGTAAACTCTTGACCTCAACGCACCGAAGAAATCTACCAACAACGTGTAGACTCGTCATCATTTATTAGCTTAAACTTTTAAACGAGATAGTCATTTTAGTTGACATGACAGCTAAGACTTTGCTTTATGGACAAATTTACCATTTTAACCTTAATATGCCTAATGTTCCAACTATTGATGAATAACACATACTCCCTTCGTCCATATTATCTCTCCTTATAAAATACAGATGTACAATAAGCAGTGGTGCAATCTTAAATTGGACAAAAGGAGTATATAAAACCATTTTCCCCTCTTCAAAAGAAAATGGTTTTGAAATGTAATTAAACTATAGAGGGTAATACAGGAACCATCCAATTAATGTTAGTAATTTCGTCTCTATAAGCTTAAGCTTTTAGACAGACGTATATCTTACCGATGGATTGGCCTTTGAAGGTGTCGACGAGCTTGACAACGTGTTCGTCGGGGACGTTGTCAGTGCGGAAAATACCCTTACAGACGCCGATGCGATCCTCACGAGTGGGTGCCCAGTAGAACTTCTCCATACGACCGTCGCGAATGAGGGGGCATAGAGGGTGGAGAAGTCGTTGCCGGTGACGATGATGGGGACACGTGGGTTCTCCTGCTTGTTGTACATGCCGGGGAGCTGGACGTTGGTGGGGTTGTCGGCGATGTTCATGAGGGTGGCGTTCACCATCTGGTTGTTGACGGTGTACTGGGTGGTGCCGCCCATGCGCCCTGCTCCGGCGTCGAGGTCGTTGATGAACAGACAACACATCTTGCCGAGTTTGATGATGTCGGCTGCTTCCCGGTATCTCTGTCTGATCAGCTTCGCCGGCTCTCCTGCGTTCCCGCTCTCCAGCTCTCCCGCGCTCATCATGATCGGACTGCAATTTTATGCGAGACCATTTTATTTTTTCATGATAAATTATGACTTTTTATTAAAGATGTTGTCGGTTCATTTATCATACGAATTGTTTATCAATAGTTTAATTGAATAATTGTTACCTTTGATTGATCAGTACTTATTTTTATTAGAAATGTTTTGCCTTTTAATTTCTTTGCTTTGTAGTGAAACGTTTTAAAACATACTTTTATGAATATTGTAGGGAGTATTAAATGAATAAAAAAAAAAGGAAATGTTAGAGATTAAAATGTTTAGAAATTGATTTAGTAGGGTTACTCACTTAATTCCCATCTTGGCAAACACAAGCTCACATTGGAATGATTTACCCTGTCCTTTGCCTCCCCAAATACCCAATATAAGAGGAACCTGCATTTATAAAAAAATAAAATAAATAACAAATCAAAAAATTTCAAAATTTCATTTTGTTACTATAGTATGTGTTACAATATAACATCATAATTAATGAAATAAGACACAAAAGGGCACCTTGATGTTAGGCAATTTCATGAAGTTCTTGCAGAGGTGAACAACAAGCTTGTCCATGAAAGCAGGAGCAATGTAGAATCCATCCATGGTATTATCAAATTGGTACCTAAACATACAAATATAATTAATCAGTACATATATATATTCTTAATTAATCACACTCTAAAGTGATCATTTTTCTAAAAAGAATTAATTAAAAGAGGTAGCTAGAGAAGGGAGAGGGGTGGTTACTGGCGGAGGCCATGGCTGATGTACTCGTAGGAGCTGAGGACGGCGTCGTGCGTTCCCATTCCGGTGGGAGCCTGGAAGAGAGGGTCAGCCATGCCTTTGCCTCGGGTGATGTCTTGTTGATCATCCGAGACATCCGTGGCCAGACCCTTCCACCGGTCTGTGTCCGTTTGTTTTAGCTCCGAAACCTCTTGTTCTTGTGCTATCACCCTCAAGTTTCTCGGTGAAAATTTGGGGGTGCAGTAAGCGGGGCCCGCCTTCTTCAGGCTTGCGCCGAAGAAGGCTGAGCTCCCTACTGATGTGCTACCATTTGATTCCTTCAACTTTAGCTGCTTATAATGACAAAAATGATTCGCAATGTCTTTAAATATACACTTTTGTGTAACTAAACTAAATTATGGAGTTTATTCTCTATTTTTTGTTTTTATATGTTTTAATTTCTAGTTTTAATCGAGCACTAATTAATACATATATTATATTATGAGATGTTGGAATTTCTAACAAGGGGAGTATAATTCAGCAAAAATGGTAAGTATTTAATTTCATATGTGTTGCACTAAATTATTTATAGCTATTTTTTCAAAATTTGTCAAGACTCTAGTATGACAAAAACATGAGTCTATTTCAGAAAATACATTTTGTGAAAATAAAAATGATAGATATTTAGAAGTAGGGACCCTTATCCATCCTATCCAGAAAACTCTCTGAAAAAATGACAAGGAAAATTTCAAACGTTTAACTTAATCATAATCACACGATCATTCCATTCTATATACTACTCACTTACGTGAACAAATTACTCTACCAAGATTGAAAAATATAATGCATTATTTATTTATTTTATTGAGTTTTATAAATATAATAATGTAATATTTTTAAATAAGACATTGTTATAAAATAAGGTTTGGGGCTTTGTTACTCCATTATTATTCAGAGGTAGAAGTCCTTGATTCATAGCAAATCAAAGATATGGATTATAAAACATATAATATAATTTTATATAATAAATAGTTAATTAAATAGAGAGAAGAGTAGTACCGTAAGAGCGTTGATGGTGGCGACGGCAACAGCCATTGTCGTTTAAGGAAGTTCACCGGAGATTAGTGTGTATACTTCAAATCTATGTCTGATTGTCTTCTTACGAAAGTTGGTGAAACAGTAGGAGTTATATAACAAGATTGAAGCAGCCATGGCCACACATTTTCGGATTGCCCACATTGCAACGTGGCACGTCACAGTTGGATCCTCCACTTCTAACACCTCTCTTTTTTTTTTCTTTTTACTTTTTTTTCTTTTTTTGGAGGTTAGGATTTTTTTTAGCACTGTTTTTGTTCTCAATAATTCAATCTTCCTTACCATTGTCATTTTTCCGTTTTGATCCAATTGTGGTGTTGGCTCATCTACTAAGCAAAGAATTGGATAACATTGTCTCATGATTGTGAAGTGGATTATCTATTAATTCAATTAAATAATTTTAAATTATCATATTTTGTTGCCATAACATTAAAAATTTGAAAAATTAGTCAAAGAATAAAATTTAGAGGCGGCTATTTGCACCCCGATTATAACGAATCTCAATTAGTAAATACACCCCACTAATATTACAATAAACAAACATTAATCATTAAACATACCCCATCCAAGACTATATTATCCTTTTAATTAGAAAATTAAACATGTTATATAATTTTTATCAATAAACCCCGTGAATCCATCCAAACATAATACTCCTAATAACTTAGGATTTGAAGCTCCAAATACAGTATTTTCAGATCTTTTACAATTACGGTCCTCTGTCCATCAAAGATTTGCCTTTTTCTGATTCTCTTCTATCTCCTCCTTTTGGCTTAGGAATCTTCGCCTTCGCTCCCATGCCTCATCTTTATATTACAACACCACCTCCCCTTCTTGCAACTTTGTGAAAGTTCGAGCTTCCTTTCCCACAAATCATTCTGCCTTTTCATGCCAATTTGAGTGAGACTTCGAATTTCAATGAGATGCCCTCTTCTTCGAATTCCGCATAATCGAGTCTTTTGGATGCTGTGCATGCGATGTTTCATTAAATTCAGAAGTCCACTCTTGGGAATTGGTTGATTGATTGCTCGTCTTATTTAGTTGGATTGTGCAAGAGGTTCCATCTTCTAGTTCTTCCTATTTGACCCGAAACCGATCGATCTAGCCATGAGCAGGTTTCGCCCCCTAAAATTTAAAGGACCTTATTTGGTTGATATCATATTAAAAAATTTTAAAAATTAATTACGAAAAGTAAATTAATTATGTGTTACATATTTTTTCTACGTTTTTCTTATTAAATTTATACTTTTTATTATTTAAAAATATAACAATTTAAAATTTATTATTCATATAAAATGTGATAATATTTTCAAAAGTAACAACAATTTTTTTTAATTTAAAAAAATACTGATCAAATAAAAGTAATAAATTTTCATTTAAATTATGTTATGAATAATTCATAATTTTAAAGACTTATGTAAGTCCGTTTACGAATAACTTTCATGAAAATGATAAGAAGTGATAACTTGTAATAACTTTTATAAGGAAAAGTGATATTCAATTGATGAAAAGTGATAACCGCGATATGAACTATGTCATGAGCATTTTATTTTATATTATAAATGAAGAGTGATAACGTTTTTAAAGAAAATATGATAATATCTTTAATAAAAAGTAAAGTGAATTTCACGAATAATTTATAGAATTGATATAATGTGATAATATTTTTAATAAAAGTGATACTAATAAAAAAGAATAACTGACCAATTGAACTATTTCATAAATAATTAGTTAGATGGATAAAAAGTGATAACATTTTTAATAAATAGTGATATTTGATCAATAAAAAGTGATAATCGTCTAATTGCATTATTTTATAAACTATTCATGAGATAAATAAAAGTTGATAACAATTTTAAACAAAAATATATCTAATTAATAAAAAGTAACAATTAATTAAATAAAGTATTTTATAATTAATTTGTTGAAAGAATAAAAAGTGATAATATTTATAATAGAAAGTGCTTGATTATTAATTTGTTAAAAATAAAAAATAAAAATCTTAATAATTAATAAAATTATTTAATTACGAAAAAATAAAAATGTAAACAATTGTTTGAACCTTACAGTAAAATGGCGGCCGCTTATATGCTGGAAGTATTAGTCGGAAGTTTCCTTCTTAATCATAATTATTTAAAATAATCAAAGAGGGTCCTTACATTTATTTAATTCTCGTTAAATTGAATTTAAAATATATTTTTTTATTCATGAATGATCTGTCTCACATAAGAGAATCCGTGAGACGGTCTCACCTAAAACATACCCTTAATAAAAAAAATATAGTGATACAGTGAATTATTAAATGAATATTTTACTATAATATAATTAAAAATGAATATTTTTAAAAAAATGATCATAATATTTTTTTAATAAAAATTAAAAATAAATTATTACGAAAGTATAAAATAATTTTATTGTGGGACAGATGTACCCATAGCATAAAGACTTATAAAGGCAAAAGCTCCTGCGCCCCCGGGACACGGAGGGATACTCCGTGTCTCCATGTGAACACAACTCTCCCCCCTCCAATCCTATTTAAACCTATGTATTGCTAGGGGTTTAAATTGTAAAGAGACATAGAAATTGCAAAGACGCACGGAATGTGCTCCGTGCGCCCCGGGTGCATGGGAGCCTCACTCACTTATAAATTAAATAAATAGGACAATGTTTATAAATTAATAATATTAATATAAAAAATGTACAATATGAGATAAGCATACGTTTAAAACTTGTAGAAATTAAGTAGGTGCTGGAGAGTTCTTTTTATTTTATTTTCTGTATAATTTTAGTATTTATCGTCGTATTATTATTGATTTTATTTTATGGTTGAGAATTTTGAAAACTATTAATTTGTCTTTTATTTTGATTTGCGTGCCCTACATAGTTGGTTTCTTCTGAATTATTACTAGAACTTTCATTTTCCCATGTTAACTTAAAATACATAAAATACAAAAATTTTAATGAACAAAAAATTGAATGGAAAAGGACCATCGAGAATATTAATTTCTTTTAATTTTCAAATTTAAATTTCTGGAATGTTTCCCTGATCTGCTGGAAACTTCGAGGGATATGTATAATTCCAAAAAAAATTAAATTTTATATAATTCTACACGAGTGCTATATACATATCTCTTTTATTTTTATTAGGATTTTTTATTTCATTTATTCAGGACGAAAAAATAGGTAATTATTGGTTTGAGGTGTAGTTATTATTTTTTTCCCTATCAATTTATAAAAATAAATAAATAAATAATTAACTATATTTTCTTTTTGGATTAATTTTATAAAATAAACCACTATCTTTATTTTTACTTAAATTGCAATTTAATACTAACTTTTAAGATTTGATGAAAAAGATCATTTTATTTGAAGTTTGTTGTAAATCACACCTATCGGGCAGCTAGATGCTGTCGGATTGCTATCATGACTGACTATGTCACGACAGCTTCCATGTCACTTTTTTTTAATCGTTTTTCATTTTGATCCGTCCCAAATTCAACTTCACACTTGTATAAAAGGAAAAAACAACTAACTAATATCTTTCTAACATATTTTAATTTCAAATTTATCATCATATTTTTAACACATATAATATACTTTATCATTATTTATTACTCAAAAATACTTTATTATCCTCAAAAGTAAGTCAAAAAATAATTTTTCTTAAATTTTGTATCTACAGTAAACGTGAAGATGAATTTGGGACGGAGAGAGTATGAAATTAATTTTTCACATATTCAAAATAAAAAAAGCCATCATTAGAAAAAAAAAAAACTTATAACACAAATCATAAATATAGTTTGAAATTGATTTCGCTAGGTTTCTATGTGGTAGGGTTTGGATTTTCTAATTTTGTTGTGTTATTTTATCTTGTATGAATTTTGGGTGTAATAAGCACAGGTCGAGAGAAGTGATTGGACTTGGTGCCACTGCTCAGGTTAGTGTTTAACGGTTTTTGCATCACTCTTTTTGTCAGTCTCTTTAGAGGATTTGAGTTGGAATTTAATGGTCAAAGATTTAATTACTTGATTTGTATTCTCAGAATTTCTGATTTCATGGACGATTTGATTATTTGATTTGGATTCAATTAATCTTGTCGACCTGGAATAATAAATAAAATTGGATGGATTGATAGTGAATTATCCTAAATGTAGAAATCCATCTTATTTTTTTTAAAGCAGATACGGTTTACTATATTATTTAGGAATTTTATCAATTCAAGGCCAGAAAAATGGGTAAACTATCAATTCGAAGTCTGAATTATTTTTTCTATCAATTCGGGATTTGAAATATATAAAACTAATCAAGTTAGGCCTAAATTCATGCCACGAATTGATAGTTATACATATTTCATGTCCCGAATTGATATAAAAAATAATTCAAGCCTCGAATCGACCATTTTTCAAGTTTTGAATTGATAAATTTTCTATTAATTATTATAAATAATATAAAAATAAAATATTATTAGAATTAAAATACACATCCCCACCATTATATTTTAATTATTTCTATACTTTTAATATTAAAATAATTAATAAAAATATAGTTCCAAATTAATAATTTTATTCCATCTAAAAACAATTATATGAATGAAAATTAATAATATTACAATTAATTATAAAGTTTTATTCAATCAAAAGACAATTTATATGAATGAGTATTAATTATATAATCATTAATGATTGACTAATAAAAACAAAAAGCCTATAATTTTTTTTTTTTTTTTGAGAAAAACAAATGTGTGACCCATGTGATTTTTAAAAAGTTAAATATATAAACTACACCACAAAAATATATATTAATAAGTTGGGTGCTTGGTTTTTTCTTTGAATTGAGAAAATATATGAGTCAGCAATTGCATGCAAAATATAGTAAGTCAGGAAAACAATCTCACTCTTCCTGCATTTCTATGCCCGCCAGAACCTGACGGTGGGATCCGACCCGATTAAAGAGAGAAAAATGAGTGGCTTCAATATTGAGTGTACAACCAGCAGTAAAGCTCTTCCTGTGAAATATATACATTAAGATAAGATATGAAGTGATCAAATTGAATCTCATCTACAAGTATCAGCCTTAAACTTGATTAAAAAAAAAATTAAGAAAAAGATTGAAATATGATGTTTTATGGTTTGGAAAACAAAAGCATTTGGCTGAACACTGAAAACACAATTTCTTGTAACAACACACAGCAATGTCAAAGTCCATTTCAGGATTAGATTTCCATAACCAATTGAACAAATTCAAACATTGGATCAAAAATCCAATCTAAAGGCCATTCACAATGCAGATAACTCTCTCTGGTATAAACACAACAATATTTAGGAATGAGGGTGCAGAATCACCTCAACAATAAACAAGTTTCATGTTAAATATTCTTTAAATTAGCCACAAAGAAAAGAAAATTATCTCTAAATTTGGCATTCACTAGCAACATAAAATTCTCAACAAACAAACAAACAAACTCAAGACTCTGAATTTGGCTCACCTCATGAAGAACACCACTCCCTTGCATTCTGAAACATGCGCAACCATGGACTCGGCCCCGTCTTCGCCACATTCCAGCTTGTCGGATACCACGGATACTACCACATCAAGAAGCATCGCTCCGGATGAGGCATCATTGCCAGGTGCCTCCCGTCTGGCGAACAAATCGCTGCAACGCCTAATGGAGACCCATTCACATTGAAGGGATACTCTTCAGTTACTCTCCCATCATCATCACAATATCTCACAGGGGCCAACTTCGACCCTAGTATGCTACCAAAAACGTTACCATCCGGGAAGTACGCTCTTCCCTCCCCGTGAGCCGCCCACACGCCCAACGTACTACCCTCCATTCCTTTCAACATCAATGCTGGTGATTCTTCTATCTTCACACTAGTGAAACGACACTCAAACCGTCCGGATTCATTATGTATGAACCTCGGTTGTGACATGTCGGCCCCATCCCCGAGAACACCTCCAACTTTGGGACCTGGCACCACCCTAAAAGAGCCATAAGTTGGCAACCATTGCAGACCCCTAAACTGAAAGTATTTGACCGGTTATAAAATTCTTGAAACTGATTCAGCAGAGGCTTGTTGAATCTTATTGAAGCTGCCCACCCTTTGGCAGAATCCAGCACGTCTGCATAGCTGAATCCTCCAACAAATGCGATGCCCCTGAAATCGTTCAACGAGATCACTCCATTGAGAAGGTCAGACATTGCAATATCCCAAGGCTCAAAGCCTGCAGCGTGGAACGCAGCAGCCATTTCTCTGTCTCCGTTGCTGCCTTCTTCGCGAATGATGGCAACCTTTGGCTTTAAAGCTGCGGTCGAGTACTTCTCATCCGTCTGCGTTGGACAGAAGACAGCTACCATTTAGGCTCGTGTCGACTTTTCAAACCTTGTTTCACTTGTTCAACACATGATGCCAGCCTTTGGAGTTTTTCTAGCTCAAAGCTGGTTTCTTCCCACAAATCCCTCAACTGAGAAGTTTCCAAGGTCAAGTGAGAGTTACCATCAATCTTGAGTTCAACCATTGGTGTTGAAGTGACTTCACCAATGATGGCAGCAGATATTCCAGAATTTGAAAGTTTTTCCATCACCACACCCAATTTGCTTCTTCCAATCTCAACTACAAGCCCAAGCTCCTCAGCAAAGAGTGTTTGTAAAACACTACAACTGTGGGGAGACCTCAAATTCAAGTTAATGCCACAGTTGCCAGCAAATGCCATCTCAAGAACACTAACCAACAACCCACCATCACTAATATCATGGCCAGCTGAAATAAGCTCTTCTTCAATCATATCTTGCACGGCATTAAAAACAATTTTGAGGTACGAAACGTCGTCAAGATCAGGGCACTCATCCCCGACTTGACCAAACACTTGTGCAAGAGCGGAGAAACCGAGTCGACGCTTCCCCTTCGCCAAATCAATGTGAAGGAGAACACCATCATCTCCTAGCTTCAAATCTGGGGTCGCTGTTTTAGTTATGTCTGGACAAGTGACGTATGTACTGATTACAAGATTTCCAGGAGCCTTGACAACTTCTCCGGACGAATGAGCTGCCATGGAAAGACTGTCCTTTCCTCCATCAATGGCAATACCAAGCTCGATCATAGCTTCTGAAAGAGCTATGGCTGCATCATACATGTCTGCCCCCTCCCCATCCAGTTTAGCTGCATACATCCAATTGCCACTAGCCTTTACGTCTGAAAGAGAAGTGACTCGAGCCCACACAAGATTCGTCAGGGCTTCGCCCACAGCCAGTCTTGCAATTGCAGCAGGATTCAAAAGACCTTTGATTGGTTGCTCCCCAATTGAGCATGCTCCTCCAGTAATGCCTGTATAGCTTTGAGCAATAACAGCAACATCAGAGAGTGTAATCTGAAGGGGTCCCACAGTTTGCTGCTGTGCAACAAGGCCTGTTACACATCTATCAACTTTGGTAGTCAAGAATCGTTTGGAAGCAACAGAAGGAAGCCTCAGCACCCTTTTCAGAGAGTCTGTAACCGTCATCCCGGGAGCAATATCAAGTGGCTCGTTAACATGAGCTACGCGACGAAATTCGTAAGTTTTCTGGGGCATATCACCAAGCACCTTTTCGAGCTCAAGATCCACAGCAGGTGGTGGTGGAAGCAGTCCATTTGATTTGCATCTTTCCACAGCTAAACTGTCCACAAGAGCAATCCTCCATTCACCACTAATAGTACCAATAACCGCCATCGAAACCCTCTCTCGTTCGCATATCGATTGTAAGAAGTCAAGGCTTTCAGGCTTCACCAAAATAGCATCCTGCTCTTGGTACTCTGCTCCCCATATCTCCAAGATTGACATAGTGTAATCACCAACTACCACAGCCCTGATATCAATAGTAGCACCCTCTGGATATATGATTTCTTTGACAACATTGCAATTTCCACCAGCACCCTGATCATGAATGCTAATAATGGGATTGCTCTCTCCCATTTCAACACGCACGTACCACTCGATATAGCTTTTGCGCCATTTCAGCATCCCCACGCTGCACAGCATTGAAATCCAACTCCGCGTCGTTTTGGCCACTAACCATGCTGGAAGCAGCACCACCCCCCATGCCAATGCGGTACGCTGGCCCTCCAATCTTGACAACTAACATCCCAACCTCAGGCTCACCCTTTGTAATGTGGGTGTGATCAATCTGGCATATGCCTCCACTAAACATAATAGGCTTCAACCATTCTCTCCTCTCCCCATTTGGAAGCCTCATTCCAAATGCCCTAGTGTAACCCTGAATTAACGGCTCACCAAATTTGTTCCCATAATCCGATGCACCGTTGCTAGAATCAATGAGAATCTGGGGGGAGAAGCTAAGTTTGAAGGATATGTAAAGGATGAATCCTCCCATGGAGCATATGAGCCCTCAATATTGAGATTTCCAACACAGTATCCAGCTGTGGATGCCACAACAAACGATCCCCAACCGGTCGCATGTGTATCTCTAATCCTACCTCCAGCACCCGTCTCAGCTCCAGGATACGGGGCCACAGCACATGGGAAGTTGTGTGTCTCAGCAGTAAACAAGATATCAAGATCACGAGCACTCGTGTCCAAAGGACATGTTGAACCTGGATGGATTGGTCGCAAATGATCCACATTGAACCCCTTGATTGCACTAGAGTTGTCCTTGAAACCAATAACTGAATTGTTCGGATTTGCTTGCAATGTGCTCTTAACAATCTGCATAAGAGTCCTACTAACTGGCTGGCCATCAATAACAATTTTTCCAGTAAAAAAACAATGCCTGCTATGCTCACTGTTAGACTGAGCAATATCAAACAGCTCAATATTTGTTGGATTTCGTTTGATATCATCCATGAAAAGCTTGGTGTAATACCGCAAATCTTGTTCATCAAAGGCTAACCCCATCTCCTCATTTATTTCCTCCAACGCCTTCCGGCCCTTCTCCATCACCGGTATATAACGGACTTCCTCAGGGACTACAGACTTCTCAAAAGATGTAAGCTTCTGCGTATAAACACATTCGGTCATTCGATCATGCACCAATGCAGCAAACTCATTAATCTGACTCTCTGATAGGCCCCCACTTCCAGCACTAAGGTACAACAAATACCTCCTTGATATTTCCAATCTATTTACTTCAGTCAAACCGCAGGCTCGACAAATCGATACAGCATTGGCAGACCACGCAGTAGTGAAAGACAACCTAGGACCTACTTCAAGAACAACAGCATTTGAATTTGCTTTCATCTCTACATCAAGAAAGCTTTTTGCCCCCAAATTATCAGGCTCGTAGGTTTCCCCTAAAAGCCATCTAAGTGCTGAAAGCTTCTCATCAGAAAGATTTCCTTCTAACCCAATATTGAAACACTGCTCAGTTTTCAAACCTATGATTTGGTTTGAACCTTTGGTCTGAACTAGTTTAAGAAGCTCAGCTGTTTCATTATTTTGTAGCAATGGAATTCGATACAAATGTACAACATCATCAGACACCTTCCTTACCACTGTTGCTTCCTCGTATACCGAACTTCCAACATCTGCTCGAATCTTCACCCGGCCTTGCTACAATCCCTCTTCGAGAAATACTTACTGAACGAGGTTTTCTTGAAAGCCTACCACAGAGCAACCAGTTTGCTTGCCTGAAAGAATGCCTTGGCAAAACTAGCTTCTATCTATAGGCACCCTGTACAAAATTAGACACTTTCATAAGTATCCCTATAACAAATACTCTGTATCTTGATCTCTATTTGAGGCAAAACTTGCTGAATGATCAATCAAAACAAGATTCAAAACAAGAGAACGAATTGGGAAAATAGAGCAAGTAGAAACTTATTATAACAGCTCACAAATTCTTACACTTGAATGGAAAATTAAGCGAGCAGCAATCCTCGCACCAGTGAAGAGGGCCTGGAATGAAGTTTTCAGCGGTGAAATTTTCGGTTTTGGTAGGGGTTGAAGTAAGGGGCACAGATTTTTCAGACAAGATAGAGATTAACTGAATATTTGAGAGATATGGCCATAGATTCTCAGCAGCACGTTGCACTTACTTTTTCTTTGAGAGGGAAGAACACCAATGACCAATCCGGCCAGGGTTTGGTGAAAATTTTCCCTTTTATAATAACCTATAAAAAAAATACTCCCTCCGTCCCATAGAAATTGACACACTTTCTTTTTTGATTTGTCCCACTAAAGTTGACACATTTCCTTCTTAATACATGGGACCACAAAAATAATTAATTTATTCTCATGGGCCCCACATATCACCTCTAATGCAACTACCCACTACACATTAAATATTATTTATCTCACTTCACTTTACATTAAATTATTATACTCCTTAATCTCCGTGCCCAAAAAAAATTATACCAACTTCTCCAGGACGAAGGGAGTAGTATATAATTAATACTTTCTCATTTGGCCATAGATTTATGTTATATTTTTTGGAATAATGTTATTATTAATATTCATGATCCTCTTATATTAATCTAGACTATGTTTTTCATATTGATTTTATAAATTATACTAATGGAATAAAATTAACACAAATTGATATTAAACTAATAAGATAAATGGAGTATTAAGTAAGTTCAAATGAAAAGAGTGTGTTATGTGATAATAATATTGAATAAAAAGTACTATGAAAATTTTAATTGTTCTTATATAAAATTATAAAGAAACAATGACTTAACAATATATTTAATATATCAAAACATTTAATTTTAATAGGTGATTTTTTTATTGAATATGTTGAATTTGAAATATAACATTCTCTTGTAAAACGAGTATCTGTGAAACGGATTGTGTAAAATGTCGACCTATTACTAAAGTATATTTATTATATATGTAAAGTATAATTATTTGTAGTTAAATATATCAATAATGAATCATATTAAAGTCATTCTTTAATTCATCATCTATCATACTCCCTCCGTCCAACCTAAAGAGGGACTTCTTTTTCCATTTTGGGTTCCCTCCCAAAGAGTCGCATTTCATTTTTTATATACATGAGATGAGATCCACACACATTCACTAATATAATTAAAATATGGGCTCATACTCTCACAAATACGAATATCCACTACATATTAAATAATAATATTTCATCATCTATCATACTCCCTCTATCCAACCTAAAGAGTGACTTCTTTTTCCATTATGGGTTCCCTCCCAAAGAGTCGCATTGGATCCACACACACTCACTAATACAATTAAAACATGGGCTCATATTCTCACAAATATAAATATCCACTATAAATTAAATAATAATATTCCTTAATCCACGTGTAAAAAGTAAAATACCTTCTTTGGGTGGGAGTACTTTTGAAAACATATTTTAACAAGCATTAAGATACTTTATCTATATAATAGACATACTTTAACACGTCTCATATAAGTAACGTCTCACAAGAGACTTTATCTTATATTATACTCCATTCGACCACTTGAAATGTATCAATTATACTATTTTTGGCGGCCACTATAAAGGTATTCATTTTTTCTTTTTTAGTAAAAAGGACCCACACATGGCCCACTGAGAGAGATCTCTCTAATATAACTACCCAATACATATATAATAATATTACTCTTTAATTCACGTAAAAAAATAAATGGATATCTTCTAAATGGCCGGAAGGAATATAACATATTTAATTTAATCTTATGAAGCTAATTTCTTTTTAATTTTCTTTAAATTTTGATTATATAAAAATATAAATTAAATGTTTTTTAAATAAGCGATTTATTTTTCTAAAATTCAGAATATTTCTTTTTTATTTCAGATAAAATAAAATTGATAACACTATTGAATTATTATAAGTTTTATATGTCTTAAATTAAATATTTAATTTTATTATATAATTCATGCAAAATAAAGAAACTAATTAATACTTCCTCTATTTCATTCATAAATTTACATTTACTTTTTGTACGTGAATTAATAAATATTATTATTTTATGTGTGGTAGAACATTGTATTAATGATGTGTAGTAGGCTACGAGGCGTTTTTAATAAATGAAGAAAATATGAGCCTTGAATGAAATGGGACGGGGAGAGTATATGTAACCCTATGAAAGCAAAATGCCTAGAATTTTTTTTTTGTCTCTGATGAGCGTTTTTTGTGCACTTCAACTAAAATGCTCAATTGTAAGAATGTCAATTATAGCGACAAGCATCCAAGCTAAATTATCGATCCCAATGAGACAATTAATTATCTATTTATTCTAATTTACTAACTAATTAGAATTGAGTAATCAATATCCAGAGTTTTTGAATTAATTATCTAATGTAGAAATATTAAATAACTGAATTAATTAAAGCAAGTAAAATAAATCAAGGGTGAATCAAGAGACAAACAACAGTTCTAAGGTATCAGGTATAAATCAATTAATTTGGGTTTCTAGACTTCCAATTGTTCACTCATGCAGCATCAATGAAAATACACCACTTATTCATGTTAACCCACCAGATATGACCCGATTTTAAGCCAACAGTATATTCTGATTTAATTCCTAAGGTGCGTGAATATTACAAAGCCTCATTCCTAGATACTAATCAAAGCAAACAACAATACCTCCTGATGGTTGATGAGTCTAGAAATTTCTAGAAAATAAGGTCAATTTTTAACTAGGATTTATATAATTAAGGTTGCTTTTAATGGTTAATTTATCTAATTTCTTAATTTTTGTGGGGAGGATATAAGAAAGATGTAAGGAATGTATTTTTCAGTATGTAGAGTGAGGAGTACATCCATATAAATAGATTGAGAGGTTACAACAGATCCCTAGGATTACTCTCAATCAATAAATTAACAAATGATATAATATCTACAAATATGTAAAGATATGTTATTCCTTAATACGCCCCCGCAAAATCAACGTCCCATCGGCGACGGAGAGTTTGGACCGAAGAGATTGAAATCTCGACCGTGCCAGCGGCTTTGTGAGCAAGTCGGCTAATTGATCATCAGTGTGAACGTAAGAGACCAATAAGTGTCCTTTTGCAGCGAGGTCTCGAACAAAGTGAAGATCAATGGCGATATGCTTCATCCGTGAGTGTTGAATAGGATTGTGAGCAAGCCGAGTGACACCTATGTTATCACAGAGAAGGCGTGGAGACGAAGAAAGAGTAACACCAAGCTCACTAAAAAGGTGATGAAGCCAACATACTTCGGATGCGGCAGAGGCTAAGGCGCGATACTCAGCCTCCGTGGATGATCTAGCCACTCCCCGTTGTTTTCGGGAACGCCAAGAAATCGGGCTCTGTCCAAGAAAAATGACATAGGCCGAAGTCGACTTCCCATCACTCATGTCACCACCAAAATCAGAATCAGTGTATGCGGTGAGCGTTAAAGAGGAAGAAGGTGCTGATTTTTGAAGCAAAAGACCATGATGAAGTGTGCCCTTTAAGTATCGAAACAAGCGCTTGACAGCATCCCAATGAGAGGCCAAAGGGAAAGCATGTGCTGAGCTAATTTGTTAACAGTAAACGCAATATCAGGCCGGGTAAAAGTAAGATATTGGAGGCCCCCAATAGCACTTCTGTATTCCGTAGTATCAGTGAATTCACCCGATGCAGGTAAATTGTGAGCAATGGGCGTTGTGACAGGTTTTACACCCTCAAGACCAAAACGTATCAAGAGATCAATAGTGTATTTGTGCTGGGAAAGAAATAAGCCCTCACGACACGAAGGAACCTCAATTCCAAGAAAATATGTCAGGGGTCCCATATCTTTGACAATGAAGGCCGACTGTAGATGCTTTACCACAGCCAAAATAGTGGATGTGCATGATCCGGTGATAATCAAATCATCAACATAGGCTAGAATTAGCACCATGACTGACTGTCTTCTGTAGATGAATAGAGACGAATCTGCATGAGACTGACTGAACCCAAATGATGTGATCGCAGAGGAAAGAGTAGTATTCCAAGCTCGAGGTGCCTGCCTTAAACCATATAAGGTTCGGCGTAAAAGGCAAACATGATTTGGGAGACTGGAGTCAACAAAGTCTGGGGGTTGGCTCATATAAACGGGGACATCCATATTGCCGTGTAAAAAGGCATTACTCACGTCCATTTGGCGCAATGGCCAATTATAATGAAGAGCAAGAGATAGAACTGTGCGGATTGTTGCTGGTTTGACCACAGGACTGAAAGTGTCTTGGAAATCTATCCCCGGACGTTGCTGAAAACCTTTGGCAACGAGTCTTGCTTTGTACTTGTCAATTGATCCATCCGAGTGTCGTTTGACACGGAAAATCCATTTACACCCAATGACATTAGCACCTTTTGGTGGTGGAGTTAAATCCCAGGTGCCAAATTTTTGTAAAGCAGTGATCTCTTCTGCCATAGCAGCTCTCCAAAGAGGATGTGCAAGAGCCTGTTTGAGAGTAGAGGGCTCGAGATTTTTTGGAATAGGTTGTTTACTAGCAGTGTAAAACCTCTTTGGCTTATAGATGTTGTTGCGGCTGCGTGTAGTCATGCCGTGGGTGCGGACGGTAGCTTGTGGAGGTTGTGGAGCCGGATTTTGCGTGGCCTGGGATGGGACGTCATCAATATGCGTCGGGGAGTGAAGATCGGCATGTGATGACTCGGTGACAAGTGGATCTGTGCTCACCGGTGAACTTGAGAGAACACCAATTGATAGAGGACGATGAGTAGTAATCGAGCTTGGTGAGGAAATGAAGCTCGAAAAATTTTTCTCGTCAAATCGGACATGTCTTGACAAGTAAAGACGACCAGATTTTGGGTCGAAGCAATTATATGCATTCTGAGATAGTGAATAACCAACAAAGACACAAGGCAAAGATGGCGGCGTAAGCTTCCCATGAAGATAAGGACGTAACCAGGGAAAGCAGCGGCAGCCAAAAATTCGCAGCTTTTGATAATTTGGGGCCTTGCCAAAGAGAGAGTGAAAAGGACTTTTGTTGTTTAAAACTGTAGTGGGCATCCTGTTGATTAAGTAGACTGCTGTTTGCACAGAAAAAGACCAGAAGGAGGGTGGTAGGGCAGCCTGGTGAGTTAGAGATCGACTCACTTCAAGAATATGCCGATTACGCCGTTCAACGAGGCCATTTTGCTCCGATGTATGTGGCGCAGTAGTGTACCAAGAGATGCCATGCTGGTTGAGATATGATCGAAGAGAAACAAATTCACTCCCGTTATCTGAGTGAAAATTTCTAATGATAAAACCAAATTGTTTCTCAACCAAAGTCCGAAATTGTGGAAATAGACCAGCCACTTCAGATTTGGCACGCATAGGATATAGCCAACAGTAACGAGTATGCAAGTCAACCAATAACAAGAAATATTTAAAGCCATCAACAGAAACAACTGGCGCAGGGCCCCACACATCAGCATTAATAAATTCTAAAGGATGAGAAGTAGTGAAAGAGGTATGCTGAAATGGCAGTTTATGAGACTTGCTCAAGCGACATGATTCACAGTTCATAAGCTCAAAACGAGATTGTTTAATAACAGGTAACTGAAATGAGTTGACTATAAAAGAACTAGTATTCAAAGATGGGTGGCCAAGTCGAGCGTGCCAAATGGAAAGAGAGTTGCGTGTCCCAATTGTAGCAAAGGCTGCACTGCTCTCGATTTTATTTGAAGGAAACAGGTGATAAACTCCTTCAATACATGGTCCTCTAAGCAGAGGAGCCCCCGATTTGATATCCTTAATCATATAATAAGAAGGAAAAAATTCCATGGAAACATTGTTAGCACCCGTGAATTTGCTGACTGATAGAAGATTTTGTGTTGCCATGGGAGCACATAAAACATCACTCAAAATAAACGTGCGTGAATTAAATAGAAGATGAGATGTACCGGTATGAGATATCTGAAGCCCAGTGCCATCAGCGATATGAACTTCATCTGTGCCGTCATACTCCGAGTGAATAGATAAATTGCTCAAATCCGGAGTAAGATTATGAGACGCACCCGAATCTACAATCCACGGTAAGCCATGATGTGTGGAAGGAGTTTGAGCAGCGTTAACCACCGGCTGCGAACGGCGGCATTGAAGGGCGGAGTGGCTGAAAAATCCGCATAGTTGACACGTGATGGGAGCACGAGCAGTGTTGTTAGGGCTGCCTGCATTGAAGGGGCGAGTGCTCGAGTGCCGGCGTTGCTGAGGGTTCCTCGGGGAGAAAGTGTTGTTGCCGCGCTGAGAGTGACCACGGCCGGAATACGATCCGAGGCCATACTGCTGCTGACCACGGGAATGGTGAGTGGGACGACGTGGCGGTTGTGATCATTCCGTGTTAGCCGTGGCCAAGAGTTGGCGATGAGCCGACTCTTGAGACTTGATGGACAGCTCGTGTTCAACAAGGAGATCGTGAAGTTCTTCAAACTGGAGAGGTGTTTCACGAGCACGAATAGGGCCAACAATGGTGGCATATTCAGGACCAAGCCCATTGATGACAAAGAGCGTCAGATCATCAGGTGAGACGGGCTGATCAATGAGAGCAAGTTCATCGGCTTTGATCTTGACATAATGATACTCGGCGATAGATCGATTCCCCATCTGGATGCGATACAAATCACTCTTTAACTGATTAACACGGGACCTTGATTTTCCTGCAAGGAGGCGAGTGAGGATCGCCCAAGCCTCAGCGGAAGTAGTAGCTGACGAGACTAATGGAAGCACCGTGGCGGAGAGAGATCCAAAAATATCAGCAAGAAGTAGTTGATCTTGTCGGGTCCAAAGCATGATAGCATCAGCGTTGGATTTATCAGCAAGTAGGGTTGGACACTTGTTGGTGCCATCAACAAACCCTAAAATATTATGGCCACGGAGAAGAGCAACAAGATGGGCTCTCCATGAGGGGTAATTGGTGTGATCAAGATGAATAGGGAGATGATGATGAGCCGTGATCGGCACAATCTGGGGAGGAGTGGTGGTGTGAGCAGCGGTGGAGGACTCGGTGATTTCGGACATGGTGATGATCACAGGGTGGTGGGCGAAGAAAGAGGGAGAAAAAAAATGACGAGGATTTAATCGTCACCTGCTCGATACCATATAAGAAAGATGTAAGGAATGTATTTTTCAGTATGTAGAGTGAGGAGTACATCCATATAAATAGACTGAGAGGTTACAACAGATCCCTAGGATTACTCTCAATCAATAAATTAACAAATCAATCAAATGATATAATATCTACAAATATGTAAAGATATGTTATTCCTTAATAGAGGATTCTTTTGTTGGAATTTGTAGGAATTTGAGCTTAAATGAGCTTCTACATTCAATTACGAAGGTGTGAGAAAAAACGGAGCTCGATTCAGAGTTAAAACGAGCAAATACGGGCTAAAAGGGTAAAACTACGGGTCTGAAAATTTCAGCCTCTAATAATTCGACCCATTAGCAATAATTGGGCCAATTATCATGCTTATTACGAGCCCAATTTGATAAGAGATGGTCTAGTTGGTAGCCCAATTTCAATCAGATGTAAGAAGCTTCACAAGTGCTAGCAGACCTTTTAATTTGGGCCCATTTAAATTGATCCAAAATAACAAATCACATGCTCAATTTATTTATTGAGTAGGGACGTGAATTCAAGCTTGAGAATTGATATGTGGGCCCAGATTTTTTTCTAATAAAGCTGAGATGTTGAGAAGCAACAGGGGGTATTCTAACAGTAGGCAGCAGTCGATTTCACCACCACTCAATACCCTCTATTTTTTTCCCTCTTTCTATTTTTATCCATTTATTAAATTCCACCCATTTAATTCATTAAATCCTTTCTTCATCTACTCCATTTGATCAAGGAAGCAAAGGAGATTGAAACTGCAAGAGAAGATAGAGACTTCATTTGAAGAAATTCAAGGGGAGACTTTATTTTATTTTGTAATTTTCTTAGGGTTTATTTATGGAATTTCGTAAGACAATTTATTTTGTTTTGCTTGAAACTATGATAGGCTAATCTCCTTTGTGAGATTAGCTCAATGATTGGTGTTGGATAATTTAGTTTTTATGCAATTTGATTTTAATCTTGAATGGGCTTTGTGTATTTCTATCATTGAATGTTGATTGCTTGACATATATGATGATATGTGTGATTAATTGTCATGGGCATGTGATTAGATTGAGAAATCAATTATGTGTTTAGGATAGTTCATTGAATCATTTCATCATACACTTCATGTGCATTAATTTAGAATGAGATATCCTTCTAGATTTAGAACCCTTTGATAGAACATTTAATTGGCTTAATCGAGAGATTAGTTGATTAGGTGAGGAGACCCAAGCCCTTAAAAGGGAATATTGCCTATGATTTAGTACCTCATTAGGGAACTTGTAGAGTAATTAGTACCTAGTGGGAGGTGTTCGTTTTGGTCTCGATCCTATGTGCTTTTGGGAGCCTTATTGAGGGCCTACATCCTATCCATCTCGAGAGAGAGTTTAGGTGGAATTAGTGATCGCTTCTATACCTTGTCCATGAGAGATTAGAATTAGTTGCATAATTACTTAATTATCTATGCCATGATTGTTGTTAATCTCACCCTTTCATCATTTGGAACCCATTTATTCTTGCTTTCATTTATTTGTTTATTGCATTAGTTTATTTGCATTTATTTGCAAGCTATCCATCCCATTCCGTCGTCCTTATAAAATCACGATAAACTTGAGATCGCTTAAACTCTAGTACCTTCCTCCCTGTGGTTCAATAAATTCTTTAATTGATCATCCCGACTATAACGACCAATCAAATGGCGCCGTTACCGGGGAGGTAATGGTTGCTAGTGGTTTGATGAAGGATTATTTAGAGTGGTCTTAATGAGGACTTTTTTTTTTTTGCATCTTATATTTATTTTAAAAAATTTTGTTCTAATTTTTCTTTCTCTTGTAGGTGAATATACCTTGAGAAGGAAGAAGAAAGGGAACAAGCTCAAAAATATGATCTACTTGGAAAATATTCAAAGCATGGTGAATGCAAGTGCTCTTTCTAATGGGGAAGCTCAAGGAGATATAAGGATAACTCAAGGGGTTCAAGTTCCCAATTTACAATTTCTTCAACAACAAGTTTATGGGAACCTTGTCGCTCCTCAACAACAAGTTTATCCTCAAGTGCTTCATAATGTATACCCTCAATTTTCTCAAGGCATGAGCAATTTGACTATTAGAGATCATCTCCAACCGAAGGTGGTTCAACAAATTATGGCTCCTCCGATCACCGCCAATGATTTTGAGTTGAAGGCGAGTTTGATTCGAATGGTTCAATCAAGCCAATTTGGTGGAGATCCAAATGAAGATCCAAATGACTACCTTACCCACTTCATGGAGATAGCGAATACTATTAAAATGGATGGGGTGAGTGAAGATTGCATTAATATGCGACTCTTTCCTTTTTCTTTAAAGGATAGAGCACGTGCTTGGCTTGGAACGATCACTCTGGGGACATGCAACACTTAGAAAGATCTTGCTCAATATTTTCTCAACAAGTACTTTCTACCTTTAAAGACAATACAATTACAAAGTCTCATTGCTCAATTTAAGCAATTGCCTCATGAGATCTTTCATGAGTCGTGTGAGAGGTTCAAGGAGAGGTTGAGGAAGTGTCCTCATCATGGTTTCCCAGTGGAGCAACAAGTGGGATTCTTCTATCAAGGCTTGAATAGAAGAGATCAGTTATTCATTGATGCCTCTTCCGGTGGGTCTGTTTTTGGCATCACTGCTCAAAGAGCAATAAGAATTTTTGAAGAAATTGCCATGAATACCTCCCAATGTCCTACGGAGAGCATAGAAGAGAGCTATGATTTGGAGAATGTAGCTAAATGTGATGTAGTTTTTCCACCGATGTTCAATTCGGAGCGAAAATTACCAAATGATGAGAGAAAATTGCCTTTGGAGGTTTTGTTGCATAAGTATATTAAGGATAATAAAGCTAGGATGAAAGCATTTAAAGAGAGAGTTGAAAAATTCGAGTTGTTAGTTCTTGATGTGAAGAGTTCTATGGAGGTGAGGATGGAATCTATGGAGCATCATTTAGGCTAAATCTCAACCACCTTGAAAAATATACAAAGAGAAATCAGTAAATCTTCTACATCGGAGACTAAGGATCAATGCATGGCTTTCTACTCTCAGTGTAAGGAAAGAATGGTTGAAGAAGGGTTTGAGGCTTGTAAGGTGGTTGATAAAGAAGAAGTTAGAAAAGAGGATAGTTGGGGGTCGATGAGGCTATGAAAAAAAGAAGAGAAAGAGTTCCTAAGTGGGTGAAAGCAAAAGAGTTGAAAGAAGAGTTAAAGGAGGAATTTGATAGATTTGTTGAGTCTCTTGAGATGATGCTTAAGAAAGAAAATTTTCAAGACCAAGAAGAGATTCATGCACTTAAGATGGAAGAAAAGAATCATCCGGAGATGAAGATCATTGATGTTACTCCACATGAACAAAAAAATTCTCATCTCTTGAACTTTCAAATTCTCTTATTAATCTTCATAATTTCATTGATAAAAATTTGTTTGTTGATAATTGTAGGACAAGAGCTGCAAGAGAACATAAGCATTTATCTATGCCCGAATTCTTACTGGGAGATGTGGTAGAAATTCAAAATTCATGGGGAGCCCGATGGAAAAAATAGAACAAGTGGAAAGGGTCTTTTCTTGTGAAGAATGTCTTTGGAAAAGAATTGCTTGAGCTATTTAACAAGAAAGGAGATCTCCTAGTGGTTGAGCAAGAAAGAACAAGGCACTATTTCAAGAAGAAGCCTTTGAAAGTGCCTAAAGATTATTGTAGACCACCATGAGCTTGAAAAAATTCCGTCTAGCTTGAAGACGTTAAACTTAGCACTAGATGGGAGGTGACCCATCATTATTTTTATTGCATTCTTAGTTTGTTTTCATTTTATTTTATTTCTTGTCTTTTGTAGGAACATGAAGGAGTTTTCCGGTGATGAACTTGAAGTGAAGAAAGTGCAACAAATTTGGTAACAAAATTCTTTCCAAACTAAAATTGAACTCTTAGTTAAATTTAAGTTTGGGGGAGTTTGCTCGCTTTGTTACTCGTTCATCTTGTTCTTAGTTTGCACATTTTGCACCGGCGCACCTTTTGTTCCTCTTGTTCTTATTTTTAGTTGTTTTCCCTTGTGTTTCTTATCATTCAATCTTCTTTTGTGGAGATTATTTGATGGTTGTTTGAAGCTATAAGATTAGGTTGGATTATGTAGTTGGATTGATGTGAATTTGTGAATATATTATGGTTGGGAATTTACTTGCACGGTGCTTGTTTACACTATTGATGAACCGTGAGATTTTGAGCCTTGAATTCGTAATTGTTATACGATTCATTCTTACATGTGTGCATCATTCATGTGTATGTATTCTAGAACTTGCCATTCGTCTTGCTTGAGGCTACGTTTGTGTGGAGACTTTTGAAAATGATTTTAGGCCATCTTTGATATTTAAAGTTAGAGCCAAACATGGTTTCCCTACCTTTTAACATATGATCCATTGCTAGTCAATTTGAGCCTTTATAGCCTATATTATTTGATAAGCACATCATCTAGCCAAATACCATTTGAAACTAAGAAAGAACCCTATGTGTGGAGATTAACTAGAGAAAGTGTAGCTAGACAATGTAAAAAGGCAAGAGAATGAAGGAATGAAGAAGAATTGTTACAAAAGAAGGATATGAGATCTAAAAAGCGTGAAAGAAAAAAAAATAGAAAAATTATGAAAGAACTTGAATTAGCATGATGATATCTTTTAAAAGTACAAGTTCAAGAAAAGCTTAAAAGAAGGAGTTTGAAGCTATATATGGAAGAAGAATGCTTAAAAAGAAATGGTAGCAAGAAATATAAGATAAGAGAAGATGTAAGAAGAAAATTTATGAGGGTTACAAAGATTTCAATAGGATCTCTCCACACTTTTAGTCACATTTATCCTATATTTATCCTTCCCTAGCCAAAGAGCCTTCATTAAATCCAACGTAAAGTCCTATCTGATTCAATTGTTGACACACTTGATTAGTGGTAAAGAGTCTAGACTTGTGGCAAGCCTATGGTAATGCATGCATGTGGATTGATTTTGAAAGCAAACACTTCCATAATTTTCTAAATATTTTGAGAGTGAGTGCATACACGTCTTGAGAGGAATAAGTGAGAATGAGTATTGTGCTTGCATTTCCCACCACGATTTTGTGCATTTGTTCATTGATATCCGATTATATGGTTTGATTTGATTAAATAGTTGAGAATGACTATATTCTTTATTCACTCCATGCTTCCATTCTAAGCAATTTCTTCCCTCATGTTCTTTTTCTTTTTTGTTGCTCGAGGACGAACAATACTTTAAGTTTGGAGGTATGATGAGTCTAGAAATTGCTAGAAAATAAGGTCCATTTTTAACTAGGATTTATATAATTAAGGTTGCTTTTAATGGTTAATTTATCTAATTCCTTAATTTTTGTGGAGAGGATTCTATTGTTGAAATTTGCAGGAATTTGAGCTTAAATGAGCTTCTACATTCAATTACGAAGGCGTGAGAAAAAATAGAGCTCGATTCGGAGTTAAAACAAGCAAATACGAGCTAAAATGGTAAAACTACGCGTCTGGAAATTTCAGCCTCTAATAATTCGACCCATTAGCAATAATTGATTATCATGCTTATTACGAGCCCAATTTGATAAGAGATGGTCTAGTTGGTAGCCCAATTTCAATCAGATGTAAAAAGCTTCACAAGTGCTAGCAGACCTTTTAATTTGGACCTATTTAAATTGATCCAAAATAACAAATCACATGCTCAATTTATTTGCTGAGTGGGAACGTGAATTCAAGCTTGATAATTGATATGTGGGCCCAAATTTTTTTCTAATAAAGCCGAGATGTTGAGAAGCAACAAGGGGGTATTCTAACAGTAGGCAGCAGCCGATTTCACCACCACTCAATACCCTCCATTTTTTTTCCTCTTTCCATTTTTATCCATTTATTAAATTTCACCCATTTAATTCACTAAATCCTTTCTTCATCTACTCCATTTTATCAAGGAAGCAAAGAGGATTGAGATTGCAAGAGAAGATAGAGACTTCATTTGAAGAAATTCAAGGGAAGACTTTATTTTATTTTGTAATTTTCTTAGGGTTTATTTATGGAATTTCGTAAGACAATTTATTTTGTTTTCCTTGAAACTATGATAAGCTAATCTCCTTTGTGAGATTAGCTCCATGATTGGTGTTGGATAATTTAGTTTTTATGCAATTTGATTTTAATCTTGAATGGGCTTTGTGTATTTCTATCATTGAATGTTGATTGCTTGATGTATATGATGATATGTGTGATTAATTGTCATGGACATGTGATTAGATTGAGAAATTAATTATGTGTTTAGGATAGTTCATTGAATCATTTCATCATACACTTCATGTGCATTAATTTAGAATGAGATAGAGATATCCTTCTAGATTTAGAACCCTTTGATAGCACATTTAATTGACTTAATCGAGAGATTAGTTGATTAGGTGAGGAGACCCAAGCCATTAGTGAATTTATAGTACCTTAAAAGAGAATATTGCCTATGATTTAGTACCTCATTAGGGAACTCGTAGAGTAATTAGTACCTAGTGGGATGTGTTCGCTTTGGTCTCGATCCTATGTGCTTTTGGGAGCCTTATTGAGGGCCTACATCCTATCCATCTCGAGAGAGAGTTTAGGTGGAATTAGTGATCGCTTCTATACCTTGTCCATGAGAGATTAGAATTAGTTACATAATTACTTAATTATCTATGCCATGATTGTTGTTAATCTCACCCTTTCATCATTTGGAACCCATTTATTCTTGCTTTCATTTATTTGTTTGTTGCATTAGTTTATTTGCATTTATTTGCAAGCTATCAATCCCATTCCGTCGTCCTTATAAAATCACGATAAACTTGAGATCGCTTAAATTCTAGTACCTTCCTCCATGTGGTTCGATAAATTCTTTAATTGGTCATCCCGACTATAGCGACCAATCAATGGTAAGTTCGACTAACAAGATATTCTTTGAGATTACTACAAGGTTTACTCATTTCCTACTTGAATGTTTAATTGCATTGTTCCACAAAACAATTCAAGTATCTGATTTACCAGTTCTTTAGAATTAATGTGTTCACGGACATACTACTTTAATTCCTAACAGATAGACAATGCAAATAATGAACGCACACAAGTTAACCCAATAAACCAAGCATCACAGGCAATGACATGAATTATTATGAAGACGTTACGAAGCATAAAAGCAAAGTCTAATTAAATAAATAAATTCAGAATATCAACTGCATAAAATCCCAATCTTGGTCTAAGTTCCCAAATCAATTAAATCAAACTATCAAACCCTAGAACTGTATAAGAAATTAGCCCATGAGGTTACAATCAACACTTATGGCTAAGCAATTCATATCACAAATCAAGACAAAAGAAAGGCAAAGATGAGAAACACGAAATCCTAGCGTAAGCGTAGTTCCACGTTTCTTCTCTGTCTCTCAGATCGTCCAATCTCCCTAAATTAGCACTTGAAACCCCCTTCAAGATGGATGAATGGATGATGAAAGTCAGATTTGAATCTGATGTGTGAAGTATTTGGGTGTGAATTCACGATGAAATTGAGTGGGTTCTCCCTTATGTGTGTTGTGATCCCTCCTTTTATATCTTGAACTGTTTGCAAGGCTTTTTCGCATCCAATCCATGCCAAAACACGATTTGTAAGTCGTAAATACACTGCTGAATCAAACAGGCCGCAACTGGGCCGAAAAACACACCGCTCGGCACCCAGCAGCTCGAGCCGAGCTGGGTCTGAATGTTGTCGAGCCGCATAAGGATGAAAAGTTGACATCCCAAGGGTTCCGTAGGACCCCAGCTCGATCAAAAAGTCGACCACAATGGGTCCATCTCGAGCCGAGCTGCCTCCCGAGTGATCTGCCGAGCTGCAGACTGTATTATGCGACCTCACCGTTTCGAGCATAACTTCCTCATACGAACTTCGATTTGAGTGATTTTTGCGCCCGAACAATACTCTCTTCCGTGACTTTCCAACTATATATCACATGATCAATTTGGACTTCTACACGAACACAGAAAAATTATTCAATGTGAACGTATGTTTTTCAGCATTCATTCACACTTTCACTCGTCATTCCAACTTTGAACTTTTGATCCTGTTTTATCCTTCAAAACTCAACAAAACACATTAGTAGCATCTTAATTATGCAAGATATGAAAACCACGTAATTCTACACAAAATCATGGCCACATTCTATTAAAAATAGTGTAATGTGAGACCTAAAATACGTGGAATTTCACTCTCAACCGTCTCACATATATAACCATTAATTTTGTCAGAAAGGTTTTGTTAGGCTGGCTGAAGAAAGAAAATTCAGGAGAAACTATCTACTCAAGCTAAAATAATCGTAAACAATTAGGCAAATGATTGAGTATTCCTAATCTGTAAGGGGAACACCAAAAATAATGAATAATCAACCATAGTCTTTGCTATAGGAAATAATTAATTCATAATCCTAAAACTTAAAACTCTATCATGGTAAACGAGATTTAAACTGTAAAATAGAAGCATACCTGATTCGATGATTTTTCAAGGCCGAATACGAACGCGGAGATTTAATAGTGTTATGGCCTTCCTCAACTAAATTTCTTAATTCTTTTATGAGACTATCATAATCCCGATGGGATAAGAGAAAAATGAATGTAGTTTAGTATATTGGGAACTATAACTAAGGAACCTTTTGATACTTTCAACTAGATCATCCATAATCACTTAATCATGAAATATTGTGTATTTACTCAATCAGCCCATATTATTATTATTATTATTATTATTATTATTATTATTATTATTATTATTATCTATGAACTTTTCACTTTAATTAAATCACTTAATTAAATACAAAATTAAACTGCATGCATTCCTGGACACATTCTCCTATTTGATGGTGAAGAAAAAGCTCCTTCGCTTTCAAATTTCATTCCAGCTTTGTTTTATGGTGGAGAAACAGTAGTTTTAACCATGGTAATTTTCTGACAATTATTCAGACTATAATTAACCATTCTTGTAGTGTTTCTATTAAACATCAATGTCGTGTTCAATAATGATTTATGATGAAAATAAAGAGAATTTAGATTTGAAATTAAGATTGGATTTCATCGTAACCTGTAATTTCTTTCATAATAATTGCTTTGAAATCAAATAACGAGGTATGTATAAAAAAGTTTTATATTTAATAAAAATGAGGGTAATTTGGATATTTTAAATATGTGTATTTTTGTAAAATTGTAAATGAAGTGTGTATTAATAATAAGAAATGTCCAAATTGTGCTACCCTAATTAAAAATGCACACTTTTACTAAAAGATAATTAAATCTGCTCACTTTTTATATAATAATTGTATTATAATACCTCTTTGAAAATTTTAGTTAGATTTTAGATTTTTATATAATTGTACTCCCTCCGTACTGCTCAAACGCCACTGGTTACTTTTTGTGCATAGATTAAGAAATATTATTATTTTATACCTAGTGTGTAGTTGTATTAGTAGTGAGTGGTGGGCCACATGTGATACCTTTTTACCAAAAGTGAAAAATGGGGACATTTGAATGGGATACCCGATATAGTAAAATGGGGACCTTTCGATGGGATGGGTCCGGGAGTACTATAATACCTTTCTGAAAATGTTAGTCAGATTTTAGAGGGAAAAAATTGTTCAATTCAGTCTTTGTGATTTATTTTATTCGAACTTTGTGAATTTAGACTTTGTGTTTTTATTCAAACTGGACTTTGTAATTTTATTCTATTTGAGCTTTGTAAAGTTAAGCTTTGTATTTTTGTTCTATTAGTGGTTTTTTATTTTTTTTTTCTATTTTTAGCTTTGTGATTTTTTTTTGTTCTGTTCAATCTTTTGTATTTAGTTCTATTCGGAGAATGTTGTAATTGTCGGAGCAGAGCAGGCGTTATAGAAGACGGCCGCGTAGTTGATTCCTTTACAAAATTAAGTAAAAACACACGCTGCCAAGATATTCACAAAAACCCTATAATTGGGCCCCTTTTTAACCCATTAATTATTTTTCTGGGCCTATTTTTGGGCCTGCATTTATTTTTTTCCCTGATGGATTTCTTACATTCTCTGTTCGTAATTTGGAAATAGGTCATGAAACTGCAGAATAAAGACACAATTTTTATGTTCTATCATTAACATATTTTATGCCACCCTTTACATCCTTCAAAATTCTCCAAGCAACACAACATACCAAATTCTTTTTAAAATTATATATATAAGAAAAAAAAGAGAGAGACAATTTATTATAATGATGATTTTCTGAAGCATGAATGATGCCATTCAAGATTAGAGGAAACTGTAATGAAATTTTGATATACTTGCCAGAAGAACACTCTCATTTATGGAGGAATCACAGATTCCAATTTAAATAAAAATAAATAAATAAATAAGAAAAAAAAAGAAAGAAAATAAAAGAAGAAGAAAGAAAGAAAGAAAACAAAACAACCTAGATTCAATATTGAAATTTGAGGGCTAAGGAAATCATATAGACAAATTTAAGTGAGTAGACACTCTATATCATCAAAGGAGCCAAAATTGCCAAAATTATTTATCAGGATTGCATTGTTGATTTAGTGTGAAGTTTTGCTTTGAAAAGAAGAAATGGTTACTTATAATTTAGGGTTATTTTGTAGTATATCGGTGTAACCTAGATTTATAGGGTAGTCTTTTAGGGTTTAATTATTTTTATTTTTAAAATTTTTAACTATTTTATTTTATTTGATTAAAGATGGTTATTAATTTAGCTATTAAATGTGGTTCTGCACTATTATCCCAAGCGCACCATAGTTTGTTATAATTTAAAAGTATAATTATATTTACATCAAATGTGAATCTGATGACAGCATACTCACTATAAAATTCAAATATATAAACTTAATAAATTTTACAGTAATTCTTAAAAGTTTTCTTGACAGGCAATATTGTAATTTTAAATGACTAATTCTATATTCACATATGGAGTAAATATCAAAATTGGTCATGTAAGTGTGGCGTTTTCCAACTTTAGTCATTTTTCTTTTGCAATTTTCAATTTTGGTCATTTTTTGTCCACTTTTAGTCCTTTTAATTCAAATTTAGTCTTTTTTGTCCAAATTTAGTCCTTTATGTTAAAAAAAATCCAAAAATTATCCGAAAGTGTATGCATTAAGGACCAAAAGTGGACCAAAAAAGGATCAAGTTTTGAAAAAAATGATCAAAACTGGACCAAAAGGACTAAAAGTGGACAAAAAATGACCAAAATTGAGAATTGCAAAAGAAAAATGACTAAAGTTGGAAAACGCCATACTTACAGGACTAATTTTGATATTTACCCTTCACATATGTTACACTTTAAAGATCTTTCCTACTTTAATGTAAATAATATTTTAAAGAATACAAAGATTTGTGTGAGTCGGTATCACGAAAATCATTTCGTGAAATTGATAAAAAGTGTTAAATCAATTAATGGTAAATGATAATGGTACAATAACTTATTTCATACATAATTTATAATATAAATAAAAAGTGATGACATTTAAAACAAAAGTAATAACATTTTTAATTAGACTAAAATTTGCGTGCTCTCGGTACATCATGCCCTCAAATCTTATGATTCTTGGAAGTTGTACCTTTTTTTATTAAATGGGAGTATACTTTTTAATATAAGAGGTATACCTTTATTTTCTGGAAAAAATTATTAATTATTTTAATCAAACATTTATATTATTCATATTTCAATCGATCTTTTTAATAAAAAAAATTATACCCTTATTAACTAAAGTGTATACCTTTTAGAACAAAAAAATATTATACTCTTTTATACCTTATCACCAGGAATACAATAGACCAACTATTTTAATTAAAAGTGATAACTGATTACAAAGCGTAAAATGATCTCACCATAAGACAATTCCACCCAAGATAATAAATGAAACATTTAGGTAATACCGTCCCACGTTAGATTTATATATATATATATATATATATATATATATATATATATATATATATATATATATATATATATATATATATATGTATAGTTATCACTTTTAATCAAATATAATATAATTTTTCAATAAAATTGTAATTTTTTTTATTTTTTAATTTTATATATTATAAATTATTCAAAAAATATCTCACTGTATCACTATTATTCTTCAATAATCTAAATATTACTTTTATTAAAATATTATAAAAATAACTTATCGTACCACACTATTATTCCTAATTAATTTGAATATCACTTTTATTAAAATATTATTATTTCTCATTCATTTTACGAAAGTATCCTCATAAGTTCTACACAAGTATTTATTTAGAAAAATAATAATAAATAAGAAGTTTCTCACAAATTCTTAACAGTAAATAAAGCATACAATATTAATCCTTCAGTTCGGTAATGAAATTCACACTAACTATAATTTAATTTTAGAATTTATAATTTTGAAATATTTTTAATAATAAATAATTGGTGAAGTATACTGTACTATGTATTTAATGGTAAATAAAAAATTAAAATTAAAGTATTTTATGAGATTTGTTTTTAATTAACTTTTTTTTTTTTTGGACAAACTAGTGGGATTCTCAATATATCTTAGAGTTATATTATAGTCTTAATGTATCTTTAACTAAGTAATTCATTTAACTATGATACAAGAGATAATTATCAAAAGTATACCAAAAATAATGTGTCTAAGCACTAGATTTCCTTTTACATTTTTATTTACGTTAGCAATTTTTTCTTTACAAAAAAACTGTTTTTTAAAACCTTAATTTCATTGTTAAATTAGTTTATCTATGGATTAGTAACGGAATCCATAAGTAAATTTTTGTTGGTAAAGTGGTGGTTGGTAAATTTTTAGCAACGAAAAATCAATTCCATTGGTAAATAATTCCGTTGGTAATCTGTTGCTAAAAATTTCGTTGGTAATTTATATAAAGATTCCCTTAGTAATCCATTGGTAATTACCAACGGATTGAATTTCATTGGTAAAATAGAGAATAAATTCGTACTAAATTCAATTTTGTATCCTTAGTTTTGAATGCTAATATAAGATTAGTATTAGTAGTTATTCTTGATTTTTTTAAAAAATAATTTAAAAGTTCAACTAACCTTTTCAATTAAAAGTAATACTTTTATTAATTAAAGTATGCCATCTTTAGATTAAAATATGGTCAATTACTAGTAGTAAAATTTATGTATCTAAATTTCTACTAGATACACTAAGTAAATTATATTAATTATCAATACAAATTGAATGTATAAAATACCATTTTTATTCCTATTTTAATTGTATTCAAATATTAATTTAAATGTGTGATGCAGAAAAATAACGTGTCTGATCGGTGTGAAATTCACCTAGGTTTTAAGTGGTTTTAATTCAATAATTGAGCATGATTTTAATGAAAATACTATTAATTGCTTGATTATTTGGAGAAATGTATTTTTATTTATTTTTGCAGAAAAATGGGTGATTTTGATAAAAATGGATTCTACAAGTGAAGAAGAAGATGTGGGAGAAAAAGAAGCTCGATTTGGAGTTGAAACGAGCAAGAACGGGTCAAAGAAAATTTTGTTATAAATCCCATTTTTGGTCCCATGAGCTAAATTATCTCACATTGATTACTTATCACAAATTCCTCTCACTCTACCACTACATGAACTCACTTGTCCCATATTGGAAACTCACTCAAATTTCTCTCATCCTTACTACTATAAATACCCTCTTCCATGAAAGCCACCATTGAACAATTCTTTACCCATTTAAATTTCATTAAATTGAATCATTTCCAAGATTCAATAGTTGAGAGGGCTTTCGGGGTGAGGGATCCGTAGTTTTAAATATTTTTCTAGATTAGAATTTATTGTTTTCCAAGAAGGTGGGGACACCAAGGAAATGATGAGTTTGGTGGATGTAAAAACTTCATTCGGTGAAATCTAATCCTACTTATTATCTTTTTATTTTCTTTATTTTGGTTATTTAAGTGATGTTTAGATTATGGATTAATTTGTGATATTGTTTAATTGTGTTCTCGACTTTGATTAGTTTCATTTATGGATGCTTAATTGCTTAACTTATATATTTGATTTGTGTGGTTAATTGTCTATTGCATGCGGTTAGAACGAGAGTTCAATTATATGTCTTAGGAATTAATTGAATCATTTCATCATGTGGGTTATGTAAATTAATATGAGAAGAGTTGGAGACGACCTCCCATGTTTAGAATTACATAAATAGACACTAGAGAGGTTAGATCGATAGGTCAATTAATCTAGTGAGGGGTACCCAACCTTAGTGAATTCATAGTACCTAGAAAGGGAATAGAGTAAATATCAAAATCGGTCCTGTAAGTATGATCTTTTCCAACTTCAGTCTTTTTTATTGCATTTCTCACTTTTGGTCCTCCGGGGTTTGTTTTTGGTCCTTTTGGTCCAAATTCAGTTATTTTTCGCCGAAAATTTAAAAAACTCGTCAGAATATTATGTGTGAGTTGCACACGCTCAAAGTTGGTCCTGTAAGTATGGGCTGTTACAACTTCAGTCCTTTTTTTATTGCAAATTTCACTTTTGGTCCTCCATTATCCATTGTAGTCCTTTTTGTCCAAATTTAATTATTTTTCGCCGAAATTTTAAAAAACTCTCCAGAAATCATGCGTATGTTGCATGCGCCAAGAAAGAAGATATTATTAATAATAAAAAAGAACAGGGGTAACCATGTGTAATGAGCAGCGAAGAAAAAAGAATTAAAAAAATTACAGGGTAATAGTAGCGCGGGCCCGCGTGAGAGACATGCACTCTGCTATTCCACCGTGATTCCCACCCTCTCTTCTTCCACTCTCTCCAATTTCATAAAACTTGTACGGTGAGCAGAAAACTCATTAAAAAAATATTTACATCTTCCAATGCAAAAAGCTATTCTTTATCTTGGTTCGTGTAATTCAAAAAATCAAAAGATATTTTTGCTTTTGCCAATAATTCATATTATCCATTTATTTAACTAAATACATTTTAAATTAAATTAAAATAAATTAGGAAGAAACAAGGGCTCCGTTTTGCTTGCGACTCAAAACACTAACCAATTAATGCGGTGAAAGCCCATAATTAATTAACCATTTCATTTTTTTAATTTTATTATAAATTTATTATAATATTAATTGCTTTTAATAAAAAAATATTTATTATAATAATAATAATTATTATTATTATTATTTATATTAATCGTTTATTAGATAATTCAATTGTTCTATTATCAATTTATCTTAATCAAGCATTATTTTACATTAAAAATGTTATCACTTTTTATTCTTAATAAGGTACTTTACATTAAAAATGTTATCACTTTTTATTCAATCTACGAATGGTTCATAAAATAATTTAACTAAATAGCTATCACTTTTCCCTTTATCATGTCTCACTTTTTTATTAAAAAAGTTATCACTTTTTATTATTCTAGTTGTTCGTGAAATAATTTAATTAGATGAATATAATTTTATTTTTTTATTATTAGGGATAATTTATTACTTTATTATCACATTTTATCCATTCTATACAATAATAACGCGTGCAACTTACGCATAATTTCTGGAGAGTTTTTCAAATTTTCGGCGAAAAATAATTAAATTTGGACAAAAAGGACTAAAATGGACAATGGAGGACCAAAAGTGAAATTTGCAATAAAAAAAATGACTGAAGTTGGAACAGTCCATACTTACAGGACCAATTTTGAGCGCGTGCAACTCACGCATAATTTTCCGGTGAGTTTTTTAAATTTTCAGCGAAAAAGGACTGAATTTGGACCAAAATGACAAAAAAGGACCCCGGAGGACCAAAAGTGAGAAATGCAATAAAAAAATACTGAAGTTGGAAAAGACCATACTTACAGGACCGATTTTGATATTTACTCAAGGGAATATTACCTATGATTTAGTACCTTTTAGGGAACTCGTACGTGTAATTAGTACCTAGTGGGAGGTATTCACTTTGGTCTCGATCTTATGTGTTATTTTGGGATCTTTGTAAGGGCCTACATCCTCTTCATCTCGAGAGAGAGTTTAGGTAGAAATCGTGATCGCTCTTACTATAATAGCTTAAATTGGGAGACAATTAGATGTGTTATATGATTTATCCATTTGAATTGCATCATGAAGATTTCCTTTGCATTGAAAATTCCAAAAATATTGTAATTAGTTTCTTTTCTTGTTTTTATTATCTCTCTTCTCGGTCGTCCCTAACTAATACGAGACTATAACTTGAAGGCCACGAATCCTAAATTCCCCATGGTTTGATAAATTCTTTAATTGGTCATCCCGACTATTAACGACCAATCAGTGTCCCACTAATTTCTCCACAAAAATAGGGGATAGATAACGCATACTCACTCCGTCCCACGTTAAGGTTTACACTTTTCATTTTGGGTTGTCCCAAGTTAAGGTTTACATTTTCTTCTTTGTCAAGTTGGGCCCATACAAAATAATTAATTATTTCAAATAGGACCCACACACAACACTAATACAACTACATACTTTACATTAAATATTATTTCTCTCACCTCACTATACATTAAAATATTGTACTCCTTAATCTCCGTGCAAAAAGCAAACGTCAACCTTAACGTGAGACGGAGGGAGTATTATATTAATATGTCATCTACATCAACATCCGAATACATTACATACAAATATTTCTGAATATAATTCATTGCCTATAACTAATTCTGAATACATTGCGTACAACTGTTTCTGAATACATTTAGCTATTTTGAATTGTGATTATTAATGGTTAATTATCCACTGTATTAGAAAAAAATACTCCAAGAACAAGTCGCCTGGATAGCTCGGATTCGCCCTCTGATCACATTCGCATTGTATATTTTTGTATATTTGTATTCAAATTTTATGTTCAAATTTTATGTATTAATTTTTTTTTAATATATTTGTATTCAAAAATTATATATTTTGTGTTAGAAGTTTACTTAATTTGTTGATATTCATAATTTATGTATTTAAAAATATTTATTTGTAATATAATGGTGTTTAAAAATTATATATTTTGTATTTAGAAATTAACTTACACATAATCTGCGGATGTATGGGGTAACGTAAATATAGTGCCTATTTTATCTATATACGTGATGTATTTAGGGGTAATTGAGACTTTTTATAGAATAATTTTGTAGTAGTTAGTAATAAAATATATACTATGTATTTACTAATAATATTATAGTATATCTTGTACTAGATAGTAATAAATCCATATTTATACATTTGAACACCTTGTACCTTGTACACGAGATCTACTCTTTGATATTATATCTCTTGTATTAAAAAAAAATCTCAAACATTTTCCATGAACATATTTTTCTTTTAAATTTTGTCTCTAATTTATGTCATTCATCAAATAATTCGCACACAGTAAAAATAACACTAAAAAGCAACGAGAGATCAAACTGAAATTCTCAAAGCTTAGTTTATTTTCTACTTTTTTTCTAGATTTAGGATTATGTAATTCGAGAGATCAAATCAGAATCTCATCTTTGCTTGTTATTGGTTTTTTTTTTTTCGAATTTAAGATTAGTACTATAATTCATTTGTTAGGCAAAAACTTGTGTGCACCCGAGCGCACAGGTACACTTCGTGCGCCTTTAGAATTTTGTATTAAATTGTATACTCTTTAGTATAAAGATGTGTACCCTTTATTTTCTGAAGAAAAATAAAAAATATTAATAAAAAATGTATACATTTAGAACAAAATAGTGTACCTTTACTAATTAAAGTGTATACCCTTTAAAACAAAATAATATACCATTACCCATAATACTAAATTCTAAAGGTGCACGGTGTGCGGCGTGTGCCCCGAGTGCACGCAAGCCTCACTCTTCTTATTTTTGAGTTTAATAAATCCAAATTAAATTACATAAACCTTAATTAACTTACCTTTTATACTTATCACATCTTACCATCTCACACACATTATACGATCCGATTCTTCTATTACATCTCCTGTTGTGCAATATTGTTGGATAATTGACACACATAAGTATAATAAAGCATACCCCCTCCATCCGCTTTCAAAGGTATCATTTTTTCATTTTTGGTGTTCGTCCCCAAGGGTCTTATTTCTTTTTTTATCCAAACACATACTAATATAACTAAAAATGGGACCCACACATCCACTAATACAACTACCCACTACACATTAAATAACAATATTTTTTAATCTCCGTGCCAAAAAACAAATGACACTCTTGAATCCAGGAATACTACTCTCTAAAAAAGATTAAACCATAAACGCGTGACACTTATAAGTATAATAAAACATACTACTCCCTAAAACACCACCAAGTGTTCTAGAATATCCAAGATCCACATTATCCCTTACTCACGCACATTCTCTCTTACTCTAACATGTGACATAAAATTAAAATTTAAACATACACTTAAATTTATTAAATCCAATTAATCCTAAATCAATTGAGCATTGTTTATTTCTAAATTCACCCAAAAACAAACACCACTTTGCGAACCATCCGAGTGAGTTGCTAAAACAGTAGTAAATCCCAATGACATTCAACTTCATTAGAACACCAAACAAGAAGCTATGGATTCTACTCATCTTACAAGATAACACACAAACACAGATGTATACATCTCTCTCTAATTCTCAATAAGGAGCAGGAGGGTATGGCTGCTGTGCCCAAGAAACATCATTCGACATCTGCAAATTATACTGATCCGATGATGTCTTCCCAACTTCTTGAGATCTCGATGTCTGCTGTAATGCCATTTCTTCATCGCCCCCCTCTTCCTCCACCGGCAACCTCTCGTACACCGCATTCGTGAACGTCGCCGCGAAGATCATCACCGGCCCCGACGCCGTCAGCGGCCCCGCCGCCACGCCGCCCACCACCTGCCCTTGTCCCCCGGCTAAATACACCGTCAGCCTGCTCGTCCCCGCCTGCGTCGCCTCCGGCAGGAACGTCCCCGACAGGGACAGGATCTCGAACCTTCCCTGCAGGGTCATCACCCCCTCGGGCGCCGCCGCCTGCTGCAGCGTCACGTCCTTCACGATTCCCGTGCCGCTCAGGACGGAGACGCCGCAGCGGCGGCGGCGCACGAAGTCGGAGACGCAGTCGACTATGTCGCCGCCGTCGCTGATCTCCATGACGTGGCTGCGGAGGGCGTTGGGGCTGTCCTTGGTGATCACGATGGGGGCTTTGGGCTTGTTCTTGGAACCGGGTGGGCGGCCGCGCGGGCGGCGGCCGGAGCTGGACGACGGGTCCGGTTCGCCGGAGAGATTCTCGCCTTCGAAATCTGGGTTGTCGGGTGGGTCGATGTTATTATCTGGGTTGTGATTAGGGTTATCTCCGGTGGGGGTGTTCATGTCATTTGCAGAGTTTGTGGTGTGGTATAAAGATGGAGATGGAGATGGAGATGATGATAACATTGGGTGGTTCATTTCTGCCCACCATTTACTACCCATTTTTTTTTTCTTAAACTAATTGTTTAATCTTCCCAAATCTCAACTTCCAAGAAAAGAAACCAAAACCCACACCCACACCAACACCAACACCAACACCAACACCAACACCCCTCTCTCTCTCTCTCTCTTGTTTCTCTCTCCAAATTTGTTGAACAACTCAAACCAAATTGTTCTTGAATACATCAACCAGCTCACTCCCCTATTTCCACTTCTTCAATAAAAGAAAAAAAAGCTGCAATTTCATAGAATCACACCCTTTCTTGTATAGTAATTTTGCTAACAATAACAAGTTCAAGAATGAGATCTAAAGTAGACAAATCGCCCTAAAGCTTATCTCTTTCTAGCAAAAACCCTCTTCAATAACTACTCACCAAACTGGTAATTAAACACCTCAAAACCTGATCTATGACCTAGCTCCTATTGAATCATATAGAGAGAGAAAAGAGGAGAGAGAGAGAGAGGGGGGCTGCACCTTCAACACTAACAAAGGAATCAAGATCTAAGATCAGAGTGGTTCTAAAGAAACCCTTTTTGAAGATAAATATCCCTCAACTAAATTATCCAACATACAATTAACAAAAAAATACTGCTCTCAGATCTTTGACCTGCTAAGTGACTCACTCAGAGTGGTAAAAATCTTCCATTGTACAGAAAGATAATAGGCGTACACGATAAAAGGGGGTCTAAACTCTGAAGTGGAGTACCTCTATATAGATTCAGTTGGTAGTACTTTGCTCTGAAATTTCTTGAGTTTTTTTGCCCCAAAATTTGTCTTCTTTATTTATATTCGAACAGTACGATGTGGAGTTCGGAAGTACTGTGGTTTAGCAGAGGCCGAATAGTGGTAGTTGAGAGGAAAAAAATAGAACAAAAATACCCTTCCTCTTTATGCTTGCTGCTTTAATGTTTCTCTCTTGTCCGAAGCTGGAGATGAGACAGAGAGAGAGAGGGGGAGAGGGAAGGGAGATGGATAGATTCAATCTGCACTGCAAGTTGAACAAATGAGCATCTGATCTGAAATATTGGGGATAAATTGTTTACCCTTGGAATGTTTTTTGGGATTCTATGTTTTGGACTATGTTGTTTTTATTTTCAGTTTATCACGCAATTCCTCCATTCATTTTATAAGTGGCTAGTTGTTTTTTTTTTAACGAAAATTAAGTGGTATTATTATTTTATATATACTCGTTTACGTTAGCGTTTATATTTGTTTTTTGCACGTAAATTAAAAAATATAATATTTTGGTGTGTATTGAGGTAAAAAATAATAGTATTTAATGTAAAGTGAGTAGTTGTATTAGTATTATGTGTGACCCTAAATGAAATAATTAATTATTTTGTATGGGTCCCAAAAAAAAATGTAAATCTTAACTTGAGACAACTCAAAATGAAAAACGTAAACCTTAACACGTGACGGAGGGAGGAAGTATAATGGATAATTGTATTAGTAGCGAAAATTATAAAGATGTAATAGTATAAAATTATTGGAATATGTATAAAATATGCTCATTTTAGATAATTTAATAAAAAAATGTGTAAAGAGATTATAAAGATATAATCCCTCTGTTCCACCAGAAGGTTATTTTTTATTTTTTGTGCGTAGATTAAGAAATAGTATTATTTTATGTGTAGTGTGTAATTGTATTAATAGTGGGTGTTGGACTATATGTATGTCTTTTTTTTACTAAAAGTGAAAAATGATAACCTTTGAATGGGAAACCTAAGGAGGAAGTATAAACTATTGGAATATGGGTAAAAAATGCTTATTTTAAATAATTTATTACCATACCAAAATATTCAATATGATATTATACCTTATCAAAATATTTTATTTTACCTAAAATTTCAACAAATTTGATATTTTGTGATATGTCAGGTGCGATGTACCGAAATACCGAATTTTTTCACCAATCCTCACTTTATACATAGCACGGATTCCTAGTGGTGCTCTATTTCATACTCCCTCCGTCCCAGGCTAAGAGGGTCATTTTACCATTTTGGTCGTCCCACATAAAGAGTCTCATTTCCTTTTTTGGACACATGGGACCCACCCACACCCACTAATACAATTAAAACATGGGGCCCCCACACCCACTAATACAACTACCCACTACACATTAAATAATAATTCTCCTTAATCCACGTGCCCAAAAGCAAATGAGACTCTTAAGTTATTACCCACTACACATTAAAGGAGGGAGTATTCTACGTGTGGAAAATGGTGAACATTTTTCAGGGGTACAATATACTTTGAACCAATGATTTCAAAATTGGATCAGACTTTTTTTAAAATTTTTATTTTTATTTTTTAAAATTTTCACTTTGAAACTTGAATCATCAACTAATTTAAGAGCCAACAATTCCAACAATACAAGTATAAAGAAAGGGAAGTATTGATCTTTATATGTGATCTAATACCCCTTATCTTCAATAAGAAATCAATGTGGGATGAGAAAAAGAAGGGGAATTATTAGTCTTTATATAAAGTTTCAATGCTCTCTCTTTCCAATAATTAACCAATGTGGGATATTGATTAAGATGAGAAGAATTTTATTAAACAAAATATTTACTACATGTAATTTAGTACTAACTAATTATTTGTTTAAATTTGAAATAAATAAATTTATTTGCTTTGTATACAAAAAAAATAAATAATTTTTTTTAATAAATGTTGATTAAAATTAGGATTAATTATTTTCTTTTTTATATTAGAATGAAAAATTTTAATTTTAATTTTATTTTTATTTCAATTTTAATATTCATAATTAATTTTTTTGATCCATTATTTTTAATAAATGTATATTCACATGTAAATTAATATGTTAATATAAAATTATCTATAAATAATAAATTATTAAGTTATATAAAAATATTAAATCATATATAAAATAATAAAATATTAAATAATATATAAAATAATTAAATATTATCAAAAATAGTGAATTTCCGATTTTTCCGGTTGAACCGCCGGTCCGACCTGTCCGATCGTGAACCGTTGGGCTCTCCGGTTTGACCTCCGACTCGATTATGAAAACACTGCTTTGAACTAATTATGCCATGTAGATTTTAAAGAATAATTTTCTTTTTTCCTGATCTATATAAATAACTTTCTATATTTGAATTGAGAAAAATATATTTTTTTCAATACATTTGAGTAATGTATTCAAATAAAATAATATTAGAGTAAAAAATATTTTTCAAGTTAAATTTCTGAGTAAACAAAATATCGAGTTAATTTATATTCGTTTATATTCGAGTGAAGTAATATATTCGAATTAATGTATTAGAGTAATATTGTGGAATTAAACAATGTATTCGAGTAAATACATCCCGAGTTAATGTATTCGAATTAATCAATATATTCAAATAATCTATTTAGTAGTGTTCCATTAATGTATGTGAGTAATATATTCGAATTAATCTTTTTAGAAATTAATTTAGTTTTACTCGCACGAATTAATCTTTTTAGAAATTAATTCAATTTTACTCACATTATTGCTTGAATATTCGAGTAAAGAGTATTTTGGTTAATTTAAACATAAAAATATAATACCTTTTAAAATATAGGATAATTAAATAAAGTGTTTCATTATCTCCTCTTGTATTTTTCCATTTATTTTTCAATCAATTCTGTAACTCGAAGCTGGAGGATGGAACAGAAAAATAAAAAAGTAAAAAATAATTGAGGTGAATTGCACCAACGATATTTACAGTTGCTGCCCTAATTTGACGCACAGCAGGAAAAAAATTGTTGAATTGGGCTGAGTAGTGTATTGTGGATTTGGATTAATGAGTATTCGGCCCATTTGGACCAACAGTCATTTACTAAAGTGGGCTTCGTGTATTCTGTTTAGGACTGCTGTATATTTTCAAGATTTGCCATCAAAAAATGGGCTTCGAAAAATTTGAACCATACAAAGGCTTGGAGAGGTTTGGGTACTGATGGGTAGAAAAAATTTGGCCCAAAATTTCCAAATTTGTGTATATGATCCTTTGGATCATTTTAGCATTGCTCATGGGGTTGATATTTTATTTTTTAAGGTTTTTTTTTCTATTACGTGTCATTCATCCAACAATTTATACAAGAAATATTATACCAAAATAATACAGAAGTCCGAGCCCATATATGATACTCCTTTGTTTATTACTCCATTTTCCCATAAATAAGTTCAACACTACTTTCTTCCTCTTATTTTTCCAAAATTATTTTTACACTTACAAAATCAAAAGGCTTGACTCTATAATCTCAAAATTACTTTAATTTCAAAATTAAATAATTTACTTTATAACTTATTCAATATTATCTAAAAATATCAAACTATTTAAAAAGTTTTTCTTAAATTTTAAATTAAATTATTGACACTAAGGATAATAATTCAAATTTTCTTCTACCCCAACATATTACTCCATTTACGAGTAAAATAGAAAATGAAGAACGATTTGAATAAGATGTGGTTGTGTTAATACACCCCAAGGGCCCCAACCTCATATAGCGTTTCACGTATCTTTTCCTTATAGAATAAATTAAGATGCATGCATCCGTTGAATATGAGACCAAATTAATAAACAACTGCCTTATCCCTTACGTGTATTTTTATTTGAGATCCTTCTTTTTTTTTCCTTTTTTTTCTCTCTCTCACAGTTGGAGTATTATTATTGTTATTTTTTAATTTAGTTATTACTTTTCATCAGATTCCATTCAATATTTAACTATCACTCATCCAGATCTCACATTTGCTATCAATCATGTTAGCCAATTCTTGCAACATCCCATAGCGCTCCTCATGCACCATACTTGGGTACTAAGATGCGTATTGGGCTCACTGCCCTGAAATTCGATGTTCTATTTACGGCTACTCATTTTTCTTTAATGGCAACCTTGTCTAAGATGCAACCAAACGAGATTCGATCAAGTTGTGAGTCTAAATATCGAGCATTGGCTAACTCCGCATCAGAACTTATTTGGTTAACTCATTTACTCTGGGAACTTCACGTGACTCTTGTCACTACACCTCTACTTCTTTGTGACAACAACAATGCCATTTTTTTAGCTAAAATCAAATCGCTCACAAACGTGCAAAGCATATTGATATTGATTATCATTTTATCAGAGAACTTGTATCTTCTGGAAAGTTGATAACTCACAATTCATCTCTTCGGACCTTAAGATTGCTGAGTCTTGCTCGTCTTCTCTTCAAGTTCTTTCATACCAAGCTCTGCGTTGGCCCTCATCCCACATCTTGCTTGCGGGGATACGATAAAATAGTTGATATTTACTTAACTTGTTACTCTATTAGGATTTGTTATTATGTTCTTTTTATCAATTGCATTGTATTTGATATTATTTATTGCCAGTAAACATTTTTTTTTTTTTGATCGGACAAAGTCAGTTGTTAGTATCGTTAGTAGTTAGTTTCACCAAGTCTCCATACACCCTTATTCTCCATGCCTCCTTATAACTCCACTCCTATTCAACCCCAATGAGAATCAAATCGGGTCACTCACTTGTGTGAGGAGCCTGGTGGCCAAGTGGGCTAGCCAATAAACATAATTTACGAGGACACCTGATGCGAGGTTGGGGGTAGGGGAAGAATAGTGAATTTGTTATCGATGAAAGAAATGAAAATGAGTTATTTGACTCCCATTTTGTAAGAATCAATTAATTCTCTTGTTGAAATTAGGATTGAAATGTGAAAAGAGAAGATTTCATTGATTATAAGAATTGTGTTATTACAAAGTATAAAGTACAAACCTATTTATAGACAAAGTAAAATCTAGCCAGTACTCACAAAGAAAATAGCTGTTGTAACCTAGGAACTAACAGTACAATTAATAATGGTGGATGGAGAGTAAGAACTAAATATTTCAACACTTCCCCTCAAGTGTAGGGGTGAATGGGTTGATCACCCCTAACTTGTCAAGAATATATTTATGTCTTGATTTGTCTAAGGCTTTAGTGAATATGTCCGCGAGTTGATCTTTGGTCCCAATATAAGGCGTTTGAATCATCCCGCTTTGGACTTTGTCTCGGATGAAATGACAGTCCACCTCAATATGTTTTGTACGCTCGTGAAACACTGGATTTGATGCTATGTGACGCGCATCGTTGTTATCATAATACATCTGAATTGGACCTTTGATTTGAACGTTCATATCCTCGAGTAGTTGCTTTATCCAAGTAAGTTCACTGGCAGTTGATGCCATTGCCCGGTATTCAGCTTCGGCACTTGATCTAGCCACTACGTTTTGCTTTTTGCTTTTCCATGTTACTAGATTTCCTCCAACCATAGTGCAAAAGCCGGTAGTGGATCGCCGATCAAAGCTTCCTGCCCAATCAGCATCAGTATATCCTTGAATGCTTACATCTTTGTTGTTCTTTATCCAAATTCCTTGTCCCGGAGTTGATTTCAGGTATTGAAGGATCCGATCAATAGCAGCTAGGTGGGTAGTCCGGGGTGCCTGCATAAATTGACTAACAACACTCACAGAAAAAGCAATGTCAGGACGAGTAACTGTTAAATAAATAAGTTTTCCTACAAGTCTTTGGTACATGCCCACATCTTGAAGAGGAGATCCATCTTCTGAGTTGAGTTTAGCATTGGTTTCCATAGGAGTAATAGCAGGCTTAATCCCAAGTTTACCTGTTTCCTTGAGCAAATCAAGAGTGTACTTTCTTTGAGAAATGAATAATCATTTTTTAGAGTGAGCTATTTCAATTCCCAAAAAATATTTAAGAATGCCAAGGTCCTTGATATCAAAAGTTTGTTTAAGAAAATTTTTGACTTCTTGAATTTTCGTTTCCTTGTCACCGGTAATAATAATATCATCAACATAAACTAAAACAATGATTGATGAGTTTGGAGAAGTACGAGAAAATAATGATGAGTCAGCGGAATTTTTTTGAAAATTTTGAGAGAGTAATGCATGACTAAGTTTAGAATACCAAGCTCTAGGAGATTGTTTAAGACCATAAATAGACTTGTGAAGTTTACAAACAAGAGAAGGATCCGAATTCTTAAGGCCTAGAGGAAGAGCCATGTATACTTCTTCTTCTAAATCTCCTTGTAAGAAATCATTTTTAACATCCATTTGATGAAAAGACCAATTCTTATTAATCCCTATAGAAAGAAGGATTCTTACGGTGCTCATTTTAGCTACGGGTGCGAAAGTTTCTTCATAATCAATTCCATAAGTTTGGGTGAAGCCTTTAGCAACAAGTCGAGCCTTATATCATTCGATTTTTCCCAAACTATCATATTTAATTTTATAGACCCACTTGCACCCAACGGCCTTTTTTCCTTTAGGAAGATGAACAAGTGACCAAGTATTATTTTTTTGAAGAGCATTTAATTCATCTTCCATAGCTTTTCGCCAAGTAGGACAATGACTAGCATCTTCAAAGTTTTTAGGTTCAAATTGATTTATGCAATTTAAAAATGCATGATGCTCTTTTGAAATGTGAGAATAAGATAAGAAGTTTTGGATAGGATACGATACCGAATAGGTGACGTAGTCTTTAAGTTTGGTGGACGTTCGAGTCTGTCGAAGAGATCTCCGAGGTGAATTAGCTTGAGTTAGGTTTTGGTTTTGATCTCCCCCTATCGGAGCATTTTCTTCGACTGGGACGTGATCTCCCCCTGTCGGAGCATTTTCTTCGACTATGTTTGCATCATCCTCGAGAGGAATCGTATTGATCAAATCATTATGATGATCCTGAGAAGGAATAAGATCAGTAGGAGCTGAAATAGGAAAAACAAAGTCGTTAGTATCAATGGAGGAGTTATCAATAGAGTAATAAGGATCATTTTCATTGAAGGTAACATCTCTTGAAATGTAGAGCTTTCTAGTAATAGTATCATAACACTTGTAACCCTTTTGAAGTACGGAGTAGCCAAGATATAGCTTTGACTGAAGAAGGACTAAGTTTATTGGTACGGTTAACGTGGACAAAACACGTACATCCAAAAATGCGTAAGTGGTCAAGACTTACTTCTTTTTTAAAAAGAATTTTGTGGGGACTAAGGTTATTGAGATTAGGGGAAGGTCGACGATTGATAAGGTAATTGGCGGTTAGAAGAGCATCTGACCAGAAATATTTTGGAACATTGTTTTGAAAAAGAAGAGAACGAGTGACTTCTAGAAGATGACGGTTTTTTCGCTCCGCGACCCCATTTTGAGCGGGTGTGTAGGGACACGAAGTTTGATGAATAATTCCATTACTTTTTGTAAAATTTTGAAAATTTAAGTTTATAAATTCAGTTCCATTATCCGTTCGAAAAATTTTGATGGACTTATTGAACTGATTTTTGACGTAGGCGAAATTTTTTTGAAATTTTGCGAAAACTTCGCTTTTATTTTTAAGTAAAAATATCCAAGTATGCTTTGAAAAATCATCTATAAAGCTAACATAATATCTAAAACCATTATAAGATGTAGTTGGGGCGAGACCCCAAACATCCGAGTGGATCAAATCAAAAATAGATTTTGAATTAGAAGAGGAATTTGTGTAAGGAAGATGTGTGTGTTTAGATAAAGAACAAATATCACACTTATCATGATATGACGAATTAGGAAATATTTTGTTGAAAACTGAATTGGACGGATGTCCAAGACGTTTATGCCAAAGGGACATATCAACAACATTTAAAGCAATACTAGGGAAGTTAATTAGGTATAAATTATTGATACGAACTCCTTTACCAATCGTTCGTCCCGTCAATCTTTCCTGAAATACAACATCAATGTCAGTAAATATAACTTGACAATTTAATTTCATGGTGATCTTACTAACGGATAACAAATTCAAAGTAAAAGATGGTAAACAAAGAATATTGTCGATCTTTTTAGAAAAAAGATAACTTGATCCTTTTCCACGAATTTGAACGGAAGTGTTATTAGCTACTTTAACATTTTGAGAGTTGTCTAAAATTAGGGAGTTTTCTAGAAAAATGGAACGATTTCCGGTCATATGATCGGTTGCTCCGGAGTCAACCACCCAAGCTTTAAAGAAATCAATTAAATTATTATTTGATGAAAACATGCTAGAGTAATTAAAGGATTTTGTGTTTAAAAAATTTGGGTTTTGAAAAAAGGAAAAATGAGTGGGCTTTTTATCAAAATTGGATTTTAAAATATTTGGGCCCAATGAAGTATTAGAAGGAAATGGACATGCATCTACTTTATTAGTGGATTGGATTTGAGTTTGGGCCTGCAGGGCTTGAGCAACTTGGGCCACAAGAGAGGAAAATTGATTTGGGCCCAATATATTGATATGGGCTGCACTGAGATGAGGCCCATTTCCATTTTCCTCTCCTTTTAATCCTTGACCCATCATTTGGCAGTGACCTAAATTTCTCTCCGCAGCTATCACGTTTCTCCCGACAGCGGGCAACCTCCCTGCTTGGTGGCGGTTGGCGACGTGCGCTGTAGATCCCATACGGCGTTCCCACCGACGGGCGGTGGGTTGGCAGCAGCGAGATGGTGGCGCGGGAAGAAGCAGCGATGTATCTGAGGCGGTGTCGAGCAGCGGCGACCTTCTCCCACCGGCGGCTGAGCAGATCCGTGCGCGATGAATGAACCCCTTTCCTTACCTCCGATGGCGGCGCACAGCAGCGCCGGACTACAGAAGACGGAGGAGCAGCAGGCGGCGGTCGACTGTGCTGATGACCAGCAGCTTCGCGTTTCCAGTGGTCTGCTGATGACGTGGCGGCGGTGGCGGTCGCGTCTGAACAGCAGCGGTCGTCCTTCCGGCGGCAGTAGCTCTTCCGGCTGGTGGCGCTGCGACGGACGGCGACGAATGTTTACAGCAGGTGTTTGATTGATTGAAACAATGGTTTTTGTTTGTTTCTGAAGATTTGATTTCCAAAACTTGTGGATTTTGCTGGAAGGTGGAGACCCGTTTGTGGATGAATGGGTGAAGGAAGGCTTATGGCTCTCTCCTATTCAGAGAAGGATTCAATCCTTCTTTAGAGTAGTACACCAGGATGTAATTGAAGCTTGTAAACAGACTTGATTGAATGAAGAAGAGGTTGAACCTCTTTTGAATTGAGACACCTTTAATGGTGTTTTGATTGAATGAAGAAGAGGTTGAACCTCTTTTGAATTGAGACACCTTTAATGGTGTTTTGTAGAATGCTTGAATAGATAGATTGAAGGGTCAAGAGTTAGGATTAATCCTGCTCTGATACCATGTTGAAATTAGGATTGAAATGTGAAAAGAGAAGATTTCATTGATTATAAGAATTGTGTTATTACAAAGTATAAAGTACAAACCTATTTATAGACAAAATAAAAACTAGCCAGTACTCACAAAGAAAATAGCTGTTGTAACCTAGGAACAAACAGTACAATTAATAATGGTGGATGGAGAGTAAGAACTAAATATTTCAACATCTCTTTATTGTAGGAAGAAACGTACGAGGAGGAATTAAAAGAAAAAAAAACCACAAATCTGTATGACCATTCGATTTAGAGAACTAATATTATGGGGAGAAGTTACCATACCAAATTTTGGGATGAAACAAGCAATACTGTTCTTGGTCATAACTAGCACATGAAATATTGAATAACTAAAATCATCTATTTATTTAAAACAAAAACACTCCCATCTCATTAAAAATAAGAGATATTAAGACAAAAATTGAGTAAACTTGCTCTACCTTGGTAATATATGGAATGATTTTTGTCTGAACAGATTGCATTACTTACAAGTACTATGTATATTTAGAGGGTAATTATCTAATTAACCTCAAAAAGTTATGGTCTCTGAGTGCTTACACCTTCTAATCCTAATCCTCATCCTCATCTTTCGTCCCAAGCCCCCTTCAATATCACAACATTGTCTCCTTGGGCTCTGCAAATTCCACATTCAAAATCACTTCATGTCGAGATGTAATGTAAAAGCAAGTTTGAACTCGATTCGATGTACACCAAAAAACAAGCTTTGACACACACACACACATATGTATGTTCTTGTTACTCTTGTGTCCAATCATTACATGTATAAGACCTATTTCTCAATACGAGCTGTTGTTCAGCTCTGTAGAGTAGTAATCATTCGAGACAATTTGATTCGACTCGATCCATATACACGTGGGACGTTCGATTAAGGGAAGTGCACTTCAAAGGTAAGACTACTTTTCTTGAAGATTTATCGAGCAAAACTAAATAAGTATTTTTCTAGGAGTGTGATGTGGATGTGGTTTCCATTATCAAGCATTCATTATATATTATTTAAACTAAACAAATCAACAATATCAGCCATAATAGAAATCAATTAAAATGTGATCATGAGAAGAATGAACCAACCTGATCCCATTCTTGAGGATCCATTTCCAATGCTGAGACGACGACCGTTTCAATAGCCACAGCACGAGCATGATCCCGGTTACACCCCTTTATGTGTTTATCTACAAACTTTTTGTAAGTAGTCACTGTCTCATTCGCCTCTGCCTGGTTAACTGATTCAAGATAAAAAATGATGGGTTGTTGGCAGGGATCGGAGCTCACACGCCTGGTATTGAGCGTGAAAGGGCCATCCTGCCAACTCCTCCATGTCTTGAAGGTGAGCAGGGGTGTCTCCAAAACCTTGGCAGACAATAAAGCCGGGTAGATTTGCACCGTATAGCCCCACGAAATCGAGACAGACCATTTGTACTTGTGTTGGTAGCAGAAGCATTGCTGCAATGCCCTCAAAGGGTCAACCTCGTATGCTTTCATCAGGGCTCTCACTGAATCCAGCTGAGTCTTGTTCGGGAACAACGGGTCGACAGAGTCGAGGTGGTGGAGAGAAACGAGAGGCGCCAACGGATGCGCTGCCAACAGCCCGAATGGATTGCCTCTGATGTCAATCTACAAGAACAATACCAACAAATACACAACTTAAAATCCATGTAATTGACTTCTTTGATGAATGAGACTGTCTTGGCCCATCAGACTGTCTTATTTACAAATCCATGCATTTATAAGAAAATCATAAACAAACTTAGATACATGGCAAAAACTTGTGTGAGATTAAGTAGAAACCAAAATAAAACTCTAGAAAAAAAAAAAAGCATAAAAAATACCAAACTTTACTGAAACTATCACTTTTTTTACCAGTGTGGGATAATTACCATATATGGAGAGTATATAAAAAAATTTTATTGATCAATTTGATCTCACCAAACATTGTCTTGGTTTTAATAAAATTCACGTCATTTTCAATTTTTTTGGCATGCTCCACATTACTAATTACCTTGGATTCACTGATATAGGTCAATATGGGTTTTGGGTCCTTCGTGTATTAATGGGTCAGTTATATCAAATTTAATTAGAGTTGACCCAAATTCATGAAATCTCGTCAACCCAAATGTTGTAATGGATATTTTTTAATAAGAAAAATACAAATATTATTAAATATGGGCCCATCAATACAGAAATGTTGTTGTAATGGATTCATAATTCATATTAACTAAAAACACAATTAATTAATTAATTAATTAAAATGATGATAAAAGTGTCACCTATTCAACTATTCAAGTTTCAACAGCGAGAAAGCAACAACTAAGGAGCTATATATTCAATTGCACTGTATCTATAATTTGGACCACTGTTCTTTTCACAAGAATCTATATATATTCCCTCATCCCCCAGTAGTATACGTTATCACATCTTTTAAAATTTTAACCTTATTATTAATAATTATTATAATTATTCATTCTATTTGAATTAGTACACACTAAATTCACTGGTTATTTTTAGCAAAGACTAAAGACCACATAATCTAGAACTACTAACTAAATTTTACTAAATCTTAAGGGCTATCTACCTCAATCTCACCTTGCATAGCCAAATAATAAATACAAAATCATACACATTAAAGTTTAATATTTTTATTTTTAAATAATTAAATTAAATTTATAATTATTACCATTTTTAAATAGAAAGGAGAATTTGTGTGAGACTATTTCACGAAACTTTATGAGATGGATAACAAATAACAAATTATAACTGTACAATGAAAAAGTAATATATCCAATTAATCGTAATGAGGCTAAAAGTAATATATCCAATTAATCATAATGAGGCTTTAACTGTTTCATAAATCATTTATAATACTTTTATAAATAAAAAGTTAAAACATCTCATAATAAAATGTCATGATTAATTATGACAGCGTGAAATGATTTTACACTAGGGCGGTACCCTCAATAATTAATAAATTAATTACAATTGAATTTGTATTGATTTCATAAAAACTTCATAATAATAATAATATTATTATTGTTATTATTATGCGAGTAGTCCAATAAGAAGACACGTGGAGATAGGAATCAGGACACGTGTCATCATTATTAATAGTTCCATTTGCAATCTGGCTCGGTTGCTGTTGCAGTAGGAAAAAGTGGACAATTAAGAAGTCAAGCTTTTGGAGAAAGGGTGACAGACAAGAAATTAAGCCGAAAAGGCCGGCTAGTGAAAGCATACATCAACGTGGCGGAAGCCCAGATGAGTAGGTCTGCACAGCCCTGTGACCGTAGCCTAACTCACCACCAAATTCCACACGAATCACCACGTGTCCCTTTCACACAGTACTATGTTTCCATAAGAGTAAATCCGTCTATTTCAATTATACTTTTCAATCTTGATTTTTTCATTCAAAAATTAAAACAAAATGTGAAAAAAATTAAGCAAGAGATTATTAGTAGTATCACATTCCCACAGGCATAGCCACATAAATCTAATCATAATTACACGACAACCTCATTGTTTTCTTTGATTATATTCTCTTATAAATAAATTAGTGCTCCGTCCCATAACATTTGTCGTAATTACTATAGACTCAAAGTTTAAAAAAAGTTGATTTTTATCAATTTTATTGACTTTTTATATTGTGATATTTTTAAGTAATAAATAAATAATAAAGTATATTATGTGTGCTAGGTGGAAGTGATATTTTTGAAATTAAGATAACTTTTGATGTTGTTGGTTAATGTGAAATTTCCATTTTTTGAGTATGACAGTTATTGTGGGATGGACGAAAACGAAAAGTAAGACAGTTATTATGGGACAGTGAGAGTATATTGTCTTGACAAATATTTTGCAAATGAGTGAGGAACCCAAAAGTTTAACATGGTTCCACGAATGCTACCTCCCAATTATTGTGTAGTATAAAATGACAAAGAACCAAGTTCAATTATCTAATTAAATTAAATTCAATATCAGAAGTGATATTTAATATTTTTACTTATATTTCGAATTCAAACTAAGGGTGTGACAAGTAAAATTGGGAAGGTTTAATCACATGGAATGTCAACTACCGTGTGCTGAATATGTAAATGTGTTTATACACATATAACATAACATCAACGGTGATACATCTATTATTCCACTTATTAAATATTCGTCACTTACCATGATTAATGTCTAAATTATTTTTATGTGTATAAGAGTTTATAGATTATTAATTAAAGTATAATATTTAAAAGAAAAAAACAAATTATGAAGAATCAAGCTAAAAAACATTTGGAAAAGAGGATTTTAATCAGTTTATACATGCCTAGTATTTGGTGTCAAGGGGTTTAAGAAAAGAAATTAAAGTTATTTATTTTTATTTTTTAAATTTAATTAAATAGAGTGCAAGATGTAGCTTATTTTGAGTATATTGACTCGAATTGTGTGCAAGTAAATTATTTTGCTTAGGAGGGAGATATATTTTTGTAATATTGATATTTTCTGTTGTTTCCTTTTCAGAATGTAGTCTTTTGTAAAAGGATATGAACAAAAAGTGTATGATATAAAAAAAAAATATGTAAAAATAATGGATTTAAAAATTAAAAAAAAAAGTAAAATTTGGAAGTATATAGGGTACCTGGTGGAAACCGGGTTCTCTGGAGAGCACCACACCGAGTTCCCCTATACAAGCCCACACCCTCTGATCAGAGCCGTAGAAATTATGGTATCTATTCAGGCAGCCGTCCATCGCCCTTGCCAGCTCCGCCGCTAATGGATAACTAATCGCGAATCCACCTCCACCAAACGCCATGTCGTACGCATGCATCACGTCCTGCTCCACGCTCTCCGATATCTCCCCCACGTACACCATCCGCCGGTGGTCGTACTTCCCCAGCACCGCCACCACGTTCTCCGGGAAGAAAACCGTATCGTCATCCCCCATCACGAACCACCTCACGTTCGGCAACCCCGCCCTGAACAAATCCACCACCACCCGCGCTATCCGAACCGCCGATTCCGACCCCGCCGTCAGCCGGAACCTCCGCCACTCCGACGAAACGCGGTGCTGGATTTCGAATCTGGCCGCCCGGTCCGGCTCCTTCTCCAGGAACACGTACCCGCGCGTCGCGTTCGTTTTCCACCATAGATCCGAGTAGCTCGCCCGGGTTTCCCAGGTGCCGGTGGAGCCGCCGATTCCGAAGGCGATGTGCGAGATGTTGGTGGCGGAATGGTCGGAGTTGAGCCGCGATAGGTACATGGTCTGCTCGGGCCGGTCCGGCCACAGGAAGAAGTCGGGTCGGGCGGTGCCGATGATGGTGGAGTAGAGCGCGAGGGAAATTGAGAAGATTAAGATGATGCCAACAGCAGCCTTCAACGTCGTCGTAATGATGTCGCCGGTTTTCTCCATGGGCAAGGGTTTCAGAGCTCTAAACGGGTCCTGACCCGAATGTTCTGCGGCCGTACACATCTTCCAGCCACAGAATTACCAGAATCAAAACCAGATTGCTTCTATTGCATTAGAAATTAAAATCAAGGTTTCATTTCCTATACAAATTGAATCTAACACGGGGTGGGCGCCCCCCCAAAATACGCTCTAGAGATAGAGAAAAACAGAGTTTTGCAGAGGGCAATAGAATTCAAGATGGTTTTCTTCAAAATTCGACGTTCCAATTAATGGTGGAACATAGAATTATTCGGAAGCAAAAACCCATAGCAGAAAACGTATGGTGAGGTGAAAATGTAATGAATGTGTTGTGTTTGGGGGGTGGGGTGGGTGGGTAGAAATTGGGGGGTGGTGTGGGGGTGGGTGGGGAAGTCGCCTGGACTAGTATTAGTAGAGTTGATAGTCGGCAGATGGTTTCAATTTGTCGAATGGAAAATGGACGTACATTATTCCAAAGAAGAGAGGATTAATTTGGAAATTTAAAGTGAATTTTCATTACCCTAATTAAATATTGATGACTCATTAAACACCATTTGTGGAATGTTTGATTTAATTATATTCACCAATAAACACAACACGTTTCGACACAAACTTTGTCTTTAGGTCTTACCACTTTAATTTTCATTTGGATTTATGGTTGAATGGTATTTGACAATCTGAAACAGAAAAGGAAATTACTTTTGGATTTTGGAAATCAAAATTTAATTTTAGAGGTGTACTTTTTGAATGGGGTTTTTAACAGAAAAGGAATTATATTTGGATTCTTGAAATCCATATTCAACCTTAAAGGCTTTTTTGAGTGGTTATTTTTAAAATATCAAACGGAAAAGGAAATTATATTTGGATTCTTGAAATCCAAATTCAATTTTATTGGCGTGTTTGGATGGTTTTATTAAAGGCAATGTATCACTATTTTATCCTTTTCTATTTTTTTTAAAGAAAATTTGTAAACCCAAAATAATAATTTTGAAAAATGTCATTCAATATAAATGCTCATATTTTTTAATGCAACTTTTTTTATTTTATTTTCCCCTCTCCATTATAAAATTAATATATAATTATATTTGCACATATAATCGTATACAGCATCGTACATATATTAATAAATCAAACATTTGTATGGTTGCGCAAAAAAAAATTGTGTATGAAATCGCTTATGTAGTTACACGTATGGTCGCATGAGACGTTGCATGAAAAAATTGTATATGAGACTGCAGACATAGTCACAGAAGGTGTCGCATGAAAATTGTATACGGAGTCGCAGATGTAATTGTAGGCGGGGCAGATAAGGACTAATTATGTCCAATTTTTTTTATTTAAATGATTTTTACTAAAAAAAAATATATATAGTGGGTGACATTTTAAAAAAAAAACTTTAAAAGTGACATTTAAAAAAAAACATTGGATAAGAAACTTATTTTTCATATGAGTTAAGAATAAGCAAGAAATAGTTTAGATTTAACGTTACAAGACTCATTATCTCTTCTTTAATAGAAACATTGGATAAATAACTCAATTTTCCATATGAGTTAAGTAAGAATAAACAAGAAATATTGTATGCTAGATTTCATATTTCAAAACTCATTATCTCTTCTTTTGGTAAATAATGGATAAAGAAATTATTTTTCGTATAAGTTAAGTAAGAATAAGCAAGAAATAGCACATGCTAGTATTCACGTTACGAGACTCATTATCTCTTCTTTAAGAGAAATATCGGATAAAAAACTCATTTTTCATATGAGTTTAGTATCAATAAGCAAGAAATAGAGCTTGTTAGATTGCACGTTATAATACTCATTGTCTCTTCTTTAAAAGAAATGTTACATAAAGAACTCGTTTTCCATATGAGTTAAGTAAGAATAATCAATAAATAATGCATACTAGATTTCATGTTACAAGACTTATTCTCTCTTCTTTAAAAGAAACATTGAATTAGAAAACTTGTTTTCTATGAGTTAAGTAAGAATAAAATTAAATAGCATATATAATTAGATTTTACATGACAAGACTCATTGTCTCTTCTTTAAAGAAAACATTGGATAAAGAACTAATTTTCCATATGAGTAAAATAAAAATAAATAAGAAATAGTGCATCACGTTACAAGGTTTATTAATTTTTCTTTAAGAGAAACATTGAATAAAGACTTCGTTCTTCATATGATTTAAGTAAGAATATGCAAGAAATATTGTAAATATCTTCTTTAGTGGAAACATTGGATTTTTTTTTTCATATAAGTTAAATAAGAATAAGCAAAAAATAGTACATGCTATATTCCACATTACAAGATAAAAGTTGAGTAAGAATAAACAAGAAATAGTGCTTGTTAAATTCCACGTACAAGACTCATTATCTTATTTAAGAGAAAAATCGGATAAAGAACTCATTTTCAATATGAGTTTATTATAAATAAGCAAAAAATAGAGCTGGCTAGAATAATGTATTACTGCATTGCTAGAGTTGCTCTAAGAATCGAAAAATATAAAACAGAACATAAGAGTTTCATCCTTTGGAAATCATGGGGTGAAGAAGATATCATTGTAGCATTAGAAGAGCTTAGAAAATAAATAGAGAACTTGTAATCATGTTATTCAAAACTCAACTAACAACTTACAGAAAATCCATTTTGCAAAGAAATGAGAAAAATAGCTTCAATAAAAACATGCCAAGTGGCAAAATTGATTGGAGCAAATATAAAATATCTTCTGTCTGGGTATGTAAGTAGCACATGTTTACAGTACATTGGAGTAATATTTTTAATTATCCTTAGTGATAACTTTTTCCAAATTTTGGGTAATAATACATTTATCTTTTGTTTGGATGGTATGAATGGATTGGAATGAGAATAAAATTAAAAGTAATTTTTAATATTGGGTGTGGAATGGAATGGAATGAAGCCCAAAATTGAGGAATCATCCATTCCTCTACTAAAATATTGGAATCAAACCCATTCCACCCTATAATTATATCAAATTCTTATTAAAATACCAAACACTTCTTAAACTTTATGATACTTCTAACAAATTTTAAGAATTATACCTTGTCAAAAACTTGTGTGTCCCCATAGGCACACCGTGCTCCTATTGGAACACAAGAATTCATAGTATTAAATTCTTGTATTCCCATAGTGGCACGGTGTGTCCCGGGGACATACGAGACCAACTCCGACACTTTTAGTTGTACGTTGTTTTGTAGCTCCTCAAGGTTTGGATCTAGTGGAGCCAAACCGATTTAGCCAGATTTTTGATCGGATTGAGTCGAGTTGGGTTCGGGCATGTTCAGGCTGGGTTTGAATCGGTTTGGGACCGTTTACTCTTATACTGGATCCATATGCATGAGTGATGCAGTAAAGTTTGTGCAAAATAAACGTTAAGGGTGAACACAACGTTACAAAATTTTGGAAATGTTCATATTCAAAATTTGGTATATTATTGTTTTTTAAAATAAAGTATTCAGATTCGTACTCAATTTCAGTACAATTTCATTATCAGATCGAGCTTCAACGTTAATTTATTTTGTAACTATTTATAAAATAATTAATATTATTATTTAAAATTTAATTTAATCCCATTATATAACATGTAAGCAAGATCATATATAATTGGGCTTTGGACCTTACGAACCAAGTTCAGATCTTTCGGCCCAGACATCTTGAAAAACAATTTCAGGCCCAGCAAAATTGTAATTTGAGTATTGATAAATATTTTCAACTAGACCACTGTCATGAACTTTTTAAAATAACTTCTATAATAATCTTCAAATTTTCCATTTTATTTCATTTTATAATAAGCATCACCACTCGAAAGTCATTTTACAATAAGTTTTACCACTCAAAAATAAAAGGACAACACATGAATTCTTTTCACGTGAGGTTGTCTTTTACGTTTTTTTTAAAATATTTATCTTTTTTTAATCAAATATATTATCACTTTTTATTTATAATACAAATTATATTTATTAAATAATTCACTACACTACTATCCTTTTTTATTAATTTAAGTATCACTTCTTATCCGTCTAAAAATTTTTTCTCATGGAACGGTTTCACACAAGTGTTTGTCAAAATAAAAACATCAAATCAATCCTATAACCTTGAAATGCATCTTAATTTCAAAATTATCATTCACACTTAACACACATAATATAATTTATTATTTACTCGCTCTGTTTCAACTCGTCTTTAAGCCTTTTATTTTCTTCCATCCCCAACTCATTTTCATACACACTATAAAGAAAATAATAACAACCTCAATAACCTTATAATACAATTCAATTTTAAGTTTGTCATCAACACCTTTCATAATTACAATCCACAATAATTTCACAAACACTTGTGTAAACCGGGTTCACCGTGTAAACCCTATGATCCCCCTCCAATTCTATATATCTTATATATTAATAGAGTGTTTAAATTAAGGAGGCCACATAGTTTACAAGGGTTATGATGTAAAATCAATTTACAAGAAACTAAATCCAATACTTTTTATATCCGTGGTACTTCCCATTTCTCACTTTTCCACTCTTTTTTTTTCCTAGTATTTTTAAGTTGCAAAGTTTATCTATTAATTCATTCATAATGGATTTTGAGAATTTATATTTTATCCATTTACTTGAATGAAGTTTTTGAATGAACAACTATGTTAATTTTCAACAAATAGAAGATTGGTTAAAAATGTGATTGACCCACCCACCTTAATTAAAAACTAATTCTAACAAATATATAATAAGTGCCAACTTTAGGAAAAGAGTTATAAATGAAATATAAAAATCCACACACGGTGTCTGTAAAGTAACTTAAACTAACATGTGCAAAATATGAAATTGGAAATTTCAATTCCATAAAACAATGATCTACAATTAAATTAAATTTTGTATAAATTGGATTGACTGATCTTATGCATTGGGCTTTATGTATCCTTCTAAAGTCCTAAAGAGGTTGATCATTCAAGATAGTGGGCTGGCCTATCAACATATATGATGTGAGTATGTGACCCATGATCCATAGGAGTATATAATTTTCAGTGAGAATTTGTAGCAATATTGCAAAAACAACTTTTAAATGATTTTTTTTTTTTACCATTCTAAGTAAAAATATTTCTTTGTGTACATTCCAAGATTATCATTATTTATCGTAAGTAAAAATATTTCTTTTCCCTCTTTTTACTGTACATCCCAAGATCATCATTATCTATTATTGGTCACCCAAATTTGATTTATTAAACTTAAAATTTTTTGTTTATTTAATGAATATATTCTTTTATTTAGTTTTAGGTGAGAAAATTATAAATCTCTATTTGATCTTTTTTTTTTTCTATTCAACCTATTTTTGCTTATTCTTCCCAAAATTTTTACTACATTTGATCTATATTTTTATAGTTTTAATACATTTCTAATCAAGCTTTTTTTTTATTCAGCCTATTTCTTTTGTCTATTCGGTCAAATTTTTTCCTTTCTACTCAATTTCTATTCAATACATTTTATAATTGCTGGGCCTTTTTTTTTGCATATTCATTATATATTTAAAAAAGATTTTACTTTCCTCTAATACAATTGAAAACAATTGAATTTTAGAAAGGTTTTACTTTCTTGTAACACAATTGAAAACCAATTGAATTAAGGGTATTTTTGGTACAACCTCATAAAAGTGAATTTAAAAATAAAAGTTTCTATTTGATTAGGTAAAAGTAAATTTTTTACATTTAAAAGTAAATACTATTAATTTTATCCCTATTTTTTGAGGTTATATGTAATAAAAGTCTTTGTTAATAAACAAATATAAACAAATCATTTAAATTTTGAGTATAAAAGGCTTATTCATGAGCATTGAAAAGAAAATTTTGATGTTATACTCTCCCGTTTTACTTTTTTTTTTTAATTAGTAAAGATGTAATCATTTTTTATGCTGTCATTATTAATTTATCGTACAAATTATTCATGAAATAGTTTATTTGAACAACTAACATTATTTATCGATCAAGTATTATTATTTTTTAATTATTAAAACTACTATAATTTTTAATCCATTTTATGAAATGGGTTTCGAGACGATATCAAGAGTTTAATCATATTCAAATACCTCATCATGTAACAAATAACTCGCTAGGAGTCGACGATAAGCTCTCGAGTATGAATTAGTTTATAGAAAACATTTTATAGAAAACATTCTTGAATCATTTGAAGAAGATATCACTGCAAGTTTTCCTTCATATAGTCTGTTTCGATTTAGAAATGTCTAAAGTCTGTAACAAATTTTTAAATCAAATTAAAATTTGAACAGCAGCTGAGCTACTCGTGCATATTCTGGAAGAATTATTAATTTCCATATAAATGTGATTAAAATTGAAAAACAAAATAATTTAATTTGAAAATTGAAGTACTTAAAGTAATGAAATTTGTGTTGGATTTATATGTACAGCGGAAACTGGCTCACTCAATCCAATAGCATGTCATTGTCCGCTTTGGGCTGTCCATTGGCCCGCACGGTTTTGCTCTCTTGATTCACATCCAAAATGCCTAGAGTTACATCCCACACTTATAAAACTTATCGCCATTCCCATTTCTAACCGACGTGGGAATTTGGTTGATACCCAACCAACAATTTGATCACAATCCTTACAGAATGATCGCTAATGACACATAAAAATTATTTAAAAATAAAATGTAACTAGACAAGAACAATAAAATATATTAAATTCTCATAATATACTATTCTGTAATATGCAAATATTAATTATTTGCAATTCTTATTATTAAGTGTTTGAATTTATTCCTTTGATTGATATTTGATTAAAAATTGATACTCATCTAACAAATTATTTGGTAAAAAAAAATTGAGACAAATGAGTTTTTATAGAAAACACGCATGTGTATCGAATTCACCCACACTATATTTTATTTTTCAATACATGAAAATTATTTTTTAAATGATGCACTATTACATTTATAAAAAAAATAAAAATTACTACTTTAATTTTCATATATTATGATTGTTTTTACTTTTATTGTAATGAGTAACAATTTTCATTTATAAAAATAACAATTCAACCATTTAAAAAATAAATTTTCATGCAATTAATTCTTAGAAAGGGTAATGAATCCATCCCAATTATTATGCATCAAACGAACGTTATAAAGTTTATTCAAATTCAAATAAAAATAAAGGACAAAAACCTAATTTAAGTAGAATTAGGACACGTAAAACCACTTAATTATATTGAAAAAAAAGAATGTATTAGATGCCAAATTTAAAAAAATAAAATAAAAAAATAATTGGAAACAGAGTGGTGTCCTGATATTATTCCCCGAAGGTTTGGGCAAGCATTTAGGGGTGTGCGGTATGACATACTGAAAATATTTAGTCATATCAAATACCATACCAAAACTTTCGGTATATAAAAAATCATACCGTTACCTTACCTAAACTTTCGGTATACCATAGTTCGGTATACCAATATTTCGGTATAGGAAAATAGTATACCTTCTGCTTACCAATATTTCGGTATATCGTATCATACCTAAAATATTGGTATATACCATCCTATTAGATAGTTTGCTATGCCGTTATGCACCTAAAATTAAATAAATATAATTAAAAACTGTACTAGAAAAGTAAAAGATAGTTATAAAACAAATTCTAACAGATAACACACTCATACTAAGAAAAATATACGATAATCCACAAATGACCAAATCAAATAAAAGTGAGTCTCATGTAAATCGGGTTTACATGAAAAACCCTATTTTTTAAAATTACTCTTTAGTAATAATTTTTATATAGAAAAGTAATAATTCATGTATCTAAAGAGTAATTTTTCATATACTAAAAAGTAATCGATAAATCATGATTTACAAGAATTTGAAGAGTAACAATTTATGTGCTAAAGAGTAATTTTTTATGTACTAAAGAGTAACAGGGTTTACATAATTAATGTATGTAAACCCGGTTTACACAAGTGTTTGTCATTAAATAAATAGTACCAAAAGATCTACACAAAAATCATATGGAACTTATATTAAAATTAACGGTTTTAAATTTTCATATAGGATAGAACTACGTAATTATAAAAGAAGTACAATATATCATGAAAGTCAATCAACTTTATTACCCATTTATAATTATGAAATATACAGTAGAATTTTAGATTTAATCTTTTAATTAAATAGTATAAATATATAATTTAATTAAAAATTATAATATATAAATAATAATTATAATTGCATATATCATGTAGTATGATATATCGTATCTTATTATCCAAAAATTGAATATTTTACGGTATTTTGATGTATAACGAAATATCGCGGTATTAATAATTTATATACCTTTATCGTACCAAAATTTTCAATACTGTATCATACCTTATTAAAAATTTTGGCATACCTAAAATTTTGGTAAAATAAGTATTTTTCGATATGGTAAGAGCGGTATAATGAAATTTCGATATTTTTTCCCCCTAAGCATGATTGTGTGTAAGTGGACTTTTTCAAATATGTTGAGAATTAATAAAAGATTATTGAAGCATAAGGGTAATTAATTAAGGAAGGGAGGATGTGTCGCCCTAAGAATGATAATTAAAATTAGAAATGGTTGGATGGGTAGACGTGTGGAAGAATGCAGCTTAGGATCCACGTCAGAGATGGACGCGTGTCGAGTTGTGGGGCCCGCTGAGTTCAGATATTCTAAGACCGTCAATCGACGTTGACATGTTGTCCCCTACGTGTCCCAATCTCCACTCCCCTTTATTGCATTTTTCCAGGCCTTAACACCCCCACTCGCACCCCCCCCCCACCTACTTGCACACCAATCCTACACACTATTCCTTAATTTTGTACTGTGCTCGTTTATGCTCCTTGTCATCCAAGTATATTAATTTGCTTTTTGCACGTTAATTAAAGTGGGTAATTGTATATGAGAGAAATATAACTTCACGTCTATGTGCTTGGTTCGTTCATGATAGTCCTGGTGCTTTAACAAATGTATAGTACTTTGACTATCATTAAAAATATTGACAGCATCCTGTCCAACACCAAACTCCTTCAAAATTCCCTTCAACCATATGTCTTCCTTTGTTGCTCTAGTCAGGGCCACAAATTCTGATTCCATAGTTGATAGAGCCACGATCAATATATTTATAGCCTTCCAGCTGACAGCAGTCCCAAACAAAGTAAACACATATCTGGTCAAAGACTTCCTAGTATCCAAGTTAGAAGCATATTTTGCATCCACAAAACCCATGAGTGCATCCTTTGAACTAGCAGCCCTCTTGAACTTCAAACATGTTTCCAATGATCCTATTATGTATCTCATGGCCCACTTGACAGCTTTCCAATGCATTCTACTTGGATTTCCCACTAACCTACTAACCACGCTCAAAGTATAAGCTATATCCGGCCTACAACACACCATGGTGTACATCAAACACCCTACTTCATTTGCATAAGGAACCTTATCCATCTCTGATTTTTACAGATCTGTAGCAGCCCCTTGTTGAAGAGACAACTTCAATCCTTGCTTGCTAGGCATGGTAACCGATTTGCACAGGTCCATGTTGTACCTCTTTAAGACTTTAAGCAAATAGGATTCTTGGTTGAGTTGCAATTTACCATCAGCTTTGTTTCTTTTTATTTTCATTTCAAGAATCATTTGAACTTCTCCTAAGTCTTTCATGTCAAACTCCGACTTCAATACCTGTTTAATCTCTAAAATACCAACCATACAATTGCTAGCATGTAGCATGTCATCAACATATACCAATAGATATATAAACCAATTTTTATTAGGGATGTCAAATTTGCGCTGTCCCGCACGTTTTGTGGCGGCCCCGACCCGTACACATTTGGGGAGTGTCCAGGTATTGATTTAGCCCCGCCCCCCCGAACTCTAAATATTAATTATAGTATATTTTATATTATATAATATATATATATATAATTATATTAATTATTTATTTTGATATATTATTTAAGTATGGAACCCTAACATCTCTCTCACCCTCTCATTTTCTATCACACACCCAGCCGCTTTCACCTCCCCCATTAACATAACTATTTCTTCCAACTCTCTCTCTCTCTCTCTCTCTCTCTCTCTCTCTCTCTCTCTCTCTCTCTCTCTCTTCTCTTCCATTTTTATTTCTTCCAGAAGCCGCTTTCATCTGTAATAATTCTTCTTCGAATGTTTGTTGGAGTGTCCGTTCTAATAATGAAAATTAGTTAGTGTTGAATAACTTCTATATGCTTCAGTACTCCTCTTAATCTTTAATTTCAACTTCCTGTTGTATCTTGTAATATCATAACTGATACGAAATTTTTTTTGTTTGTCAATTTCTTTTTGAGCAGTTGATTAGTGATTTCCTACCCCTTTTGATTTTTTAAGAAAATTAATTTTAAGTTTTCATTAATTTTAATCCCTAACTTCCTTTTTTAAGGGGATTCAATCCACCTAATTGATGGGGTAATCAGATTTGTTAAGTGTGAGTATGAATTGAGATTCTTGGAAGGTGTTGCCTTGGCAGCATGGGGACTACTGTTTTTTCTGTGAGTGCTGATAACTTGATGTATTATTAAAAAAATGGGGAGGGGCGGGGCGGACCGGCCCCGTACAGGGCGGACCCTGCCCGACTTGGCCCGTTGACATCCCTAGTTTTTATCATGCTTATAATACACACAACTATCATAAGCACTTCTATTAAAACCAAATTTAAGCATGTACCTATCAAACATGAGATACCATTGCCTTGGACTTTGGTTCAAACCATACAAAGACTTCAACAATAAACAAGCCTTTGAATCTGGTTCGTTGACATTCACACCCACTGGAATCTTCATGTATATCACCTCATCAAGCTTTCCATGTAAGAAAGCAGTGGTGACATCCATTTAGTGCAGCCCCAAGTCAATCTGAGCTACAAGGGCTAACAAGATCCTTATAGAGCAATGCTTGACCACAGGAGAAAAAATCTCATTTAATTTCAATACCCTCTTTTTGTGTAAACCCCCTTGCAACTAGCCTTACCTTGTATCTGACCTTGCTATTTATTCCAGCAGCTGGTTTCTTCTTGAAAATCTACGTTTTCTCAACACACAATAATCCCCAAGTATGAAAGATGTGATTGTAGCTTAATAAGCGACCAAGTTATATTATCGAACCCAAAAGACGGATGATTATCAATTTATTATTATCTAAATTAAAGGAAACTATTGTTTGGCAATTTGATTGTAGAATGGTTACTAATCTAATAAACAGAATAATTAAATAACAATAAAAATAGAGACAGTAGAAAATAAATGAGAGTTAAACAAGTGAGAAGAAAGGTAGCTCTTCGGACCATCCAGTTTTACTAATTAATCTCCCTTCCGTATGTCAATGTCCGACTCTACCTTATGGACTATGGACGCATCACTAAGCCATGCTAACCTACTCTATAGACACAAGCAGATAATCGTGTAATACGTGCGAATAACCTTAGAGCAAGAGATATAACTTCACTCCCTTTCTAGGTATTATCAGTATCAATTAATTCCCGTGCACTAAGTACTCTAACCCGATATGATCTCCATTTATAGGTACTATGAAATTATCCTCTTTATCCTACTTACTAAGTACTCTAACCCAATATGATCTCCATATAAGATAGTTCTAATGAAGCTTCGGAGTCCCCTCACTTAGAATCATAACATAGAATCCTACTCAGCAGTGAACGCACTCAATCAATAACCAAGATATGTATTCAGACTCTACATAATAGTTAATGATGCACAAAACAACTCTGAATATGAATTAAAAACGCATAGTCTTTTATAAAAAAATCCACAAGTAGTGTTGTACGGAGTATACACATGAAAGTTCAATTAACTAGATAAAAACCTTCAAAATCCTAGAACTACCAAAGCGGTTCTAACACATAATGTTTCGGAGAACGATCATGGTGTTTGGATAGATTTTACCCATAGTCTTGAAAATTACAAGAAAGATTAAGTTGCGAAGTAAACTCTAGATGTGGGCACCATCATTTCTCGCTCTGTCTTGAATCTTCACTTGGTTCTCACTTGATTCGTTGCACGAATCTCTCTCTACAGCTCTTGTGTTGAGAGTGGAAATTAGCGTGTTTGAGTGTCCAATTTAATACCTATTTTATGAGAATTGATGTTGTATATTAGCACAAGTGTCTTATATTTAATATATGTGAGAAAAATATGCACTTGAGATGTTTAATTGTGTTTTAGGTGGAAAAAGAATCAAAAGTGCAAAGTTGGAGAAAATGTGCAACTTGTGCAATGAATGCTGAAAAATGCACATCCAACTTGTGCAATTTTTCAGTGTTTGTATGGAGATTAAAACTAGTTTTGTGATCTGTGGTTGGAAAGCCACTGAAGAGAGGTCGTTTTGGCGTAAAGAACACCCCAATTGGATTCCAAACAAGAAAGTTATTATCAAAGTGGTAACGTCGCGCGAGCTGTGCCGAATAGAACAGCTGTGCTACTTTGCATGGCTTGTTACACCTTCAATTCTTGGTGTTTCTATGATTTCTTTATAGGATAGAAAGCCAAGGAAGAGAGTATCACGTGAGCGCAAGAATCACTCAAATTGGAGCTTGTATGTGGAAGTTATATGCAAAACGGTGAGACTGCGTACTGTAGTTCGACCAGAGTTCGACCACAACACGAGCAGCTCGACCACGTGTCGTGGTCGAACTAGAAGCCTGAATAATCGCAAAATCATGATTTTACCCCTGTTCATGAATTTTCGTGCTTTCCAAGAAAAAGCCCATCCTAGGTCCATAAGGAGAGCTTACAAGTACAAAAAGAGATGTAGATCATACCAAGAAGAGACAACACAATAGAGAGATGGATTGGATACAACACAACACAACCATCCTACACCCTACAAGGGGGGTTCACCCCCAACCATCATCCACATTCTTTCTTCCATCCATCCATCACTTTGAAGATTCGTTTGTGGAATCAAGAGGAGAATCAAGAGGAGGATTCAAGATGGAGAAGGGCGACGACTCCCACATCTAGGGTTTTATTCATTTTTTAATTTATCTTATATTTTTCAGACATCCGGGTAAGATCTATCCAACACCCATGATTGTTCTTCGTAACATCATGGGCTAGAGCCTTTTTGGTAGAACTAGAATTGTAAAGATTTTTACCAATTAATTGAACTTTCGTATGTAAACTCCATACAACACTACTTATGGATTTATTTTATATATGATTGTGCTTTCTTAATCCAAATTCACGATCGTTTTGTACATCTTCAATTGGTATATAGAGTCTGAATATATACTTGGTTGTGGATTGAGTGCGTTCACCCTGAATAGGATTCCATGTTATGATTCTAAGTGAGGGGACTCCAAAGCTTCATTAGAACTATCATATATGAATACTTATTAATTGAATTGAATTCGGGTTATTAAGTAGGATAAAGAGGATAATTTTATAGTACCTATAAAGGGAGATCATATCGGGTTAGAGTACCAATTGCCTAGGGAAATAATTGATACTGATAGTACCTAGAAAGGGGGTGGAATTATATCTCTTGCTCTGAGGTTATTCACATATGTTACACGCATGTTTACTTGTGTCTATAGAGTAGATATGCATGGTTTAGTGATGCGTCCATATTCCACAAGGCAGAGTCGAACATCAACGTACAAAAGAAAAATTAATGAGTGAAACTGGATTACTCTAGAGCAACCTATTCTTCTACTTGATCCACTTTCATATTCTTCGAGTGATATTTTATTTAATTTATTATTTTAATTAATTGTTTATTATTTAATAATTAAATCCTCAAACATTATTGCCTTGTCTTAATTAATTTAGTAAATAATTAATTGATCATACTCCGTCCTTTAGGTTCGATAATCACTTGGCCGCTTGCTTAAGCTGCAATTGATATCCTTAATACTTGGGGATTAATTTTGCGTGCAAAGAAAATGCCCACTAATTTCTTAGCGCCGTTGCCGGGGACGACTGTTATTATTAGTTTATTATTTCTAGTTAATTAAGACTTTTATTAGTGATTATTTAATTCTATCTAACCTTAAATTTTTCTGAGGTACTTGTGCACTAGGAAAAGGAGAGGAAGGAAAGGAACGAATAATACACTGAGCTAAATATGGATGGAGCAATACAGAATCCGGATAATGTTGCCATACGTGAAATTTTCACGAACTATGGAATTGGTAACATGGGGTTGTAGGAGCAAGGGAGGAAGATGATGATTTTGAGATAAATCCCACTCTTATTAATATGGTAGAGAAGAATCCCTTTTCTGGAGGTTGCTTAGGTTGCTTTGAAGATCCATATCAGCATCTCCGAAGATTTCTTGGTTACGCAAACACTCAAAAGGGAGCTGGAGATAACGATAATGCTAGGTGGATTGCCTTATTCATGTTCTCTTTGATTGATAGGGTGGAAGCTTGGTATGAGACTCTTGATGCCATAGACTGCACTACATGGGACCGACTGCAGCAGAAGTTCTTGGAGAGATACATGCCACCCTCAATGATCTTAAGAATGAAGCAAGAGATCACCCAATTTGTTATGAATCAGGGTGAGAAATTTTATGAGGCGTGGGATAGGTTCAAAGACATGCTCAGGAGGTGTTCACAGCATGGAATGTCTAAGGCTGAGTACATAAGCATCTTCTACTATGGATTGGATTGTGAGTCGCTTGTTTTTATTGATGCATCATTAGGAGGAGCGCTGTTATCTAAGAGTGCACTTGAAGCAGAAAAGTTATTTGAAGACACTCTATGAATTCACGTGACTGGCCTGTAGAGAGAGATATTGGATCATATGTGCTTGACAAGGTATCGCAGGTTGAACATCAAGTGGTAAAGCCGAATAGGGATGATGAGATCATCTCTAGTCTAGCTCATATCAACAATCTACTAGAGTCTCAGTAGAAAGAGATTACAGAGTTGGCACTAAGGGGGCCTAGTATGAAGCAGCACGAGTGAAGAGTGTTAAAGATACCTTCAATCAATACATAGCTGAGAACGATGCAAGGGTTGACCACATCGAAGCTAGAATAAATGATGATCATGTAGATTTATCTAAGCAGTTGAAGGACCTAACTTTGATTATGGGGAAGATGGCAGGAAACGTGAAAAAATTGACTCAATCTATTAAGAAAGGGAAGTTTCCATCTCAAAGTATTAAGAATCCAAAGTCTTCTCACGTCATTACATTGAGGTCTGGAACACAGTACGAAGGACCGATGAAGCTGGAATCAAAATCTAAAGCGAAAGGAGCCCAATTCGACCTTGGTTCGACCAACATAGGTGGTCGAACTATGCAGGGGAGGTCGAACCAGATACCTGGGCGATAGCCAGAGTAGTCAGAAATCAGTTCGACCAAAAACAGGTCAGTTCGACCAAGAGCTCTGGTCAGGTTGAACACCACTGTCAAGAGCACTCTGTTTTGTCTAAAGCCCGATTCGACCATGATCACTGTGGTTTGACCAATCCTGTTGGTCGAACTGTGGTCGAATCAGTCTGTAAGGGGAAGAACGAACTTTTAGGTGTTCAGTTCGACCATTATACACCAGTTCGACCAGCTACCCAGGTCGAACTCAAGTCGAACCCTACTGTCCTGCATTATTTTCTGCGCCGAATGCTTTACATGATATTGATGCTACTCCAGTACCATTACATGAGCAGAGTGCTCTAAGCTTATAATTGAGAAGAAGTGGGAAAGAGCAAAGAGGTTGAGAGCCGAGACGCTTAGACTGCAGATGGATAATGAAGATGTGGTTTTCTCTCTTAATCAAGAAATGAAGATGCCCATGCAGACTCAATCATGCGAGAGCATAGATGTGATTTCTAACTTGTTTAATCTTGATTTTTCTAAGACAGATGATTCTGAATTTAAGTGGAAGATTGACAAGGAGGTGTCTAGACAGCCATGGGAGGAAGGAAATTCCAAGGATCATATATTTGTGACTAAGAAAGGTGAGGTGCTGAGTGTAGACAAGAAGAGGGAAAGAAAGTATTTGAAGGTGAGGATGCGACAAGATCGTCCTCCGATCAAGTAGTCTATAAAGGTTATATTCGTCGTGACTCTTCGACGTTAAACATGAGTATCTGTTGGGGGCTTGCCCTTCCATTTTATTTCTTTATTTCTTTCGTGTGAGTAAGAAATTTTTATATTTAAGGTGCTTACTAATTGACAATTATATCTCTTTGCAAACCTAGTTCCAACTTACGTTTTTACTAAGTTTGGGGGTGTGATGTTATTACCTCATTGCAGCACCAAGAGTATAATCTTTGTAATATTTACTAGGGGAGTTGATTTTTTGCGGTATGTTGTAATCGGTTTTGATGTGTCGATTTTTTGCAATTTGCCTAGTGTTCAGTGGTGTTTCTAGTGTGTGGAGTCGATTAGATAGTCAATTAAGTCTTTCTTATAGTTCTCCTATTTTATTATTAATGAATCAGTGATGATGAGGTGTGCTTAAGCTTTGATGATAGAAACAGATAAACTGAGGCTTTGACTTAACCGAGTTGAACAACTCGAGGAGCTCGTGCATACATACATTGAAAAAAATCAGGTGCCCTTGTTTTCTTATTCTAATTTTTAATGTGTGCTTTTAATTCATGAGTGGAAGGATTAAGTTTAAGGTGGTGATCCATGTGAGCTTATTTTTAAATTGTACCTAAAATTCATATGCTTTTGAAATTGATGAAGGAAGTGTACTTGAGTTATATTGCGATATGAAGTTCTATGTGTACTTGTGGGATATTACTTACCATGAAAGATGCTCTGTTACTTGTTAAAAACCCATGTGAGATTTTGAGCCTCGTTGATCATGTTACATAATCACATGATATTTTTTCTGGTGAGTATCGTTCTTGTGTGTGTATTCTAGAACTTGCCTCTTGTCTTACTTGAAACCGCATGTTATGTTAGATAATGGGAGATGATTTTAGACCATCTTTGTAATTATGAGTCACTTTGCCAAATAATTTTATATCCGTAGTTAGCCCTTTTAAGCCTAAAAGCCTTATTTATTTAGCAACCTACGAAGATAGCCACTTTGATATCCTATTTGAGCCTTAAATTCCTATATTTAGTAGAGAATTAAATGCTGTCAAAGTGTGTGAAGTTAATTTTGATGGAGTTTGGAAGGAATAAAATATTTGGAGCTGTACAAGTGATTATGAGCATAAAAATAAGTTGATGAGGGGTAGTGCCCAAAACTGGTACCCCGAGATATTAGAGGTAGTGCCCGAAACTGGTACATCAAGAAAGGAAAAAAATAAGGAAAGAAAGAAAAAGTATGTTGAGCTTGAAAGAAAGGAGAGAAAGAAAATTAGAAGAGCATGAAGCTGGATAGCCTTGAAGTGTAAAAATCTGCAGTACAAAAGATCTTCGGTTTTAATTCTCTACTAATTGAGTCACTTTATTTCCTACCCTTACCAAAGAGCCAATATTACATCCAAAAGAAAAGTCATTTTTGATCTCATTATCGAATCATAATAATAGTGGTGGAGAGTTTGAGACTTTTGGCAAGCTTATGGTTACGCATGTACTTGAATTGAATCTGAGCGTAAACACCTTAACCCATAAGTATACATCTTTTACACTTGAGTGCGAACGATATATACTTCCCGTGAGAACATGTGAATGGAGCATTTGAATTGGTGGTGATTGTCTTAACTTGTATGCTATAAATTGATTATTACATGTAATAAGAGTTGCATGACCTAAGTTGAGGACAATTATATTTTGAATGGGGTATTTATCATAATCCTTGTTTCTTTACTAATTTTCTTAATCTCTCTCTCTTTATTTTTATTTTGTTGCCTCGGGACGAGCAACGGGTAAGTTTGGGGATTGTTGAGAGTGGAAATTAGCGTGTTTGAGTGTCCAATTTAACACTTTTTTTTATGAGAATTGATGTTGTATATTAGCACAAGTGTCTTATATTCAATATATATGAGAAAAATGTGCACTTGAGGTGTTTTATTGTGTTTTAGGTGGAAAAATGATCAAAAGTGCAAAGTTGGAGAAAAGGTGCAACTTGTGCAATGAATGCTGAAAAACGCACGTCCAAATTGTGCAATTTTTCTGTATTTCTGTGGAGATCAAAACTGGTGTTAAGATATATGATTTGAAAGCCATTGAATAGAGGGTCGTTTTGGCGTAAAGAACACCCCAATTGGATTCGAAACGAGAAAGTTATTATCAAAGTGGTAACATCGCGCGAGCTGTGCCGAATAGAACAGCTGTGTTACTTTGTATGACTTGTTACACTTTCAATTCTTGGATTTTCTATGAGTTCTTTATATGGATAGAAAGCCAAGGAAGAGAGGATCGTGTGAGCATAAGAATCACTCAAATCGGAGCTTGTATGTGGAAGTTATACGCGAAACGGTGGACTGCGCAATGCAGTTCGATCAGAGTTCGACCACAACACGAGCGGTTCGACCACGTGTCATGGTCGAACCAAAAGCCTGAACAAGTACAAAATCGGGATTTTTACCCCTATTCATGAATTTTTGTGCTTTCCAAGAAAAAGCCCATCTTAGAGGTTGTGAAGGTTTTACTAATTAATTGAACTTTCCTGTGTAAACTCCGTACAACACTACTTGTGTATTTATTTTATATGTGATTGTGCTTTCTTAATCCTAATTCACGGTCATTTTGTGCATCTTCAATTGGTATATATAGTCTGAATATATATCTTAGTTGTAGATTGTGTGCGATCACCGCTGAACAGGATTCCATGTTATGATTCTAAGTGAGGGGACTCCGAAACTTCATTAGAACTATCATATATGAATACTTATTAATTGAATTGAATTCAGGTTATTAAATAGGATAAAGAGGATAATTTTATAGTACCTATAAAGGGAGATCATATTGGGTTAGAGTACCAATTGGCCAGGTAAATAATTGATACTGATAGTACCTAGAAAGGGGGTGAAATTATATCTCTTGCTCCGAGGTTAGTCACACGTGTTACACTCATGTTTACTTGTGTCTATAGAGTTGATATGCATGGTTTAGTGATGCGTCCATATCCCACAAGGCAGAGTCACACATCAACACACGAAAGGAAAATTAATGAGTAAAATTGGATTACCCTAGAGCTACCTATTCTCCTACTTGATCCACTTTCATATTCTTCGAGTGATATTTTATTTAATTTATTATTTTAATTAATTATTTATTAGTTAATAATTAAATCCTCAAACATTATTGTCTTGTCTTAATTAATTTAGTAAATAATTAAATTGATAATACGCCGTCCTTTGAGTTCGATAATCACTTGGTCGCTTGCTTAAGCTGCAATTGATATCCTTAATACTTGGGGATTAATTTTACGTGCAAAGAAAACGCGCATCATCCTGCGGATGGAGTTGGGGTTTGGATGTGGTGTTGGATGGATTTGTAATCGAACTCTCTTCTTGATGTGATCTGCTTCCCTTTTTATACTAGTAAACCCTCCTTATGGACCTTTACTGGGCTTTTTCTTGGAGAATACGCCAAAATATGCACAGGAAATTTGGAATTATAAAAAAGAAATCGGTGTGTCCCTGCTTGACCAAAACTGGCTTGGTCGAGCGACGACTTCTCTATAAGATGAAGCTCTATCCTGTATCCCGCTCGAGCAACTCCACTGTCGCTCGACCAATAGGGCTTGGTTGAGCAGCTCTTCTCCTGGTCGAGCGACATCTCGAAAATCATGTTTTCCAGTTCTGAGCACTTCTGACCTATTTTTCTATATAAATATGCTCAAACAGCCTCAGTAGCATCTGATTCACAACTTTTCCATAAACAACCCGATTTACCTTGATTATATACCAAATCATACCCAATTTCCATGTAAATCAGAGCTCAAAATACGTGAATTATCACTCTCATCACTAGGCTCACAGGACATCTTAACACTTGAAAACAAAGCAAAAGAGATCAAATTAGCATGTGAATATCTAGATAGTGGGTGTACCTCTCTTCTTGCTCTGTCTAACAAGCTGGAAGGTGTTAAATTTGGTCTCATCATCATTTCCAACCTCATTCTGATTTGTACCAGCATATGTAACTTCATATGAACCATCCACGAGCTCCTCCTCATCTTGAGACCTGGTTCTGTTCAGTGCTGTCCCCAATGTTGTTGTACTTTCTGACCACACTTGTGGCTGCTATCAGTGCTGCTCGAAATATTGTGACATTTCAAAGGCATGATAGATTCCTGGAACGTAACATCCCTACTGATAATGAACTTCTTATTCTCCATACACCACAGCTTGTAGCCTTTCATCCCTCTAGGATATCCAACTAGTATAAATCTCAATACGCTCTTGGTTGCAGCTTCTCTTATTTCACATGTGCATAGGCCAAACACCCTATCACCTTGAGATAACCATAGTTTGCTGCTCTTCCACTCCACACCTCTTCTGGAGTTTTAAATCCACTAGGAGTTTATGGACTCCTATTTATCAAGTACGCAGCTGTAGCAACCATCTCATCCCAAAAGCTCTTAGAAAATCCACCACTACTCAACATACATTTAACTCTTTCCAAAAGTGTTTGATTTATCCTCTCAGTCAATCCATTTTTTTGTGGTGTACCAACAACCGTCCTATGCCTCTTAATCCCTCTCTGACTACAAAAGCTCATGAACTCCTCTGACAAATACTCAAGCTCGTTGTCTGTCCTTAGACAGTTAAGCTTCTTACCAGTTATGTTCTCCACTTCTTGAAGCCATTCTTTGAATTTCTCAAAGGCATCAGACTTGGATTTGAGAATGTAAACCCAAACCTTCCTCGAATAGTCATCAATGAATGTCATAAAGTAATTTCCTCCAGCCTTTGTCAACGTTGGTATAAGCCCTCATAAATCCGAATGCTCATACTCAAGAATTCCCTTAGTTGTGTGCACACTTGTACCAAATATCAGCCTCTTGGATTTTCCATAGATACAATGCTCACAATGCTCTTCCATGCTAAAGAAGTATGTTGTCATTTTTTTACAGCAGCCTGTGCTATTCCAAATGTTGTAGCATTTGAGGGTAACACCGTCCAGAAAATAAAGATCATCCTTCTTGATCCCTTTCATCAGCACCTTTCTACCTCACCAACTGACCATTTTCAGACTGAAACTTACACCCTGAAATATCAGACATACCTAATGAGATGAGGTTTTTTCTAAGCTCTGGAACATATCTCACATTGGTAAGATTTCTAACCACTCCATAATACATCTTGATTTGAATTGTTCCTATGCCTCTGATCTTGCAGGCCTGGTCATTCTCCAAGAGAACTGACCCTCCATTAACATGTTTCACATCAGTAAACCAATGCCTCATTGGTGTCATATGATAAATGCAACTCAAATCCGTGTCATATGATAAATGCAACTTGAATCCAACACACAATCAACACCACTACCCATGGATGTGATTGATAATGCCTCTGAATCATATCCAGTTGTTCCTTCATGATTCTCCATGGTCTGATTCACCTGGCTTCTTCCATTATCACCATTTTCAAGAGCCTTCCCTTTAACTGCTTTCCACTTAAAGCTATTCTTCCTAAAATGCCCAGGTTCTTGACAATGATAGCACTTCTTTACCCCTGAATTTTTTCTAGATTCACCTCCCTTCTTAACTTGCTTCTTTTCCTCAGAACCTGACCCTCTCTTGTTGTTCTTACTTTGACCTATTTTCTTGACCACCAATCCTTCAGCTCCAGAAACACCATGTGTGGTAGCACTTGTAATAGTACCCTTTTGCAACTACTTGGATCTTGATGCCACTTGAACATCATCAATCCTTAACTTATCCTTATTTCCATACGATATTGTATCTCTGAAATTCTCAAAAGGATTTAGGTGGAAATGATAACAGTATCAATGCTTTATCTTTCTCTTAAATCTTGACACCTATATTATCCAGATCATCGAAAATTTTGTAGAACTCATCTACCTGAGTTGTAAGAGGCTTTTCATCAGTCATCTTGAAGGAAAAAAGTTTATGCTTCATGAACAACCTATTCGCAAGGCTTTTCACCATGTACAAGCTCTCAAGTTTATTCCATACACCTAAGGCAGTGTGCTCCTTTGCAACTTCCCTCAATGCTTTATCTCCCATGCAAAGAATGATGGCTGAGTGTGCTTTCTGAAGAATCTGATCATCCACAGGTCCCCTAATATCTGAAGCACCAGCTCTCGATGGATATTTGATGATTTCGGTCTTCACCGGAGGATGTGGCTTCAACGCATCTGCCATTCTTGATGTACGAGGATTTCTTTCATCTTCAATTTCCACAAACCAAAATCTGTCTTCTCATTCAGCTACTCGATGTCAAACCTCGCTAAATTCATCTTTAAATGCAGAAACTTTCCGCAAGACGACACCAATTATCATGATGGTGGTCCATGTGATGTAACTTGCACCAACACTTGTATAACAGAATAAAAATAAGATTATATCAGTAGATTAAAGTGAATAAAAACATTAAAGACGAGTATTTATAGTGGTTCGATCATGAAGATCTACATCCACTTAGGCTAAGAGGTTATTTTATTGATTGATGGGTTTACAAGAGAGAGAATCACTTAATATTGAAGGAAAGATACATTTCACACTCAAAGCTGAAATTTCAGAAACCAAGCTTACTTGCTCTGTTGTGTGTTGATTTTGGCCTCTATACGATCTCCAAAATAACTGTTCCATATACCAATGTAAAGCCTGGATCCCAGTACAATCTTGCACTCATAACCATCTAAAATAAACTCGTTTGAACCGCCAAAAACCACCCTAAACAGGCCCACTTGACTTGATTCCAAAATATCCTGAAAATAGACTTCTAACCAATTTTGTTGCACCAGCTCGTTTTGCATGAGTTTTCAACAATGTTAAACATCCAAAACTGATCCAGCAACCTTAGTTAATAAGTCCATATCACTCATGACCCATTGGATGAAGATTTACACCCAATCTTTACAGCTCGAACTTGTGGATGGCATCGAGAACTTATTATGCTATACTGATCCTATGACCCAAGATAATTAGATCATTTGCGAATGCTATCTAGCACAAAGTTTCGAATGAAACTTGTAATATTTCTTTTGATGATCTGATATTCTAGTACTCCATCCGTCCCATAGAAGTTGATATAATTTTTTTGGGCACGGAGATTAAGGAGTATAATAATTTAATGTAAAGTGGAGTAAAGTGAAGTGAGAGAAATAATATTTAATGTGTAGTGGGTAGTTGTATTAGAGGTGATATGTGGGGCCCATGAGAATAGATTAATTATTTTTTGTGTGGGTCCATGTATTAAAAAGGAAATATATCAACTTTAGTGGGACAAACCAAAAAGAAAAGTGTGTCAACTTCTATGGGATGGAGGAAGTAGTATATAAAGACTCCTAGATTATGGTCCCCAGTATACTAAGTCGCATACAGTTCTCTCTTGTCCCAATCGGAAGGGATTACGATGGTCACATAAAGGAATAAGGAGGCTTAGTTGAGGAAGGCCGTAATATCGCTAGATCATCGAACTCAAAGGTCTGTTATAGTCTAGATCTCATTTAATTGTAATAGAATTTAAGGTTTTAAGACTTATGTATTTATTTTCTACAAGTGGTATCAGAGCCACCCTATATTTGATTATCTGAGATCTATAAAACTATGATTATTAATAAAGTTGTTGAATAATCATGAATTAATTCTCGAACATGCAAGACCTCTATTTTGTTTCACATCTTGTATAGCATCATATCAAGTGCGAAATCTATCTACGCATAAAATTGGATTGTTTATATGTATCTAATGATGTGGAACATGATTTCAACTGCTATGTTTGTAACGATAAATATTTGGGTATATATACCGCCAATGGGAAGATGAACTACTTTAATTAGGAATTAAGAATATTGATCGTGTTTTCATTTTTAGCAATGCATTCGGCTCCTGATTTCTTATATATTTATGTATGGTGTTGTATCCACGTGAATCGATAAATGATAGTTGATTTTTTGTTATGGATTGTATGTCCTTCTCCAAATAAAATAAGCTTTTGGGTGATGAATGATCTCATTGAATTCATGGATTCAGAATGAGAATATGGTAATTATAAATGAAGGACACATATATAATTGTGTTAGTCATTTCTGATGCATAATCAAGACCTTTTGTACATATATACACACATCTTTAAGTATTGATTGGATATGTGAATAACATATTAATTAATTTAATTGATCAACTATTGTATTTGTCCATGTGTATGTATAGATGTTTTTCATATTTTGATTATGTTATATAGTTGAGTTTGGATATATAAGGCCACATATAGTAACATTTGATTAAGCCGATTAGTTGGACACTTTTTTGTGTCACATCTTGGATGGAATTAACAATTTTAATGGCCTTAGAATATTTTCCTAATTTAGTTTGTTCTAAATTAGGATTTGGATTTTTTAATTATAGTAACAAATCTTTTAGTATTTTTTAAATAGGTTAATTGCATTAAAATACACCACTTTATCCACTTTTCTCAATTTAGTTATGAACTTTTTTATGTCAAAAAAATACATTTAACTTTTTTTCTATTTTCGATTTGATTACGAACTTCCTTTTTTTCAATTTAATTTAATACACGATCTTTTTGTACCTTCTCAATTTAATTACAAACTTTTTCTTTTTTAGTTAAATGCATGATTTTTTTTAAATTTAACCATATTCTTATATTATTAAAATATATGAACTAAATTTTAAATATATATATATATATATATATATATATATATATATATATATATATATATATATATATATATATATATATATATATATATATATATATATATAATATAAATGCATAAATTATATTAAATATTAAAAAAATAATTAGAAATTTAATTATAAATATTATTTAAATACAAATTGTTGTATACAAATATATACATATGCAATTTATAAATTGTTTTACGTACTAAAATTTTAAAAGTTTATATATATTGATGGGCGTTTTCTCAACACACAACTTTAATCCCCAAGTATGAAGGATATCAATTGTAGTTTCGAAGGTGACCAAGTTAAATATCGAATCCACGGGACGGATAAATATTACTTCTGTTATTTTCTAGCAATTATGACTATGTTGAGAATTATAATTGTAGGTTTGCAAACTAAGTAACAATTAAAATAGCAAATAAATAACAAGAACAAGAAAATAGTAGTTGTGATCAAATAAGATGATAGGTAGTTCGTCAGGCCATCCAGTTTCATTCGTTAATTCATATTTTCGTATGTCGATGTCCGACTCTGCCTTGTGGTTTATGGATGCATTGCTAGACCATACAAATCTATTCTATAGACACAAATAGATAAGCTTTTGACACGTATGAGTATCCTCAAAGCAAGACGTATACTTACCTCCCTTTCTAGGTACTATCATAATCAGTTTTTTCCCGTGCACTTAGTACTCTAACCCGATTTGATTTTTCTTTTTAGGTACTATAAAGTTATACTCTTAAACCTACTTGTTAACCCGAATTCAATTCAATTAACAAATATTCATATACGACGGTTCTAATAAAACCTCGGAATCCCTTCACTTAAAATTATAACTATAAACCCTGCTCATTAGTGAACGCACTCAACCAATAACCATGTCATGCATTCAGACTCTACACAACGATTATTGATGCACAAAACAACTATGAGTATGGATTAAAAACGCACAATCTTATATAAAATAAACCACAAGTAGTGTTGTACGGAGTATACACACGAAATACAAATTAACTCATGAAACCTTCATAACCCTAGAACTACCGAAGTGGCTCTAGCCCATGATTGATCTAAGAACAATCATGGTTAGTTGGACCAATCTTACTTGAATCTCCAACTGAACCTCTGTCACAGCTCTCCTACTCTCCTCTTGTAATGTGTTGTTGATGATGATCCATTTCTTCTTCCTTTTCTTGATGATTTCCTTGACTGCATGAGCCTCCTTTTATACTTGTAATCACGTCTCTAGGGCTTGGAATGGGCTTTTTAAGTGATCCCACGCATTTTGGCCTCGAAAATCTGGATAAGGTAAGTTCCCGCACGTCGGTTCGACCTCGTCAAACAAGTCGAACCACTGGCCGTAGGTCGAACCACAGGTCGAACCCACCCACTGGAAGTATTCTGCACTTGGTTCGACCTCTTGTACAGGTCGAACCTCTCCCTCTTTGGTCGAACCACAGGTCGAACCTCACCACTGGACAATTTCTGCTCCTGGTTCGGCCAACCGTCAGGTCGAACCCCCAACGTCATGGTCGAACCCATCTTCTCGCGAACTGGTTCGACCATGATTCGACCTGATAGACAGGTCGAACCCCTTGAGTCGTGGTCGAACCTTCCTTCTGCACACTTTGCAATGCTGGTTCGACCTGTAGGAGAGGTCGAACCCTCCTCCACCAGGTCGAACCCATCTCTCTCCTTGGCGGTTCGCGTGGTCTCGACTTCGTCTCTTCGATTCTTGGTACTTCCACTCCAATTTTGCTATGAAAACCACTTAAATAGCTCCACTAACACCTAATTCATGCTAATTCACAATATATATAGGTTTTCCACCTATTTCTACCTCAAAACTCTCCAAAACTAGCACAAAACATGATGCCAAACTTGTGAATTTACACACTCATCAAACCCCCAAACTTACATGTTGCTCGTCCCGAGGCAACCAAATCAAACCGCAGGAGTCGTGTATAATTCACCAAGATTCAAGTACAACACATATCACACATGCAACTTCATTAAATCAAACAAGTATTAATTGCTTCATATATATCACTCATGCAAAACCAATCCAATCACACACCATTCGGAGTACTAAGTAATCTAGCTCACAAGATAAGTATTTACTCTCTTTCACTCAAGTGCGTGAGGCACTATATAGGTTAATATAAACACTCATATCAATCCATATTCATGCGTAACCATAAGCTTGGCAAAGGTCTCAAAAATCAACTTATAATCAACTCTTCACTAGGATCACAAAGGACTTGTTTTCGGGTTGTAATGAACTCTTTTGGAAAGGTAGGAAAATTTGGACTTAGTGACTTAAGACACTAGTAGAGAGTTACCTTGGAGGTTCTCGATTTCTTCTTCTTACAGCAAGTTCTCCTCCAATGTCGTCTCTTGAACTTGTAAAATTCCTGCATTTTCCTCCATTTCATGGCATCAGCATCATCTTTTCGTTGGACAGCTCGGGTACCAATTTTAGGCACTACCCTTCTTCTCATGTATAGGCCATCAGCTGCTAAGCTTCACACACCATGTATAAAAACAATCGGGGCACCAGTTTCGGGCACTACCCCTAAACAAGATTTAACCATATTCTTTTCATTCAACCATATTCTATCTTCTTTTTTCTTCTTGCAACACTTACCCACCTCAACTCTCTCTACCAGTGAATAGGTTAATTAAAGCTCAAGTAAAGGTTTATAAGGTTATTTAATTCGGCTACCAAAGAAAAAGCTTTAACGGCTCAACGGGGCATCCAAAGGTTAATAAGATCATTAGGAAGGATAAAATTTGGCTAAGTAACTTAATCACAAAATAATGGCCTAAGATCATGTCCTAGCAATTGATCAATCATAAGTCTCACACAAGACTCCAAGCCAAGTTCTAGAATACGTTCATATGAATGATCCTCTCAAGAATAAAGCAATCATGATCAAGCATGATTATCAAGGCTCAAATCCTCACATAGGTAAATCCTAGTACTCCTCATAGCACATAATTAAGATCAATTTCACAAGAACTCAATATACTTATCAACTAAACATGCTTTTCATCAATAGAAATTAACACATGAACATATGAATGCACAAAATCAATAAGCTTATACCCAATCAATCATACAAGTTTCTATCAATCACTTATACATTCCACTCACGCATGAATCGCAACCCAACCTATAAAGATAAAAAGAAAAATAATGGAATCAAGATGAATCGGAGGAAACCAAAGAAAACCTGAAGAACTACTCCCCCGGAGCATCATCATCCTCATCATCATCATCCTCATCATCAAGTCTCTGCTCCACAATCCAGTGCAGATCACCGATGTGTCTATCCAAGTAATCAACTCGATCACCCAACCTACCAACTTTCTCATTCAAGGCCGTGTACCTCTCATTCAGCGTAGCATAGTTGGTGTTGGCGAGTACGAGCTGTCGGTTTGTCTCCTGCTAGCTAGCAACGATCGCGATCAGCTGCTCATGAATAAGGCAGAGCTGCTCTCGTGTATCATTTGGGACAGCCCGCTGCTGCTGTGGTGCTAGTTAATGCTGATGTGCGTCGTGCTGCATCGGCATCTCCTCATCCTGCTGCTCCTCCTCTAAATACTCCTCTTCTTCGGGCTGCTGTGGTGGACGGAACTCTCCTTGATTAATAATCTGCTGTAACTCCACCATCCTACCATCCGCACACATCTGCGATACATTCCTCCAATCACCACCCGACTTTACTATCACGGATAAGGCGTTGTGTCCGAGAGAATCCATCAACTTGTTCCTCGCCACCCGAATAGTTGTCAAGTTACTCACATCGAAGGGGAACATGAAATCGAAGGGCTTGAGTCCCCTCGTGAAGAACCAGTCTCCATCTCTGAAATGGGCAAATCCTCCCTTCACGCATGTAAACATCGCCAAATCGGGCTCTCCTCTAACTGGTGTGATGCCGGTGAAATCCAAATTATAATGCTCAGCCACGATCGTCAGTAACCCTCCAATATTCACCTTTTGAAACCTAATGGTCCTAAATTGATGTAGCTTTGCAATGAAATAAACTCCAACATTAAACTGCACCCCATTTAGCATACACCACAAAGTGTAAAGCTCTCCTCTAGACACAACACTCCCCTCTGAGCGGGCGAACAATGTGTTGCTCAAGAACGATCCATGTACCTCAAAACTGGATTCTTTATTGAGGAAGCACGAGCCTGCCTAATCTTATAATCTCCAATCTCCCCTGTAATCTCTCTCCAAAATCTATTAGCGTTAAACGCAGCATTCTCTAAACGAGAGATCCCCAAAGGCGTCTCAAATAGCTCATTAAAATCCTCAGACGTCCATCTCCTACTCACTCCACCAAGCTGAAACGTACACTGATACGGGTACCCAAGCGGGTCCTTCACCATCTCAAATGAGCAGACTACTTCTGCTGTAACATGGAAATACGTCGGCCTCTTTAACTCCATAAAACTCCGGATACCCACTTGATCGAACATCCAAAAATGTCATTTCCGATTCTCATTATCCTCATTGCCTCATCATCTTGGTATCGAGTACGAGTTATCTTGTCCGAGACTTCTTCCCACTTTTCTTTAATCTCATCCCAGTTTTCCATTTGAATTTTGAAGTTCTCGGATAAACGATCTTGTAGCCTCAACTTCCTGGTCACTGTGTCCACATTCGAAGGCCTACCATTCCTCTTCTTCGATCTTGCTTCATTCGCCTTACCTTTACCTTTACTTGATCCTTGTCCCTTTCCTGAAAACAAATACTTCAATACAACCAATAGGATAAGAACACAAATATTTGACTAGCTTATCCTATACTCTACTCAAGACTTCAAGCATCCATGCTTAATCAACTCCAACTATCATCTCAACACCACTTGCTTATTTAACATGCTCAAAACATCTTTAATCAAACTACCTTTAATCTTCAAATCATAAACAACAAGCATGCATCAACCAATTCAAGCCATTCAACAAGAATTTCAACAATTGAACTTCATGAACAACTCCAATTATCAACAATTCAAACCTAATTCACATGCTCATTCTTCTAGATGCATCATATCCTTGATCAATCCACATACAAACTCAAGTTCTCTCCATAATCAAGCAATCTTAAACCAACAATCATGAATTCATATGAATCAATTCAAAAATATCAATTATCACCATGAATTTCAACCAAAATCAACATCAATCAACTTACCCACAACACATTTCGTGCAATAAACTTCAATCCTAAGGTAATTGAGTTGAAAAAACGTACCTTTAGTCTTGCCCATGGTTAACTATCGAAAATTGGAACACAACACTAAAAAATGCACTACTGAACCCTGATTCGCGACGAAATTACCCAAAATCCACACTCAATTCAAGAATCAAGAGTGTAGTATTATGTAATCGGTGCAAAATCAAGTGTAATTGACGAATTTATGCAAGGGTGTCAAGGTTCGGGGAGGGTTAGAGGTTTGGTGAACAAAAAGAATGATCGAACCCTTCTAAAAAAACCAACTTAAAACGCGTACCTGACTGGGTTCGACCTCGGGTTCGACCTGCGGAACAGGTCGAACCTCGAGCGACGAGGTCGAACCTACCTTCTGAACAAACTTACCTTTTGGTTCGACCTAGGTTCGACCTTCTGAACAGGTTAAACCACTCTTGTTTTGGTCGAACCTATCACCTGAAAAACAGAGTGCTCTGAATGGACTGGTTCGACCTCAGGTTCGACCTTCTAAACAGGTCGAACCATAACGGCTTAGGTCGAACCACCCTACTATAAGTTTTAAGTCACTGGGTTCGACCTTGGTTCGACCTGTTAGACAGGTCGAACCAACAATGATCAGGTCGAACCACCTCACTGGATGATTTTCTGCATCGTTTCGACTTTCTCTGCTCGGTTTGACCTCCTGGCACTGGTCGAACCTACCCTGGCTTTGGTCGAACCACCCTTCTAAGCTTCCAAACTGAGTGTTCTTCAATCCCTACACACTTCAAACTTCAATACGAATCATTAGGTACCAACTAGAGCACAACTTCATCAAAAATTATTCCACAAAATATCATTCATGAGTAACTCCATAAAAGAAAACACAACCAAAACCCACTAAACATTAGGCAAGTTGTAAAAAATCGTCACATCAAAATCGATTAAAATTTTAAATATGGCGCAAAAACCAACTCCCCTAACAAACATCACAAAGAAAAGATTATACTATCGGTGCTTATTGAGGTAAGTATATCACACCCCCCCAAACTTAGTAGAAACTATAGTTAAAACTAAGTTTGCAAAGAGATGTAATTGCCGATAAGTAAGCACTTCAAATATAAAAATTTCATACACACACAAATGAAATAAAATAATAAAACGGGAGGGAAAGCCCCCAACAGGCGCTCATGTTTAACATCGGAGAGTCACGACAGTACCAAATCAGATCAAGGTATCCACAAAGATGACACAGACATCATCCAGTGACCTATAATGCTTCAAGCGATGTCCATTCGTCGCAAAAATGTCTCCATCCTTGTCAATGAGCTCAAAACTCCTCCCTCCTAAGACTCGATGAATCATGAACGGTCCCGTCCACTTTGACTTCAACTTGCCTGCAAAAAGCTTCAAACGAGAGTTAAAGAGTAATACCTCGTCTCCTTGCTTGAACTCCTTATACGAGATCTTCGAATCATGCCACCTCTTAATCTTTTCCTTGTAGATCTCTGAATTCTTGTACGCATGACTCCAAAACTCATCCAAAAGATTGATGTGAGTAATCCTCAACTCCTTCACATCCTTGAGAGTCAAGTTTAAGCTTCGTAAATCCCAAAACGCTTTGTGTTGAATCTCTACAGGTAAGTGGCATGGCTTTCCATAGATAATCTGATACGGTGACATATCTAACACCGTCTTGTACACGGTCCGGAACCCCCACACGACATCATCGAGCTTCAAAGCCCAATCCTTTCTATTAGTTCCGACCACCTTCTCCAGAATCTGTTTGACTTGACGGTTAGAGACCTCCGCTTGCCTATTCGCTTGAGGATGATAGGGTGTAGTAACCCTATGCTTAACACCATACCCTTTAAGCACCTTCTCAAGAAATTTTTTGACGAAGTGCGTACCTCCATCACTAACAAGTGCTCTAGGGACTCCAAAACGGGCAAAGATATGCTTCTTCAAGAAAGATATAACAGTTTTTGAATCATTCAAGTGAGTAGGAATCGTTTCCACCCACTTAGAAACATAATCCACCGCAAGTAGAATGTAGAGAAATCTATTAGATGGGGGAAAAGGCCTGATGAGAGTGGAAATTCATGTATTTTTGGGTCCAATTTGATAACTCTTTGAATGTTTATTTGTTATTATTTGCACAAATATTATTACTTTTAATTATTATTGACTAAATGGTGCTTGAGATGTATTTTGGTGTGTTTTGATAGGAAAATGGATAACAATGCAAGTTGGGGTTAAAGGTCAATTTGAGTAAAAACAGAGGACCATCTTCTATAATTTTTCTGTAATCGTGTGGAGGTCTGAATCAATCTTGTGAGACATGGTTGGAAAGCCACGAAAGAGAGGAATGCGTGACGTTGCGTGGCTGCCGATGGGATTTTCGAAACGTACCAAATTTTTGCCCAAATTAAGACTCATGCACGTGTATGAGTGTAATGCCAATTTGGTGCTTATTACATGTGATTAATTGGGGAATTTGAAAAGTCAAAATGGATTTTGAGTATTACAAGTCATGCAAATGAAGTGGGCCATGCCATCTTTAGTTAGAGAATTGTTGTGAATGGCCCATCTTATTTCAATTGCCGTGAGTGCATGCAATTCATAAGTGTGGGCCCAATTACTTCTAATGCTCTAGGCCCATCAGACGACTTCCGTGTTATAAAAAGAAGAATCAACCGAGAACATAGGGATCATCAGTTTTCCTCTCGCCTCCAAAACGCGATTCACGCCACACGCCCTCTCATCCTCTTCTTGCCCTCACTTTGTATCATCCACCCATCGGAGACGGAGATTTCGACGGAGATAAAGATTAAAGAGAAGGAGTCCTCCAAAAGGGTTCTTTATTTTTAATCATTTATTTTTGTTATTTTAGCACAATGGTTAGGGTTTATTACATCTTTGTTATTTGCCCCCATAAATCCATGGGCTAAGCTTCTTTGTTGGTAATGTTAGGGCTTAATACAGTATTGACTATGTGATTTGATTTTGCCCTAGACTTGGATTTTGTTATTCTGCTGATTGTTTATTTCCTTATTGAAGAGGATATTTTGAGACTTCATATTATTGTGTTTTTGAGTTTTGATTCCTTTAATTAGTCATGACGGTATCACTGATTGATAGTTAATAGGATTCTTTATTTCTGCATAATAATTGTTGTTTTATGTGACAGTCTTAGGGGATTGGCCTATAATACCTAAGAGTGTTAGACAATCAATTTGGAATATTAATTACTTGGTAAAACATCATTATTAAGTAATTAATAAGGAGACAAAAGGGTTAACAATCGCGTACCAAGAAAGGGAAGTCTAGTGCTCTAGCCTTAATTGGAATTTAGCATGAAGTACCTATAGAGGGAGAGGGAGTTAATTTCTTATTGATCTTATGATTTTCAGCTCATTATAAGTGTTAGATCCTACCCGATCAAGGTGATTTAACTAGGCTTAGTGATCCTCTTATAAACGTCTGCAGATAATTAATTTGGGTCTAGATAAATTAGTCACATAGTTAAACTGTTTGCCCGAGCATTACCAATTCTCCATTCTTGAATTCCAAATCGTTTTCTCTGCGTGATTTATTTTATTTGCATTAGTTTAATTATTTACTTTTACTTTTTATTAGTTAATTAATTATCTTTTCCAAAAACCCCCAGATTTGTCTTACATTGGAATTATTATATAGAATTACTTGTTAAATTTATAACTATCTTGTGGGAATGATATTTCACTTGGTCACGCGCACTACAATCGATCCCTTATACTTGAGGGTAAAAGAAAATAGCGATTAAGTTCTTGGCGCCGCTGCCGGGGATAGTTTATAGATTTAAATTTAATTTTATTGTGATTTATTTTCTTGTAGGACGTTAAATTTTACTTGTGTTATTTTAATTTTATTTGTGATCCAAACAATTCTGATTTTTTTTAGTGAGAACATGTGTATGATCACTAGGTCTAGTGGAGGAGCAATCGTACCATTAAACCTAGAGCTTGAAGCACTTGTTAGAGAGAACAGAAGGAAGAAAAAGCAACCTGCTACACCTATTCCTAGTTCGGATTCGGATAGTTTTCTTTTGTCAGAAGAGGAGAAAGTTGAAAGGCTTTCACAGAAATTTGACGGAGTTGATTTAGTTGAAGATACTGAGACTAGGAAGATGGCTGATGATCAGCAAGCTCCGACACCTATGCGAGATCAATACAAACTGAAGCACACTACGAATGCTGGGTTGAATGGACCTGCGATCACCACAGAGAATTTTGAGCTACCTTTCGGACTGATCCGGATGGTAGAGAGGCAGCAGTTTGGTGGGACACCTTTGGAGAATCCTAGTGAGCATCTGCAGTTATTTGACGAGTATGCAAGAAAGCAGAAGCACAAGAATGTTCCGGAGGATGCTATCAGGATGCGGCTTTTCCCATTCTCACTTACGGGGAAAGCCAAGGAGTGGTACAACAACCTTCCTCAAGGATGTTGTACTGATTGGGAACAATTGGCAGACAGGTTTCTGAACAAATACTTTCCTCCATCCAAGAGTTTCTTGATAAAGAAAAGGATTACACAATTCAAACAAGGATCCTTGGAGAGTTTCTACGAGGCATGGGAGAGGTTCAAAGAGTTGTTGCGTAGCTATCCCAAACATGGATTTTCAAAGGATACTTACTTAGGCTTCTTCTATCAAGGCTTAAGAAGAGACTCAAGAGTGTTGGTAGACGCGACAGCAGGTGGATCTATATTTAAGCAGTCTGCAGAGGCAGCTGAAGAAATATTTGAGGAGATGGCTGCAAACACTTATGATTGGCCAGCAGAAAGAGCAGATGGAGAGGGTTCTTTTGATAAAGTGGCAAAGGTTGAGATACAAGCCGGAAATAGTGAAGTGTCAGCTCTCCATGATCGACTCGATGAGTTGAATAATAAGATGGATCGCCTCACGAAAGAAAACAGAAAGGAGATAACTAAAGCTGGAGATGAGGAAGAATTTGAAGAGGCATATTATGCTATGTTCCAAGGAGAAGATAATAGAAATAGACAAAATTTTAGACCGAACAATCAGTTTGGGGGAGGAATGACCAAGGTAACATTCGTCAGTATCAACAGGGTTGGAACCAAGGAAATTCGAACTTCAATAACCAGAGAAGGAGTGAAAATTTGTCTTATTCTAATCCTAACAGTGCAGTTGCACCACCTCCGGGATTTGAGCCAGCTCAGAAACCTGCCGAAGGGAAACCATCAATGGATGATAAGCTTGATTTGATGCTCAAGATGATGGTCACAAACAAAGAAACGGCTGAAGCAAGGTACAAGGAAACAGAGAAGAAGCAGAAAGAAACAGATCTTGCTATCAGTCAGTTGAATGCTGCGGTTGGTAAGTTGCAACAGCAAGGATAATTTTCTGCACAGACTGAGTTGAATCCGAGAGAGCATCAGTGTCATGCTATTACTTTGAGAAGTGGTAAACAGTATGAAGGGCCTAGGCTGCCGGATACAGAGTACAGAGAAAATTGGTCTGGGAAAACTAACAGGGACAGTCGTGCGTACACGCACGCATCCGAGTGGAGCCCAGCCAGAATCGTGTGAGCACACACGACGCCGTGCATGAAGAGTTGGCGCACGGCCAGGACCGTGCGAGGACGCACGACGCCATGCGCTAGGGTGTGACACACGATGACAGCCGTGCACCATCACCAACATACTTCTTGCACGGCACTGAAGACACGTCCAGGCTCTCGCACAACGGCAACCGTGCTATGCCGCCTGAACCGTGCACCACGTACGGTGGTTCGCACGACGTCGTGCGTGCGATGGGCAATATTTCGTGTGATCCTAATTCTACTCCAGTTGAGTATGTTCCTCACCATACTAATACAGTTGGTTTCCAAAGTGATATTGATCATCCAGTTGTGACTAAAAAGAAGTGGGAAAAAGCTAAAAGAGAAAGGAATAAAAAGGAAGAATTAGAGAGAAACAGTTTGGGTATTCCAAAAACAAAGTATCCCATTCCTTTTCCTACGGTGCAGTTGAAAAAGGGCCTTGATGAGAAATTTCAGAAATTTGTAGAGATATTCAAGAAGATCCATATCAACATTCCTTTTGCTGAAGCAATTGAGCAGATGCCTCACTATGCAAAGTTTCTTAAGGAAATCATGTCCAAGAAGCTGAGTATTGGGGATAAGGAAACAGTGAACTTGACTGAGGAATGTAGTGCCATCATCCAGAGGAAGTTGCCAGCCAAGCTAAAAGATCCGGGTAGTTTTACTATTCCTGTTCAGATTGGGAAAAACGCCACATGCAGAGCTTTGTGTGATTTGGGGGCATGCATCAATCTGATGCCCCTAAATACATTCAAAAGTCTTGGTTTGGGGAAGGTGAGACCTACTTCGGTGACATTGCAGCTAGCTGATAGGTCTCTTACACACCCTAGAGGAGTTATTGATGATGTACTTGTGAAGGTGGATAAGTTCATCTTCCCGGTCGATTTCTTGGTGCTTGATATGGAAGAGGATAACAATTGTTGGATTGTATACTAAAAGTCTAACTTTTTGTATGAACAATGTTATAACAATTAATTTGAAATGAGAATCATATGATCAAATGATTGCTTCTTATAATTTATTTATATGTTCGATGCAATAGTCCACTTACTTTATACTGTAGATAATATGTTGTACGACAACACGCGGAAGATCATATTATCGATTTCCTTAAAAGTATAAACAGATGCTCACAACCGAGATAGATGGGGACTCTCTATCGGGATAGTTGTAGTGTGGTTTGGTATTAGCTTGTCTTGGCTATAGAATCACATTAGTGAACTTGTGTGTATTGAGTAGGACCGCTTGAGATCGTTCGACTTATACTGACTTATAGGAGAACTTGATCTCAGTTATTATGGAAGTTCGTGCTCTTAATCCCTATACAATAACCTTGACACGTAGGGCAGTATGTATTTCTTTGATTCATCAATGGGTGAGATTTACATGTAATTAAATCAACAAACTCGATGAGTTGGGAAGTAGTGCTATCTCTATGGTGTGTTGTTGATTGTAGAAGGAATTCGTGTCCGTCATAGGTTGATGATATCCCCTTGAGGAGCTCATAAGGATTATCATGTAAACCCTGCAGGTGGAATTTATTTCGGCATGATAATGAGGTTGAGTGGTACTACTCTTGGATGAGATATTAATTAATTGAGTTGTCAGTAACTTAAATTAATTAATGGACATTGTATATCTTAAACATGGGGAGACTAACGGGCTCATAATAAGAAGGAGCCCAAAACATAATTTTGGAATTGGTACGGTAGTGCAATAATAATATTTTAGTGGAATATATTATTATTATTGGACTTAAGTATAAGCTTTGGGCTAAGCTTGGATACTTAAGCCCAATGGAGGCCCAACCCAATTTCTCCTCCTGGTCCCTGCTGTAGCCCATGTATATAAGTCACCTCAGCTTATCTGGAACCCTAATCTAATTGATTATTCACGTGTGATGAGGGTTGAGAGCAGATTAAGGAGGTCTCGTAGATCATCGCCTACACGACGTCGAGATCGGACTTGGGACATACAGCAGAAGATCAGAAGGTAGTTTGCTGCTGCTTCTGCGGCCTTCCGAAATTTATATAAAATCGTATAGTACTCTGAATTTGATGATCAATATACTGACAGAAAGCGGTTGAAGAGAGGATCGTCCGAGCATAAAGATCATTCAATTCCGACATCAGACGAGGAAGTTATGGCCATTCTTGTGGGACTGCACAGTCTGCCAGCGAGAATCCTTCATCTTCTAAATGCCCTGGTGAACGGTAATCGTTTCTATGATTTATTGCTTCCGCTATGATAGAAACGCATGATATTCTAATAGGTCATATTAACCAAATGATCAAATACCAACAATTGGTATCAGAGCTTCGGTTTCGTGGTGAAGCATGACACGTTAGGCTAGGGTTTATGTGATTAATTTTTCGAAATTAGGATCGCATGTTTAGGGTTTTGGTTTTACTGCGCAAACCATGAATATCCCTATGTGAAATATACCCTATATCATATCTGTTCGTCGATGGTTGTGTGTGAGAGGATTCGACAAAAACTGTTCGTCAATTTCACATGGAAGGAAGAAATTGAGAGAAAATCCAGTGCAGTGATATTGCAGAGGCAATAACCGGAGTTTCAACCGTCGGATCAGGCTGAATTTTGGTCAACATGTTCGGATTTTTGGATGTACATTCCGAACGGTGAAGATCGTATTTGAAGCTTTGTGTTGTTGGGAATACGCCGAAAACAGAAGCAGTTTTTGGGCAATTCTGTTCTGTGCATTCGAGGGAATAGAGCCGTTTCTCAGAAATTAATCGTTGGATCGACCTGTAATTTGGATAGCATGTTCAAAACTCACATGCATAGATTCTGGACAGGGGAGATTGGATTCCCAGGTTCCTAAAGTTGCGAACCCTGAACGACAGTTGGTGTAGTTTGATGTTGCGCGTTGGGCTGAACTTGGTTCCGTGCAAGTAGGCCCTTGAACGAGCGGATTTGCATCAGGTTCAATCGATGCTGCACTAGGTTCGAGCGGATCTGCATCAGGTTCGATTGATGCTACACCAGGTTCGAGTGGATTTGCATCAGGTTCGATCAATGCTGCACCAGGTTCGAGCGGATTTGCATCAGGTTCAATTGGTCTGCATCAGGTTCGATCGATGCTGCACCAGGTTTGAGCGGATTTATATCAGGTTCGATTATTCTGCATCAGGTTCGATCAATGCTGCATCAGGTTCGAGCGGATTCACATCAGGTTCGATTGGTCTGCATCAGGTTCGATCGACTCTGCACTAGGTTCGAGTGAGTTTGCATCAAGTTTGACTGGTCTGCATTAGATTCCGCATGAGTCTTCACAATATGATCGAGCAGGGTACCGAAGTGGTGGAGCAGGCTGCGGAGAGGTCGATCCCCGTCCCAGTTGTCCGTATTCGTGATTGGTGGCGAACAATCGAATTCGCTGTTATATAACTGTTATAATTGATTTATTAATTGATTATTGTTATATATGTATGCATGATTATCTATGATTTATTGTCTTAAATAGAAGCATACTAGATTGCGTATTATATTTGGTATATTATATGCATGTATGTTGGAGTGTTGATCAAGTCAACTTATTTTTGGCAATTCATTTCCTTATATATAACTGTTATAATTGTTTTATTGGTCAATTATTGTTATATATTTGGAAGTATGAGCATGCTAGGTTGCGTATATTATTCTGAATATTATATGCATGTAAAAATCCTTGGTTTTAAATAACTAAGTGGGAGAGGGAATTGGTAAAAATTCCCGCGGCCTCCATTATTGGTTTGTAAGTGATGCAAGTATACTTGCGTGTTGGCATAGACCTTCCTCCCCATCGGATGAGTATATTTGTGGATCACTGGTACATACTTCATTAAATAATTATTATTTATAATGTGATGCACATGAACTTGCGTGTTGGCATAGACCTTCCTCCCCATCGGATGAGTTCATTTGCGGATCACTGTACAAACTTATAATTGATGACTATAGGAAGTTATCCGAGCGCGTGTGTACTTCTCTATCTGTAAGGCACATAAGCTTGGGCCGCGGACTTGGGGTCAAATAATGGTGCACACTTAGGTGTGAATAATAAGTATCCTCCCCATCGGAGTCACTGCTTTTATTTGCATGGCTAAAGAGGAACCGACTATTAATTATTTTGTCATAAAGTTAGGTTGACAAATGAAATTAATGGGTAAAGCCTTCTCTTATAAATATTCGGGTTTGTAAATGTCCACACTATCTTGGCTTGCAAACTCACGGTGCTTGAGATGTCGGTGAATTTTATTTTTATATTATTTTGAGGGAATCAATATAAAAGGATACAATTCGAAGATTTGATCGGTATATATATATATATATATATATATATATATATATATATATATATATATATATATATATATATATATATATATATATATATATATTTATGATTCTCTGAATTTCAAATAGTTTTATTTCACTTATGGTTGACTAAAAGAAATTATATTTACTGGTCCAAAATTAGATGATTAGAAAATAATCTTGGATTCGAATTTTACTACTTAAGAAATACATGTATGTTCTCACAAAAGACTTATCATGATGCATATTAAAGTATCTAGTGAAGAGATAAAAGATTCATAGAAATATGATGATCTCATGTAACTCTTCGGATACTTGAGTAAGTTAAAAGGCGGTAGGTCATGATTGAATTTGATGAATGAATTGGAAATACATGGAATAGAAGTTGAAGGGGAAACCTATGTCAATTTTATTCTTCATAATTGCCTAGATGTTTTGAGTAAGTTTCTCCTGAATTACAAGAGGTTGTATATGGTGGGAAACTTCTGACAAAACATGTGGTAAGGGAAATCCAATTTCATAAAAGGAGTGAACAAGGATAGAATCTTACTTGCTAGTTGTTTAAACATGATTAGTGATGGCATCTACTGACACGAAGTGTGTAGATACAGGAATCACTGAATGTTCATTACTAAGTGAGGATAAGATTGTTATGACATGGGTAATACTACGAGAGTAGTGGTTGTTGCAGTGGGAGTTGTTTATTTATCTTACGATATGAATAAACGTTTGATTTTGTGAAATTGTCTTTACGTACGTTTTCATAGAAAGAATTTGATTTGGTTTCTATGCATTAATAGATGGATACTCCATTTCATTTAAATGACATGGTCATTATAATGAAGGATAGAGTTGTAATCTGTTATGGTACGTTGGTGAACAATTTGTATACTCTTAAATCATGTATATTCCACAGATGCAATAAATAGTAATTAATAATGCATCTTCTGATCTTAGTAAGAGAAAGGAACCTTCGGAGATGAACTAAACATGCATTTGGCGTCTAAGACTAGATCATTTTACTTGAGTAGGACTCAAAAGTTGATAGCAGATGGACCATAAGGTTTATCTGAAGTGAAAACTATCGGACTTGCGAGTCTTACTTGGAAGTAAAAATGATTAATTACCTTTTCAAGATAAAGGGGTGTAGAGCCAAAGATATATATGTTGGAATTGGTTCATTCTGATTCAAGCGGACCTAATATTATCCAGGCGAGAGGTGGTTATGAATAATCGAAGATTATTCTAGATACCAATATATTTAATTGATGCGCTGCATGTCTAAGTTCTTTGATTTATTCAAGAATTGCAAGGTTGGTACAGTAAAGCATCATGGAAAATATATCAAGTAATGACAATTTAATCGTGATTACGAGTACCTCTTAGGATAATTAGGAGCTATTAATCAGAGGTTGAGATTAAATCTCAAGTGGTCTACACTGGGCATGCCCTAGCTGAATGGTGTGGTGGATAGAAGGAATAAGACTCTTATGGTAATGATTATATAGATGATGAATTATTTGGAATTACTTAATTCATTTTATGGATAAGCCCTAGAAACAGTAATTCATTTGAATGTTTGTCTGTTTGTGGGATATGCTATAAAAATGAAGGTGATTTATTTAGTCTAAAAGATCGAAGGGTAATTGTTAACAGAAACACTAGATTTTTGGAAAGGGACTATGTAATAAATCACATACCCATTTATAAGTTGTCTTAAAGGATGTGAGAAGAAAACACAAAGTATTAGTACCAATTGTGCAAGAAGATATACCACAAGGTAAACTGCAACGCATGTCACGTCTGATATACAATTGCATGTAATGCCTTGTCGTAGTGGGAGGAATGTTCGACAACCTGTTTGATACATGTTTTGAGAGAGTCGTGAGACTTGGTCCCTAGCAAACATGGATTGAACCCACGGATACGACGAAACACTACAAGATCGAAATGCGATATCTTAGCTAGTGCAATGATGTTGAAATAGAATTGATGAATTCTAAATTAAATTTGGAAGCGGGCATGCAAGAATAAAAGAGGATCATAGAATAAGGTGAAAACCTTGGAAGCAAGCTTGTTGCGAAAAGGTATACTCAGAAAGAAAGGGTTCGATTATGAGAAAACCTGTTCGCCGGTAGCTATGCCTAAGTTGATCCGAACTTTTTTATTTGTTGCTACTCATATGAAATATGAGGGATAGCAAATAGATGTCGAGACAACTTTCCTGATTGGAAGTCTTAAGGGAAACATCTATGTGAAGCAACCAGAGTGATTCATTGCTAAGAGCTAAGAGCATTGTGATAGTAAGCTTAAAAGTGTCCATTCATGGACTAAAGCAAGCTTCAAGATCATGAAACATCTGTTTTGATGAGGTAATCCAGTGACATGGATCTAATCAATGATCGGATGGGTCTTGTGTATTGAAAAGAATGATGGAAACGTGGTGGTATTTCTTGTACTATACGTAGATAGTATCTTGCTCATTGGAGACAATGAAAGAGTATTGTCAGGCGTATGGGTAGGGTTGAAAAAGCGGTATGAGATGAAGGACTTAAGAAGAGCAAAAATATCCTTTTGATCACGGTAATACGGATCACAAGAAAGGATGTTATGCTTATCTCAAGTTTCATATAATGATACGATCCTTACTCGTTTAGCATGTGAATTTATCTAAGTGAATGTGTCTTGTGACACAAAAGTAGATAAAGAAGATGAAAGCGGTTCCTTATGCTTCGGCAAATGAGGAAGCTTAATCTAAGGAATGCTATGCACGAGAATGGATAACTGTATTGCCAATTGCATAGACAGTGAGTATCAAGGTAACTCGAAATAAGAATGTTGAACTGTGGTAAGACATATATTTATATACCTGAAAAGGACTAGAAATTATATGTAGGCTTACCAGACAGATTCGCTGCTTCTTATGAGTTATGTAGATTCGGATTTTTCAAATCAGATAGGGATGGCAGTAAATCCACCTCAAGGTTATGTGTTTAATTTTAGGAAATAGAGCCATAATATGGAGGAGTGATATAGAAATATATTTCGGACTCCGGACTCCATCATGGAAAGATGATAAATTGGAGCCTATAAGGCAGCCAAAGTATCTATATGACTCTAGAAACTTCATGATGGACTTTGAAGTATTTCTAAGTTTGCCCAAGATTATCACAATTTAAATCAATGATATTGGTGCAGTTGCAAACTTGAAGGAATCACGAGTCCATAAGGCAATTAAACACATGGAGCGCCAGTACCACCTATTACGAGAAATCGTATGATGAGGGGAAGGTTGTTGTCACCTAGATTGCATCGGATGATAACCTAGTAAATTCATTTACAAGGATCTTAAGGCGAGAGCTTTTGATGGTCGTGTAGTGGGAGTAGAAATCAGATGTATGGCAGAAGACATGAGAACATAGTCTTTTAGTATAAGTTGGAGATTGTTGGATTGTATACTAAAAGTCTAGCTTTTTGTATGAACAATGTTATAACAATTAATTTGAAATGAGAATCATATGATCAAATGATTGCATCTTATAATTTATTTATACGTTCGATGCAATAGTCCACTTACTTTATACTGTAGATAATATGTTGTGCGACAACACGCGAAAGATCATATTATCGGTTTCCTTATAAAGTATAAACATATGCTCACAACCGAGATAGACGGGGACTCTCTATCGGGATAGTTGTAGTGTGGTTTGGTATTAGCTTGTCTTGGCTATAGAATCACATTAGTGCACTTGTGTGTATTGAGTAGGACCGCTTGAGATCGTTCGACTTATACTGACTTATAGGAGAACTTGATCTCAGTTATTATAGAAGTTCGTGCTCTTAATCCCTATACAATATCCTCGACACGTAGGGCAGTATGTATTTCTTTGATTCATCAATGGGTGAGATTTACATGTAATTAAATCAACAAACTCGATGAGTTGGAAAATAGTGCTGTCTCTATGGTGTGTTGTTGATTGTAGAAGGAATCCGTGTCCGTCATAGGTTGATGATATCCCCTTGAGGAGCTCATAAGGATTATCATGTAAACCCTGCAGGTGGAATTTATTCCGGCATGATAATGAGGTTGAGTGGTACTACTCTTGGATGAGATATTAATTAATTGCGTTGTCAGTAACTTAAATTAATTAATGAACATTGTATATCTTAAACATGGGGAGACTAACGGGCTCATAATAAGAAGGAGCCCAAAACATAATTTTGGGATTGGTACGGTAGTGCAATAATAATATTTTAGTGGAATATATTATTATTATTGGACTTAAGTATAAGCTTTGGGCTAAGCTTGGATACTTAAGCCCAATGGAGGCCTAACCCAATTTCTCCTCCTGGTCCCTGGTGTAGCCCATGTATATAAGTCACCTCAGCTTATTTGGAACCCTAATCTAATTGATTATTCACGTGTGATGAGGGTTGAGAGCAGATTGAGGAGGTCTCATAGATCGTCGCCCACACGACGTCGAGATCGGACTTGGGACATACAGCAGAAGATCAGAAGGTAGTTTGCTGCTGCTGTCTGCGACCTTACGAAATTTATATAAAATCATACAGTACTCAGAATTTGATGATCAATATACTGACGGAAAGCGGTTGAAGAGAGGATCATTTGAGCATAAAGATCATTCAATTCCGACATCAGACGAGAAAGTTATGGCCATTCTCGTGGGACTGCACAGTCTGCCAGCGAGAATCCTTCATCTTCTAAATGCCCTGGTGAACGGTAATCGTTTCTATGATTTATTGCTTCCGCTATGATAGAAACGCATGATATTCTAACGGGTCATATTAACCAAATGATCAAACGCCAACAACAATGTGCCTCTGATTTTGGGGAGACCATTCCTAGCCACTGCTAGAGCTCTGATTGATGTTGAAGACGGAAAGTTGAGGCTCAGAGTGGGAGATAATGAAGTAGTATTTTCTCTTGATAACGCATTGAAGTGGCCAGCTGAAAAAGCAAACTGCAAGTTCATTGATGTTGTTGATGAGATCATTGAGGAAAAATTGCCATTGATTCTGTCTACGGATCCATTGGAGACATGCATCAACAACAGTCTTTCTTTCCCTACTCTTGCAACTGATTTTTTATCTGATTATTCAGGTAATATTTTTGATGATGAATTTAATGGATATTTGAATGCTTTGAATGCTTGCAGGGAAGATAAAGGAGAGGTGTTCAAAATTGAAGGAGGAAAGTGGACACCACGGTTCTTACCACTGGAGAAGGAGGAACCTGAAGCTGAAGAGAAGAAGAAGGTGGAATTGAAGCCTTTACCGGATCATCTATCATATGCCTTTTTGGGGGAAAATCAAACATATCCGGTAATTGTATCATTTGCCTTAACTGAACTAGAACTTGATAAACTGCTTAGAGTCCTTAGGGAGCATAAATCCGCCATAGGATGGTCTTTGGAAGATTTGAAAGGTATAAGTCCATCTATTTGCATGCATAGGATCAGGTTAGAAGATGAAAAGAAAACCTCTGTGCAATATCAGAGGCGTTTAAATCCTGCGATGCAAGAAGTGGTTAGGAAAGAGGTACTTAAGTGGTTGAAGTCTGATATTATTTATGCTATTATTGATAGCCCTTATGTGAGTCCGTTGAATGTGGTATCTAAGAAGGGGGGCATGACTATAGTACAATCTGAGAATGGAGAGACTTTGGCTACTAGGATACCTACAGGTTGGCGTGTTTGTGTTGATTATAGGAAACTAAATGAAAACACACGCAAAGACCATTTTCCTTTACCTTTCATGGATCAGATGCTTGATAGGCTTGCGGGGTATGAGTTTTATTGTTTATTAGATGGGTACTCTGGCTACAATCAGATAATGATTGCACCGGAGGATCAAGATAAGACTACCTTCACTTGCCCGTATGGTACTTTTGCATTTAGGAAGCTTCCTTTTGGTTTGTGCAATGCTCCTGCTACTTTTCAGAGATGCATGATGTATATTTTTGAGGGTTTGATTGAAAGAATTATGGAAGTATTCATGGATGATTTTTCTGTTTTTGGATCTTCTTTTGATTCTTGTCTTATTAACCTTACTGTTGTTTTGGAGAGATGCCAAGAGTCTAACCTTGTTCTGAATTGGGAGAAATGACATTTCATGGTAAGAGAAGGTTTAGTACTTGGGCATTATGTGTCTTCTAAGGGGCTGCAGGTTGATCGAGCTAAGGTGGTAGCCATTGAGAAACTTCCGCCACCGATTAATGAGAAAGGGGTTAGATCTTTCCTTGGTCATGCGGGTTTCTACCGCAGATTTATCAAGGATTTCTCTAAATTTTCTAAACCCTTATCTCATTTGCTTGAGAAAGATGTACCTTTTGACTTTGATGATACTTGCCTACATGCTTTTCAGGTACTTAAAGAGGCTTTGATAACTGCTCCAATTCTGATCACTCCGGATTGGAAGCAGCCTTTTGTGTTGATGTGTGATGCTAGTGACATGGCATTGGGGGTTGTGCTTGGACAGATTAGGAAAAAGAGATTCAGATCTATTTACTATGCCAGCAAGACCTTTGATGCAGCTCAGAGGAATTACACAGTAACAGAGAAGGAGTTTCTTGCAGTGGTGTATACCTTTGATAAGTTCCGCCCGTATCTAGTAGGCATGAAGACAGTGGTGTATACGGATCACTCAGCTATCCGCTATCTGATGGAAAAGAAGGATGCAAAGCCAAGAATAATCAGATGGATCTTACTTCTCCAAGAGTTTGATATTGAGATTAAAGATAAGAAGGGGAGTGAGAATGTGGTAGCTGATCATCTCTCTAGACTTGAGCCACGGGATCATTGTGATGAGAAGTATGAATTCATTAAGGAGGTCTTTCCTGATGAAGACATACTTGTGGTTGATTGCTTCAAGTTAGTAGAGATGGTCAAGAAGCCTTCAGCACCATGGTATGCAGATATAGTCAACTTTTTGGCTAGTGGAGGTCAAATAAAGCCTTACAAGCTGACTGAGTATCATTATAAGATATTCTTTGTTGAGGTCAAGAAGTGCATATGGGATGATCCAATTCTCTACAAGCTGTGTCCGGATAACATCATACGCCGGTGTATTCCTGAGGAAGAATGGGAGAGCGTCTTGAATATGTACCATGATGGACCAAATGGGGGTCACTTTGCAGCGGAAAAGACTGCAGCACGAGTTCTTCAATCAGGTTTTACTTGGCCTTCTTTATTTAAGTGCTGTAGATTTTATGTAGAGAATTGCGATAGATGCCAGCAGATGTGGGGCATATCAAAAAGAGATAAAATGCCCTTGAAGAATGTGTATGAGGTGGAACTCTTTGATGTGTGGGGCATAGATTTTATGGGTCCATTTCCTTCATCGAATGAATTTTTATATATCTTGCTTGCTGTTGATTATGTCTCAAAGTGGGTGGAAGTAATTCCAACCAAGTTGAGTGATGCAAGAACGGTCATTGCGTTCTTGAGGAAGCACATATTCTCACGTTTTGGAGTGCCGAGAGTTGTCATTAGTGATGGGGGACTCATTTTCTCAATAAGCTAATGGAGAATCTTCTCAAGTCTTATGGAGTGAAACACAGAGTATCCACACCCTATCATCCGCAGATGAATGGACAAGCTGAAGTTTCCAATCATCAAATCAAGCAGATTCTGGAGAAGACTGTGAGTACTAGCCGCAAGGATTGGGCTAGTAAGCTTGATGATGCATTGTGGGCATTCAGAACTGCGTACAAGACCGTTCTAGGCATGTCACCGTTCCAATTGGTGTATGGAAAATCTTGCCACTTTCCTGTGGAAATTCAACACAAATCCTTTTGGGCGGTGAAGAAGATCAACCTGGATTTTGAAGCAGCGGGTAGTAGTCGCCTTCTACAATTAAATGAACTTGAGGAGTTTAGAGAGAAGGCGTATGAAAATTCCTGCATCTATAAAGAAAGGACCAAAAGATGGCATGATGCAAAACTTCGAAGTAAGAATTTTCAAGTGGGAGATTTTGTACTCTTATTTAGTTCTCGTTTGAGAATTTTTGCAGGTAAGCTTAAATCAAAGTGGATGGGTCCATATGAGGTTAGTCGAGTTTATGAAAGTGGAATGGTTGAACTCATGAAGAACGATGGTGCTTTCTTCACGGTTAATGGGCATCGCTTAAAGCATTATCATCATCATGGTGAAGTAGAGGTTCTGTTTGTTGATCTCTTGACTTGATTTACACTGCATTCCGTCGAGCTCCTCAACGTTAAACAAGAGCGCTTGGTGGGAGGCAACCCACCGTTTTATTATTTTGTTTGTTTGTTTGTCTTGTGCTAGGTGAATTATACTCAAGGTGCGTACTTACACTTAAGGTAATAACATCCTTTTAAACTTAGATTCAACTGACATTTTCATCTAAGTTTGGGGGGTGTGATGTTCTTCCCTTGTTCCATCCGCACCCAAGTATGTTTACTCTGCATTGTTTAGTGTCTGTGTGCTTGGAAGTTGATTTTTTTTAGAATTTTCAAATTTCGATCTTTCGAATTTTTTTGCGACTATCCAGGTGTCTTGTGTTTTTTTTAATTTATTTTTGGGTGTCCCATGGTGTTCTGTCATTGATTTTCGTCTCTTCAATATTTTTTTTTATCTCTTCTATGATGATGGTTTGTGTTGAGCTTTTATGATTGAGAAGGTATTAAAGGTGATGAAGTGAACTTGCAAAATTTGAAGAAGATTGAAATCAGGTTACTTCGTTCCTTATTCTAAAATTTCTGTGAGTTTTGAATTCTTATGAGTGAGGAGCATGAGCTTTAATTTCTATGACCTGAATTTCATGGGGATCTTTGAGTTGTTATTTTTCATGCCTATGCTACGATGTTGATTATGATTAATAAGGGAAACATGCTTTAATTCTTAAGTACTTGAAGTTCTTGATGTGCTTGTTATGATGTATGCGTAGCCTTGAAGAGTGCTCGTTCATTCTATGAAAAAGCCAAGTGAGATTTGAGCCTTTAAATCATGATACATTGACGCATGATATTTTTATTTCTTGAGCGTATCGTTCTTGTGCGTGTATTCTAGAACTTGCCTTGAGCCTCCTTGAATATTCGAGAATAGTATAGTGGATTATGAAAATGATATTAGGCCATCTTTGATTTTTAGCTCATTTTTTTCCCTATACTTTACCTGAATTCATTAAATCCTTAGTCAACCCGTTGAGCCTTGAAAAGTCCATTCTTTGAATAACCCTTTGAGCTTAATCAGTATTTGATTTTTCCTTGTGTTACTTAGATCGATTGAGTAATTGTTGAAGTGGTTAGAAGAAGAATGTGAACATGTTGGAGTTGAAAAGGAAGATGAAGAAAGGAGGAAAAAAGGATATAAGAATCCTAATGAGTTGTTAAAGAGAAAAAAATGGGAAATGGAGTTAAAAAAAAAAGAAAAAATAAAGGGAGAGAAAGAAAAAATATTTGTGGGGGAGTGTACATACCCTTGATACTGAAAGAAAAGAGGAAAATTAATCTCTCATTATTGTGGTTGAAGAAAGAATTGAATAATTTGGAGTTGAGGAGGAGTTGTGCTTGAAAAGAAAGTGATGAGGAAGAATGAAAGATCGTGATAGATGGCCACTTGATTGATCCGAGTTTGTATCACTTATCCATATTTTTCCTACCTTGTCCAAAGAGCCTACGTTACAACCAAATAAAAAGACCTTTTCGATTCATGATTTGCTAGCTACAAGTAAAAGGAGAGTTGAGACAATAGGCATGCTTATGGTTACGCATGCACTTGAATTGAATTTGAGAGCACTTATATATACAACCCAATAGGTGTACACTTTATACACCATGAGCGTGAGAGTTACACTATATATGTCCTGTGAGCATATGTGGATTGAGCACTTGAATTGGTGAAGTAATAGTCTCAACTTGCATGTTTTGAATGAATTGATACTTTTGAATTTGAAGTTATGTGAACCAAGTTAAGATTAATTACACAATTGAAGGCTTAATTGATGTTTGATCCTTACCTTTCAACATGATTGTCCCTCTCATTATTCTCTTGGTTTATCATTTCGTTGTTCGAGGACGAACAACACTTTAAGTTTGGGGGGTTTGATGAGAGTAAAAATTCATGTATTTTCGGGTCCAATTTGATACCTCTTTAAATGTTTATTTGTTATTATTTGCACAAATATTATTACTTCTAATTATTATTGACTAAATGGTGCTTGAGAGGTATTTTGGTGTATTTTGATAGGAAATTGGATAACAATGCAAGTTGGGGTGAAAGGTCAATTTGAGTAAAAACAAAGGACCATCTTCTATAATTTTTCTGTAATCGTGTGGAGGTCCGAATCAATCTTGTGAGACATGGTTGGAAAGCCACGAAAGAGAGAAACACGTGACGTTGCGTGGCTGCCGACGGGATTTTCGAAACTTACCAAATTTTTGCCCAAATTAAGACCATGCACGTGTATGAGTGTAATGCCAATTTGGTGCTTATTACATGTGATTAATTGGGGCTCAATTTGAAAAGTCAAATGGATTTTGAGTATTACAAGTCATGCAAATGAAGTGGGCCATGCCATCTTTAGTTAGAGAATTGTTGTGAATGGCCCATCTTATTTCAATTGCCGTGAGTGCATGCAATTGATAAGTGTGGGCCCAATTACTTCTAATGCTCTAGGCCCATCAGACGATTTCAGTGTTATAAAAAGAAGAATCAACCGAGAACATAGGGATCATCAGTTTTCCTCTCGCCTCCAGAACGTGATTCACGCCACACGCCCTCTCATCCTCTTCTTGCCCTCACTTTGTATCATCCACCCATCGGAGATGGAGATTTCGACGGAGATAAAGATTAAAGAGACGGAGTCCTCCAAAAGGGTTCTTTATTTTTAATTATTTATTTTTATTATTTTAGCACAATGGTTAGTGTTTATTACATCTTTGTGATTTGCCCCCATAAATCCATGGGCTAAGCTTCTTTGTTGGTAATGTTAGGGCTTAATACAGTATTGACTATGTGATTTGATTTTGCCCTAGACTTGGATTTTGTTATTCTACAGATTGTTTATTTCCTTAGTGAAGAGGATATTTTGAGACTTCATATTATTGTGTTTTTGAGTTTTGATTCCTTTAATTAGTCATGACGGTATCACTGATTGATAGTTAATAGGATTCTTTATTTCTGCATAATAATTGTTGTTTCATGTGACAGTCTTAGGGGATTGGCCTATAATACCTAAGAGTGTTAGACAATCAATTTGAAATATTAATTACTTGGTAAAACATCATTATTAAGTAATTAATAAGGAGACAAAAGGGTTAACAATCGCGTACCTAGAAAGGGAAGTCTAGTGCTCTAGCCTTAATTGGAATTTAGCATGAAGTACCTATAGAGGGAGAGGAAGTTAATTTCTTATTGATCTTATGATTTTCAGCTCATTATAAGTGTTAGATCCTACCCGATCAAGGTGATTTAACTAGGCTTAGTGATCCTCTTATAAACGTCTGCAGGTAATTAATTTGGGTCTAGATAAATTAGTCACATAGTTAAACTGTTTACCCGAGCATTACCAATTCTCCATTCTTGAATTCTAAATCGTTTTCTCTGCGTGATTTATTTTATTTGCATTAGTTTAATTATTTACTTTTACTTTTTATTAGTTAATTAATTATCTTTTCCAAAAACCCCCAGATTTGTCTTACATTGGAATTATCATATAGAATTACTTGTTAAATTTATAACTATCTTATGGGAACGATATTTCACTTGGTCACGCACACTACAATCGATCCCTTATACTTGAGGGTAAAAGAAAATAGCGATCAAGGCCCCATAAAATTGATACCCCACACATAAAAAATCTCGACCACTATGCTCGCCTGAAGCGGCATCTCGTCTCTCCTACCGATGTTCCCTATGCGTTGACACCTATCGCAAGACGCCACATAGATCTCATAATCCTTGAACAACGTAGGCCAATAAAGAGCGGACTGAAGTACCTTGGCTGCTGTCTTTTGAGAGCCGAAGTCCCCTCCGTTAGATTGTGCATGGCAAAACTCGAGAACACTCTCCATCTCCATCTCGGGCACACACCTACGGATTATAGAATTCGTGCAAATCTTGTACACAAACGGATCATACCATATGAAAGTCTCAACATCCCTTTTGAATTTAACAAGTTGATATCGGTTGAGATCCCTTGGAATTTCTCCTATAGTAATATAATTAACATAATCCGCATACCATGGATCAACTCCCTGCGCAGCAACCACACACGCCCGCTCAGCCCCTTCAACAAACACGGCCATGATCTTTTCATCAGGAAACATTTTCTCAATATACTCAAAAGAATTATCACAATGTTCCCTAGTCTCCAACCTCGAAAGGTGATCCACCAACACATTATCAGAACCTTTCTTATCCCGGATCTCCATGTCAAACTCTTGAAGTAAAAGAATCCACCTTATTATCCTAGGTTTCGTCTTCTTCTTTTTCATCAAGTACCGAATCGCTGAATGATCCGTGTACACAATAGTCTTCATGCCAACTAAATACTGACGAAACTTGTCTAATGCGTACACAACCGCCAAAAACTCCTTTTCAGTCACCGTGTAATTCTTTTGTGCCGCATTGAAAGTCTTACTCGCATAGTAAATGGCGCAAAACTTCTTCTCCTTCAGCTACCCAAGCACCACTCCAAGTCATCACTTGCATCACACATTAGTACAAACGGTTGAGTCCAATCCAGTGTGATCAAGATAGATGCAGAAATAAGCGCCTCCTTCAAAACTTGAAAAGTTGTTAGACAATCTTCATCAAACACAAAAGGAACATCCTTTTCAAGTAAGTGAGATAAGGGCTTAGAGTATTTTGAGAAGTCTTTTATGAATCTCCTGTAAAAACTGGCGTGTCCAAGGAAGGACCGCACTCCTCTTTCATTGGTCGGTGGTCGAAGCTTCTCAATTGCCACCACTTTAGCACGATCTACCTGCAATCCTTTGGCTGAAACATGATGCCCAAGAACAATCCCATCCTTCACCATGAAGTGACACTTCTCCCAATTCAAGACAAGATTAGTCACTTGGCATCTCTTCAAAACAGGAGCTAGGTTAGACAAACAAATATCAAAGGAGGAACCAAAAATAGAAAAATCATCCATGAACACCTCCATGATCTTCTCTATCAACCCATCGAATATTGCCATCATGCATCTCTGAAAAGTAGCAGGCGCATTACATAACCCAAATGGCATTTTCCGAAAAGCAAAGGTCCCATAGGGGCAAGTAAAAGTGGTCTTTTCTTGATCCTCGGGGGCAATCATGATTTGGTTGTACCCCGAGTATCCATCCAAGAAACAATAAAACTCATACCTTGCAAGACGATCTAACATTTGATCCATAAAAGGAAGTGGAAAATGATCCTTACACGTATTCTCATTCAACTTCCTATAATCTACACATGTACGCCATCCCGTAGGAATCCTTGTGGCTATCGCTTCTCCATCCTCAGCTTTTACTACAGTCATTCCCTCATTTTTAGCAACTACATGCAATGGACTCACATGGGGACTATCACTAATAGGATATATGATTCCAGCATCGAACCACATAAGGATTTGCTTCCTAATCACCTCTTGAATCGCTGGATTAACCATCCGCTGATTCTGAACACTTGCCTTTGCCTCGTCTAACAATCTTATCCTATGCATACAATACGAAGGACTAATTCCTTTCAAATCCTCAAGAGACCAACCAATCGCAGATTTATACTTCCTAAGAACATTCAATAACTCCTCAAGTTGATCATCATCAAGAGAAGAAGATACAATTACCGGATATTTTTCATTGTCGCCAAGAAAGGCGTACTTCAAGTGTTCCGACAAAAGTTTCAACTCCTCTTTCCTCACTTCTATCGGAGAGCTCTCGTTATCCAAAGGCAAGTACTTCCTAGTCCACTTGACTTCTTCCACCTTAGTTCTTTCCGATTCAAACCTGTCATCACCCAAAGCAAGTACGTTTTCAAGAAAGTCAATACATACCTCCTTGGAGAGTCCGTCAAGCTCTGTAGTGGGATAAGTAAGAGACTCCATCAAACATGTCTCAAGAGGATCCTTTGACAGGATCAGAGACATATCCTCCTTCACAATCTCCTCCACCACGTCAATACTATAACACTGCTACTCCATGGGCATCTTCATTGCTTTGTCCAAGTTGAAAAGAACTTCTTCTTTGTCCATTCGCAATCTAAGCTCTCCTTTCTGAACATCAATCATAGCTTCAGCAGTAGCAAGGAATAGTCTCCCCAAGATTAAAGGGATATTATCCTTGTCTTCTTCCATCTCTAGCATAAGAAAGTCCACAGGAAAGACTAGCTTCTCAATTTTGACGAGAACGTCTTCAATTATACCTTTTGAAAACGTCATTGACCTGTCCGCGAATTGGAGAACCACTGTTGTAGGGGTCAACTCCCCCAAACCAAGCCTCTGAAAGATGGACAAAGGCATCAAATTGATGCTTGCCCCTAGATCGCACAAAGCTCTCCGTGCCGGCCCCTTTCCGATCTCACACAGAATAGTTAAGCTCCCCAGATCCTTCATCTTTTGCGGCATCTTCCTTTGGATGATTGAGCTGTAATTCTCAGATAAATTCACCATTTTAATTCCGGTTAAGCTCCGCTTCTTCAACAATATGTCTTTAAGAAATCGAACATAGTACGGCATCTCCATGATTGCCTCTAAGAAAGGAATGCTCAAGCTTATTTTGTTCATTATCTCTGAAAACTTCTTGAACTTCTCTTCCAATCCCTTCTTCACAAGCTTGTAAGGAAACGACAGAGGTATCTTTGTTTTGGGATCCCCCATTCATCACGATCAACCTTCTCCGTTTTCTCCTTTTCGGCTCTCAATCGCTTGGCTCTCTCCCACTTTTTCTCAGCTATTATGTCTATACTTTGCTCATTCTGAACCACTGGAGTAGCATCAACATCATCGAGAGTGTTCGGAGTAGCAACAGGCAATTTCTGGAGGGGTTCGACCTCCACAGGTCGAACCAGGCACGTACTGGTCGAACCTACCTTCTGGACAATGACTCTCTTTTTGAAATTGAGGTTCGACCTGGGTTCGACCTGTTGAGTAGGTCGAACCATGGGCACCTAGGTTGAACTGGCCTACTGTACTCCTTCCGCCATCCGGTTCGATCAAGGTTTGACCTGTTTGATTGGTCGAACCATGACCGTCGTGGTCGATCCATTGCTGCAACAAAATAGAGTGCTCCAAGTAGTGCGGTTCGACCTGGGTTCGACCTGGTGGATAGGTCGAACCATGATTGTCGTGGTCAAACTGTTGCTGCGATAAAACAGAGTGTTCCAAATTGTGAGGTTCGACCATGGTTTGACCTGTGGAACAGGTCGAACCATCTGCAGTTTGGTCGAACCGATGCTGCAATGCTTCCTAATTATGTCTAGTGCATTGGTTCGACCTCCCCTGTATGGTTCGACCTTCAATGTTGGTCGAATAATGGTCGAATCTCGCCCTAGACATGTCCAAATTTGATTTCGGCCTCATAGGTCCCTCGTACTGCGTTCCCGATCTTAATGTGATGGCGTTGCAGGACCTTGGATTCTCAATACTTTGAGACGGGAACTTCTCCTTCTCAAGAGTTTGAGTAAGCTTGTTAACACTTCCTGCCATCTCCCCCATCAGCAACGTAAGGTCCTTCACCTGCTTAGATATAACCTCATGGTTTGCATCGATTTTTTTTTCAAGTTTGGCCTCAAGGCGGTTCACTCTTTCATCATTCTTGGCCATATACCTGTTCACAGTATCCTCAAGACCCGGTTTCCCTTCTTCCACCTTAGCACCCTGAACAACACCCATCGGAGGTTGAATCACATTATTCGAATTGCTCCATGAGAACTCCGGCCTCCTAGGCTGTTGATAACCACTAGGGGGACCACGATTATTAAAGTTTCCTCGATAGTTCCCTTGGTAATTCCGGTTTCCTTGATCTGGATACCTAGTCACTTGAATACTTTGACCCATGGCATAGTGTGCCTCTTCCAACTCCTATTGGATTGGTCCCTCATTCTTTAACTCCTGCTGCAAGATTGGTACGCGCTGAGATAATTCGCTGATTTGCTTCTGTTGGGATTCAAGTAGCTTGTTGATATTGGACAAGCTAAAGACGATCTCATCCTCTCTACTTGTTTTCACCATTGCTCGTTCAACTTGAGCTACCTTCCCTAGGACATAAGTACCTCTAACTCTATCAGTTGGCCAATCCCTCGAATTCATTGAAATATCTTCAAACAACTTCTCGGCATCTACGGATGACTTTGTGAGCAATGCTCCATTAGAAGAAGCATCCAATAATACTCGTGAATCACAGTCCAATCCATTGTAGAATATACTGATATATTGAGCTTTAGATAGCCCATGTTGAGGACACTTCCTAAGCATGTCCGTGAATCTATCCCATGCTTCATGAAATTTCTCACCTCCACCGATAGCAAATTGGTTAATATCTTGCTTCATCTTAAACACCTTTGAAGGTGGCATGTACCTCTCCAAGAATCTTAACTGCAGTTGCTCCCAAGTGGTGCACTCAGCTGCGTTGATAGTGTCGTACCAATCTCTCACCTTTTCAGTAAGCGAGAATTTGAAGAAGAGGATTTTAGTACTTGCATAGCCCAAGAACTTGTTCAGATGCTGCTGCGGATCCTCGAAAGACCCTCCTGAAAAGGAGTTCCTTTCTATCATGCTAATAAGAGTGGGATGAAGATCGAAAGCTGAGTTAGTTCCCCTCGCTCCTAGAAGCCCTATATTTCCAGCCCCATTGTTTCTGAAAACCTCTCGGATGGCTAGATTATCTGGATTCGCTGGCATGTTGATTGTCCTTACTCCCGAATTAACTTCAGTTGTAGCTTCAATCGTCTGCGAATTCTGCTCGTCAACTTCAACTCCAAAATTCAAAGCTTCAGTTGGATCAATAGTCTTTTCCTTACTCTTCTTTTTCTTCTTCTTTCTTGACGATGCTCCGATTTCAGGATTATAGGGTTCAAGTTCACCTTTCTTTGATCTCGTGAGCATGCACCTAAAAAGAACTAGAATTAAAACAGCAAAATAAGAAAAATAGCCCTAATAAACTAGAAATAACAAAAAGATATTTTAAGCCGTCCCCGACAACGACGCCAAAAACTTGATGGGCGTTTTCTCAACACACAACTTTAATCCTCAAGTATGAATGATATCAATTGTAGTTTCGAAGGTGACCAAGTTAAATATCGAATCCACGGGATGGATAAATATTACTTCTGTTATTTTCTAGCAATTATGACTATGTTGAGAATTATAATTGTAGGTTTGTAAACTAAGTAACAATTAAAATAGCAAATAAATAACAAGAACAAGAAAATAGTAGTTGTGATCAAATAAGATGATAGGTAGTTCGTCAGGCCATCCAGTTTTATTTGTTAATTCATATTTTCGTATGTCGATGTCCGACTCTACCTTGTGGTTTATGGACGCATCGCTAGACCATACAAATTTATTCTATAGACACAAATAGATAAGCTTTTGACACGTGTGAGTATCCTCAGAGCAAGACGTATACTTACCTCCCTTTCTAGGTACTATCATAATAAGTTATTTCCCGTGTACTTAGTACTCTAACCCGATTTGATCTCCATTTTTAGGTACTATAAAGTTATACTCTTAATCCTACTTGTTAACCCGAATTCAATTCAATTAACAAGCATTCATATAAGACGGTTCTAATAAAACCTCGAAATCCCTTCACTTAGAATTATAACTATAAACCCTGCTCATTAGTGAACGCACTCAACCAATAACCATGTCATGCATTCAGACTCTACACAACGAATATTGATGCCAAAACAACTATGAGTATGGATTAAAAACGCACAATCTTATATAAAATAAACCACAAGTAGTGTTGTACGGAGTATACACACGAAATACAAATTAACTCATGAAACCTTCATAACCCTAGAACTATCGAAGTGGCTCTAGCCCATGATTTATCTAAGAACAATCATGGTTAGTTGGACCAATCTTACTTGAATCTCCAGCTGAACCTCTGTCACAGCTCTCCTACTCTCCTCTTGTAATGTGTTGTTGATGATGATCCATTTCTTCTTCCTTTTCGTGATGATTTCCTTGACTGCATGAGCCTTCTTTTATACTTGTAATCATGTCTCTAGGGCTTGGAATGGGCTTTTAAAGTGATCCCACGCGTTTTGACCTCGAAAATCTGGATAAGGTAAGTTCTCGCACGTCGGTTTGACCTCGTCAAACAAGTCGAACCACTGGCCACAGGTTGAACCATAGGTCGAACCCACCTACTGGAAGTATTCTGCACTTGGTTCGACCTCTTGTACAGGTCGAACCTCTCCCACTTTGGTCGAACCACAGGTCGAACCTCACCACTGGACAATTTCTACTCCTGGTTCGGCCAATCGTCAGGTTGAACCCCCAACGTCGTGGTCGAACCCATCTTCTCGCAAACTGGTTCGACCATGGTTCGACCTGATAGACAGGTCGAACCCCTTGAGTCGTGGTCGAACCTTCCTTCTGCACACTTTACAACGCTGGTTTGACCTGTAGGAGAGGTCGAACTCTCCTCCACCAGGTCGAACCCACCTCTCTCCTTGGCGGTTCGCGTGGTCTCGACTTCGTCTCTTCGATTCTTGGCACTTCCACTCCGATTTTGCTATGAAAACCACTTAAATAGCTCAACTAACACCTGATTCATGCTAATTCACAATATATATAGGTTTTTCACCTATTTTCACCTCAAAAATCTCTAAAACTAGCACAAAATATGATGCAAAACTTGTGAATTTACACACTCATCATATATAAATATACTAGTATGAAACCCGCGTACAACGCGGGATCATTTAATTATTATTCTTATTTCTTATAATTAAATAATACGTGTTATATAACGTAATAACATTAATTAAGAAGATTTTTTTCTTATAGTTAGACAATTTCTTTTATCAATGTAAAGAATTTGCAATAAATTATAACATTTGACTTTTGATAATATAACGAATAACTAAATCATGTAAAAAGTTAATATATATGTACATATATTTTAAATATTTGAAAGAATCTTGACTTGTATTTTTTTTAAATGTTACTTTATAACATAATACAATTGAAAACTATGTATCACTCTCATTGTCTCTTTAAAAAAATGTGCAACCACATAAAGACAATTTTGTCTTTTTGCTATATATTTATATAGTTGTTAATATTTTATTTTTTTCATTATATTTAAGTGAAATTATGATCAAAATATGTAACTCTTAGTAATAAATCCTTAATTTTATTGTTTGACTAAAATAAATATCAATTATATATTAAAAAAAATCTCAATTTATTTTTTTTATACATGATTTGATTTGATACTAATTAATTTATTTACTCCCTCTGTCCCTCACTAAGAGGGTCTTTTGTTTTTTGACACGTGAATTAAGGAGTATTATTTAATGTGTAGTGAGTAGTTGTATTAGAGGGAGTGTGGGTCCCATATTTTAATTGTAGTAGTGGGTGTGTGTAGGTCTCATATGTGTAAAAAAAGAAAGGGGATTATTTGGGTGTGACGTCCAAAATGAAAAAATACTCTCTTTAAAGGGGACGGATGGAGTATATCGAATGATTTATTTATTAATTACAATTAATGATGTTAAAGTAAATATTCATAATAAGTGTTTAGAAAAATAAATAAATAGCAAGATTATATGTGAATAACACGATAGCGAAAAATAATTTTGCTATACTGTAGTTATATATATATATATATATATATAAGAATATACGTAATATTATAAATAATATATTAAATGGAGTATTACTTTTTTACTCATTATCATTATGGTTTAGTATTTTTTAATTAACTATATAATAATAAATCTATTTCAATTAATTGTTATTCTTAAGAAAGTAATGTAATATATATATATATATATATATATATATATATATATATATATAAATTCCGAATACGCTGATATAAATATTTTTTAAAAGTATGAGGTCTCGCGACGTGGTTGATTGTCGTATTTTTTACTTTAAATTCATATATATTATTTTTCTACTTTTATTTATTTATTTATTTATTATTATATTATTCATGTATATCTATAAATTAAATATCACCTTGAAATTGGATAAAGGGAGTATAATCTTTCTATTTATTATTATTATTATTATTATTATTATTATTATTATTATTATTATTATTATTATTATTATTATTATTATTATATTACTAATGTATATCTTTATATTTAGAATTAAAAAGTAAACCCTAAAATTAGATAAATAAATCAATTAATAAAAATATATCTTAAAATTTTTTGAGTATATCCTCATTATTTAATTACAATATGCATTTATATTGGATTATCTAATTAATTTTCTTATAAAATATAATGCATCCACATATTATGCGGGAATATGTACTCGTATATATATATATATATATATAGTTAATTTTCTTAGTTTTAGATTATATTAATAATTAAAGAAAATAAATTTATATGCCATTATTGAATAATTCAAATACATATGAATAATTAAATAAAATTAATATACTAAAATTAATAAACCAACAATTATTTAAAAACTCGATTCCAATATCATTTGCCAACATCAAGTAATATATTAAAAATATATAATATAAAATAATGATTAAAGTGAAATGACTTGAAAAAAGCTTTCGATTAAGGTAAATTGATTTCAAAAATACTTGAATGATCTACATGAATCAATTTTTTAACCTCTTATTCATCTTAAAGAATACCTCTTAACAAAGACTTTAATAGATTATCTACTTGAAGAGGTAAATCGATTCCAAGAATACTTGAATGATCTACATGAATCAGTTTTTAACCTCTTATTCATCTTTAAGAATATATACTTGAATCGATTATCTACTTGAAGAGATAAATCGATTTAGAAAATACTTGAATCGATCCTCTTATTCCTCTTCTTAAAGAATACTTGAGATTATATATACTTGAAGAGGTAAACCGATTCCAAAAGTACTTGAATCGATCCTCTTATTCCTCTTGAAGAAAGAATACTTGAGATTATATACTTGAAGAGGTATATCGATTCCAAAAATACTTGAATGATTCAAGAATACTTGAATCGATTGATTATTTTATTCCTCTTGAAGAATACTTGAATCGATTCTCTTATTCATCTTAAAGAATACTTGAATTGATTCTTTTCATCTTGAAGAATACTTAAATTGATTTTTGAAGAATACTTGAATTGATTCTTTAGAGGTGAATGAGATTCAATTATTTAGAAGTGAATCGAATATCGCTCCATCAAAATAAATTTTTATACTTTTTATAAATCAATTATCTAGAGGAACTTGAAGAAGCTTCTATTCTTCTTGAAAAATCAAATGTGTGTGTTTGGAATGAATAACCAAAAGGCTTATTTATAGGTGAGGTGTGAGAGAATATTATATGGAATATTCTTTTTTTCCTTTATATATAATTTAAATTTATTCTTATTAATTTATTTATAATAAAATATTTTGTAATTAAATAATGATACTAAAAGATATTCAAAATTTAATTAGTCATCAATCAAAATAAAAAAATAATAAAAAAAGGAATTTATTTTATGATAAATTAATGAGGTGCACATGTAACAAAATAAACATAATTTTTATTTTTAATTAATATTTTATTCTTAATTTCTATAAACAATATTTTTTTTAATTTTTTTTGCCTATTTATGTTTAATAAATAAAATAAAAAAATACATTATTTTAAAAAAAATATTAAATAAGGAAGTTAATGGTAAGTAAATAAGGAAAACATAAAAAATATAATTCAAAAATTCAAAAAATTGAGAAAATTACACGTCATAATGGAGAGCTCTGGAGACGACACGTAGGCAGAAAAGTTTCTGCTATAGTATATATATATATATATATATATATATATATATATATATATATATATATATATATATATATATATATATATATATATATATATATATATATATTATTCTTTCAAAACCTATTGTAACATGTATACGAATGATTGTTTATTTACAGTTTATTTTATCAAATTTATAAATATATATGTAGTATATGAATTGTTTAATATTATAAATGATTTATGTAATATTTTTTAAATATTCAATGTGTATTGATTAAAATTAATTAAATTAGTTATAAATTTTATTAATATAAGAATTCAAATTGAATAATAAAACAAAACTTAAATGTATTTAACTGAAAAGTAAAAAAGTTTGTGATTAAATTTAGAAAACATAAAAAGGTCGTGCATTTAATAATGTTGTGAGTATATCTTCATGCTGGCATTTATTGGCCCAAAGGTAAATTAATATTTATCCCGAAATACATAAGCACATGTAGTGGTGAATACGTTATAATTATAAAGTAAAAATTACAACTACAGTAGGACCGATCCTACAAAACTAAATTTAGAACAGGATCCTATAAGTAAAATGGGTCTATTCTCGCGGATTCTCTCATCAAACAAATTGCTCTCTTCCAAACACAAAGCTGTACCAAATATACGTGTCTTTGCCCTCCTCTCTCTCTCTCTCTCTCTCCTCTTATACCCTCCACCTTCCAGTGCCGCCCCACTTCCGCCACTCTGATTTTTCAAAAATTGCCTCGGCCATCGTTACGCCACTGCCAGAGTACGTACATTGAAGTCACCCAATCCCTATCATCAATTGCGATTTGTCATCGCTATTTAGATTGAATCGAAAGTCAATGACTAGGAAAATGAAAAGACATTCCTATATCACCAAAGGTATGTTAAAAAGGAAACCATAATATGATGAATTAGCTCTGTCTTCGCAATTCTATTTCAATTTTGTCTCTAGAATCTATGAGTTTTGGAAACGTTTTGAATGATATGCACATGGGAGTCTTATTTATGGTGATTTTTTTGGCGTAACTTATTATTTTCTTCTAAAATCTTATAACTTGTTGGTTTGTTAATTAAGCACTTCCTGTACATTTCACAATCATTACTAATTAAAGTGTTACCATACGGTTTTCATGGTTTTAAGAAACGTGGTTGGACAAGATTGTAAAATACCTACATTTGTGAGGAAAAGAATTTTGATTTGATTAATTTTAATAGCCCTCTAATTTTGGACTGTCAAAGTTAAAAAAAGTCATCTCATAGCAGGCAGACACATTTATAGACTACTCTATGAAAATGATTTTCTAGGTTTTATTCTATTAAAATGATCTTATGTTGCTGTACATAATGCTTACTGCCCTGCTGTTAAAACCAAATGAATGTTGTAAATTGTTTGGTTCCGAGTATGACAATGACAATAATGGTAATGAAGACGAAGAAGATGGTGAGGAGGACAACGATGAAGACAACAAGGAACAACCACCTACTAAAAAAAGAAGTGAGAGAGAGCGAAATAGGTGTTTATTTTAGTCGTTTGTGTTGGTTGGGACTTGGGGAGTGTGTGAAGATGCAAAAGTTCTTCGCAATGTCTTACATCCTAGCTGCATTTACTCTTGTGGCCTCTATTGCCTCTGTAATTGTTTCTCTGCCCGTACCTACAACTACCAACAATCTTAATACCCCATCTACTATTAACTTTCATTTATTTTGGGGGTGTATTTTCGGTGAATCATTGAGAAACGAGAACCCTTAACTTTGTAAAATCTTTTAGTTATATTTTAACCAAAGCTTGATTTTGAGGTAGCCTCATATTGTGATGTTCGGTGAAGCAAATTAATGGTTACTTTTGGCATTGCTGAGGGGAAAAGGAAAAATACAAGGCCCTAAATTTAGATGTATTGATAGGGTGTATGCAGGTTACAACCTCAATGATTTAGGAAACGGGTTTCTATTTTTTTTTTATCGTATGCTTTGAAATTTTGAAACTTGAGTTGATTGTATCTGTCAAATTAAGCGAGTGGATTTTAGAACTTCACTTAATATCTGTATGTTTATTATTTTTAACTTATTTATTTCCTGACCACCTGATGTGGGTGGAGGTGATTTTCAAGTTTGTTGTCTCTTTTTGTGTGTTGCAATAATTTAAGTCCTATATTACTTCATTTTCAAAAATTATAGTTTCAAATCAAAGAGTAATCCTAATAATAATTAAATAGAGTGATCCTATTAATTCTAATAAATAGTAATTTAAGAGTAATCAATATATAGATTGCATATGATTTAATTTTTCACATGACATTATTTTCAGAAACCACAATTTCATATCAAAGAGTAACCCAAATATATCTATACTACTATAAAAGCAAAATGGATTTGCTTAATTTTGACCAATTTTTGACCGATCTAATTTTAATTTTAGCCATTAATTTATCATAAACTAATTTACACCATTGATTACTATTTATCATTTTAATTAAAAATTTCGATTCCTTTTTACTAATTTAAACAAAATCTAAGATTTTCTTTATAATTTCGTAAAGTTAATCAACAAAACTCATTTTCAAATTGTCAATCTCTTTCTGCAATCCAACAAATTTTTTGAAAACCCACTGTTTCTCTCCCTGTATTTCTCATTTCGCTCGAAGTAAACGATGAAATCTACATATATGTATGTTGAATTATGTATTGGAGAATTCTTTTGATTTGTTTTGTTCTTCTTTACAATGAACCCTAAAACCCACAATTTCAATCCTACTGTGAAAGATCGGAGATTGAGATCTATATTTTTTGGTGTAAATCTGTATGTTGACCGTTATTTCCACCTGCCAGTTACATTCAATAAAAGCTTTAGCCCTAAACAATGAAATCTACATATAGGTATATTTAATTATGTGTTGGAGAATTCTTTTGATTTGTTTTGTTCTTCATTACAATGAACCCTAAAACCCACAATTTCAATTTGAGGAACCCTAATACCCTGCTTCGATCTTCCATTTCAATTTTTCATATTTTTTTTTACAGAAACTTCTCATTTGTAACATCAATCTTACAAAAATGGTATAATTCTGATGATGCAGTCCTGTTGAAAGAGGGGCGCTGCCATCTGTCGGGGCTGGAGACTGGAGAAACAATACCGAAGAACATTGAAGAGTGCTCACGACCACCCTCTTCAATCATTCGCCATTGCTTGGCCCCAATGGTTTGCTTACTTTAGAGGTTAGTTTAAAAAACCAGAGTCTTTTTACACTTTTTCTTGATCCTTTATTTTTTTTAATTTAAAAACTTTGGATCAAAGTATAAAGTTTTTAATATTGTATATTGGTTCTAATGAACATCTTCCTCCCTGAAGTACCTGATATCATAGAGTTTAAAATCTCAAGATATATAATTATTTGGTCAAAATATATGATTTTAATCAGTAGGGTGGTGGTTGATCTTTTTTATTTACTAAAAAATTTAGAAGAGCAGCAGTATGAATGTTTATTTAGTTAGTTGGACTTCATGGTTATTTCTTTTTGTATGAAAATGGTTCTTTTGCCTTTTAAAAGTCTCTCATGTCTTTAAATTTATTAGAATATTGGGTTGCATAGCTTTATATGCCAAGTTATTATAGGATTCCTTTCATTTCAGCAACACAATTTTTGAATAGTAGTGGAATAATGGTTATTATAGTTCATGTGGTGTTGCTGATTTTGTGCATTTTGCTATATTGCATGTCTTTTATAATTAAATTATGATAAATAATATATGAAATCTTCCTACAGTAACTGTGTTGAAATGTGGAGGCTAATTCTGGAGCTTCATGATTAGTTTGCCTCAACGTGCTACTTGATGAACTACTTTTATTTGGTTCTTCTCTTTTTTGTTCTATAGTAACACTATGTAACATTCTTTTTGTAATGATTTATTGTTGATCGATATGATAATTTTCTCATACATAATTTATCTCACGTTGTTGATGAATATGTAATTTGGGAAAAGAAAATCATTTCGTCAACTCGAAATCAAGTTGTTATGCCATATAATCGGACTCAAAAGCTTTTGTTTCCTTCAACTAAAGCCTTCGTGTGACCACACATCCACATTAATCATTCCTGGAAAACTGTTGAAGAGGGTGGTCATGTATTCAGATTTCTCTTCTGTTGCCGTTCAATTGTTTGGTTAACGTGAACCGTTAGTGTTTCATACGTTTCTAATTCAGCGGAAGCAAGAAATCAAAGAAACATATTACCTTTCACCAGGGTATGTTGAAGAAGATGGATTCTCACCGGCAGCCTGTGCAGCCTTACGGGTTTGGCCATAACTTCCTCGTCTGATCTCCGATTCGAGTGATCTATGCGCCAAAAAGATCCTCTCTTCCGTGGCTTTCTGTCATTATATTACTCGTCCAGTTCTGAATTTCACACTATTTTAGAAAAATCATGGAAGTTGACAAATAGCAGCAGCAAACAGCCTTCCGGTCTTCTGTTGTATTCCCAAGTCCAATGTCGACGTCGTGTGTGCGATGATCTTCGAGATCTTCTCAATCTGTTGTTCTCTCACTCTCTTCACAGTGTTGGGTAAATATCAAAATTAGTCCTGTAAGTATGGTGTTTTCCAACTTTAGTCATTTTTCTTTTGCAATTCTCAATTTTGGTCATTTTTTGTCCACTTTTAGTCCTTCTTGGTCCAGTTTTGGTTTTTTTTTTCAAAATTTGGTCCTTTTTTGGTCCACTTTTAGTCCTTTATGTATACACTTTCGGATCATTTTTGGACTTTTTTCAACATAAATGACTAAATTTGGACAAAAAGGACTTAGTTTGGACTAAAAGGACTAAAAGTGGATAAAAAAGAACCAAAATTGAGAATTGCAAAAGAAAAAGGACTAAAGTTGGAAAACGACATACTTACAGGACCAATTTTGATATTTACCCTCACAGTGCTAGGCGTGATTAATCAGTTAGATTAGGGTTTCCAGACAGCTGAGATGACTTATATATAGGCTACAGCAGCGACCAGGAGGAGAAATTAGAGTTGGGCCTCCATTGGGTTTAAGTATCCAAGTTTAGCCTAAATCTTATACTTAAGTCCAATAATAATAATATATACCACTAAAATATTATTACTGCACTACCGTTCTAATCCCATAATTACGTTATGGGCTTCTTCTTATTATGAGCCCGTTAGTCTCCCCATGTTTAAGATATACAATGCCCATTAATTAATTAAGTTACTGACAACTCTATTAATTAATATCTCATCCGAGAGTAGTACCACTCAACCTTATTATCATGGCGGAATATATCCACCTGCAGGGTTTACATGATAATCCTTAAGAGCTCCTCAAGAGGACATCATCAACCTATATCGGACACGGATTTCTACTACAATCAACAACACACCATAGAGACAACACTATTTCCAAACTCACCAAGTTTGTTGATTTAATTATTACATGCAAATCTCACCCATTGATGAATCAAAGAAATACATACTGCCTTACATGTCGAGGTTATTGTATAGGGATTAGGAGCACGAGCATCCATAATAACTGAGATCAAGTTCTCCTATATAGTCAGTATAAGTCGAACGATCTCAAGCGATCTTGCTCAATACACGTAAAATGCACTAATGTGATTCTATAATCAAGACAAATTAATACCAAATCACACTACAACCATCCCGATAGAGAGTCCATGTGTATCTCGGTTGTGGGCATCTATTTATACTTTATAAGGAAACCGATAATATGATCTTTCGCGTGTGTCGCACGACATATTATCTACAGTATAAAGTAAGTGGACAATTGTATCGAACATATAAATAAATTATAAGACACAATCATTTGATCATATGATTCTCATTTCAAATAAATTGTTATAACATTGTTCATACTAAAGCTAGACTTTTAGTATACAATCCAATATCTTCTTGCATTAGTAATGAATAAAGTTGGCAAGTTCTCATTTTTGTCTCACTTTAGTGTATGAAGATATATTGCTCTTTAACATTGATATTGTCTTATTATTACCATTTCTTAAGGGTTTTTGTAATGCTCCTCTCAAGTCCTTTGCAACGTTCAACTCATTGTTAGATTTACTTGAGAAAGAAAGTTATTAAATGTTCATGAAGTCGTTCTTTTTTTCCTTGAACATCGATGTTACTTTGTAGATTGGTATTGCTTAGTGGCTTAATGGAAATATTTTTTTGGAGGCTTACGTACAAGTTTGCTCCAAAAATTCAATGAACTTCAATGTGGATAGTGTGCGGCTTACAAAGCTATCGGTAGATGATTGCATGATTCTGCAGTAGTTAGCGTACAGTTTTGATTAGTATATTTATTTGCCTTACAGTTTAATGATTTGTGTTTGTTTTGTTTTTTTAGCTGCACCTTTTCTAATAGTAGATTATGTTTCCAATACACCATTATACTATTCATATACATTATTAAATAACTGATCCATTTTTTTTTGGTAGATTTTTTTGGAAATAGATATTGCACAGAAGCAACATAGGAAGCTAAACATAACCGCAATGAATTTTGTAATGTAGGCTTTGTTCATTGCTGTGACATTGAATCAACTCTTTGATTATTCGATGAAATGTTAAGGCAAGAGGGCTGTCGAGTTGATGATATAGCATATAGTATGCTTTTGAAGGTAGTTAGACTTCCATTATTTAATAATGTTTTGTAATTGTTGAATGTGCATTTGAGCAAACTTCTTTTATAGTATGAAATGAAGTAATAATATGTTTGCTCAATGTCACATTGTAGAGTACACTAACATGAAAGCATGCATATATTACTTATGTAACTTGGAACCCAACCAAATATTAGAAATTCTTTTATAACTTTAGACACTAGCATCCTTCTCTTTGAAATTCTACTGGTTTTGTTTTTTAAATTGCCCATTGCTTTATACTTAACTTCTTGCTTCCTTCATTTTCAACTCCACGTATTTTACCCCACCTAGCTTCTCTTTTCAACCCCATGTACTTAGTTGGAAAGAAATAACAGAATCTTTTTAATGACATTGAAGTACCTTTGAAGGTGTGAGATAGTGTAAGTTTAGAGTTGCTTTATGGATTTCTTAAGAGTTTGGCGCATGTTTAGATCAGATGTAACTAGATATTGGAGTTGTATTTAATAATTATGCTTCTGTTTTGTCATCTAGAAAAGGCACGTGTTGTCCATGTCTATGCTGTTTTCATTGTGTAAGAAAAAATTACAACTTAAAAAATGTGTGGAGGTTGAATGAAAAATAATTGACAACATGACAACATTTTCTCAACTGTCATGTGTTGTTATTATAGGATTAGCATTTTATATGTGAAAAAGATATTAGTAAGAATAAATAACTGATTCATTATCTAAGTTGGTCTATCATATTTTTATGTTTCACTTAATGGGTAATGAGTCCAACCTTTGATTCCTCCATATAAAATATGTGTATCAATTTGCTTTTTGTCTCATTTATGGTGTTGTTCATATTTTTTAGGGACAGTAGATTGCTTCCTAATTTTGATTTTTATTGTTTATGTTTTGAAACTGTAATAGCAGATCCCATTTCCAATCATATTCTATTGCTTTAAAAAAAATTCTCTAATATAAGTATATTCATTTTGAAACATATTTTGCTAGAATGTATATTAACTTCCTCTTTGGTATGTATACATATAAACTTCCTCTTTGGTATTGATTGTCTATTATTGTATTTTTCTTTTTTTTTGTTTTCATATTTTGTAATTGATTCCTGTAGTAAACTCAATCAGCATTGTGTGTAGGCACTAAAAGAGGAAACAAGTAATCCGGACGTATCCTTTTCATTATATATGAAATGCGAGGTACCATATTATTTTCTTTTCTTTATTCAAGCCTCATTTCTGTTTCTCATTTCCACCGGTGTAGTTTTGCTTACTTCCAATTTTTGATTAATTGTCATCGAAGATATTGTATTGTAGAACCTAACAATATTAAGAACGTATCTGCTCTTTTTTTTCATTTGATCAAAATTTTACTGATGTTACTTAAACTTATTTGTGGTTGATAAATATGTGAATGATTTACCATACTGCAAGTATTTAAGTTTTTTGGAATTTTTTTTTGAAAAGAATAAGCATTGGAATCAATATATGAGTGCAATGTAAGAATTAATTGAACTGTTCTTTTCGAATATAGCTCTATAAGTATTTAAGGTTTTAGTTTGTGATGACTCTTAATATTGTTTCTTGAACAGTAGATTAATATCAAAGAGAAAATTGATATTTTTGTAGTTTAAGTGGTGCTTCGTATATTTATAAGGACTTGAATGAAAAATGGATTTTGATATCCCCACTTGATCGATTAGAGTATTTGTTCCAAGTTATTACTGAATTGAAGAATTTTCTAATTAGTTTTGTTGACAAAATATACAAGTAAAGTAATATATAGTAGCTATTAGTAAGTTATATATAAGAAGCTTATTGTTAGTAAGTTGAGCTCTATAAGAATATTATTTTAATAATCCACTTTCAATCTTAAGGTACTGAGTCAAACTCCTAATACAATATAATGTACTTAATTTTAAGTAAAAAAAAGATGTCCATTTGATTCTTTTTGTGAATCTTAGAAAAAATAAATAAAATAATCGAAATTTGTTTCAGAAAGTTTGAGGTCATTCAACTGAGTTCGAAAATTATAAGGAAGTGTGATTCATATAGTTAGCTTTATGTGGCTAATTTGTTGTTGTCTTATAACTATTTTGAAATTTTAGGTCAGATCTAAAATTATTTTCTTGGATTTCTTTATTAGATGTGTTGTGGATTTCCTATAGCTTCAGTTTTAGAGTATGTAATGCTTAAAAGATTAGTCAATCCATGTCCATACGGAGGACTAAGCTCTTTTATCTTTTCTGTGCTCATGATATTGCTTGCATATGTGACTATTATCATCATTAATTATATGCTTCAATTTTCTGAAAGAAAGCTATATTAAGGTGCACAATTTGATGTAAGAATGACACATGCTGCCTTTTTCATGTGAAGTCTTGTCTCTCTCTGGAAAAATGCTCCATCAAACCAATTACAATGTTTATTGTCTGTATATTAATTTACCAATAATTTCAGTAAGCAGGTTTGATGAAGCTTTGGGATCTGAGAAATGAGAAGAAGCATATGTTACATTTCTCTACGGTGATGAATTTTTTCTCAGTGTGCGAGTATTGGGAAAGTCGATTCGTGACATGGGTTCTAATAAAGTTATGCTTGCTTTGGTATTTGAAGGAATTTATGATTATGCTAAAAAGTTGCTTCAGGTGTGTGTGTCTCCATGTTTCTCCTTTTCACTTTCATGATTCATCTTCTCCTTTGTGCTTCCGATGGCTTGATTTTTTTGGTCTCTCACCTGTTCTTTTGTTTTCTCTCATCCATTTTGGTTCATTGGTTTGTTCTTTCCATTGTAGGGTAACTTTTTTTCTTCTTATTATTCTTTTGTTCCATATTTTTGTCTTTCAGTAAATATTTTCAAAAGAAACCTGTAGGTTAACTTATTATAAAGAGTGTACAATTAAATTTGGGTACCATTTAATGTGTTAGTTAATGTACACAATTATAATTATAAGAATAACCATGTTTGATATAATGATATACTATCTACAAAAAAAAAAGATATTCTGCTTGCACTTTTATTTACAATGCCTAATACTTTTAAGGTATTTTATCATTAATTAAGTACAAAATATGTGTGTTATGGTTTCAAGTGATTAACCCAAATATTTTCTAATATTTTGGACAGTGGGTTTCTCTAATCGTTGTGACTTGCAATATTCTTAATTTCAGAATTTTGGTTTGTGTTTGTGTTGCGAGTAGAAAACACTCTGAAGACTTAAAAACATCATAAATGGTTAGCTTATGAATATTCTTTAGTTCCATTCATTGTGATTATAGTTCGTTGTTTGTTTTGAAGATGGGCCGGAAAGTTGCATATGGTGGTCCTAATGGGATTTATTATACTTCCTCGGTTTGGAAAAGAAATGGCACGGATGAGGTGAGTAAATTTACAAGCTGAGTGAAGGAATATGTTATTAGGCATTTCATTTTCTTATGTGTTTATTGTTGTAAAGGTGTTCTTGATGGAGATGAATGAAGAAGATTCCACTATTGGTGAATTATTGCATACGATTTCAAAAGGGATACATGATAAGGTACAACTGATGGAAACTCATTTATGTTGAAATAATGAATATACATGGTTATGGATAATAGGGCTACTTTTTCTTTCATGTATAGGTTATGGAATTCAACTATTCCTTGATTTATCTAATAGACTAATTCACACTATGTGTAGCTTTTAGCCCATTTTGATACATAAAGATTAGTTTCCTTTTATCAAAGTGAGAGCAATAGAAATCAAAATCTTCATCTCAATTATTAATGTTTGTCTAGAGTAATTATTCTCTTCTTATTGAATCAAAACATGTGAGATTGTCACTATTTTTGCTATAATATAATGTTGTCTTTGATTTTGAGTAACTTTGCTTACTTTACTTTGGTGTAACATATTATTCCCTGTCATTAAGATGATCTTTGTTTCTATTGGGCAATTATGGAGGGAGTAGAAGCTCACATGGAAACCTGCCAGTTTCTTTGTCAGCACCGGGGCTCAAAACGACGTCCAGGAAACTAGCGACTAAGTTCTTTTCTTATATTGTTACATGAGTGTATGCTATAAACTAATAAATTAGAGTCATACACATTTCTTACTATTGATGGATAATAAATATTGTAGTTTTGATTTGGGACTGTGATACCCTAATTGCATGGATTTATATTATTGTTGAGATACTGATTTCAGATTTATGTTTTATGGCCTTATTTTCCCATTGATAATATTATGTTTATATTTAGGACTGTGAGCCCATATTTGAATGTATTTAATTTTTAGTTATATGTTGTTAACGGTTCACACAATGATACATAATCACGTGATGATATTCATGATACCTTGCTGATATAGAATAACCAATTTGAAATGTCCAAATGATGAAATAGTTGTAGCGCTATTGTGGAATATTTGTTATTTGTTCATGCTTATTTAGTGTTAACTACATTATCTACTATATTATTGTATATTAGACAAATTAGAATAGTTAACCTTCAATCCTCACAAATACTAGGAACTTTTTCCCAAGTTGCGATTTTATTCATTCCTAAACTTAATTCTTTTTCCAGTTTTAAATGTTTATTTTTCACTATTTGCTTGTTGTTTTTTTTGTTATTGCGTGTTAATGTGGCAATATGATGTAATGTAACTAATTACTTTAAATTCATAAAGATATGATATCGCGTGATTTTGATTTTGACAATTCTTTCTCACTCCAGATAATAAGGGAAGTTTCTGATGCTATTTCTCGAGGTACGACCTATTGATTTGAGGTGGCTGCATTTTTTTTTGTTAAATTTGAGGTGGCTACAGAGAACAATTGCAGTTGAAGAGCTATTGATTAAGCTATTTTTTATATGACCTTTGTTTCTTTAAGGCCTATTTTTCCTCACAAAGCTAATTAACCTAATGATTTAAATTGTTTTTTGTTGTACCAGGATTCTGGATTACGATCAATATTTGATATTGATGATATGAGAACTATATTTTTACTAGGTACTTATCATCATACTTTTTAAAATTTATTTCTTATAACAATTTGATCTTTTGCTTTGGAAGTATTTACATCAGAGTGTCGTTTTATTTTGCATCAGTATTTTGATTGCATGATCTATGAATTTTTTTTAATTCTATACTATTTAAAGTTCTCCCTTTTGCTTTGAAAGTAAGTACATTAGAATGTCCTTTTCTTTTGCTTAGCTGCGTTTGAAGGAAATGTACAGTTAGTTTGTGCTTTGTGTCGCTGAAAATCTACATTTTCTTTATCCATTACAATTTTGATTTATTTTTCGTATGACTAATTTGTAAGGTGTAATCCTTAATCATTTGTTTCAGATCTCGCAGCGCTAGATACGTTCAGCTCTATAGAATTTGTATTGTTCTACGACATGTGAGTAGCTTTTGTTCTCTATGGTCTATTGTTCTACGATTTTGATGCATTTTCATAACTTTCCAGCCATTGTTTATCTAGCTATCGTTTGTTTCTGTAGGACATACATTGGATGAAATTTTATCAATATATCCTTATGTGTTTGTATTTGGATGAAATTGGAGAATATATAATTGTTGTTGTGGTTCTGCTTTTCATTTTTTGGAGAATAAATAATTTGTTTTATTTACTACTCCAATTTGTGATTCGATCTAGGTTCTCCTGTCAGGGCTATGATTTGAGTTCTCTAAAATATTTGCAAAATTTTCCCCTTTGTATTGTTTTCCCAAATTTGCAAAACTTTTTCTCTCTGCATTGTTTTCCCTCTGCATTGTTTTCCCAAATTTGCAAAACTTTTCATGGAATTTAAGTGAACCAATAAACCAATTAAGACATGCAGATAAATTTGAGAAGTTAACCCCGTGCAACAGCTAAATTTAATTTTCAATAACTTATCATATATCAAAATTATAGAGTATAAATTATATTTCTTAATGTGGACCTCAACATATGTCTTCAACTTCTTATATTGAATTTTATTTCTCTTAAAATGTGGTGTGTATTTTAGGGCATTAATGAGTTGTTTGATTCCTTTTGTCTTCCCTTCTCTTAGGGCGTTAATAAGTCACTTGATGCATCTATTATGGTCCTCCTATGAATCATACTCATAGTAAAGGTTATTTATTGTTTCTTCTACCGGGATATAATCTTTTGGTTGAAGTATGATGAAGTGAGTTTGTTTTACAGCTTGGTTATTCAATGAAAAGCAACAACCTTTTGCATTTTCTCTCACCTTGATATTTGAGAAGGGGATCATTTTTGTGCAATTTAGATTCATTTTAGAAGAAGAAATGGGAAAGATTCTTCCCAATACAATTAATCCTTAGGCTATGTTTTTTGTTTGTTTTACTTTAATCTCTTTTATTTTTTTGTGTTTGACTTAGATATGCTTACTTATACATGTTGATGGAACCAATTGCTGTTTGTTCAGGATGTGCTCTATATACCATATGTTGTACGGTTTAAGGTGAATTAATTTCCTATTTCAAAAATATATCATTAATCATTAATTTGATCTGTTAGTAGGATAAATCTCTACGAGCAGGAAAGTGAGTTTAATTTATATTTTGGTTGTTATAAATGAATCTCTACGAGTAGGAAAGTGAGTTTACTTTATGTTTTGGTTGTTATAAATAAATTTACTTCCTATATAAGATGAGCGTAAAAAAAGATGACCTCTACATTTATGTATGACATTGATGATGATTTTTGTCCTTTTTTATGATCATGCTTAATTGTTTCGACATAGTAGAGGAAGGCTAAAAACGAATGGGCAAGGAGTTGTTTAAGCGTAGGCACCAGTTTTTACACCATGTGTATATTTTATACCACCACAGATGTATAATTTATTTGCAATAGAGGCAATTTGAGACTTTTTAATTATATGCTACTTTGCAATGCTTTTGTTATGAATGCTGTGAGTTTATGATTGCTTAAGTAAAAAATAATGTATATATTTTTTAATTTTTTTTTAAGTTTATCCTGATTCCTAAGTAGCTACCTTAATATCAGAGTACAAGGTTGTATTTTCGTTATGTAATTTTCTCCTCTTACTTTAGTGATTTAAGAAAATATTTTTGTTTTTGGATTATTTTAATGAATTTCATCATATGTAATTTTCAGAATTCTTAACTACATTTGGTGGACAATGCTACTGTTATTTAATGTCATTTGATTATGTGGTATTAAATTATTAATCTTATTTTGAATCCCAACTTTTCGTATCCAATTGCATGTCTTTGAATGTACCTGGTGCTTATACGATAAATTATTTACATGTTTTTATATTATTATTGTTATAATTAATACATTGAAGTTTAGTTTATATAATTGATTGATTATTCAAAGACTCAATGAAGTTCGTGATGTGATTGATGTTTGATTGAATTATTGGTGTTTGTATGTTGAATGTTTGTGTAGGATGCAAATGAAAGAGAGAAGATGGTGAAGCAAATGTGGAATTCTTGGGTAGCCTTCCAATAGTTTGGAGAGATGCATTTGGGGGCAGCATACATTTCTTGAGATTTTCAAAGATGTCCTTTTATGCTTCACACATTATTGACCCTCCTCTTGCTCAATCGAGTGTGCATTTAAGAGGATGACATTGGATGATTCCTTTTTGCATTATTGTGTTGTGTGATGGGTTATGGATTTAACTTTGATAAAAATTTATGTTGGTTTATATAAACACAGTACAATGTTTTGCACGAGATCAAAGCAAAATCATTGTGATATTTATCAATATAAGTTCAATGAAAAGATGGAATGTGATGAGCTATAAGTATTCTTTTTCATTCTTCTCTTCTACCAGCATAACATCAAACCTCAACTCAGAATCAAACTGCCAAAGAAATAGTGGAGCTGATCTTCATATGGACAGTAATATGTGTTTAATAAGATGGACTATGGTAATAAATATGATGTGCACATGCATACTTTTCTCATTTTCTTCATTGATGGAATGCACAAGTTTTGTTAATAGCACTTTTATCATTAAGCTTAATTTCTTCGTAAGTGTTTTGATATGTTTTACAAATGATGGATAAGTTCTTTATAATAAAATATTGCTATTATTTCCGTATGATATATTGTGCCCTTATTTGTTCCTTGGAAACCAGCTAAAAAAATTTAAAAGATATGGATATATGATTGGATCTCCACGTTACTCAATATTAATGCAATAGTCTCAATGTCTCATATTATCCTTCATAATTTTTCAAGTTGTTTTTTTGCACCATGTGTGGGCTTCATAAATGTTTTTTCTTCTCTCAATAATTTTAAGTACTATTTTTTGCTGTTTCTTTATGTGGAGAAGCATGTGGATTTAGCTATTTGAACAGTTGGGAGTATGAAGGGAGTATTCGATACATTTCTATAACTTTTGCTTTCGAATGATATTATGTTTGTTAGTCTTCTCTTCTATATTCTCTCTTTGATATGAAAATCATGTTCATTGGTTACAGTACAAAATTCTTTAGATAAACTTTCATCGAGGTTTCTTAAGTCGTGGTTATTTGTATATGATATGCGAGTATGATTATTTTAGTAATCTAATCTATATAGAATATTTAAGAATGAATTGTTTTATTGGGGGTGCATTGTAGATATACGTAATGGAGAGAAGTATGGAGAAGAAGAGCAGAAGACTGAGTATTAATGCACATTTTATATTGAGGATATTGTGTTGGTTGGGCTAGGATGTCATATTGATGAAGAACATACTGTCGAGGTGAAAACGTGGTGGCAATGAGGATGGTCCCACAGTTTCAAAAATTTTTAATATGTTTAGAGAAATTTTCGTAATGTATAATTTATTTTCGACAGTTTTCAATTTCATCTCTTAATTATTAGACTATAATTAACTTCTTATTTTTTTTTATTACAAAGGCACATTTGTGTGAGAGTTTTTTACTTTTCTTGATAAGTTGTCAATATTTAGTAAATTTCTTATTAATATACTGCAAATTGCTAATGAAATAGTTACTAAGGTTGTTATCTCTTTCAAGTGTCATATTTCACGAAATATTATACCTTCTTAGCAAATAAAAAAATCGTTATATTAATGAAAATAATAATTTGTATGGCTAGTAAACCAATTCATATTTAAAAAAAATTAACAGTGAATAATATGTATATATTACTTTAATTTACCGTTAACATACATATGTAGTCAATTTTAATATTTATGTATTTTCAATTTAGGTGTCCCACTTCAATATTAATATTTTTTTTGGATGAGACTTGCCGAAAACTAATATAATAATCCACTACATATTAATTCTTTTTCTAACTCATTACACATTAACATATTATATTCCTTTATTTTCATACAAAATATTGACACGTGGTTTGACTATTCACAATAGTCATTTTCACATTCGCATCATTTTTTCTCAAATGAAAAATAAATGATTGTCATCGTAGTAATTGGGAGTCCTTGATTATTTGTTGGTTTGATGATGATGGCATATATTCAAGCATTAGCTAGAGAGTAAAACCAAATGTCAGTTACTCATGAGCATGTCTGGAATTATGGGTCTTTGCATATTTTTTTCAAAATCTGAAAGTAATTGTTCTTTGCATATTTTTTCCAAATGTTAGTAATTGGTCTTTGCATATTTTTTCCAAAATCTATTACATGCTAATATCAACAGTTGGGAAATTCAACCTAGAACGACAACACGTACTCATGAATATGATCATCATCACCAGGTAAAACTATCACATTTCTCATGCTTCTTCCCAGACTAAGCATTTCAGTCCTCATAGTTGTTAATGACAGCGGTTTAAGAATCACAATAAAGTCATGCATGAGATCGTTGAGGTTTTAAATTAAAATATATTACTCTTCAACTCCAAGGGAATATTATTAACATCATAAAAAAATAAAAATTTACACATAAAAATATTTCAAAAATGTCCCTGTCCGCGCAACGCGCGGCGGGTAAATACTAATTATTATAAAGAGTAACATAATTAATAAAAAGAGTAACCTTGTTGACCGAGTAGAACAGAATATAAACAAATCAAAATAAAGGGTAATCTGAAAGCTTACTCATAGTAACCCTATTTATTATAAAGACTAACCCAATCAATAAAAAAGAGTAATCTTGTTGACTGAATCGAACAGAACATAAACAAATCAAAATAAAGCTTACTCATAGTAACCCTATTCATTATAAAGAGTAACCCAATTAAAAAAAAGTAACCTAGAAGATGTTGACCGAATAGAACAAAACATAAACAAATCAAAATAAAGAGTTAAATTCATTTTTTGCCCTATAACTAAGCAAAACATCGATTTTTGCCCTAAAAAAGACAAGTGGTTCAATTTTTCCCTATAATTAACGAAAAAATTTAATTTTTGCCCAATTTTCGCCGGAAAATATAAATTTCGCTGGAATCCGCCACGTCATGCTTCAATTTGGGGTTTTCCGGTTGGTCAATCCGACGTGGCAATTTTGACTTTTTTTTACACTAGAGTTAAATCATTTTTTGCCCTGTAACTAATCAAAACTTCAATTTTTACCCTAAAAAAGATAAGTGGTTCAATTTTGCCATATAACTAACGAATTATTTCAATTTTTGCCCAATTACATGACATTCTCTTATTTTTTTAATTTAATCACAAATTTCTATTTTTATCACAAATTTTAATTTTTATTCTTTTAAATTAATTTTTTTTTGTGTTTTAGTTTAATTACAAATTCTTCTATTAATAAAATATATGGCTATCTTAATTAATAAATAATAATATTAAATATTAAATATTTAAAATAAAATAAATTAATTAAATATATTAAATATTAAAATTTATTAAAAAAAATTTCCCAACGAAAAAAAAATAAATGGGAGTGATAGTTATTACGTATATTTTAAATATTATTATATTTATATTTATAATTTTGAATATGTTAAATGTATATTAGTTTTTATTCATTGGTAAAAACTTGTGTGCATCCGAGCACATAGGGCACACACCGTACGCCTTTACAATTTTGTGTTAAATTGTATACCCTTTAATATAAAGATGTGTACCCTTTATTTTCTAAGGAAAAATAAAAAATATTAATGAAAAGTGCATACTCTTTACAACAAAATGGTGTACCCTTATAAATTAAAGTGTACACTCTTTAAAACAAAACAATATACCCTTACCCATAATACTAAATTTTAAAGGCGCACGGTGTGCCCGGGGCACATTAGGAATATATTTAATTAATAAAAGATAATGTATTAATGTGATCAAATTGTGAAAAAGAAACATATATTTAATTGGATAAAAATCGTGTATTAAATTAAGAAAATAAATTAAAGTCATATATTTAAATGATATAAAAGAAAAGTTTGTGATTAAATTGACATAAAATGAAAAGGTCATGTATTTTTTTTAAATAAAATAGTTTGTGATTAAATTGAGAAAATTAGTAAAGGTCATTTATTTTATTGTAATTAACCTTTTAATAAATAAATTGAGAAAATTAAAAATATATTCCTAATGTGCCCTCGTGCACACCGTGCGCCTTTAGAATTTGGTATTATTGGTAAGCGTACATTGTTTTGTTCTAAAGGGTATACACTTTAATTTATAAGGGTACATCATTTTGTTGTAAGGGTATACACTTTTCATTAATATTTTTTATTTTTTTTTAGAAAATAAGGGTACACATCTTTATACTAAAGGGTATACAATTTAACACAAAATTATAAAGGCGCACGGTGTGTGCCCCGTGTACCCGAGTGCACACAAGTTTTTGACTATGAATAAAAATCAATACACATTTAATATATTCAAAATTTAAAACATAATAATATTTAAAATATAATAATGTTTAAATTATAACCCATAAATTATAGTATATGATATAAAAGATTTATAAATGCGTAATAAATTACTCTCATCCCATTTTTGTTGAAAATAATTTTTTTATTTTTTCTTATATTCTTATTTAATTTTTGTTAGTTGATCGACACACCATTTTTTTCCTTTGAAAATATACGTAATAACTATTACTCCCATTTTTTTGTCGGGAAATTTTTTTTATAAGTTTTAATATTTAATATATTTAAATAATTTATTTTATTTTAAATATTTAATATTTAATATTATTATTTATTAATTAAGATAGCCATATATTTTATTAATAGAAGAATTTGTAATTAAACTAAAATACAAAAAAAATTAATTTAAAAGAATAAAATTATAATTCGTGATAAAAATAGAAATTTGTGATTAAATTAAAAAATAAGAGAATGTCATGTAATTGGGCAAAAATTAAAATAATTCATTAGTTATATGGCAAAATTGAACCACTTATCTTTTTTAGGGCAAAAATTGAAGTTTTGATTAGTTACAGGGCAAAAAATGATTTAACTCTAGTGTAAAAAAAAGTCAAAATTGACACGTCGGATTGACCAGCCGGAAAACCCCAAATTGAAGCATGACGTGGCGGATTTCGGCGAAATTTGCATTTTTCGGCGAAAATTGGGCAAAAATTATAATTTTTCGTTAGTTATAGTGCAAAATTAAACCACTTATCTTTTTTAGGGCAAAAATCGAAGTTTTGTTTAGTTATAGGGCAAAAAATGAATTTAACTCCAAAATAAAGGGTAATCCAAAAGCTTACTCATAGTAACTCTATTTATTATACTGAATAGAATAGAACATAAACAAATCAAAATAAAGTTTACTCATAGTGACTGTAATAACAAATTTTGTATTTATAATAAAATAAACACAAAAGAATTACAATGATAATCCAGACGGATTGAACTTGAAAATTAAGGAAACAATCTCTATCTATCCTCTGATTCTTCTCTCGAACCAATTTGGCTTGACTTTGACTTGGACTTTGACTTTGACTGCGTTGACTGTGTATTTTGAGTCGGATCTTCAGTTGAAGCTTGTCCGAACTCAGATTTGGATCTTATTACGTTAATCCAGAGGCGTCGAGCCTTTATTTGGATTAAACGTACTTGATCCGAAGAACACTCGATCTGGGGGGCTTAGCACCTTAATCCCGGGTCGTATGTTGTTCTTGGCGCGAAGAACACCGAAGAACTCAGTATATGAAGAACGCTTGATTTGGGGGGCTCCGCACCTTGATCCCGAATCGTTTGCCGTTCTTGACTTGAAGATGCTTGAAGATCTCAAGGGAGCGCTGCTCGTGTTCTTGATCTCTTCAGAACGTTTATGTCTTCAAGTACTTGAGTGTGTGTAGTGAATGAAGGAGGACTCCTTATATAGGTGAAGGAATGAGGATGCCCCATAAATAACTTGCAATCTGATTGGTCCATGACAGATTTGGCCTGGTTCTGCGGGCTTGGGTCGTTCCAAATATATCACAGCTTGATTGGTCATTGCTTAATTTGACCTAATTCTGGAATCTTCCATGCTTTACTTAACTTAGGGGTCAAGCTTTACTTAATTTAAACCCTACTTAATTTGTCGGGTATTAAATTAATTATCAATTATTTATTAATCTATTTTAGGAATTAATTTATTAAATCCCCAAAATAAAATATAATAAATTAAAATTGATATTTAATCAATAAAATCCACGTGTCGCCATTTGATTGGACCGTGAATTTTAATTGCTTACAAATGCCCCCTTGCGATTTGTTCACGGACAGTATGTCTTGTTGTGAAGGAATCGCAAAAGATTTATTTCTTGTTCACCAAGCTTCATGAACCTTACCCAAAATTATCAAAGTTATTTGTAGTAAAGAATCTCCTACAATTTTGTAGAGCTTGCACACCTCACAATAATCTCCATAATTATCCATGAGTCCACTAGTAATTTCCATAATTATCCATGAATAATTTTTCATAATTATCCATGAGTCCACAAGTAATTTCCATAATTATCCATGAATCCACTGCTATATAATGGTACTTCATGAACTCAATTTTTTATCAAAGCTATCCAACACACAAGACTCAACTTGTCGAGGTGAAGAGTAGTCGACGGCGGACCACCCATGGTGGTTGCTTGTCGGGCTCGCACCGTGAGGTGGAGAGCAATCAATGGTAGACTACCCATGGTAGTTGCTTGTTGGGCTCGCACCTCCGATGATGTTGGGATAGAGAGTAGTCAACGGCGGACCACCCATGGTGGTTGCTTGTTGGGCTCACATCTCCGATGACGTTGGGATAGAGAGTAGTCAACGGCGGACCACCCATGGTGGTTGCTTGTTGGGCTCATACCGCGAGGTGGAAAGCAGTCAACGGTATACCACCCATGGTGGTTGCTTGTTGGGCTCACACCTCCGACGATGCTTTGGCGAAGAGGTGACAAAAATCCGACCAAAGAGAAGACTTTCAATGGCTCAAGTCAAACCAACATCGTCGAGGTGGAGAGCAATCGACGGCGGACCACCCATGGTGGTTGCTTGTCGGGCTCGCACCGTGAGATGGGAAGCAGTCAACGGTAGACCACCCATGGTGGTTGCTTGTTGGGCTCACATCTCCGATGACGTTTTGGTGACGATATGAAGAAACCTGACCAAAGAGAAGCTTTTTAACATACTCAGGCAGTCGAACCAACGATGTCGAGGTAGAGAGCGGTTGACGGCGGATCACCCATGGTGGTTGCTTGTTGGGCTCATACCGCGAGGTGGAAAGCAGTCAACGGTATACCACCCATGGTGGTTGCTTGTTGGGCTCACACCTCCGACGTGTTGATGCAACGAGAGCGGACTACCCATGGTAGTTGCTTATCGAGCTCATGCCTCTGGCAGCATTGATTTGAAGAGCGGGAGGGCGATTGATGGCAGACCACCTATGGTGACTGCTTATCGAGCTCATACCTCCGGCAGCTTTGATTTGAAGAGCGGGAGGGCGGTTGTTGTCTGCTTTCGATCGGACCAGCCGGGAGATGGTCTCATCGCTTTAGTGTGATTCAGACTGGATTCGGTAATGCTCTTGGCGACTGGGAAGCAGAATGGCGTGTGAGAGCGGCGGCTGATGGCTGCTCTCGACGACTGCTCGCGGTGGCTGCTCGCTAGCGAGAATCCGGCGTGAACCCTGGCGGCGGCACGTCGATCGAGCTCTGGAAGTAGCGCGCGCGGAAACGTACCTCGACGTACCTCGGCAGCGAGCAGCGCTCCTTGGGTCGCGAATCCAACTGTGTTTGGCTATGATTTTCTTATGTGAAGGGCAACAGCGAGCTTCAGGCGGCCGGGTGCGTGACCGGCGGCGATGCGAGGTGAATCCCCGGTGGTGTTGACGGGTACTGATGGCTGGTTGTTGTTTTTCGAAGAGAGAGGAATTGGTTGAGCAGCTTAATCCCCTTTTGCTGGAGAAATCCATTCCACGCAATTTCATAGAGGAAAAAAAAGAATAACTTCAATTTTGACCCCATCAAGTTAATTTTGACTTGCTCAAACTCACCCAATCTCAAATCAGCTTGCTTACTGCATTCAAGTGCTTCCAACATTAATTGGGCCCTTTATTTTTTTTATTTATTTATTTTTTATTTTCAGTTTCTACTTGGGCCATCTGATCCTTCTTATTCACTTGGGCCGCCTACTGCTTCATATTTTGGGCCAAGAGTGCTTATATTGATTTTAATTTTCATGATTTGGGGCTTAAATTAATTAAACACACATGAATTATTTTAATGGCTCACTTAAGCATCTTGGGCTTCTCCATGGGCTTAATTTATAATTTTGGTTTTTAATAATTAATTGATCCCATAATTTATTTAGGACCTTTTAATTAATTAAATCCATAAATTTAAATTAGCTTAAACCTCTTTCTTTGCTAGCTTTAAGGGACAACATGGATCACCCTCATCACTTTACCACCTTCATCACTTCACCACTGTCTTTGCATTCAACCACATCTTCTCTTTGTCAACCTTTTTCTTCTTAACTCGTTCACACTTCAATTTATCGCTTTGCCTCGCAAACTCGACTCGAATTGCTTGGATTATGACTGAACTTAGTAAAATGCTAAGCTGCCTACGTACCTCTTCGCAGAGGATCAAGTCATTACGTAGTTCGAGGGGACATGATTTGATTTGAATGGGGGGGTGCCGTACACAGTTTATACTCATGCGGGCCAGGAGTGACTATTCTTTAACTACTTTAGACAAAGTAAGATATTTAATGCTTTAACCACTTAAAATATCTGAGTGGGGTGAATTGATAGTTTAACCACATATAATTACCTTTGGTGGGTGTCATGCACAGTTTATACTCATGCGGACCAGGAGTTTGTCGTACACAGTTTATACTCATGTGGACCAGGAGTTTGTCGTACACAGTTTACACTCATGTGGACCAGGAGTTTGTCGTACACAGTTTATACTCATGCGGACCAGGAGTAACATGCAGTTTAGGCTCGTGCGTCAAGGAGCGTTGTACTTGTATTTGTTTTACGCGTAGTAGCGTTTCAAGAACTTCCCATTTATGGGGCCAATGTTCACGCCATCTTCAGAGATCAATTTGTAGGCGCCATTTGTGTAGGCTTCTTTCACAACATGAGGGCCATCCCACTTGGGTAGAAACTTATTTCCAACGCGATGGGTGACTACTATAGGTCTTCTCACAGCAAGCACCAAATCGCCAACTTGAAAAGAACGTACCTTAACTTTCTTGTTGTATGTTCTAGAAAGGCGAGATTGGTAACACTCAAGTCTTTGTTGTGCTTCCAACCTCTTTTCATCTAACGCTTCTAACTCTTGAAGACGTAACTTTGCATTTTCTTCCTCGGTGAGGCCTTCTTGTATGGCTATCCTCAAAGAAGGAATTTGCTTTTCAAGAGGCACAACAGCCTCAACACCATACACCAAGGAATACGGAGTGGCTTGAGTAGGTATTCTATAGGTGGTACGGTACGCCCATAAAGCTTCATTGATCCTTTCATGCCAATCTCTTTTTGACTTGGAGACCACTTTCTTCAATAAACTGCATAAAGTTTTATTGAAAGCTTCGGCAAGACCATTAGCAGCTGCGTTATACATTGAAGATTTCTTTTGTTTGAAATCAAACTTCTCACATAGCTTATCAATCCAACTATTGCTGAACTGCTTTCCATTATCAGTGATGATGTAGCGCGGGACACCATATCTATAAATGATATTGATCCGAATGAAATCAGCAACATTTTCTTTCTTTACTTCCCTCAGAGGCACAGCTTCAGCCCACTTTGAAAAGTAATCTGTTGCAGCAAGAATGTAGAGATGACCACCAGAAGACTTTGTAAGTGGCCCTACCACATCTAAACCCCAAGCATCAAAAGGCCATGAAGCGACTGTCGGATGCAAAGGTTCCGGAGGTTGATGAATCAAATTTCCATGGAACTGGCAAGCTTGACATCTTTGTGCATAATCCATGCAATCCTTCACCATGGTTGGCCAATAGTAGCCCATCCTTTTAATTCTGAAATGTAGCTTCGTTCCGGATTGATGAGCACCGCAAATTCCGGAGTGAGCCTCCTCCATTGCTTGAATAGTTTCTTCCTTACCCAAGCATCTCAAGAAAATTCCATCGAATGATCTTCTATAAAGTGTACCCTTGAAGTAGATGAACCGAGGTGCCCGACGCCGAATATCAACCCTTTGTCGTGGATCGTTAGGCAACTTATCATATTTCAAATAATCCACAAGCGGTTGGCGCCAATCTTCTTCTTCAATTTCGAAAACCTCCACCACATGATTTTCAACTTCTTCATAATCATCATCTTCAAAGATTGGTGGTACAACCCAACTTCTACACACCGGTATTTGAATTTGCATTTCTGGCATAGCTATAGTTGATGCTAGCTTAGCGAGGGCGTCAGCTTGCTTATTCTCTCTTCTAGACAGATGCTTAATATCAACATCACCGAGATAACCCATAAGCTTTTGAGCATACTTGTAATAGGGGAACAACTCAGGCTTCTTTACTTCATACACTCCAAGGAGTTGATTTATTACCAATAGCGAATCACCATACACTCTAAGGTGTAGTTGCTTTATATCGACGGCCATCTCTAAACCAAGTATAAGTGCTTGATACTCAGCCACATTGTTAGAGCAATTTTCTGTTAAGGAAAATGAGAAGGGTAGAACTTCACCACTGGATGTTACAAACACGACTCCCGCACCAGCTCCCTCTCTATGAGATGCTCCATCGAAATACATCTTCCAAGGAGAAACTATATCCACAGTAAAAGCATCTTCATCGGGGAGTTCATCAGATAGTTCCCATTCAGCAGGCATTGGATGATCAGCTAGAAAATCTGCCAACACTTGTCCTTTTACGGCCTTTTGAGGGACGTACACGATCTCAAACTGTTGAAGTTGGAGATACCATCTTGCAAGCCGATCAGAGAGTACTGGTTTTGACATGACAAATTTTAGTGGGTTGGCTTTCGAAATTAGCCGAACTGTGTGAGCTTGAAAATAATGTTTCAACTTCTGAATCACGAAGATAAGGGATAAACATATCTTCTCAATGGGTGAATACTTCAACTCGTTTGGAGTCATGGTTCTACTTAGATAGTATAGAGCTCTTTCTTTGCCATCATCATTTTCTTGTGCAAGCAAAGCTCCCACAGAACGCTCTTGAGCAGCTAGATAGAGAATTAACGGACGTCCATGTATTGGAGCACTCAACACTGGTGCCTTCATCAAGTATTCTTTAATGCTATTGAAAGCATTATTGCAAGCTTCATCCCATTCGAATATGCTGCCCTTCTTCATGAGATGACTAAATGGCTGGCATCGGCCAGCTAAGTTTGATATGAATCTCCTTAAGTATGCCAACTTTCCTTGCAGACTTTTGAGTTCATGTATGTTCCGAGGCACATGCATTTTCATGATTGCGTCAATCTTTGCTTTCTCAATTTCAATCCCTCGACGGCGAACAATAAACCCAAGAAATTTCCCAGATGAAACTCCAAATGCACACTTGAGCGGATTCATCTTGAGTTGATGCTCTCTTAATCGTTCAAACACTCGCCTTAGATTATGAAAATGATTTTTCTTTTCTTTTGATTTCACCACAATATCATCAACATAGCATTCGACAATCTTATGAAGCATGTCATCAAATATCTTTTGCATGGCTCGCTGATAAGTGGCACCAGCATTCTTTAAGCCAAATGGCATAACATTATAGCAATATATCCCTTTCGGAGTACGAAAGGCTGTCTTCTCTTGATCCTCAGGAGCCAAACCAATTTGATTGTAGCCAGATGACCCATCCATAAATGAAAGGACCTCATGCCCCGTTGTTGCATCAATCATGAGTTCAGTAATTGGTAATGGAAAGTCATCTTTCGGACATGCCATATTCAAATCTCGGAAATCAACACATACTCTGAGTTGCCCATTTTTCTTTCTTACCGGCACGATATTGGAAATCCATGTAGGATATTTGACTTCTCGGATCTTGCCTGTTTCAAGAAGCTTATTAATCTCGTCCTCAATCAAAGGAATCAACTCTGGTCGAAATCGACGCTGCATTTGTTTAACTGGCCGAATTCTCTTTTTAATGGACAAGTGGTGCATTGCGATTTTCGGATCTAAGCCTGGCATTTCCTTATGCGACCATGCAAAGACATCTCTGAATTCTCGCAAAAGGTTGACATACTTTGTTTCTTCCTCAACATCTAGCAGAGCACTTATGTAGGTAGGACGTGGGTCATTTTCATCACCTAAGTTAATTTCTTTCAATTCATCAACAGTGGCTTTCACTCCTTCTTCAAATTGTGGAGGGGCATCTTCAGCATCTACTTCCTCCATTTGAGAATCTTCCACAGCAGTAATATGATTGGTGGAAGCTACACTTTCTCTATCATTATTACTATCATCTTTGGTAAAGACGATTCTTCGCACCTTAGCTTTCAATACTCTTCCACTTGAGATAGTCAAGATATTTTGCCGCTTGATACGAGATGGATTTTGACTCCGGAGTTTTCGGAGGTTAAGGGACTTGACATGATTTTGCCTCCTACACTTCCCTTTACAGGGTCCAAGCCTTTCGAAGACACTCCCAAGCCTTTCAAAAACAGATATTCTCTTGACTTCCCTACTACTTGTGTCAAACTTATCCTCCGTGGATAAAGCTTCTCCCTCGGTGATATAATTTGTACTTGCTCTTCTAATTGCAATGCGGACCGGCTTTTGAGGGACATATCCCAAACCTGGCTTAGCCTTCTTAATAGTGTGACCATCATTTTTTAATGTTTTCTGAGTAACATTGAGCCCATGTCCTGGTGGGTTGATAGTTTCTTGACACACCTTGCTCGCCATCGCTTTTTCCCTTGGTTCATAACCAGCCTTCATAAGGAGTTTATAAGCTTGTGGACTATACGACTTGGTTATTTCAGCTTCAAATACTTCACCGTGTTCGGTCTTTGGTCCTTCAATAGGACGTGTGAATCCTTTGAGTGGTGGAGAAGAAAGTTTACTAGCATCAATTTTTGTTAAAGGCAATGTCAACTCTTCCGAGGTCTCAAGCCCTTTGACTTTGTTCTCCTTGAGAGTGGCAGATGATGTACTACCTTCCTCATCATTTATTTGTTTATTGCCCCCATTATCTTGCACTGAGGCTTCTTCACGCTTTACTTCCTTTGTACTCTTGAAGAAATATTTAGCATCGGCAAAGTAAGCTTCAGCTTCAGTAAATGGCTTGTCGTCACCGAATACTCTTTTCACGTTGTCACCTTCACTATATTTGAAGCACTGGTGTAATGTAGAAGGAATCACGCCATTCTCATGTAGCCATGGGCGCCCCAAAAGCATGTTGTAGGAAGTTTTTGCATCAATAACATGGAAAAGGACTGTGGATTTCATCTCATCAATTAGCAAATCAAGAACTATTGTGCCGAGAGTCCTTTGCCCCTCATGGTTGAACCCTTGGATCATCAATCGGCTATGGTTGAGTTCATCCAATGGTATTTCTATCTTCTTCAACATTCTCAAGGATAAAATGTTCACTGCCGAACCTCCATCAATAAGTATGCGATTCACTCGCATCCCTTTAGTATAACCAGTCACAAATAGAGGTCGATTATGAGATTGCATACCCAACAACATATCTTCATCCGTGAAGGTCACCTTCATGGAGTAAGCTTCACCCTTAGTTTCAAGTTGTTCGCTTTCATTGTCCTCATTCACGACATGACATGAGCCTCCATTATGACTTTCTTCTACAGAAGTGAAGTTTGTGCCCGCCTCATCTTCTAACACGATTTTCCCTTCCTTAACCAGTTGCATGATCTTTTCCTTAAGAACGAAACAATCATGAATTGGATGACTCACCAACCTATGATACTTGCAGTATTTTGGGTCATTAGTTCGGCCGGCCTCTTCTGGACGTTTCATCTCAGGAAGGTCAAGGAGCTTATTTTTCATCAGATCATCAAATATGCCAGAAAGGTCTGAGCTCAGAAATGGATACTCTTTTTCTTGCATCTCCTTCAGAGTTAACCTTCTTTGCCCCCACTCTTGGGCAACTTGCTTCCCTTTATCTTTCTTGTCATTTTCATTCTTTCGAACCTTGACCGTCATAATATTTGTGGCCATTGACTCTTTGTTGGAATTTTTAACATAGGACTTGCTCCCCCTTTTGAAATCTTGTTTATCTTTAGACTTGTAGGAGTCCGACATCGGTGAATGTTTGATTCCACTAGCAGCCATACTTAATTCCATGTCATGGGCCCTGGTAGCCAACTCTTCGAAAGTCTTAGGTTGAATTCCTTTGAGTATATAAAGGAGATTCCATTCCATCCCTTGGATACACATCTCAATAGCAGACTCTCCGGATAATCGGTCCTTGCAATTTAAGCTCAAATTTCTCCATCGATTGATATAATCAATCACAGGTTCTTCCTTCAATTGACGAGTATTAGTTAACTCAGTCATGCTAACTGTTCTCCTCGTGCTGTAGAAACGATTAAGGAACTCATGTTCCATTTGTGCCCAACTATCAATGGATTCAGCTTGCAAATCGATATACCAATCAAATGCATTTCCTTTGAGAGAGCGAACGAACTGCCTTATCATATGATCTCCATAAGTACCAGCGTCATGGCAAGTCTCAATAAAGTGTGCTATATGCTGCCTCGGGTTTCCCTTGCCATCAAACTGTTGGAACTTGGGAGGCTGGTAGCCAGCTGGCAACTTCAAGTTGTCCACTCTTTTCGTGTATGGCTTGACATAAGTAACAGTAGGCTTGGAATTCTCCTCAAACCTTTCTTTTATTGTTCCAAGTATAATATCCTTGAGTTGATCTACTTGGAGCATTCCATCAGCTGAAAGTGGCAACGTTCCTTGAGTTTGCTCCTTTTCAATAGCCTGGCGCCTTGTGACCTCTTCCACTTCACTATCGTCCATGACTCCTTTTCCGTTTGCTCGGCTAGTCTCCGCGATGTCTCTTTTCATCAATTGGGAGATCTTTGTGTCTTGAGCCTCTATGTGTTTCGTGAGCCCCTCGATAGCTTTCATCATGTTTGCTAATTGTTCCTCAACAGTTGTGGCGCCTGCCATCATTACTGGAGCTGCAACGGAGTCAGATGAAGAGTTTGAAGATGCAGAATCTTCATCACTATCATCTTTCATAAGTAGTTGTTTTCTCGAAGCCTCCTCAACCGAAGAGTTGGATCCAGATGAGGCTTCCGAACGAGCTTTTTCTGACATGCTCCTTGTAACAACAGCAACATATTCAGTTAATGCCTCTGAGAGCTTAGAAGCAGCAGTCCTACCTACAGTAATCCTGACAGGAGTCATATCGTACTTCGAGCTTGTAGAGAGAAGAGATGAGAGGTAGAGACGGTCCCACTGGGCGTGCCAAATTTGTAATAACAAATTTTGTATTTATAATAAAATAAACACAAAAGAATTACAATGATAATCCAGACGGATTGAACTTGAAAATTAAGGAAACAATCTCTATCTATCCTCTGATTCTTCTCTCGAACCAATTTGGCTTGACTTTGACTTGGACTTTGACTTTGACTGCGTTGACTGTGTATTTTGAGTCGGATCTTCAGTTGAAGCTTGTCCGAACTCAGATTTGGATCTTATTACGTTAATCCAGAGGCGTCGAGCCTTTATTTGGATTAAACGTACTTGATCCGAAGAACACTCGATCTGGGGGGCTTAGCACCTTAATCCCGGGTCGTATGTTGTTCTTGGCGCGAAGAACACCGAAGAACTCAGTATATGAAGAACGCTTGATTTGGGGGGCTCCGCACCTTGATCCCGAATCGTTTGCCGTTCTTGACTTGAAGATGCTTGAAGATCTCAAGGGAGCGCTGCTCGTGTTCTTGATCTCTTCAGAACGTTTATGTCTTCAAGTACTTGAGTGTGTGTAGTGAATGAAGGAGGACTCCTTATATAGGTGAAGGAATGAGGATGCCCCATAAATAACTTGCAATCTGATTGGTCCATGACAGATTTGGCCTGGTTCTGCGGGCTTGGGTCGTTCCAAATATATCACAGCTTGATTGGTCATTGCTTAATTTGACCTAATTCTGGAATCTTCCATGCTTTACTTAACTTAGGGGTCAAGCTTTACTTAATTTAAACCCTACTTAATTTGTCGGGTATTAAATTAATTATCAATTATTTATTAATCTATTTTAGGAATTAATTTATTAAATCCCCAAAATAAAATATAATAAATTAAAATTGATATTTAATCAATAAAATCCACGTGTCGCCATTTGATTGGACCGTGAATTTTAATTGCTTACAGTGACACTATTCATTATAAAGAGTAACCCAATTAATAAAAAACAATAACTTAAAAGATGTTGACCAAGTAAAACAATATATAAACAAATCAACATAAGAATTAATCCAAAAACTTGTTCAAAGTAACCTAATTTATCATATAGAGTAACCCAACTAATAAAAAAGAGTGATCTTATAAATTAGAAACATAATTATAATCACTCTATTAATCTATATCGTAGAATTCCTGCTCATATAGAATAGCCCTCATTTCTTTGAAGAATTCAATTCTTGACAAACTCCGCACAAACATCCATAGTTTTTAATCAGAAAAACATGCTACACTAAATGTAATGCCAAATTTTAACATCCATAGTGGAAGGCAACCCAAGTAGTTCTTTGGATCCAATTACACAAATTCCACGATCCAATCACACTGAGCACATCGCGAATGTTGGTTCTCTACAAAACTACTCTCCTCAATATTTTACGACTGGTGATGATGCATAAGCGGAAAAGACAATGAGATTCCATGGAAAGATGGTATCAGAGCCACTAATGATGACGGAGGCATTACCCTTGCGTACATCTTCGAGAGCATACTCGACTTGTTTGATAATTACTCTTAAGCTGGCAATTGGCGTCTCACCTTCACTAAAATCTTTGAAACTTATTTTCAAATTCTGAGTTTCTGATGTATACCCGGTTAAAATAGGAGCAATGATCCATATTTTCTTTGCACACAAAATTAATCTCCATGTATTAAGGATATCAATTGCAGCTTAAGCAAGCGACCAAGTTAAATATCGAACCCAAAAGACAGAGTATTATCAATTTAATTATTAACTAAATTAATTAAGACGAAATATATTAAATTGAGGTATAGAATTATTAACTACTAAATAATTAATTAAAATAACAAATAAAATAAATTAAGCACTAGAAGAATACGAAATGTGACTCAAGAATGGAGAATAGGTACCTCTAGGGTAATCCAGTTTTACTACTTAACTTCCCTCTCAAGTGCTGCCGACTCTGCCTTATGGACTATGAACGCATCACTAAACCATGCAAATCTACTCTATAGATACAAGTAAATATGCGTTTAACACGTGTGAATTATCTCGGAGCAAGAGACGTAATTTCACCCCCCCTTTCGAGGTACTATCAGTATAAATTATTTCTCATGTCTGGAATCTAACCCGATATGATCTCCCTTTATAGATATTATAAAATTAACCTCTTTATCTTACTTATTAACTCGAATTCAATTCAATTAATAAGTATTTATATATGATAGTTCTAATGAAGCTTCGGACTCCCCTCACTTAGAATCATAACATAAAACCCTGTTCAGCGGCGAACGCACTCCAATCAACAACCAAGATATATTCAGACTCTATATAACCGTTGAAGATGTACAAAATGACCATGAATATGAATTAAAAAATGACAATAATATATAAAATAAATCCACAAGTAGTGTTATACGGAGGACATGCAAGAGAGTTTAATGAATTCATAAAACTTTCAAAACCCTAGATCTACCAAAATAGTTCTAGCCTATGATGTTGCGAAGAATAAACATGAGGGTTGGATAGATCTTACCCATATGTCAGGAAAATTAGAATAGAAGAAAAGAATTCGAAAAACCCTTGGTTGTGAAGTCTCCTTCCTTCTCTCTTTCGCCTCTTCAAATCCTCTTGATTCCACAAACGGATCTTCACAGTGATGAATGAATAAAGGGATGGATGTGGATGATGGTGTGGGGGGTAATCCCCCTTGTGGGGTGGTAGCTATGTTGTGGCCCTCTCTAATCCTTCTAATGATGTCCTTTTATACTTTTACACTCTCCTAATGGACCTTGGATGGGCTTTTTATGTCCGCGTCCTTGCTCGACCAAACGGCTCCTAGTCGAGCAAGAATGGCCTGGTCGAGCAACACACCTGAAAACTGAAGCTCCTCCGCTCGACTTGCTCGACCGTTGCTCGACCAAAATGGTCTTTGTCGAGTAACTCAGTTTTTGTCAAGCAACATTGTGCAGTCTCACCGTTTCGAGCATAACTTCCATATCTAAACTCCTATTTGAGTGATTCTTATGCCAAAACGCCCTATCTTCCATGACTTTCTATCTATATAAAGAACTTACAAAAACTCTAATATTTGAAGGGCACAAGTTGTGAAAATGTGGCACGAGTCGTGCCGGTCGGCACAACTTGTGTAATTTTATTGTTTTGATCATAACTCTCTCATCTAAACTCCGATTGAGGTGTTTCTTGAACCAAAAAACCATCTCTTCCATGACTTTCCAATGGTGTATCACAACCCAATTTGAACTTCCACACAAATACAAAAAAATTACACAAGTTAAACATGTGTTTTTCAGCATTCTTGCACAAGTTTCCCCTTTTGTCTAACTTTGCACTTTTGATCATTTTTCCACCTAAAACACAATAAAACACCTCAAATGCACCTTTTTCTCACATATATCAAATATAAGACACTTTTGCTAATATATAACAATAATTCCCATAAAAAAGGTCTTAAATTGGACACTAAAACACGCTAATTTTCACTCTCAACAAGTAACTTGAGCAAAGTCAACAATAAGTGGATTTGATGACTCTTGTATTGTAGCATACAAGGGTGCCTTGAAGTGGTAAGTATTTCACCATCAGCAACAAGGAAATCCACTCTAACCTATAAAAGAAGTGGATAATACATTTGAGTAAAAATCAATTAGGAGCAGCTGAACATTGTGAATGAATTAAATAAGCACGGCAGATAAAGTACTTTTTATGAGGCTTAACTTGTAAATCTTAATATGTGCAAGCTCTTAGATGACTAAAACTTAACATAGCAGAATGTCAAAATTTTCATGAACAACACACGAAATGGCCATATTATTTTGTGTAAGAAGGTCGAAATATTGATCACAGTACATGGCTTCGTTTTAAGAAATCAAAGTCTCAAATCAAAGAATAATCCTACTTATTCCAGAGAGTGACTGAATTAATTCAAAAGAGTAATCTTATTACATTAAAAATAAAAATTCACTGGTCACAGATATCATTCCTTCAACTTTTTTGGTTCATCATTCAAATTATCAAGACATGCTTCATAAGCCGAGTTTTAAGCAAAATCATATAATACCATAATGAAATTCTATAATAAAGAACAAAAGTATTTCATAGAAACATACCAACCTTTTGTTTTTATTCTTCCAGGAATGGCAAAAGCAGTTGAGGAAATCAAAAGATAAATTTCTAAAATGAGCTTTTACTATGCTTGCCTTCTCTCTCTTTATATGTTGAACACGATACCAGAGATCAAATTTTTAACTGACAAAAAAAGTCTACGTAGTCATTCCCAACCTCCCCAAACTGCTTCAATTCAAATGTTGTACTTATAAACATAACAATAACAATCATTTAACTTTCCAATTAAAAAACACAGCTCTACGTGATCTTTGCCAATCTATAGCCGAGACGTATGAAACTAATGACTAATCCCAAAAAATACATGTAAAGTAGATACAATTATCACCATAGCTGACAAAATTAAAACCAAAGGCAAAACTTAGTTTAGCCCGTTTCTATCACCTATTTTTTTAAAAACATGTTATTTCTTATCCTTCACACTCATGTAAGAAATTATGGATCAAACAACAAATAATGAATGAAAAGTTTTACCAGACCTTTCTAATTTAAAACAACCCAACTAACATATGAAAAGTATATTAGCACCAAAATGTAGAAACTATAGGGTCATGTCCATACCACTGTGGCTTTTATTACAGCACCATAATAGTACTCATTCACTATGTTTGTCTTCTCTCTCTTTTGACTGTAAATTTATCTCTTAAAAAAACATAAAAGACAAATTTTCAAAACGGCTTTCACATTGAATCAACTAGAAGATTGATCCCAAAGTTAACAAATACCAAAACCAAATATCAAATTTGACTAGTAAAACTCCTACATCTACATGTCTTTCTTTTACTCAATCAACAAGAGATTAAAATTATATCTCAACAATTCATATGCTGAAGCTTCTCCATCCTCTTTCCTGTATCACAAACACAATTCATCAAAACTAAAAATTTCACTAATCAAAGGCAAAATCAAACACTTCCTCGTCTCTTGACCAATTAATAACCTCATTTTAGAAATTGAAATCGAAAACTCACCGCAATTAGTACAACGTTACAGGTACAAGGAAGGTCCCAAGTGGAAATCCATATCCGTCCATAATCCTAACCTTCAACTGGAAATACATGTTTATCTTTTTCCTACATTAATTTTTTTAAATAAAAAACCCTTCACAAAAACCATTTTTTCACAAATGACGTCTCACAACTCACCCTCTTACATTTTTTTTATCATACCACTGCTCCCGCTCCACCCGTCACGCTGCCCCTTCTGCCGCTGCCACGGGTTTGACACCCTTTTCTGGAGTGAGGGATCAGTGTTGTTGATAAGACAAACTTCTTTGCGTCCCTCCTACTCTTCAGTACAGAAGTCGATTGAATAGAAACTGCGAAGAAATCCTCAATTAATTGTGTTTTAAGGCTTTGACCCGTGTTTTGAAAAATTAAAACCCTTTTCATTAGTGATGACCCATATTAGAAAACCCAACCCGGTTCCATGAATTAAAAAAAAAGCATGGCCTATACTAGTGATTGTCTTTAGTTTTATATGTGAGTAATAAGTCGGCCCAAAGGAAGGCTATTACTTGACAATTCTTATTGTCAGTATTTGACTACTACGTAGAGGGTGTCACTTACAAGTTAGTATGTTGTCATTGGACTTGATACTAATGTTATGCTCGATTTCTCAAGATGATTCTAAATTATTTAAATTTTGAAAGATTATAAATTAAGTTTGATGAAAGCATAATAATTATTTTGAATTAATTCTCTGTATAATTAAGAAATCTGCTAATTAAGTTTTGCCTACATCAACAACATATTCATACATAGTGAGTTTCAACAATAAGGATGAGACTAGTAGATTTCTAAAAAACTTAGTCTCAATAAAGTATAAGGGCAATAAAAGAAAACCCATTAAGATAGCTGCCAAAGAAAAAAAACTAAAGTATTACTTTCTGTTTCTCCTAAAGACATGTGAAATTATCTTATATTATACACATTAAGATTACTCAATGTAAGTGGTGTAGTTAAAAGACAAAATAAGAACTCCACATAATACGGTTGAGATAAACACTAAAGATCGCAGCTTATGATCTCAATAAAGTTCCAATTAAAGTAGTTGTGAGAATTTTTATGAGTTTCACATTTGGCAATGTCCTACTAAGGCTAGGTCTTGTAGATCTAATAAAAAAGAATTGGACACAAATACCTACCGGCAACATTATTGGTTATGTATGAAAATAAAAGTTTATGATCTAATTAATCGGATCATATTTGAGATGGGTAATATGGTATTCCTTGATGATGCTAATTTGGGGGAAAGAATAATATTAGACACATTGTCTTTAAGGGGAGTTAATTTCATCCCCTACTAAAGTTTTTAAGAATGTATAAATTCAATAAATCGTTAGGACAATGTCAATAATATTTAAGGAATAAAAAATTCAACAATCTCAAGAATTAATGTCACTAAAGAAAAATGCTAAAGTTAGAACAAAGACATTTTTGGATAACTTTATAATTTAGTCTCCTATAAAATGAGCATAATGTGAAATTAATGGTAGAACATTCAAACAATATTCATCAAGTCATGCAAGGTCCAAATACTCAAAAGTGGGTTAATGCTATAAGTTATGAGTTTAGATCATTACAAGATGATCATGTTTGCATCTTGGTAAAAGATTATACTCAAAAGGGAAAGAATGCATTGTTTTAAGGGACTTTCTATCCGGTTTCTAAGAAATACTCTTTTAAGATAATCGTGACATTAGTACCACATTTTGATCTTGAATCACATTAGATGGATGCAGTGGCGGACGCAGGATTTATGTTCAGGGGGGCCCGAAATACATTTCATTCGTCTCATAAAACAGTTCATTTTTGTTGTTTTACATATTTAAAAGAAAATTATTTTATTCATCATTTTTATTAATGTTTTTATGGTATTTTTAAGTAAAAAAAATAATCTTATAATGTATAAATTATATTATGTATTAGGTAATATAATTTTCTTTTTAAGAGAGTGAAAATAATGTTATAAAATAAATAAATAAGAAAAATATAAAAAAATTATGCTCCACATAAATTATTACTATATAACTTGTATAAAATAGTTAAGTAGTTATAAAAAGATGAAAATTATACTATTAAAAAATATTATCTGGAGTAATAAATATTATTATAATAATAAAATTTACATATATTTTTATATAAAGAAAGATATAAAATTAATTAATTACAAAAGAATAAAATTAAGAATTAAAATTATATAAAAAAGTATATAAATAGGTAGTTATTATAAATTGAAGAGAAGAGAGGATGGGCAGGGAATCGAACCCTCAACATTGAGAGCTGAGAGTCTTTTGGTAAGCATCCACCACTAGGCCACTTGATTAATTTGGTCCATATACTACATCTATATTAATTATTTTTAGAAGTTCAGGGGGGCCCAGTGCCCCCCTGGGCCCAGTGTGCGTCCGCCACTGGATGGATGTAAAGATAAAGTTTCTTGATAGTAACATTGCATGAAATAATCCCAACTATTTAAGAACTAAAAAGAAATCCATCTATGTATTCAAGTTAGTTTTCCCACAAAGGAATTACTAGTATCTTTATAAAGTAATTGTCTCATTTGGCTTTGAGACGAAGATACATGGTTGTGTGATTCAGTGGAAAAAAGTTTAAGCTAACTAAGGGAGACGTGTAGTTTCAATCAAGTGCCTAAAGTTAAATTAAAGATTTAAGAAATGTAGAAATATTCTATATGTATTGACTATTGGAAATTGTTGTATGATGAGGTCTATTCATGACCTATTTTAACTTCTGTTGTTGGTATATTAAACAGACATTTAAGTAACTCTAGTATGGATTTTTATAAAGTATTTATAGAGAATTAAAAGTAACACGCTTGTACATTAGAGATTAGATTTGTAGGAGATCATAAAGAATTCTAATTCTGAGTTTGTTGGATTCCAATACAGTGTAAGATCCACTTCAAGCTACACAAGTAACTAAAAAATCACTTATAGCTCATTAACCATGACAACAAAATTAGTAGCACACTAAGGGACATCCAATCGAATAAAGATTGCGAGGCCTTGTCACATTAAATTTATCATGACAAATAATTTGAAATAAAATATTTTAATAACAATTAAAGTCTTAAAATTCAAGCCTATTGACATAGACATCTTGGCTATTAAAGAAAGTGTTTTTTGTGGATAAAATTTTAATAGAGCATATTGTAATAGACTCTAATGCGGATCCGCCACACGTATATTCAACGCCTTGTAATTTTTATGAGCTAGCTACTCATGTGGGTGTGATGTGGTTTTAGAATACACTGGTTTAGTGGAAGTCTATATTTATTTGATTTTGGAGAATTCAGTTTCCTGCAAAATAAAGTTGATGGTGTTGAATTCATTGTGAATTCACTTAAATAACTTTTCATCTTGTAATATTTTACATTATGAGCAGATCTCACTAAAGATTAAAGTTCGACCAGTTGCAAATAGACATAACGTTGATCACATTGCATGTAATTTCCATGCTACTCACTATACTTGATCTATGTCATTGAGTATATTGATATTGGTGATTGTCGGGGTTTAACTACGATTTTTAATGTGGTGAATGTCGCGATAATTCCATATTAGTATATAATATGGACCAAATTATTAAGAATAGCCTGAAGAGGAATAGCATAAAGTTACGCAATTAAAGACTCTTGAAATAATTGCCTTGGAAAAAATATATAGCCCAAGTGGGAGATTGTTAGAAAATTTTTATTTCCAATATAATCTAATTGTTGGCAATATATTATTATGTAATTATATTATCTATTCAATTATTTTATGAACTTAATTAAGTGATCCAATTAAAGTGAATAGTCCATGGGTTATAATACTAATGATATGAGCCAATTGAGTAGATACACAATACTACGTGACTAGGCGATTATGGATGGTCTAGTCAAGTAGTATATAAAGGCTCTTCGGTTATGGTCCTCTATACACTAAGCCTCACAGAGTTTTCTTTTCTCCCCATCAGAAGGGATTACAACGGTCCCATAAAGAAATAAGGAGGCTTAGTTGAGCACCGCTAGATCATCGAGTTCGTATTCCGCCTAAAAAACTCAAAGGATCAAGATACACTTATGTTACAGTCTAGATCTCATTTAATCGTAATAGGGTTTAAGGTTTTAGGACTTAACTTCTAGCTCACAAAATCATAAGCTTTCTTTATTTATGTCCATTTTTATAGCAAATCTTGAGCTAATATTCAATTCCTTCCAATCATAGCCTCTGAAAAACTTCTTGTGCTAGTAAAATGCAGTCCCTAATTTGTCTTCCTTTGACGAACCCGAAATAGATGTGATCCACTAAATGCGGGAGACAATCTGCTAATCCTTTAGCTAATAATATCTTAGATATGATCTTGTACAGAGTAATACATTTGTCTAAAACTCATGAACACTTGGCTCAAACTTTTAGTTAAAGTATGTTGATAGTGCTTCATATTATAACACCCTAAAGTCAAACTTTAATGCATAATTTATTATACTTTAAAAAATATACAATAATAACAAATAAGCATATTCTACATATATAATAATCATATTCAACACGTCTCACAAACTGTCTCAAATAAGCACCGTCTCTCAAGATACTTTGTCTTCTTATGGTGTAATTATAATTTTATATTTGTGATTCATGTAATATTTCACTATTCACAAACACTTATGTGAGACAAGTCTCATGAAAGAAATTCCGTGAGTCGAATAAAATGTGATAAAATTACAACAAAGAGTGATATCTGATTAATGAAAAGTGATAGCTGTCAAGTGAATTATTTTTTTAACATTTTGTAATATAAATTAAAAGTGATAACGCATTTTTTATGAAATGTGATAATATATTTATTAAAAAATATTAATTAATTAAAAATGATAAAATGGTTTTACTGTGAGATGGTCTCCCTCATGTATTCCCCCTGACTCTAATATTCATATACTCTCTCCATCCACTTCTAATGTGTCAATTATACTATTTTTGGCGTCCGATTTAAAGGTATCCATTTTCTCTATTTAGTAAAAAAGTACACAATATGGCTCACCACTTCCCTCTAATACAACTACACACTTTACATATAATAATAATATTCCTTAATCCACGTGCGAAAAGCAAACTGACACCTTAGAACCTGATGGAGGGAGTAATATATTACTCTCTCCATCCGGTTCAAAGAGACTCATTTGCTTTTTGCACGTGAATTAAGGATTATTATTATTTAATGTGTAGTGGGTAGTTGTATTAGTGAGTGTGTGTGCCCAACTTTTAATTGTATTAGAGGGAGTGTGTGGGTCCCATGTTGTAAAAAGAGAAATGAGACTCTTAGGGGCGGACGCCCAAAATGAAAAAATGAGATCCTTTGGGGCGGACGGAGGGAGTATCTTTGTAAATCAATGTAACATCTCACTTTTATATTCATATCATATATTCCCTCCGTCCCGCCTAAATGTGGTCATTTGCTTTTTTTGCGTAGATTAAGGAGTATTATTATTTTATGTGTAATGAGTAGTTGTATTAATAGTGAGTGGTGGGCTACATGTAGGTCCTTTTTACTAAAAATGAGAAATTGAGACATTTGAATGGAACACCCAATATAGGAAAATTGATACCTTTTGGTGGGATGGAGAGAGTATTGTCTTTACCATTCAAGTGCTACTTTAACGTTAAAATTGGTGTTTTCGTGATACTATCACGTGCAAGGAGTTGCTTAAATAAAAAGTAATAACATAATTAAAAAAATGATAATTAATTATGGCAAAAGCTCCTGTGCACCCGGGCGCACGGAACACTTTCCGTGCGCCTTTAGAAATTTGTGCTAAATTGTATACCTTTTAGTATACAAATGTGTACCCTTTATTTTCTAAAGAAAAATCTGGGCGCACGAACAACACTCCTTGCGCCTTTAGAATTTTGTGTTAAATTGTATACCCATTAGTATAAAAATGTGTACCCTTTATTTTCTAAAGAAAAAAAAATATTAATGAAAAGTGTATACCCTTTAGAACAAAATTGTGTACCTTTTAGTAATTAAAGTGTATACCCTTTAGACCAAATTAATGTACCCTTACCCATAATACAAAATTTCTAAAGGCGCACGGAATGTGTTCCGTGCGCCCGGGTGCACGCAAGCCTCACTCATTAATTATTGAAAAGTAATAGAAATTAAATAAAAAGTAATAAGATAATTAAAAAAATGATAATTAATTATTGAAAGTAATAGAAATTAAGTAAATTATTTTATTAATAATTTTTAGTATAAATAAAAAATAATAATACATTTAAATAACATAAGATAAATGTATCATAAGGTAAATGTAAACATTTTTATGAGATATTACCTATTTAAAATTACGTAAAATAATCTTACAGAGATATACCAGTATACACGGTAGTATTGATTATTAAAATTTAAGATTAGTGTATAAAGGTCATTCCAATATATAATAAAAATAGTTAAATTATCAAAGAATTTATTTCGCCTAAATACGTGTCTATTCTTTCTGTTGTAAAATTTTGATTTTAATAATGGTGTAACCCACCACTATTAGGGGTCCCACCGCCTCTGTCCTAGTGATTGGTGGAGAATTTAATAATGGTATAACCCTTCATTAGAGGCCCCATCGCCATTGCTCTGGGGATTGGTGGAGGAGATAAATCGCAAGATATGCCTCAAGTGCCTTATAAAAAGGGCCAACTGTTTAACTTGTGCTTACAAATGACCAAATTGATGTCAAAGACGGCTTTTTCACCTTCCCCTCTACCACTTGAGCGGTGCCCGAAAGCTTTTGATTTTAATGATCACTAGAGATGTTGTTTAGGTAGTTTAATGTGTTAAGAAAGCATGCGAATTATCAGTATATTAAAACATTAAAAAGCTTATAAAGGTAGTGAGACAAGTTGGTCCAAAGTGACAACATAAAAGGAGATCTTGTTGCCATCAAAAGCAAAAGTAGTTAAAGCAGAAAAAGTAACACAACACTCAAAAATAATATTTTAATTATATGTTCAATCATTCCAAAAGATGCTTTTGCATGGGATGGATGAGTAACCTCTATCACTTCATTACGTGCAAGAGGTCATTAATTTTTATTTATTTTTTCGCTTAATTCTTATAAATCGAATTTACATTATAAATCCGTGTAAATTATGTAATTATCTTAATTTAAACACACTATTAATACATAAAGTATATAAAATTGAAAGGAGTAAATTATGTGATTCTCTTAATTTAAACACACTATAAATACATAAAGTATATAGAATTGAAAGGGGATCACAAAATTTATACGTGAACCCAATTTACAAGTATTTGTGCTTAAAAAAATACCGTACCCTCCCCAAAATATTTGAACAATTTATTTTTTATCCGTTCTCAAAATATTTCACACTTAAAAAATAAACACCACTTAATATCAACATTATCATCTTCTTTTTTATACATAATTTATTTTTTATCCGTTCTCAAAATATTTTCACACTTAAAAAATAAACACCACTTAATATCAACATTCTTACAATTATACAATATCCTAAAAAATATCATCTTCTTTTTTATACATAATTTAATCAAAGTCACTATATCATATACTCCCTCTGTCCCACTACAAGGGTGGCGAAACTTTTTTGCATGTAAATTAAGAAATATAATATTTAATGGGTAGTTGAGGTGAGAAAAATAATATTTTAATATATAGTGAGTAGGTGTATTAGTATAGTGAGTGGGTCCCATGAAGATATATTAATGGTTTTGTGTGAGTTTCATTTATTAAAAAGGAAAATGCATCTCTTGTGTTGGGACAGACGAAAATAGTAAAATGCACTCATTGTTATGGGACAGGGGAGTACTATATTTCATTCAATTACCCAAATACCTTTTTCTCTTTTTCTTAAATCATTACAACAAAAAAAGTATTTTTTCTTAAACTTTGTAACATTAAATACATGCATGTATCTTGGGATGGAGGGGTATCTCATGTATAATTAAAATTAAATGCAATTCTTTGCTGATCTTGGTATATATGACTCAAAATTTCAACGGGTTGTAAGTAGGAGGGGATCTACCTATATATTTTCCTTTATTGATTAATTTTTATTACATAATAAAACTTTACTATTTAAAAAATGAAGAATATTATTCCTTAAATTCTTTACACATGATCTAGTAAACTATTATTTTTTATTTAGAAAAGTAATAAGCTTATTTGTTTCAAATGTACTTTTCCACATGTTAAATAGAATTTTTTTTATACAGTATATTTATCAGAATTTGAGAACTAATATTTCTCATTTACAAGAGTTATAATTCATCTCTTTAAAAAATAATTTTTACATACTGTAAAGTAATTTTAAAAAAATAGGATAAATGGTGAACCTGATTCACATGACACTGCCTCATGTATATATATATATATATATATAGCTAAAACTTGTGTGCTCTTGAGGACACCGTGCGCCCAAATACTCTTTTGTATTAAATGATATACCTTTTAGTATACGAATGTATACTCTTTATTTCTTGAAAAAAAAAACAAAATTTAATGAAAGTTTATATCTTTTATAACAAAATATTATACCCTTATGCACCTGGACACAAGAGACTAATTCTATACTCCCTCCGTCCCTAGGTAAGAGTCTCATTTTACCATTTTGGTTGTCTCACCCAAAGGATCTCATTTCCTTTTTTGGACATATAGGATCCACTCACACCCACTAATACAATTAAAACATGGGGCCCACACACCCACTAATACAACTACTCACTACACATTAAATAATAATACTTCTTAATCTACGTGCCCAAAAACAAATGAGACTCTTATCAAGGGACGGAGGGAGTATATATTATATACATACAAAATCATAGAGAATTGAAAGACATCTATAATGATGTATATTATAGATTTGTAAGATTGAATTTTAAAGTATGCCAATCACAAAATCAGTTAAAACTAATTTATATGCAAGAATATTAATTAATTAATTAATAATTTTTTTTAAAAAATTATAATAATTAAAATTCATACGTTTTAATTAGTTTGAATAAAACTTTTATCTTAAAGGTAGGTAAGGAGAGAAGAATAAGTTTTAAAATAAATTAGCAAAGATAATAAATTAGCAAAGATTTGTGTGGTACCGTCTCATGTCTCATGTAAGGGTTAATGTGAGATGGATAAAAAATGATAATTTCTATAATGAAAAGTGATACTCTATTAATGAAAAGTGATAATGCTATTTCATGAATAAGTTATAGTATAAATAAAAAGTGATAATATTTTATAATAAAATAATAATTAATATAAAAAGTATAAAATTGTTCCAAAAAAGACTTGCTCAAATAAATTATAAGAATAATAAAGAGAGATTAGAAAGAATAATGAATATGTGAGGAGAGAATGGAATCTCGATGTTGCATATGTAATGAGAGGGAGTAGACATATTTGTGGAGTTTCTAATGGAATATAATTGAAAGTCTTTACATTAATTATTGTTTAATTCGCATGGATAATTCGTGTGTTATATTTATTTATTCAGTTTAATATATTTTATTTTATTAAATTATATTTATTTTTTTAATTCTAATACATTGTGGTACTAATGATTTTTCAAATTATCAAATCTGAAGCAGTTTTTACTGTGATTTTTTAGGAGTGTGGTGTATATAAATAGCAAATATTATGGAGTTAATATTTTGTACACTCATGTGTACTCGTATGTGTATAATTTTTTATTTAATAATGTAAGTATATTTTTTAATAATTATATAATTTAATGGCAAAGACTTGTGTGAGATAGTCTTATATAAAGGCTTACGTGAGACGGATAAAACGTGATAACTTTAATAATGAAAAGTGATACTCAATTAATGAAAAGTGATAATATTATTTAATGAACAATTTATAGTATATAAATAAAAAGTGATAAATTTTTATACTGAAAGTGATAACATTTTATGACGAAAGTGATAACTTTTTATCCGTCCCACACAAGCCATTACGTGAGACGGTCTCACGCAAGACTTGCACTAGTTTTTTACATTCAGTTTTTCATTTAAAAACTAACAAAAAATTTGCTAACAAAGTATATACATTTTTATTCATTAGTGTATAAGTTTCTAAAAGTAAATGTACTGTGCACCCAATTACAAAGGATAATTTTCATGAGTTTAGATTTGTTTTGAACTTTTAATCATCATCGTTGGTATGTGATGAGTGATATTATCATCGTTGGTATGTGATGAGTGATATTTTCACCTAGATTTTAGTATCTTTTTATGTGAGTTTTCGTATATTTTTATCCATATTTGTGTGTTATTTGGTTGTGTTTTGTGTTTTTATGTAAATATGTGTGAATGAGCTTAAACGTATGATTTTTAGGTAAAAATGGATCCTATACGTGATAAGGAAGATGTAGGAAAAAGCGGATCTCAATTCGGAGTTGAAACGAGGGAGAATGAGTCAAATCAAGCAAAATGCTGAAAAAACGCACGTCCAACTTGTGTAATTTTTCTGTACTCTTGTGGAGCTCAAAACTAGAAGTTTAATACATGGTTGGAAAGTCATAGAAAAGAGGATTATTTTGGTATGAGAAACACTTCAATTGGAGCCGAAACGAGAAAGTTATGATTAAAATGGTGACGTCGCGCAAGCTGTTCCTACTCAGCACGGTTGTGCTACTTTGCATGACTTGTTACACCCTCAAATATTGGAAGTTTTGTCAGATCTTTATATGGATAGAAATCCAAAGAAAAGAGAATCACATGAGCGCAAGAATTACTCAAATCAGAGATCGGATGTGGAAGTTATGCGCGAAACGGTGAGACTGCGCAGCCCGTGTTAAGCAACATGACCCGTGTTACGCAACACGGCCCTGTAAGCCCTGGCCGTTTTCTGACATAAAAAACGCCTACACGGCCACCCTGTGGTCGTATTGCAGCACACGAGTCGTGTTGCTACAGCATCAGAAACACATCAGAATCCTTCTAGAAGCCTCCCAAGGGGCATAAATACCCAACACTTCAATATTTTGAGATAAGATCCGAAATCCACTCTTCCACACACACCTCACACACTTTTTCCTCCATTTTTCACCTTTACCTTCATCCATTCTTCACCGTTTGGATCTACCTTCATTCAACCATCAAATCCTTCATCCAAGTAGTAGAGAAGCAAGGAAGAGAGGTGAATTGCAAGGGGTAGAAGAAGATCACCATTGGAGACATCCAAGGGAGTTTTCATCCAAACTTTGTATTGAAACCTATTGTTTATCATGTTTTGTAAGGAATTTAATGTCTATGTTAATTTTCTTATGGATATGAGAGGCTAATCTCCCTTGTGAGATTAGCAATATGAATTGTGTTGGATAATTTTTGGTATTTTGCAATTGAATGATTATGTTGATTGAGTTAATTGATTTTCTATCATTGATGCTTTAGATCTTGAGGTTTATGATGATTTGTGTGTTTAATTGTTTCAAGCATGTGATTAGATTGAGAAGTCAATTGCATATTTAGGATAATTAAGTGAATCATTTCATCAAACACTTCATGTGCATTATAGATTGTGAAGAGATTGAGAAGTCCTTCATAGTTTAGAACCCTTTGATAGAACATATCATTTATTAGATTGAGAAGTCAATAGATTATGTGAAGGGACTCTCATTTAAGCTTAGTACCTAGTTAGAATTGTTTAAGTGAGAATCAATCCATTGAGCTATGTCATTCCATATCCTATTCATTCCGAGAGGGAGTTTAGGTGATCTTAGTGTTGGCCCTTAGCCTTTTTCCCATGACACATATGAATTCATTGCATGATACCTAGATTTTCCATGCTTTAAGTATTGTTAATCTCATCTCTATCTACTTGGCTCATTCATCCATCTCCCATTCATCTATCCATTTATTTTATTGTCATTTCTTGATTATCTCTCCTTCTCGTTCATCTCTATAATACTATGACAAACACGAGATCGCTTAGACCCTAGTACCTTCCTCCCTGTGGTTCGATAATTTCTTTAATTTGTCATGCCCACTATATTATGGCTAATCAAATGGCACCGTTGCCGGGGAGGCAACGGTTGCTAGTGGTTTAACGAAGGAGTGTTTCGATTGGTATTAATAGAGATATTTTTATTGCTTTTTATTATTTGTTTTGGAAAATTTTTGATCTCACTTTTTCGTTTTGATAGGTACGTGAAACTACCTTGAGAGAAGAGGAAGGGGGATCAAAGCCAAAAATAGCAAGTTGGAAGAAGAATTGTAGTAAGCCTTAAGAAGAGCATTCAAATAGATGGTTGGAACAAATTCACAAATGTCTTTGATGATCAAAGTTATAGGGTTCAATCTCCACAATCAAGAGGCTATATGAATGAGAGCAATTATGGGTACAACTTCCAAATGAATCAAGATAGCTCTCAATACTACAATCAAAGAAGAAATGGAGAATGACAACAAGCTTACAATGCAAATACATTCCATCCGTATCAAGCATACACTTATTCTCCACCAAATCCCAACACCAACACTTCTCCTCCATTTCAAAACTACGCCTTACTTAAATTATATAGAAGAAGTGCTCAAGGAAGTGATGAAGGTCAAGATCCTCAATCAAGTTTTCTTCAAAATGAATCCTCCGAGATAATTACCCAAGTTACTTTGGAAGTGACAAGACAAATAAGGATGATGAATCAAGGTGCTTATGGTCAAGTCTTGTCTAATTCAAGTTTGGGGGGTGCTCAAAATATGCAAGGTGTGTCGATTCCTAGCCCTATGGAGCAAGAAGAGTGGAGGATGCCTACGCATCAAGTAGGAGATGTTTCTTTCATGGGAGTGGATGATTTTCAAGGAAATTTTCAACATAACTATGAAGGAAGTTTTCATGGGAATTATCCACCAATTCAAGAATGGAATTGTGACAACCAAGAAGGAGGAGACTTTCAACAAATCGAAGAAGAAAAATCATCTTTAGAAGTATTGATTGAGAAGTTGATTGAAACAAGGAGAAAGAGTGATGAAGTTAATGAAAGAAAATTCAAGGCTATTGAGGAAAATAATGATCAAAGATTCAAAGCCTTGGAGCATCAAGTAAGCCAAATTGTAAGTGCTTTGACCAATTTTCAACAAGTTGAAGAACTTGAAGAGGAGAGCAAAGTCGAAGAAGAGTTGGAGAAAGAAGAGAATTTGGGGGATGAAGAATTAAATGAGGTGTTTGAAGAGCCTATTGAGGCAAATGATGTTGATGAAGAGGAACAAAGTCTAGAAACAAATGATGATGACTTGAAGAGTGAAATGAGCATTTCTAAACCTTTAAACTCTTTAAGTTGCTTTGAACTTGATAATATTGTTTACATTGATTTTGTTTTACCCATTGATTTTTCTCATATCCTTAGAAACAAAAGAGAACTCGAAGAGATGTTGGAGATCTATTTGGTAAGGAGGAATAAGTGGTGTTCAAGAATGGAGAGGGCAATGGAGTGTAAGCTCAAGAGAGTCGAATTTTTGAAGCCATGCTCAAAGGATGCAACTGAGGTCGTCACTTGCCACAAATGCCTAATAGAGGAAGAAGCACAACGATTAAAATTCGATGGCAAGGACGAAAGATATCCATAGCCACTCCGATGAGTTCTCCATATCCCGTCCGGCTTGAAGACGTTAAACTTAGCGCTAGATGGGAGGCAACCCATCATTACCTTTTATTGCTTTATTTAATGCTTTCAATAAGGTTGATGGATTTATTTGTTTGCATTTTTGGCATGTAGATTGATTGTGTTCATGAGGAGAATGTGTATTGGAGAAACGATAAGTGCTTGATTTGAAGTGTGAAAGTAAGTCACACCACTTTTTGTAAATTTATCTTGAAACTCTTGTTTCAATTTAAGTTTGGAGGGATATGGCGTGGTGTGGCATACTTTGTTTTGAAGGCATATACTTTTCGTATTTTTGGGCTAATTTTAAAAATTTTCTCATGAGTATTGTTTTGATTTTGGTATGCTTGGTGGTGTTGAAGTGCATGTGAATCCATATTTTTAATGAAATTGTTGAACTAATGGTGTTTGTTGAGTCTTTGAGCATGAGTGAAAGGTAGTGGAAGAACAAATGGAGCTTGGAGCGAACGCTTTCCTCACCAAATGCCTATTGAGGGAGTACTCTACACCTTATCACTTTTAGTTGCTTGACATAATTTGATTTGGATTGATGTGATTTGCATGCTACTTCATTTGTTATGTTTTTGGGAGGTTTCCTTTTCAATAAGGTTGGTATGAATGTGAGCTTAAATGTCATAGATGATATAGAATGTGTGCTTTATTGTTAATGATGGTGATTTTTATTTTTGCATGTTATGTGTTTTTGGTTGTTTATTATTTGTTGAGTCTTTATTTTATGTTTTGTGTGTTTTCTTATTTTTGTCTTGGTATGTTTGGTGGTTTGTTTAGGGAGGTTGTGAGTCATTTTTGAATATGAGTGATGACATGTTGTTGTGATAGTGATGACAAGTTATGATTAAGAATCTCTACACTTTCGAATTGTGACATGTTTTACTTAACTTGTTCAATTTTGAGATGAATGTGGTGTAATAAGTTTCTTAAGGTCCAATGCATAAGCTTGTGAGCATTTGAGCCTCAACCGTGCATACATGGTTTTTCCTTCATGAGTGGATCGATTGAGTTTGACAAGCTAGAACTTGCTCAAGGACTATAGGAACGAGCCCGATTGTGGAGATTAGTGAAATGATCTTAGGCCATCCTTGTTATTCATAGTCATTTCCATATATTTTCCTACCATGAACATCATCCCTAGTTAACCACTTTGAGCCTATAAGCCTTTTTATTGTGAATATAGCACATTACAAGCCTTGATTACCCTTTTAAACCTTATATATATACCCTTTGTGTGGGTGATTGAGGAGATGGTGGCTAGAAAGGTTTGATGAGGAAGAAAAAGAAGAAAAGAAAATGGTAAATAAATAAGAAAAAGGATGAAAAGAGCAAAATGAAGAATGTACATGCAACCTCAAAACAAGAAATATGAGCAAAGCAACAATAATATGCTCAAGTACTTAAAAAAATCCAAAGAAGGAAGCATGAATCATAAGAAGCTCAAGAAATCCAAGGAAAGTTGATGAGTAGAGCTTGTGAGTACCAAAAACAAAAAAGGAAGAAAGAAAAGTGGAGAAGTTGAGGAAGTTGATCATCTCTTCGATTACTTACACTTGTTTAGTCACTATTACCTATATTCTTCATACTCTACCAAAGAGCCTATCATTACATCCTTAATTAAAGACCTTTTTGATCACTAATGGAAACTTTGGTGGTTTGTGAATGTAGTCCACGAGCAAGCTTATAGCGAGTCGAGTCAATCGATTAATGAGTGTTGATTTACCTTACTTTAAAGAGTGTTGAGAGACATTGATATCCTATGTGAGGCTTGGACTAAAAAGGGACTATATTACACTTTTATTCTCTTTAGATTGAACATGTTAATTTTTCATGTTATGAGTTTAATGTTGTAGGATGTCTTAGCATAGTTTGTAATTCTTATTATTATTAATGTGTTATTGCTTATGTTCGTTTAGTCTTTTCCTAGGTGAAAAATCTCACCCCTTGGTTTATCATTTTCGTTGTTCGGGAACGCACAATACTTTAAGTTTGGGGGTGTGATGAGTGATATTTTCACCTAGATTTTAGTATCTTTTTATGTGAGTTTTCGTATATTTTTATCCGTATTTGTGTGTTATTTGGTTGTGTTTTGTGTTTTTATGTAAATATGTGTGAATGAGCTTAAACGTATGATTTTTTAGGTAAAAATGGATACTAGACGTGATAAGGAAGATGTAGGAAAAGGCAGATCTCAATTCGGAGTTGAAACGAGGGAGAATTAGTCAAATCAAGCAAAATGCTGAAAAAATGCACGTCCAACTTGTGTAATTTTTCTGTACTCTTGTGGAGCTCAAAACTAGAAGTGTAATACATGGTTGGAAAGCCATAGAAAAGAAGATTATTTTGGTATGAGAAACACTTCAATTGGAGCCGAAACGAGAAAGTTATGATTAAAATGGTGACGTCGCGCAAGCTGTTCCTACTCAGCACGGTTGTGCTATTTTGCATGACTTGTTACACCCTCAAATATTGGAAGTTTTGTCAGATCTTTATATGGATAGAAAGCAAAGAAAAGATGATCACATGAGCGTAAGAATTACTCAAATCAGAGATCGGATGTGGAAGTTATGCGCGAAACGGTGAGACTGCGCAGCCCGTGTTACGCAACACGACCCTGTAAGCCCTGGCCGTTTTCTGACATAAAAAACGCCTACACGGCCACCCTGTGGTCGTGTTGCAGCACACGAGTCGTGTTGCTGCAGCATCAGAAACACATCAGAATCCTTCTAGAAGCCTCCCAAGGGGTATAAATATCCAACACTTCAATATTTTGAGATAAGATTCGAAATCCACTCTTCCACACACACCTCACCAGTGGCGGACTTAATGGGTTTCATGGGGGTACAGCTGTACCCCCAATAAAAAAAATTTTTTTTTACTGCTACTATTAAAAAAAAAAAATTTTTTTTGTACCCCCAATTACAATCCTACCCCTACACCTAATGGCCAAGCTTGTTGAGGAAATCAATAACAATACCAACACTCAATCACTCCCTTCCAACAACTCACACTCCTCACTCACTGTATAATTTTTTCACCCAAACAAAATTCCTTCCCCCATTAATTACATTCTTCTCTTCCAAAATCCCCACCCAATTAATTAATCCTCACATCCCTTTCTTACAAAATAATTACTTTGGTGTCACTCCTCTCCTCCATTTTTAGGTAATTTTATTTATTTGAATTATGAAGTATTTTATATTGTTATTTGAATAAAATATTCATTGTGGTGAAAATTGATGATGAATTTGTAAATTTAATGTGTTTGATAGTTAATAAATTAGAAATTTTATTATTTTGTCTTAATTGTGTTATTATTCATTATAATTATATCATTCATTATAATTTTGTGAAATTTTGCTTCTTCTTTTTTTATATTTTTTAAAAAAATATTGTGAAATTGAAGATAAGAATGATAATTATTAATTATTCTAAGTATTTTTATTTTAATAGGAATGACAAATGACAAACCTAAATCAAAGAAATTCAAGACGATGGGAAAACAACCCGATCTTCGACAATTTATGTTTGCTAAAATGAAATATCAAGGACCACCTTCTTCTAAACCAATTGATAAAGAAATTTCTCCAAGTAATGATGAAGTTTCTTCAAATTCAATACTTCATTCTCCTCATATCCAAGATAACATGAAAGAAGACTTGTGTAGTTCAAGTGCTACTAATGTACCATCCGAGGAGGAAGAGTTGTTATATGATGTTGAACTTCTTCCTCATGATCCCGGAAAAAGGATGAATATAATGGATTATCCCTCAAAGCAACGGAATGCGGTGAGAAGAGCATACATCCTTAAAGGGCCTTGTCAACCAAAAACTCATAACTTTCCTCAAAGGGAACTTGGAGGTATGCGCCGATTTAGTTCTATATGATTTAAAACTTTTGATTGGCTTGATATAGTATTGAGAAAGATGCGACGTTTTGTTTTGCTTGTTACTTGTTCAAGAATGATGTTGAAATTAATGTTGGGGGAGATGCCTTTGTAAATGGAGGATTTAGGGCATGGAATAAACCGGATAGATTTGGGAAGCATGTTGGTGGGATTAGAAGTTCTCATAATATTTCTTATGAGAAATATGAGAATTTAAGAGACTAAAAAAAAATCTATAGTACATGTGTTTGATAATGCAAGTGATGTGCTTCGAGGGGAGTATGAAACTCGTTTAAAAGCTTCACTTTCTTGTTTAAGATTTCTTTTGCGCCAAGGGTTGGCATGTCGGGGGCATAATGAACATGAGGATTCAAATAATAGAGGAAATTTTCTTGAGCTTTTGAAATGGTTGGGTGAACACAATAAGGGTGTTAAAAATGTTACGTTTGAAAATGCTCCGGGTAATTGCCAAATGATATCTCCCAAAATTCAAAAAGATATTATCAATTGTTGTGCTAAGGAGACAACTAAGTTCATTATTGAAGAGCTTGGTGATGATTATTTTGGTATTTTGGCCGATGAATCTAGTGATGTGTCTCAAAAGGAACAATTAGCTCTTTGTTTGCGTTATGTTGATGGTAAATCGGGAAGGATAATAGAGCGATTTCTTGGACTTGTACATGTAAGTGATACTACTTCTTTGTCACTTAAAAGTGCAATTATGTCTTTGCTTGTTGAATATTCATTGAGCCCATCTAAAATTCGAGGGCAAGGGTATGATGGAGCTAGTAACATGAAAGGTGAGATAAATGGTCTTAAAACTTTGATTATGAAAGATTCTCCATCTGCTTACTATGTTCATTGTTTTGCTCATCAACTTCAATTAACACTTGTTGCCGTTGCAAAGAATAACAATGATTGTGGTTGGCTTTTTGAAACACTTACAAACTTGTTGAATGTGGTTGGAGTTTCTTGCAAGCGAAGAGAAATGATTAGAGATTGTCAAATTAAAAAGGTTGTTGAAGCCTTAGAAATCGGAGAGCTTGAAAGTGGATCGGGTTTGAATCAAGAACTTGGTTTGAAGAGACCGGGAGATACTCGTTGGGGATCTCATTATAAAACTCTTTTGAATGTTATCTGTTTATTTCCTACCATTATCCAAGTACTTGAGAGTATTGGAAAAACTGCTTCAAGTTCGGAAGATAGGATTAAAGCTCAATCTATTTCTTACTCATTGGAGTCATTTGATTTTATTTTTATGGCACACTTGATGTTGACTGTGTTTGGATACACTAATGATTTGTGTCTTGCATTGCAAAGAAAAGATCAAGATATTGTCAATGCTATGTCTCTTGTTTCGTTGACCAAAGAATTATTGCAAAAAGCAAGAGACAATGGATGGGAAACTCTCATGAGTAAGGTCACTATATTTTGCACTAAGAATGATATTCTTGTTCCTAATATGGATGATTGTTATGTTCCACGAGGAAGATCAAAGCGTTTTGTTAAGCAAGAAACGAACCATCACCATTTTCGAGTTGAGATTTTGATAGCAGTAATTGATTTACAACTTAGAGAGCTCAATGAGAGGTTTGATGAGGTTAATACAGAGTTACTTATATGCATGGCTTCTTTAAGTCCTAAAGATGGATTCTCTTCTTTTGACAAGGAAAAAGTTCTTAAACTTGCCACGTTTTATCCTTCCGAGTTTGCTAGTATTGATTTGATGGCACTTGATTATCAACTTGATGTATTCATTGAAGATATGCGAAGAGATATTAGATTTCGGGATTTGCATGATCTTGGTGCTCTCTCTATGCTACTTGTCAAGACAAAGAAGCATGTGACTTATCCTTCAATTTATTTGATTATCAAGTTGATGTTGATTCTCCCCGTTGCTACTGCAAGCGTAGAAAGAGTATTTTCTGGAATGACTTACGTCAAAAATAGATTGCGTAATAGTATGGGTGATCAGTTATTAGATGATTGTTTAGTTACTTTTATTGAAAAAGATGTATTTTTACAAATTTCTGATGATGACATACTAGATCGTTTCAAAAAAATGAAGACTCGACGAAGTCAATTGTAAATTGTATCACTTATTTAACTATGTATTTTTATTTACTTTACTTTTATTTATGATTTAAATTTTAAAATATACAGTATGTTTTTAATTACTTATATATCGCACCCCCAAAATTATTTTCCTGGGTCCGCCACTGCACCTCACACATCTTTTCCTCCATTTTTTACCTTTACCTTCATCCATTCTTCACCCTTTGGATCTACCTTCATCCAACCATCAAATCCTTCATCCAAGTAGTAGAGAAGCAAGGAAGAGAGGTGAATTGCAAGGGGTAGAAGAAGATCACCATTGGAGACATCCAAGGGAGTTTTCATCCAAACTTTGTATTGAAACCTATTGTTTATCATGTTTTGTAAGGAATTTAATGTCTATGTTAATTTTCTTATGGATATGAGAGGCTAATCTCCCTTGTGAGATTAGCAATATGAATTGTGTTGGATAATTTTTGGTATTTTGCAATTGAATGATTATATTGATTGAGTTAATTGATTTTCTATCATTGATGCTTTAGATCTTGAGGTTTATGATGATTTGTGTGTTTAATTGTTTTAAGCATGTGATTAGATTGAGAAGTCAATTGCATATTTAGGATAATTAAGTGAATCATTGCATCAAACACTTCATGTGCATTATAGATTGTGAAGAGATTGAGAAGTCCTTCATAGTTTAGAACCCTTTGATAGAACATATCATTTATTAGATTGAGAAGTCAATAGATTATGTGAAGGGACTCTCATTTAAGCTTAGTACCTAGTTGGAATTGTTTAAGTGAGAACCAATCCATTGAGCTATGTCATTCCATATCCTATTCATTCCGAGAGGGAATTTAGGTGATCTTAGTGTTGGCCCTTAGCCTTTTTCCCATGACACATATGAATTCATTGCATGATACCTAAATTTTCCATGCTTTAAGTATTGTTAATCTCATCTCTATCTACTTGGCTCATTCATCCATCTCCCATTCATCTATCCATTTATTTTATTGTCATTTCTTGATTATCTCCCCTTCTCGTTCATCTCTATAATACTATGACAAACACGAGATCGCTTAGACCCTAGTACCTTCCTCCCTGTGGTTCGATAATTTCTTTAATTGGTCATGCCCACTATATTATGGCTAATCAGTATGTCTTCAATTGTTACATGAATGTCTGAATATGTTTATGATTGTTGATTTGGTGTGTTCATGACTGATTAGGTTAATTATTATGATTCTAAGGAATGGACAAATACTTCTGAACTTGGTTTTATTTTTTGTATAAAATGATTAGAGCAAGTGTGCTCTATCGTGTGTAGCACATAAATGACCAAGTGCAATTATCAATCCTTGAGAGAAGCAAAATTAAGAGTTTATCCGAATTTGTTTTTAATTATGATTTATAAGAGTAGTCGAATTTGGGTTTTGAGTTTAAAACTATCAATCAAGCTAAGCAACTAACTAATAAAAGCAAGTAACAATTAAGTTTATCAAATAACAATGATAGAATGGAATGGGTGTAGTAAGATCTTAAAAAGAAGTAAGGTTTAACCACAATCAAGACTAAGGAAACAACCTAGACATGCAAGATTCTAATAGCAATTATCATTGATAATAGACTAGATGCAATCACTTATGTACCCCTAACCCTATGACCAAGGCAATTAGATTCTCAACTCTTTTACAAGTTTAAAGCTCCTAGGATTGTATATTACTATCAATTCACATGGAGGTACTATGATCTTAAGTTGGGTTCTTCTCATTTAATCACTTAAATTTTCACTTATGAATGTTCTTCATAAGCACAAGAAGGGTATGGCTTACCTCTCCCCACACTAACATGCATGATCAAATTACCAATTGATTCAATTAAAACCCTACACACAATATTGGAATGATCATTCTAACATAATGCATAGATAATTTAATCACACAATTCATAACATGAATCAAGGATCATAAACATAAGAGAAAATCCAATATCAAATCAATTAAACCATAAAAAACCTACAAGTCTAGGATATCCTTAATCCATCATGTTGCTAGCCTCACAAGAGGACTAGCCAACAAACTTCATCATGCAATCATTACAATGTTCATATGAATCCATTGTTGCAATCAATTTAAAGAAATTAAAAATTAAAGAATGAATTTCTTTCCTTTTTGTCTTGGGTTGATCTCCTTGTTCAACTTGCATTCCAACCCTTTATGCCTCAATTCTTCTTAAAAGTGGAATGGGTAGATGATCTATGGATTGATCTATGGAAATTGATGGTGAGATTGAGTGAATTTGGATGGAAGATGGATGGTGGAGATAGTATGTGTAGGAATGGTGTGAAAGTGTGTGTTTTTTATATGGAAACTGATCATAATGGAATATCTCCCATATTTCACGCTCAAATGGGGTATTTATACCCCATGGAAGCTTCCAGAACACGTGCTCAACTTTAATCTCACCTTTGGCCGAACTCGACTTGAGTTGGCGCAGCTCAACTCGAGTCGAGACACGTTTCTCGGCGAATTTTGCGGGCTGACGGAGCTCGACTCGGGCAATAGGGGATGTCGAGTATGTGTTTCTAATGTGTACAGTCGACCATCGGTGGTTGACCTCGCACAGCTCGACCTGGGCTCTAGCAACAACTCGACTCGAGCTCTGAACTTGGCTCGAGTTGGGTCGAGTATTGTCACTCCCTTCCGTTTCGACTCCCAATTCCGTTTGCTCTGTTTTTTTACCTATTTTACATACATTTAAACTCATTTCCACACATTTATCAATTTATACACACTATCTCTATAATAACTCAAATCGGATAAAAACATACGAAAATCCACATAAAATGACACTAAAATTTAGGTGAAAATAACGATGATCAACTTCCAAGGCTTCATTAGAATTATTGAATATGAATGTTTATTATATCTAATGTGCCATGTGGATTAATATGCAGGATTAAGAAGGAATTCTATAGTACTTAAGAAGGGAGAACATATTACGATTTGATTACCAAGCGTGGAAAATAATTAATATTAATATTATTAGTATCTAGAAAGGAGGATAGAATTAATCTCTTGCTCCGAGGTGATGAACCAAACTTACTTGCATCTTGCTCGTGTCTATAGAATTGATTAGTATATATAAGTGATCCGTCCATATCCTTCTATTAGAATTTAACCCTGATACTAAAAGAATTGAATTAATAAACTGGAATTCCCTAGAGTTACACCTCTTCTCCATGCTTGAAACACTTCGTATTTTTATCTAGTGAATTTATTTTATTGTTTATTTAAAATTATGTTTAGTACAGATAATTGGAAACTAAAACTCTATTGAAATCTTGTCTTAATTAATATATTAAGTGATAATTTAATTGGTTATACTTTGTCCTTTGGATTCAATATTTTAGAGTACTTGGTTGTTTGTCTAAACTACAGTTGATATTCTCAATATTTGAAAATTAATTATGTGCAAAGAAAACGCGTATGGAACTGAAGAGAAGCCCTAGTGCCATGGTGCAACTGGCTCCATATTAGCATTTGTCATTATATATATTATCTCTCATAAATTAATATATTTTCTAACTTTCTCTATCCTCTAATCTTTCATCCATTTTCTTACATCAATTAATATTCTTTTACACATATCACCATTCATTTGTTACACGTTGATTTGACATACATTTGAAATTTAGCAAACCAAAATTCAAAATAAATACTCTATTAATTATCGGTATTCATAATTTTTTAAACCTACATAAATCCAAAAGGACCCAACACATGAAGATTAACATTAGAGTGTTGTTAAATACACACCTCTTTTTATTGAATACACATCCCCTTTAAATTCTTAATTTTGTTGTATACACACCCCATGAAAACCCAAATTTATCCTTTTAATTTTAAGATTATACACCCCCTAAAACCCAAATTTATTATCTTTTTTAATTTTAAAATTATACACCACCAAGACGAAAATTAAATACTCATGCGACCACCTTCCTGCTTCTTTTTGTCTCTCCATTAATTATTCGGCAGAAGCTGATTACTATATAAATTCTTATTCTTCTTCCCAGAGCGTAAGCTCTATTAGTAACACCGAATTCCATATTCTTGTCGGGTTTCAAAATCACCTTCTTTGCGCTGATACGAAATTTGGTGCAATGAACACCGTATCGCTGCCATATTCCCAAGCTTTAACGACGTGCAACGTGTTCAGATTTGGTGTGTCGATTCATGTCACCTCCATCTCATCCTCTGCGCCACATGGAAGGATGCCTATCTGGGCGTTTTGTTGCCATCGTAAACCACTAGCGATCTTCTATTCATAATCATCTCCGATGGGCTCACCACGATCTGAATATCTTGGAACACCATGAATGTTTATGTAAGAGCGAAATCATTAATGCATATTATTTCTTGGATGGAGAAGATATGCAAATTTGGGCCCTTTTTACCTTGTGGATTGATCTTGAAAAACGTCAAGAATGGATAAGATGTGTTGCATCGGAAAGCAAACACTTCTCTAGTGATCAAATCGATCTTCAGATGAGCTGTCATCCTCGGAAATGGCTCTGTTGATGCTCGTTTTCGTCATGATGACTCAAACAATATCAAACATGAAAATAATCTCCTCCGTCACCAACAATAAGCTAAAACTTGAAGAAAAGTTAATAAACGCAAGGGGATTTAACGTAGTTTGGTTCAATAGAACCTACAGGATTTAACGTGGTTCGGTTCAATAGAACCTACATCCACGGGAGTCGAAAGAGTGTTCTTATTGATGAAGGTTACAAGGGGATGAGCTAGAATAAGGATTCCACTAAATGCACACCCTATTTTATTAAATACACACCTCTATTTTTATATAATTATAATATATATTTTTGAAATATCTAAATTACCCTTAAATACACACCCCTTGTCTATTTTCTTTCATACATGGCTTGAAAGTTAAAATGAACTGCCACCACCTTTCTGGCCATAATATCTGGCCTTACTCCGGCCCAGTCAACATCTCTCCGTCGTCGCATTCTAATGTCTTCGCAGCCGCCACAAGCGCCGGTGGTAGCTTATTCACAATGCTTTTAGATGACAATGAAAGGCTTAGAAGAAACAACATTATGCTGATGTCGGAACTAGCCCATAGGACGAAACTGTGCAACGAATATATATATATATATATATATATATATATATATATATATATATATATATATATATATATATATCAATGGCATGGATTCTCGGCGATGCAGAAGCCTCTGAACAACCTCATTGTCTACCAGCAAATAGCATTATCAAATTGTAGAAAAGATGATGGATTCTTCAATTTATTCAAGATCAACTCATCATTGTCAAAGAAAAGACTGTTGCACAGAGAATGCCTTCACCATGGTCCGCCAGAGCTCTGTTGAGCCCTCATTCTGAAAATTCTCTAAATTTGACGCCGCCGCGTAATAGCCTAGTTAGAGCTCAGTAGAGGGGTTGGGGATTCGACGTGCCTCCCAGTGCGCTTTTCCTTGTCGATTTGAAATCAAACTCCTCTAAGGACGGATCAATTGTGGGATTTTTGAATTTGTAACACCCATTGTTTACCGGGAATGTTCTGTCGATTCCTTATTTTTTAGCTTGATTTATTGTCTACTGTGGTTTTTTCTGTTGCAATCACAGTCTCTAAATTTGGTTGGACTACTGTTGGGTATATTTGGATTTCGGTATAATATGTTGACTAGAAAAATATGACAGAAAAATAAGAACGGAATTTGAGTCGAGTCAAGAGTTACACTCTTTCTCCTTAAGACGAAATTGCCCCGCTCTGGTGCTTACGGTTCGATGGCAATCATCTCTAAGATACAACGACTCACATCTTGTGATATTAGTAGCACTACAAATCACAAGATACGGCAAACCAACCAATATTATGATCTCACCTTAGGAGTATGACGACATAAAAAATGTTTAGAGACCAAGACTCTAATTACGAAAATGTGTTCAGAGTGTAGGATCATGGAATGAGAGGGCCTATTTATAGATTTCAAGGCGTCTTTACACGAATTGATGCGACCGTTGGATTTAAATTTGAATTCAAATTCATATGTCTTTTAATGAAAAGACGCAACTTATTCAACAATCACAACCTTTGTTCGCACTTATTCATAGACACACTTTAATCTAATAGACATCATTTTTAAGGTTACTTTTCCATTCACCTAAAATTTCCACCAACTACTTCCATCTACTGCATCTACAAGGGGACTCATCTGGCTTCCGATATTGCACTAGCTCTAGGGAGGTTACAGGTCGCCAGGTGAGGCTAGACCCTTACACCATATTCCAATACATGCTATGAGTGTTGATTAATTAGTTATTTCTTCTAGTATTTGGGGCTCTGAGAATCCGCTGAGTCCGCAATTTTTTATATGCTTTGCTGTGAATTTTTTCATTATTGGAAATGATACTACCGTTGCTGCTATTATTCTTTGATATACTACCTTGACCTTGGTCCTTTATGCCTTGTTTTTGGTATTCTTGGTGGTAATGGCTGTTGTATTTTCATGATTGTTGTATTTTCAGATTATTCTCTACTCAAGCTCACGTGGACTGAGGAGTTGCTTGTTGGGTGTGTATTTAGTTTTAAGTTGGAGGGTAGAATGGAGTTTTAGGGGGTTGTGTATTTAATAAAAATAAAAGATAAAATATTTTAAAGGGTGTATATTTAATGAAAGATGTGTATTCATTAAAGAGGGTGTGTATTTAACAACACTCCTAGAATAATTTACAGTATTGAAGATGTATAGAAATATAGAGAGAGAATTATTTATGGGTGTGAATGTGCGGGAGATGATGAAGTGAGCAAGGGTTCAAAAGTCCCCCAAAAAGTGTTGGATTCCTCTCCTTATAAGAGTGTTGTTCACGTTTGTTATGTGATGGCAAGACCTTGATCCTTTGCATCTTGTGTGCTCCAATGTGGTGTTGCCAAGTGTTGGAGGATGGAATCAATTAGTTGTATAGTGGTCCCCTTCCTTAGAAGGCTTCTCATTAGTGGAGAGAGCATTTTGAAGTATTTGGAGGTGCAAGCATATTTCTCATCCTCATGCCACTTGAGTGTAGCCCCATCCAACTTTGGCTGGTTGGCTGGGAATGTATCCGTCAAGTTGGGAAATATAATGAATGAGAATACGAAGTGGGAAAGATCTCCTTTCTGCTGGAATGAGAAAATGTGCTGGGTTTATCCCTAGCAGATTAGGGATAAAGGCAGGACTGGGAATAACATCGGCTAAATATTTGGTAGCATACTGATGGGATTATCCTCGACTGCTGCTCTCTCCATAAGTTCTTTCTTATACTTTTTGTCAATATTTCGCATATATCCTTTGCTTCTCTAGCGCGTAATACCACACTCATATAGATAGATGTAATAACACCCATAACAGACTCGTCGAAAAAAAATCACGGCGGGTGAGAGTAGCAATTTCTCCATCGGAATTCACCTTTCGTAGGGTATGTCAGATTCGTAGAGAGTGAAGAGGGTTCCACAAAAGAAAGGCAGACTCGTATTAGCAATCCCATAGCCATGTTTCAATAGCCAATAACACAGTAATTACTTGTACAACTACTGCTTTAAAGAAAGAGAAAATCGTGTATTCATCAAAGCCGCTATCTGAAACCGACCCAATCATGATATAAGAGGGAAAAGATGGTCCTCTTCGACAGCAAAAGAAGGTTAGAGCAGGAGGACCGTCCTCGACGAAAATGCTCAAAAATGGCAGGTTTAGCTGTTAGCGGTTTTTTATGATGGAACCGTGGTGACCGTAAAGAGAGATGGGAGGAGTGTGTATTTAATGAATTAAGGGCAATTTAAACTTTTTAAAAATACTTATTTTAATTATTTATTAATGGAGCGTGTATTTACTAAAAAAATGTGTGTATTTAATGAGACCTTAGCGTTATTACAACCCTATGCTATAACTCATGTGGCAGAAAAGGATAAAAATTTCCTTCAATTAAACTTAAAGTTGCAGGCTTGATACATGAATTTTTAGCATTACTGATGTGTACATATTTAGTGAAAATATGTGACAGAACCCACTTTCAATTAAATATACCTTTCGTCCCGCGGTAACGTTAACGTTTACATTTGCTTTTTGCATGTAAATAAGAGATATAATGTTTAAATGTGTAGTGAGGTGAGAGAAATAATATTTAATGTGAAGTAGATAGTTGTTTTAGTATTGTGTGTGGGCCCTACATGAAATAATTAATTATTTTATGTGGGGCCAACTTGATAAAAAAAGGAACGTAAACCTTAAATTGGAACAATCCAAAATAGATAACGTAAACCTTAACGTGGGACGGAGTGAATATAAACTAAGGCCTTGGCTATATGCACACACAATTTTACTATTATATACCCAGCAAATAGACCCTCCCCCAATTTCTCCCGCAATCTCTTCCCTAATTTCATGCCATTTTGGTCTAACACCTCCCAATCTAATATTGATTTCGAAATAGAAAGAAGAAACAAAGATTAAATTTCAATTTTTTTCGTGAAGAAGAAGATGGGGAAGCCATCGCATGCGACAACGATGATTGGAGAGAGAATTTTTTAAAAGAGATTTTAGTGATGTGTCGACAACTTTTAATAGAGTTTAAGGCCAAAAATCAGATCTGGTCACCATGGATCAATGAAAACTTGGCTCATTCTCCTTTTTATCTATTTAATTTGAATAAATTAGTCACAAAAAATCAGTCATCGTCGAATCCACTCAATCTGTTCGACTGGCTTTGGCCGGCAATTTTGAATATGTTCGGCAGCAACCAGTTGAACGCTTGCACTAAGCGTCGATCAGTGCTGGTTGAATAAGTATCATACTCACGGTAGACCAGGGCCGAACGGGTATCAATATTTTTTTTTGCAATTCACCCACTGCCCACTTCTTGAAAATGGAAGATGATATTTCTCCCCTTCTCTTCTATTCGTCTTGTTCTCCTTTTTCTTTCTTCTTTATTTTGGAGAGTGAATACTATGTGCATGGGCATGTGTGGGTTTAATTTCTTCCTTTTTCTTCCCTCTCTTCTTCTATTTTTTTCTTTAATGTGGGTATATTAAATTAAGGATAGTTTAGTCTTTTATATATGTGTATATATAATTTTAATGTTGTAAATATAAATAGGTGGATGTAATAAAATGAGAGATGTGAATAGGCGAGTCCAATATTTATTTTAAGTAAAAATATTTTTCTTACTCACTTTTTACTATATGCATTTCAATAATACCATTATCTATTGTCGGTGTGTCAAATTTGATTTATTAGATTAAAAAAAATTATTTATGCAACCCACGTATTTTTAGTTTTAGCTTTCTTTGATGAGAAAATTAAATCTCTATTCGATCATTTTTTATTTATGAGTTGATATCATGTGCATTTAGATGCACACGTGTATTCATATGTATATATATTTTTATTTAATAACATATGGAATATATGTTTTTTAATAATTGTATAATTTTTTTACAGGTAATTTTTCATTAAAAAAATACTAAAAAAACTAACATAATTTTCACTAACAAAGTGTATGCATTTTTATTCATTAATGCAGTATATTTTTATTTATAAGTGTATAAGCTTATGAAAGTGGGTACACAGAATAATTTGTCTTTTTTAAAAAAAATAATTCGACCTATTTTTTACTTTTCATCCCAATTTTTTACTCTATTTGGCCTATGTTTTTTGGGGTTTTAATATCTGTCGATAAGAATACTATGGATCTCTATTCAGTCTATTATTTGTCTATTTAATCTATATTTTGTTTATTCGACCAAAAAAGTATACTCTATTCGTCACATTTTTTTTCCTTCCCGATCAATCTCTATTCAATTCAATTTTATGTTTGACTTTTTTTTTTCTATGCATCCCATTTTTTAAAGGTTTAATTTTACTTCTAATATAAGTGAAAATCAATTGAATCAAGGGTGGTGGGTACAAACCTCTAAAAGTGAATAAAAAATATGTATTTCTATTTGAGTGAATATAAAATATTTTATATTCTCTTCTTCCCAATTTTAATTTTATATTTTTTATTTTGGTCCATCTCAATTTCGACTTTGCATTTCCATAAAAGGAAAAAATAACTAACTAAAATTATTCTAATACACTTTAATTTCAAAATTATTATTATATTTTTAACACATATAATATAGTTTATTATTTTTTTAATACCAAAAAATATCAAATTATCTCTAAAAATAAGTCAAAAAATAACTTTTATTAATATCCGTATAAATCATAAATGTGAATATAAATTCGGGACTGAAGGAATATTTGTATGTAGGCAATGTTAATTTTGTACCCATACGTCCGCTGATAAGATACTCATTTTTCCATTTTGGTCATCCACTGTACAGGTATTTATTTTCTATTTTTAGCAAAAGGGCCCAATATATGGTCACTATTCACCAATAATACAACTACCCCACTTTATACTCCATTCGTCCCACTCAAAGAGGGACTTTTGTTTTTTTCGCGTGAATTAATGAGTATTATTATTTAATGTGTAGTGGGTAGTTGTATTATTGGGAGTGTGTGCCCCATATTTTAATTATATTAGTGAATGTATATGAGTCTCATATGTGTATAAAAGAAAATGAAACTATTTTGTTGGGACGTTCAATATTAAAAAAAATACCATATTTGAAGGGGATGAAAAGAGTATAAAATAATAATATTTTTTAATAATGTGAAAAAGTAAATTGATACTTGATGGTCGACGAAAAGAGTATCACATATTTTTAGCATTATTAATAGTACGAGAAAAGGCCATGTCCCCACATGTTGTGGCTGCGTTTACGCTACATCCTTCTCATTACATCGGGTACTCGGCTGGTAATATTTTATCGGGCAAGAGTAGGGTAGAGTATAATTGGATATCGGGTAGGGTAGTACTCGTATCCGTTTAAAATATTAAGGGTAGAAGTAGGGTATGATTTTTATAAAATACCCATCTACCTTACCCGATTACCCTACTCGTTTACCTGCATACTTTATATATATATATATATATATATATATATATATATATATATATATATATATATATATATATATATATATATATATATTTATTTATATATTTATTTCTTTATATTAATCGACAATACAGTATGTAACTGTAAGTACACTACACTGTACAACATAATTTAACATCTTAAACTAATTAAGTAATTCATTGTATTTTATTAAATATTGTTAGATTAGTTTGATGAGTTTTAATTATGCTACTTGGGTTTTTTAATGCAGTTAGTATAACTTGAAGGCTTATTTTATAATCTGATTCATGATTCTTATGTGGTTGAGAGTGATAATTTATTTATATATTGGACATTTGTATTTATTTGAGGCGGATAAGATAAAAAGAGGTGTCGGCATCATATGGATAAATGAGAAGAGTGAAGACAACAGGGTGACCATTTTAAAATATGTGGATAACCGTTTAGCCACGGATTATCAATTATCCGATGGATATTACCCGTATCCTACCCGATGATACATTTGAGGGTAATAGGGTAGGGTATGAGTGAAAGAAATAGAATACAAGGTAAGGTATGAATTTGACGTACCTGTACCATACCCTAACCGTTTACACCCTAATTACACTAAATAATTAATGTAGAGATAGTAAGTAAACACTAGCAAGCAATAAGAGTATAAAACTATTATAATCCCACGAAAGAGAATCCAGAAAAGCTATTCCATCTTTTTTAGATTGATGGTTTCCAGTGGGGTGATCGGTGATGTGCTCGAATATTACACTTTTCCAAAGCAGGAAAAGCTAAATGAACCAGAGAAAAGATGACATGAAATCAAGAGGATGATAATATATTTAATAAATGTGTCATATTTGAGTTAATATTTGTCTTTTTTTCTTTTTTCGAAAGAAAAGGTAGATTTGAAATACCACTCCGATGCCACAATTATTTATGGCAAAAGCTCCGGTGCACCCGGGCGCACGGAACACTTTTCGTGCGCCTTTAGAAATTTGTGCTAAATTGTATACCTTTTAGTATACAGATGTGTACCCTTTATTTTCTAAAGAAAAATCTGGGCGCACGAACAACACTCCGTGCGCCTTTAGAATTTTGTGTTAAATTGTATACCCTTTAGTATAAAAATGTGTACCCTTTATTTTCTAAAAAAAAAAAAATATTAATGAAAAGTGTATACCCTTTAGAACAAAATTGTGTACCTTTTAGTAATTAAAGTGTATACCCTTTAGACCAAATTAATGTACCCTTACCCATAATACAAAATTTCTAAAGGCGCACGGAATGTGTTCCGTGCGCCCGGGTGCACGCAAGCCTCACTCATTATTTATAGTCTTGCGAGACTATTTTATAGTATTTTTTATAAAATATTATCACTTTTATTATAAAATATGGCAAAAGCTCCTGTGCACCCGGGCGCACGGAACACTTTCCTTGCGCCTTTAGAAATTTGTGCTAAATTGTATACCTTTTAGTATACATATGTGTACCCTTTATTTTCTAAAGAAAAATCTGGGCGCACGAACAATACTCCGCGCGCCTTTAGAATTTTGTGTTAAATTGTATACCATTTAGTATAAAAATGTGTACCCTTTATTTTCTAAAGAAAAAAAAATATTAATGAAAAGTGTATACCCTTTAGAACAAAATTGTGTACCTTTTAGTAATTAAAGTGTATACCCTTTAGACCAAATTAATGTACCCTTACCCATAATACAAAATTTCTAAAGGCGCACGGAATGTGTTCCGTGCGCCCGGGTGCACGCAAGCCTCACTCATAAAATATTATTTCTTTCGTCCCAAGAATACATACACTCCTTCCATCCCACCTAAAGAGTTTCTTTTTGTCATTTTGGTCGTCCTACTCAAAGGGTATTTTTTTCTTTTTTACACACATGGACCCACACGCCCCCTCTAATACAATTAAAATATGGTGTCCACACTCCCACTAATACAACTACCCACAACACATTAAATAATAATACTCCTTAATCCACGTCCCAAAAAATAAAAATAACCCTTTGGACGGGATAGAGGGAGTATTTATTTAGTGGCACAAAGTTTAAAAAAAAATAATTTTTTGTTGTAATGATTTAAGAAAATGAATGAGTATTTTGAGCAATTGAACATAATAAAGTGTACGATATAGTTGACTTTGACAATGTGACATTTTTTTAATATTATTATAATCTTGTAAAGTTATTAATATTATGTATTGTTTCTATTTTTAGGCTGTACAAGTATTATTGAGACAGATAAATATAGAAAGTGTACAAGTATTCTTGGTAGAGAGGGAGCATCATTTTTCATTTATAGTATTCCCTCCGTCCCATTCATAGAGGGTCTTTTTTCCATTTTGATCGTCCCACCCAAAGGATCACCTTTCTTTTTTTACACACATGGGACCCACACACACCCTCTAATATAATTAAAATATGGGACCCACACTCTCACTAATATAACTACCTACTACACATTAAATAATAACACTCCTTAATTTATGTATAAAAAAATAAACGAACTTCTTTTGACGGGGTGGAGGGAATATACAGTATTATTCATTAAATATTATTATCATTTTTTATTGATCGAGTAATACTTTTCATAATAAAAGTTATTATTTTTAACTGTTTCACCTAAACCTTTAGGTCAGTGTCACATAATATATACTCCCTCCCTCCTATAAAACCTTTCATACTTTCCTCATTTGTTTGTCCCACAAAATCTTTCACACCCAAAAAAAGAAAATATCACTTTATCTAACAACCTCAAAAGTTACTTTAATTTTAAATTTGTCACTCAATTTTCACATACATCTCATTACTTTATACTTTTTTTAATTAGTAATAATGTCAAAAAGTAGCCACCCTTACTTAGAAGAAATTTTAAGTAGCCACATGTCTTAAAATAATTTATTCTAGCCACTTTTATTGGAATTGGCCAAAATGCCATTGAGAGGGACCCACTGATCACATGTTTAAGGAATCAGATTCCTCTCATTTTGAACAAGAGTACCAAAAGTACAACTGATGAATCTGATTCCTCTCTTTTTCCTTAAAAAGTGCCAAAGTACAACCTAGTACTATGTAGGCATGTGCTCCCTCATATGCTTACAAAAAATTGAGGTAATATATAATGCTGGTCCAACTAATGTGCTCCATCATGCACATATATTCATTTCATTTCTATAGTTTTTCGAGGTTTGAGCATTTGGGGAGCAAGTATTTTTTCCAGTGTGTTAGAGGTGTGAGAATTTGGGGAGCAAGTTTACAAGGTATATTTAAACTTTTTTTTACAGCTATGAATGCATTAATTTGATAATTTTTAAATACCTCATGAGTGTATTTATTTAATAAATATTTTTTAATAGGAAAGAATGTAGGCCGAATAGAATAAGTGTAGAAAAAATTTTATCCTCATGAAATTTTGTCCCTATCTTCAGAAAAAAAAGTAGGCTGAATAGAACAAGTTTTGTTGGCTGAATAGAACAACCTTATGGGCCGAATAGAAGTAACGTAGGCCGAATAGAAGAAAAATTTATCCACATGAAATTTGTCATATTTTTAATGTTCCAAAAAATAAGTAGGCCGAATAGAACAAGTTTTGTAGGCCGAATAGAAGTAACGTAGGCCGAATAAAAGAAAATTTTATCCACATGAAATTTGTCATATTTTTTATGTTCCAAAAAATAAGTAGGCCGAATAGAATAAGTTTTGTAGGCCGAATATAACAACCTTATGGACCGAATAGAAGTAACGTAGGCCGAATAGAAGAAAATTTTATCCACATGAAATTTTGTCATATTTTTATGTTGCAAAAAACAAGTAGGCCGAATAGAACAATTTTTGTAGGCCGAATAGAACAACCTTATGGGCCGAATAGAAGAAACGTAGGCCGAATAGAAGAAAAATTCATCCACATGAAATTTTGTCATATTTTTTTAAAAAAAAGTAGACTAGGCCGAATAGAACAAGTTTTGTAGGTCGAATAGAATAACTTCATGGGCCGAATAGAAGAAACGTAGGCCGAATAGAACAATCTCATTTACGTTTTCTTGAAAAATGTGTAGATGAGCTATAAAAAAGTTGGGATGTGTTGGGGTGGATTTTGGGAAGGGTTAATGTACAAAGGTGGACAGGTGAACTGGTTATTCTTACGGGATGACGATCTGTGTTATAATAGTTTGCTAATACAAATTCATAACATAATACAAGTTGATTTGATTTACTGGGGTTATGAAGTTCATTCTATGGTTGAGTACGATGACCGTTTGTCTATATATAAGATAAAGAATGATGCACGTGTGACAGAAGTTTTCAACTGTGCTGATGTAGGAATGGTGTACGTGACACTCCGGCCTATCGCGGGCAATGCATTCGTTCAACCTTCTGCACAAGGTTCAGGGATTAGTTTGGGTTCAGGAACTGGTTATGATGATGGAAGTGCTGGTCTGATCAATGATCAACGTACAAGGACACAGTCTAGTGTTAGGCCTGAATTTAATTTAAATGAGGAGTACAGTCGGGCTTCAGAGCAGCAGTGGTCTGGTTTTAGAGAATCTCTAGATGCGGAAGCTGATGACAAAGTTGGTGAGGGTGAGGATGATATTGATGATGAAAATAATGATGTTGAACCCGAGAATAGGATTGTCAAAAAAGAAGATGAAAATAACGAAGATGATATACCGCATGAGTCTAATTAGTTTTCTAGGAAAAGTGATGTTGGTGCTGAAGAGAGAAGAATCCAATTGTATGAAAAAATCTGTGATTACATACGTAAGAGAGGTGGCCCTAACTTTTTAGAGCCAATTAGTAGCGACTTGCCCCGTCTTGAAATGCAACCAAAAGATTTTCATACTCGACGGCCGACCACATGTCCTAAGTTTATTCCAGGTATCATATCAAAACTTTGTTTTTTGAGAATAGAACTAAACTAATTTTCTAACTGAAACTGATGCACCTGTCATGTTTATAAGCATTTCGGATGACGTTGACAAAGAAGATCATGTGTCTGGCCCTAATTTTGATACATCTGGCATCCTTCACGAGAAAAGTATAATTGATTCGAAAGAGAAGTTGCAGATAGCCGTAGGGATGTATAACTTGCGGAATGGACTGGAGACCCATATTGAAAGATCTAGCTCGACCAGGTACAACGTGGAACGTAAGCTAAAGGGTAAAACAGGTTGTCAATTTGCGATGCACGCAAGAATGAGCTATAGGCTGTGGGAAGTGATTAAATTGGTTCAACATTACGGTTGTTTAAATGATCCAGACAGGTCCACTCCTACACAGTTGTCATCAAAGGTAATCGGGTAATATTTTACTGCTAGGTAGTTTGATATAATTACTAGACTCGATTTTGGGCTCGACATTAGCTATAATGTAGCGTTAAAGGCCAAACACCTGGCTATTGGACACACATACGGGTCACGATAGCTCATTTTATATGCTCCCTGCGTATATGTATCAGTTGGAGTTGGCAAATCCCGATACGCACACCAACATCTCCATCGGAGAAGATGAACATTTCAAGTTTGCATTTTATGCACTTGGAGCATCCAGGCACGTATTTCTAGAGTTTGGTCGTCCAGTCATTATCATAGACGGGACTCATATGAAGGGAAAGCATAAAGGAATTGTGTTCGTCGTAGTTTCAAATGATCCAAACCATCAAATTTTTCCACTCGCCTTGGGCATTGGCGACGTTGAGAAAAACACATTGTGGACATGGTTTTTATCAAGGTTACAAGAGGCATACGGATGTCCACGAGATCTTTTGATAGTTTCAGACAGGTATCGCAATATCGCACATGCTATATCTACTGTCTATCCTGATGCACATCACGGTCTATGCGGCTGTCATTTAAAGAACAAAATGGCTTATTATGGAAAGAACATTTTGTTTGGATTCCAGCGTGCGATGGATGCATACCTAGTGAGAGATTTTGATCGGTTAGTCCTCCTTCCACTTCTTCGTAATTTTATATTTACATGTCATCATTTCAATGGACTTATTACTCGTGTACCACCTTTCCACTTGTTATTTCCAGCTGCATGGCCTCCTTGAGAGGAGCCTGGTCGCATAAGTTAATGGAGTTAGTTGGGTCGTGGGGTTATGAGAAATGGGCAAGGGTCCATTGTCCTGTCTAGTGGTACGAGTTTATGAACTCTACTTCAGCTGAGTCATATAATAATGCCATCCTCTGGGCGCTAGCTACCTGTATGCACACTGCTAGAGATTGCCCGCATAATCACTAAGAGGTGGTTTTCCGATCATCGAACTCAAGCTGAGCAAGAGAGTATCATTCTCTGCAAGCGTGTCCATGACGAGTTAGTAGAACTTTCTCGTGCTGCCCAAAAACTACCTATATCGAGACTCATTGGCAATAAGTATGCAATCAAGGACGGTGATCAAATTTTTACTGTGGATTTGAACGCTCGTACCTGCACATGTGAGAAGTTGCAAAAAGAACTAGTTCCATATATTCATGCGATGAAGGCAATCGAGTACGTAGTGATACGTCTTACTTACCTGTATAGATTACCTCAATCACTGATCTTATATTATACTTTCTTCAGTAATTGCAGGTTGGCAGCTAGTGGCTTCGTGTCTACCGTATTCTATCGCACCAGTGTAGTAGGGATGTGGGCCGGTCCAGTGATGCCTGTTCCATACTATACTCAGTGAGACACACTTGACGAAGTCTAGTCACAGCGTGTCTACCCTCCGCTGCCACACAGGCAGGCCGGCAGGCCACGGCAATCTCGAATAAGGTCAGGTATGGAGTCATCCAGGAGACTTCACAAACAGCATGTTTGCTCGCGCTGTCTACAGCCAGGTCACAATCGAGTAAACTATACTGGAGGTTCATCATCGAACAGGGTTTCAGCTCCTCCTTCGATGGATGCACCTAATCCCCATGTCTATAGATAGAAAAAATGTGGTGTTTGTGGAGAAAGTGGACATACTCGTCTACGTTATCCATCTTAATCCAACCAGTAGACGGTACTTGTTATTTTAAAAAATTGGCTAGATTTAATTAAAGACAATTTCAGTTCTTACACAGTATGTCATTCCTTTGAAATGGAATACAATTCCAGACTTAAATTAGTTATCCATACATATATAATAAAAAGCATAACATATCAACAATTATCAATATGATTCTTTTAATAAAATACACAGTATGACATCGAATTAAAGAACAACATCTATCAAATGAGACACATGCCATCATGCTGTGGAAATAATGGTGCCTGCGCGAAATATTTAGAAAGCAATGTGCCTCTGGTAACGCGTCATGTAGTCAGGGGTATCCCAGTTAAAGTCCCTCGTTAATAACCCATCTATGGTCCTGAGACATGCAGGGCCGTAGCTGGAGGAGTCCTCTTGTCTGTAACAATACTCTAACCAAGCTGGAGTCAACGACATATGGTAAAGAACCTAGCGGGAATGAATCTCGCGTATCAGAGCTGGAATGATCCGTCTAATGGTAGAGTCTCAACTAGCCAGTGCTCCCTCATGTCCACGTCGTCATCCCGTCTATGATGGAACGAGTCAAAATAGCGGAATATCATGTCCTTTGTAAGCACGACATAGAGGTAGTAGTGCGTACCCGTATGGACTATGAACATAATCTGCCATGGAATTAAGAATAATGAATATATTAGATGTAAAACACTTGTATAAATTAGGAGATATACGTATTAGACTTAAAACAAGGGTTAAGCTATAATACCACATCACAGTCTGTCCATCGCCTCATTCCAGACCACACGGGAAGTCTCCCTGATGCGCATTCATGAAGATCTGTCAACAGGTCATCACTGATATTGGCGAATGTCGTACTATCATCTTTGTATAACCTTGTGTGTGAATTCCATACGGATTTAACTCGGCTCTTTGAGGAAATTAAGTGTATAAGATCAGATTAAAAAATACAGGAAAAAGTATTTCATAAATTGTGAATATGTTTGTTACTTACAGAGAATTGCATGTCCAGAATGCAGTAACGGCCAATCTCCTGATGGACGTGTACGCCTATGGCCGCCGATCGCTTGGATAATAAGCGGAGGTAAGCATCCAAGTGCTGAAACAAAGTCAATTGTATTACAGAATAATGTGAAGTAATTAACATATTAAGTATACACATGCACACTCTTTCAATCACATGTTCGTCAAACCAAGCACTGGGGTCCTCGAGCTCTTCGAAAAAAACATTGCTTACTCCGTAACCAATTCCAACGTCAACGCTGAATTCAAGAATTGTTAAACAACAAGCATATGTATTTATATTAATATATGAAAACACTAAAAGAGTGAATTAACACTTATAGATGTTGGCTGACCTTGAATCGCTCGTACAGTTGCAACTGGCGCTTCCAATCACTTGTTGTGAATGGTGATTATAAGGCCGCACTTGGGTTTCTGGCCCGAGTAGGACGCATCAAATCATCATGAGCGACACCCGGTGTCGGAGCTATGACACTTCCAGGTTCCACCACACTGGAGGAGGAGGAGGGGGAGATCTAAACCCTGTCCTCAAACTAGATGGCTCATACTCAGACCTGTTGCGCATGACTTCATCACAGAGGCCACCTAATCTCCTGCTTTACCGTAACTCGGAAGTAAGCCTGGGTTTGATTCGCAGCAACAATGTGAGCTGCCATTTGGTGAAGGTACTCATCCTGATCATCCAGCCTACGGAAGACCCTCTCCCTAAAAGCTTGTTCACCTCCGTCGACGTCAACCTCCCTATTTCCACTGAACACTGGGGGAGCATCCACTCCAGCTTGATCATGCCATGATGCGCAGAGGATGGAGGAATATTATGTGTGGGAATAAAAGAAGTGGGCTCATCGAACCACCTGTCCCTCCATCATGTCCCTCTTGGTCAGGACTAGGTGTAGACATATGTCGATATGCACATAAATCCCAATTAGACTGCCATTGTGCAGGATCCACCGTGTGTCTGCCATGCCACGGATCCTCATCATCCACCCAGGCATAATACTGCTGATGCCAAGTATCACGTGTGGGATCGTAGGCCTCCCCCGGTCTGCTGGTTCCAAGATGATATTGCAGGATTTAAGAAGGTCTTTCTTTTGGGGTTAGAAAATTCCTTGGTATACAGCTTCATGATTAAACCCTCCAAAGGATTATCCTATATGCTAATCCAATAATCTGCTGTGCTTTCATCAGAGAGCTCATCGGGAAACGGCACCACAACGGGATTCTTAGGCAAAAAATTAAAACACTTAGAATAATATCACTGATTAAATTTTGAATTTCGTCAAGTATGCATAACTATTAAGATTTCATACCTCATAAAATAGCTTTCTATTAACCCTCTTCACCGTACGAAACTCCCATTGCAAGCAAAGTTGGCGGTTATCCCTCCTTTCATCCAGGACAGCCCCATATGGTGCAACAAGGGCTGGTATACGCTCATACATCCAAACTTGTCACAGTAAAACGACTATTATTAGGTTATTTCTGTTAAGAAAACTCGGATTAAACTAAAATAAGATCACAAAAAAATTCCAGTAATGTACTATAACGCGTACTAGGAGCGCAAATGTGCACCCGTAGAAGTGGTATATGTACGTGTTAGGGTTTGCTCCCTTAGGAAGTCTGGTCAAAATGTTGTCCATGAAGTGCAGTTGAGTCATTTAACTGATATGGCCCTAGGGGAATAAATCCCATTTGCGATTGTCCTCTACGAGCACCCGAACCCAATTGTCTACACTGACCTTGATAACATCCGATCCTAGGAGAAAATAGTTGACCAACAGCACTTAAGCAACCTTTACCATGTCCTGGGGGCTTTCATTAAACATATCACCTTGAAAATCTTAGGAAATCTCACTTACTAATGGTCTTCTTTGGCGTTGCCCATAATACCTATCATAAACCACCACCACGCAGGATATTATACGTCGTGTTCGGATCAAACCCCATTCGATTCTGGAAGCAGAGTCCCATAATCCTCAAGAACTCTACCCTACCAAATCTAATGCACTTGTTCCCAACCAAAAAGAATCTAGCAGTTACATCGTCTCCGCTAACTAGAATCTCTCGTGTCATCAGACCATTGATATTAGAGTGCGCGTTCCAATTATCGTCAAGATCCTAAAAATGACCAAAACATGATCTCCTGAACATTTGTTCAGCATTTACCCCAAGCTCCGATAACCTTGTACGGATCATTCCCATAACAGTTCCCAGTTTGCAGTAATTATGTATACTACAGTTCTGCCCCTGCATACTAGGACGCTTCCAATCACCCTGCACAAGTAATATTTTTTTTAAAAAATAATTTGTAAGACACAGCATATCTATCTATTCAATGACAGTTCAACCAGTCTACTTAATTCAGTAAATATATAGACATAATTACAAAAATAAAATAACAAGAAGGTCATTGCAGTAACTGAATAAATAATAAGGCACACTGAACATTTAAAAAATTTAACAGTTATTGATTGCCTATTCGGCCTATCAATGTTCTATTCGTCCTATGTATTTACACTATTCAGCCTACTTTAGATTGCGGTATTCGGCCAACGTCGAGTTTGCCCTGATTTCATCCTAAAAAATCATTTTCTTCTATTCGGCCTACACTTTGTTCTATTCGGCCTATACTTTTCTTCTATTCGTCCTATACTTTCCTTCTATTTGTCGTCCCACACTTTCCTTCTATTCGGCCTACACTTTGCTCTATTCAGCCTACACTCAGTTGTTCTATTCGGCCTGTCTTCTTTCACAATATTCCTACTACAATATGTTCTATTCGGCATATAGTTGTTCTATTCGGCCTATAAATTTGTTCTATTCGGCCTATATCAGATGCTCTATTCGGCCTACAAAGTTTTTTAACATATTAAAAAAACCCCCCAAAACCCACTGCGGTCCTACATTTTAAAATGATATATACACAATTAAGTCACATTCTATACAAGTAAATTTTCACACCATTAAAACATGAGCAAAACCACAAAATGTATGCAAAACATTATACACAATTAACTCATATTCTACACAAGTAAATTTCCACCTTATAACCATGAACAAAACCACAAAATGTAGGCAAAATGAAATAGAACTGCCTTTATACGTACCCGAAATTGCGCAATTGACAAATTTCACCAAAATCCGCCCTCGTCGGGAAATGCCTGTTCTGGCCGATGGATGGAGAAAGGGGGACCGCAAATGGAGAAGAGAGAGTGAGAAAGGGGGGACCACAAATGGGTGTGATATACTATGGTTTGAGACGAAAAGGAGAGAGAAAGAGGGAGGGGTGTGGGACGAAAAGGAAAGAGAAAGAGAGAGAAAGATAGAGGAGTTTTGGACGAAAAGGAGAGAGAAAGAGATGAATTTGAATGAGAAAAATGACGTTAGCTTTTGTTAACTTTTAAATTTTAAATGTGTTCTCACCCACCCCATTTAATGCGATCAATACTGACATAATGATGCCCCCATTATTGTTGTCCTTTATCCTGACAGATAGGGGTAAAATGGGGAGTCCACTTAACAGTGGCCAGTAAAAATTATATTTAGTGGAGGTGGCTACTAAAAATTCTACTTAATGAATAGTGGCTACTAAAAATTTGGACCCTTTTTATTATCTAAAAATAATACACTACCCTCCAAAGTCAATAAAGTTAGTCAAAAAGTACAATTTTTCTTAAACAACATGGAACAGTAAACGTGTAAAGTATTATTGGATAGAGGGAGTATTTATTTCTGCTGAAAAATAATAGTATCAATCTAAACAAAAAAAAAAAATATATTTTAAGTTTAAAATTATCATGTAGTAATTCTTACACATGCTTGTGCTATTTACAAATTAAAAATAATATCGATTCAGAAAGTCACAAAAATTATCAAATAAGAAAAATAACTTATCTAAATTAGCATGTTTTGTCGGGTCGAATTTTCTATTTTATTGTGTTCTACTCCGTTTATTTTTTTTATTAAAATATTATATCCTAATTAATAAGTCAATACACCCTTAATAAAACGGTATTTTAGGTATTAATAGTCATGAAAAGGATCTAATAAGTGGAATATATATGAAATAAAACAAAAAATAAAATAGGTGATCCTATTTAAGGTCTATACGTGTTAATTTTATAATATAAAATAAAAATATTTTAGCATAAATAAATTGTTAATATTAAATAATATTCATCCAAATATATACTTTTATGAATAATAATTTTTAAAACTTAAGTAAAAATTTTTGTGACACCGTCTTATATAAAGTGTTATGTGATTAAAAAAGTATAATTTAATAAGAAAAAATACTCTCTCCGTACGGTTCTAAGGTATTTATTTACTTTTTGCACGTGAATTAAGGAGTATTATTATTATATGTAAAGTGGGTAGTTGTATTAGAGGGAAGTGGTGGAACATATTGTATACTTTTTTACTAAATAGGGAAAATAGATAATTTTGAAGCGGACGCCAAAAATAGTAAAATGGATAGCTTATAAGCGGACGGAGTGAGTATATTATTATATTATTTAATGAAGTATTACTTTTATAAAATTTAAATACTAACGCCACTAATTAAGAAAGGCAATCTCTCTTATGAGACAAGCATATGTGAGACAGTTTGTGAGTCATGTTAAAATATGATTGTTATATAAGTATATATTATGTTTATTGGTAGTTAAAGTTTCTGAAGTATGATAATGCATTAAAGCATGATTTTAAAATGTCATAATATGATTTTTACAAATATACGTTAACTATCATTTTATGTATATAATTAGTATACTTTAATAATGAGTTGACTCGTCTCATATATACCCGTTTTATAAGAGGGTGCCCAAAAAAAGTAAATCATTTTTATCCGAACAAGACTTAGTCTAAAAAGATATTCCATCAGTCCAACTTCAACTTCACATATCCATAAAAAGAAAAAAAATACTTAATTAATATTCCTTTAATACACTTTAATTTTAAAAAATCCATTAGATCTTAAACACAAATAATATATTTTATCATTTATTGATCATTCAAAATATCAAATTATTCTCATACGCAAGTCAAAAAGTAACATTTATTAATAATCGTGCAAACATTAAATGTAAGACGAAAACTTGCGTGAGACCGTCTGACCTCCGTGAGATGAATAAAATATGAAATCATTTCAATGAAGAGTCTAATTGATGAAAATAATGATGATAGTGCACTGAACTATTTCATGAACATTGTCTAATATAAATAAAAAGTGATAATATTTTAAAGATAAGTGATATCATGAAATCGTAAAATGATAATTAAATGATAACATTTTAATAATATCAATATTATTTTTAATTTAAAAGAATTATACTACCTAATATAAAATATACTTTAATATTAAAAGTAGATACATAATATATATTTCATTATACTATCCACTACAAAATTGTTCAATGAAAAGTCACACTTACCCCTAATCCTATATACATTAATAAGAAATAAATATTACATATTACTTTAATGGGCAGGTCTTCTGTGGGACCGTCTCTCATGAAACTATTTTTCACTTTTTAAAATAGTTATCACTTTCGCTATACATCGTTATCACTTTCACTATAACATGTTATCACTTTTTTATTTATACTATAAATTGTTCATGAAGGAGCATTATCACTTTTCATTAATTTATTATCACTTTCCTTCATAAAAGTTATCATTTTCTGCCCGTCGGTCTCACGTAAGGGCTTACGTGAGACGATCTCACACAAGTCTTTTCCAACTTTAATTAATCGCACCCTTCCTATATAATATTTTCCATGGTCGTGGGAGAAAAAAAAAAGAATTGCCACCGCTAGAAAAGCTCACTGGTTTTCAATTTCTTTGTTTTCTTATGCATACTTCTTGAATTGGTTTTCCTTGTGAATAGGGTCGTGGTTAATTGTTCAATTTGAATGATTGAAATAATCTAAAGCCCTATTAACAAGTATTTAATCCATTCTTTATGTTTGAGTTTCTTTATATTTCTTTCGGTGGTTTTTCTGAATACATAGTGCTAATCTTAAATGAGTGTGATTTGGGTGGAACATGTGGTTCCCACCCTTCTTAATTAATTCATCTTCTTTCATTAAAATTACAATTATATAATAAACCCCAAACCCTACGGATAAATTATACCATAAACCACAAGGGTGAAATTACAATTATACCCTAAACCTAATTAAACCCTTGGGGTAAAGTATACCTTAAACCATAAGGGTGAAATTACAATTATAGCCTAGATCCTAAACCCTAGGGGTGAAATATACTCTAAACCACAAGGGTGAAATTATAATTATACCATAAACCCTAAACCCTAGAGGTGAAATATATATCCTAAACCACAAGGGTAAAATTACAATTATACCCTAAACTCTAAACTCTATGAATTAAATATACCCTAAACCACAAGTATGAAATTATAATTATATCCCTAAAATTAAATAAATAAATTAAATAAAAAAATAAAAAAAACAAAATAAAAAAGGAATAAAACGAAAAAATAACAAAAGAACAAAAAAAAAGAACGGAGAAATAAATAAATAAAAAGAACGAAAAAAACAGCGAGAATAGTTAACGGTTCCACCAATTTGGTTCTGCACCATTGTGCCACATAAGTAATTGCCATCTCATAAACTTGTTTGATGCATAAGATAGGAATCTCTTCCCATAAACATTGAAACTTTAATGAAGCCAAATCTGCATACATATCACAAAATATATATATTTATATTTTAGAATACATATCACAATACACAAAGTTTGAATATACGAAAATCATAAAATAATGTAATTGAACACACATTTAAGTATTTAGAAAATTTCATTTATGTATTCAGAATACATATATACGAATAAGTTTATGAGATTAGCACTATGTAATCAGAAATTTTCAGTAATGTATTCTGAAATTGGCGGTCGGTAGTTGGTGCATTAATGTATTCAGAATATATGCAAAAAAGTTTATGCTTAGCACTATGTATTCAGAAATTTTCAGTAATGTAATCAGAAATTGGCGGTCAGAGGTTGGTGGTTGATGGTTAGCGGGAATTTTCACAGTGGAGATTGAATCCAAATTCTTATTACCATATACACTACAAGAAACTGCTAGATTACCGACAGATTTATCTGAATGATGCGGAGTTCCGAGCAGCACACTCCTATGTATTACTGAATTGTGAAGAACTCTAGCCTTATATAGAGTACATTTTAACACATGTTAATATAAGTGATAACAATACTATTATATTCAACTCTTAATATATTGCATTGTTAATGACCGCAACCACTGTTTTTGAAGTGTTTATACGACTGAGTTGCAGCAGAGTCAACCGAACATGTCAATTGGCGATATTGATTTAAGGATAGCAAGTGAATTTACAATTTGGTTCAAATATCATGTAAGATTAAATTCCGTTGATTCATTATTATGCATATTTTAAGATTCTTACAATACATAATTTAAAAATCTCCTGACAACGACTTATATTATTAGGTGCTCAACAATCCAAACGTTCATAGTAAAATGATTAAAGATTTCTCAAATGGCCCATCTCGCAGAGTTAAAATATATCATGGGTATTATGTGAATGGCTATAAATTCCACACTGTTTGATACGAAGCTTCTAAATTAACATCAAATAGTGGGGTTTGCATAAAAGGAATAAATTACCTTACAAATGACAGTGACTATTATGACGGGATGTTGGATGACGTAGTGGAATTAGATTACCCTGGTTTACCTATTAAAAAGGTTGTGTTGTTCAAGTGCGAGTAGTTTGACCCCTCACATTTGGGAACAAGATTCATCGAGAATACAAACTTGTTGAGATTAACCAGAAAAGGAGGTCCAATCAATATGAGACATTTGTATTGGCAATTCAAGCTGTCCAAGTGTATTATAGTACATATCCTACAGAGAAGAGGACAAAGAGTGATTGGCTGCTAGTTTGTAAATTAAAGTCAAAGTTAAACATTTTGAAAATGTCTACAAGTTGTGAAGATTCTACTACATTTCAAGAGGAATTTATAGATGAGCCCAACAATGTGCAATCAAATGATGGTCCGTCATACCTAAACGATGAAAGCGGTGCATTCATGGAAATCATTGATGAGGAAGATGGCATCGATGAAAAGTTGCAATCTGATAATAGTTCTGTCATTTTAAATAATTTAGATTCAGAAAATTATTCTGACACTGAATTTTAAGATGTATTTCACAGTATATATGATAGGAAAAACATTTTTGTGAGTTCCTTCTCTCTTATTTTTTTTACTTTCGTACTTTACTAATCTTTTATATAATGTATATATAGCTTGACAAATTGAATACTTAATAATTATTTTGGTTGCAGATGGTAGATGGACGTACTAGTACACATATTGATGGACATATTGGTGACGTGGTCGGGGTCAGGGTAGATGGGGTAGAATTTTATTACCATCTACATTAACTGAATCACCACGTGCACCCGCGATTGCAACTTCGTCTACACTCCCAACTCCAGCTGCTCATGGGCCTATTGTAATACCATTTGTACCGTTATTTTTAGCTGCCCCATCAATGTCCTCTACACCATCAACTTCAGTTCCCACACCTATACCATCTGCGCCATCAACCTCAACTCCAACACCTATACCATCTGCACTATCAACCTCAGCTCCATTTCCTACACCATCAACATCTTTTGCTATAGAGAATTCTCACACTAAGAATGAAATGCTAAAAGTAAAAATTGCACACAACTGATAAGATTTTTTCCTTATAATTTTGTTACTGTGTTTAATTATAAACTACCTTATGTAACCATGATTTGCTTGATTTGCAGTTTGAGTCCTGGTCATGACATATCCGAGCTACTTAGAGAGATATTTTTAGGTCGCATTGAGAAAGGAGCAACTCGTTGGAAGAAGATATCTAAGGAGGCCAAACGCATATATTTTGAGGAGTTTGAGGTATGCATTGAAGAGTTTAGAGTTCTATTTTACATAAGAATATATATTATAATCTTAATGCTTCATTTAATTTATGTAGAAAAATTATGAGTGGCCCTCATCCATCGATGCAATAGTTCGGCGCAAATTTAAAAATAAAGCAGCTCGTCGATATAGTGGCATAGTCCATGAGTGGAAGAAATTATGAAAAAATTAGGAGGCTAAACCAGAATATATGAGTGATGAGACTTGGGCTGCATTCATTTCTCATTGGGAAGATCCCATGAGATAGCAAAGGCTGCACAGAATAATACAAATCATCTAAGCTAGCCGGCCGGAGAGGGTACTGGTGTTTCTTGCCATAATGGAGGTTCGAGAGCAGCTTGTGATTACGCTATAGCATTTGTGAGTTTTTATCTCTTATTTTTTAATACCCATTTTGTTAATTAATCTTTGTATTTTTTGGTTTGAAAATATTTGTATTAGTTTGATATTTTTGATGCATTTTATTCATATGAGGCATGTTAAAGTTGAGGTATAATTGTAATTTATATCAATTTATTTTCATATAAAGATGTCGTACGCTTGGGTCTTACTCTATTTAATAAGTTTTGGATGAATTTGTTGTAGATTGCGTTGGTCATTTTGTTATATGTACACCATGCATCAATTAGGTTTTAAATTTGAAATTAAGTTATTGTGAATTATTTCTCAACCTCGTGTAATTTGCTCATCTATATTAAATAAAATATTTAGTCAAGTGTATTTTCTTAATTAGGTTTTTGTATTGGATGAATTTATTGTAGATTACGTTGGTCTATTTGATATAAATTTAGCAATTATATATGTACACGACTATTGTTTCATTTATTTTCTTAGCTATTTAGGAAAAGGAGAATAATAGAGAACCCAATGAATATGACATCTTTTTTGGGTATCACCCGCCGGATGAAGATGGAAAGTGTGTTTATGCAGTTGCTGAAAATGTGCATGTACGTATAATATTTTATGTTACTTAAGCATTTTAGATTTATAGTATAATGTTAAATTTATAATATTTGATTACTGATTTGTTACTAACAATGTAAATTTACAGAAAGCAATACAACAGAAGAAAGATGAGTTAAGTGAAACGCCTGATGCTCCTCCAATTGATATAGGAGATATCTTCCGCCATACTGTAGAATAAAAAAAAGGTCGTATCTTCGGCATTGGAAATTTGGGCGAAGGAAGTACAAGCAGTCAATCTAGTTTTACTCCAGCTCCTACTTCATCGATTTTACTGAAGCAGAGTTAAGAGACAATTATATGAAAAGATTACGGAGATGCGTACTAAGATGCAAGTTGAGATGCAATCAGCAATTCAAGTAGAAATTCAAGCACAAATTCAAGCAGCAGTTCAAGCCCAAGTGCAACAAGTTATGGAATTGTTATAAGGTGGCGGTTCATTGACTTCTCCTTTTGGTGGTGGTTCTACATCATGTGTCGGTCATAATGATACTGATGTTGATGCAGATGATGAAGTTGATTTGGAAGACTTGTGAGCATGTTTAACGTATTAAGATATTTGGTATTTAGGATTTAGTAGAATTTGATATTTTGTGATAATTTGGATCTTTATTTGAAATTATGGAGATTTTATATTAGGTTGTACTTGTTTTGAAGGTTTAATTACAATTTTTGTGGATTTATCAGGTATTAATTTTAATTTAGAAATATATAATTTAAATATAAAAATATTTTAACAACGGAAATATTCGCATTAAATCCCACTTTCTACATTTCCGTCGGCAAATCTGTCGCTAAATTATGTTTTATATGAAAAAATTTTTTATTTAGCGATTGATTTTTTCGTCGGTATAATATTCCGTCGGTAATTTCGTTGCTAAAATGAGTCTTTATAATTCCATATTTTGTATTTAGCGACGGATTTTTCTGTCGGTATAATATTCCGTCGGTAATTCTGTCGCTAAAATGAGTTTTTATAATTCCATATTTTATATTTAGCGATGAATTTTTTCGTCGGTATAATATTCCGTCGATAATGTCGTCACTAAAATAAGTTTTATTTGACACCATATTTTGTGATTAGCGATGGATATTTCCATCGGTAATTAGGGACGAATAATTTCCATCGGTAATTCCGTCGCTATTTTTTTGATTTTCGATGAATTTGAGTTGCATAATTACCGACGGATAGTTTTATTTACCGACAAAAAATTTCATCGGTAAATAATTACCGACGATCGATATAGCCACCGTTCAATTTCCGTCGGTAAACTAATTAGCGACGAATTTTCCTAACATTAGCAATGAAAATTTCCGTCGTTAATCTCACTGTTTCTTGTAGTGATATATTTTATCTTTGACCGTTAATTTAAAAATTGAGCGATCTTCACTATTTTAGTTGAGAAATTAGTAGGATATTATCTTCCTATTATTATTATAAATTATTTATTTATATATATATATATTAATTTTTGAATACAATAAAAAAGGGATAAAAATGATATTTTATGTATTTAATATGTATTGATCAGTAATATAATTTACCTATATATCTAATAGTAAATAAAATGTACCTATTAGTAATGGACCCAATTTAAAATGATAATTAATTAAGAAAACGTAAAATAATCTCGTCATGAGATGATCTCAATCTCATCTAAATGTTCCAAACTACATGTAAACTTGAAATACATAAAGAGAGTAATACCTAATCTCGATTAAAAAAAAATAGAAAATATTTGTGAGAGACCAACTTACATGTAACCATTTTCATATTTTTATATATAACACTTTTTATCAAAGATATTATTAGTTTTATTTTAAAATATTACCACTTTTTATTGGGGTACTCTTTTATGAGATGAATTGACCTACTCCCTCCATTCCAAAGAGAATTTCACAGTTACTGCAAATACGGAGTTTAAGAAAAAAATTATATTTTGCTTTACTTTTAGGGATAATTTCGTAATTTTAGGTAATAAATAAATTATAAAATAAGTTATGTGAGTTGTAAAGGGGTGACAAATTTTGAAATTAAAGTGTGTTATGAGTTATTAATTTGTGTGTATTTTCTTTTTTGGAGTGTGATATTGTTTATGGGACAGACAAAAATAAAAAGTGTGAATTTGTTTATAGGACGAAGGTATAGTAATAGGCAAAAGCTCCTGTGCACCCGGGCGCACGGAACACTTTCCGTGCGCCTTTAGAAATTTGTGCTAAATTGTATACCTTTTAGTATACAGATGTGTACCCTTTATTTTCTAAAGAAAAATCTGGGCGCACGAACAACACTCCGTGCGCCTTTAGAATTTTGTGTTAAATTGTATACCCTTTAGTATAAAAATGTGTACCCTTTATTTTCTAAAGAAAAAAAAATATTAATGAAAAGTGTATACCCTTTAGAACAAAATTGTGTACCTTTTAGTAATTAAAGTGTATACCCTTTAGACCAAATTAATGTGCCTTACCCATAATACAAAATTTCTAAAGGCGCACGGAATGTGTTCCGTGCGCCCGGGTGCACGCAAGCCTCACTCATAGTAATATCTATCTATCTATCTATCTATCTATCTATCTATCTATAAAAGCAAACTTGAAATTCTATTTTTATCTTCAATTTTTCTCCATCTTTTCAATTTTATTATATTTAGAAACTATTCAATTTCAATTTTGACTGTCTATTTTATACTTTTGATCTCAACCATTAACCCTATTTATGCCAATAATATATTTTTTAATTTTTTAATATATATACATATATTTTTAATATATTTTATGGCTGCTTGGTCAGTCTATTTTTTTTGATAGGTTTCATTTACAGCCATGTATCTTGGCTTATTAGCCTCCTGTGGCGCCCCTGTCGAAGCTGTCCATTACACAAAGTTTCGTCAGTCCTGTTTTTAATCATCTTTTTTTGGGTCCTGTAAACTTTTATTTATTTTATTTTATGACTTATTGGATATATAAAAAACAAACCTAAAATTCTTTCTTATCTTTAATTTTTCTTAATCTTTTCAATTTTAGAAACCATTCAACTTTAATCTTGACCGTTTATTTAATATTTTTTATCCCAACCATTAACCTTATTTATGCCAATAATAAATTTTTTAATTAACAATATAAATTTGATAAATATTGAAAATATTTTTGCCATATTAAAATTTAATTTAATCAACAAAAAATTATATTTTGATAATTTATTTTTTTAATACTATTTAAACTATTTAATTTTAGAGATTATATTTTTATATTGAATTTATTTTAATTTTGATATATATTTTTAATTTAATATTTACTTTTAAATACCCTTTAAATTAATTTAATTTAATTCATTTATTTTACGATATCGTCTTCATTAAATTAATCAAATTTTAGTACATTTTTTAATTGTTAATTTTGATCCACGTGTATTAATAAATAAGTTTAGAATGTATCATAATAAAAAAATTTAATATGACGTGTATGAGCACGTTTCTATAAATGGATAAAATACATTACAATACTACTCATTTTATACACACTTTCTAATGATTTTACACACATTTTTCATTAAATAATCTAAAATACTCACTTTTTACACACATATCAATAACTTTAAATATTTTTATACATAAAAAATTAATTTTTCTTGATCTCGTGCACTAGAATACGTGCACAAATTACTGGGATGGAGGGAGTATTTGTTTTTATCAATTTAATCTTATATCCCTCCAAAACATCAATTTTTCCTTTCCTCTGCAGCAGAGACAAATAGCCACCACTCAGTACTAATAACCAAAATAGGAATACTATTTAGCCAAAAAGCGAAATGACGATGAGTTGGCACAAATTTTTGCTTTTCTTAATTCATAAGATTGTGAATGAACAAAGGCAAATAGTCAGAAAAGCTAAAGGTGGTGGGTTACAAATGACATCTGTATCTTTATTCGAATCAGAAATTAAAGAAGTTATCAACATAACTTACCAGTTTCATACCTTCTGATCTCTACCATGGCTTCTGTATTTATTTGGCTGATATTTCTTCCATCCGTTTTAGGTCAAGTTACAGGTGAGTACTTGTTCATCAGGAAATCACCACGCCAGGATCTGATTTCTTTGCATAAACTGATAATTTGAAGCATCTAACATGCAGAGTTCACCAGTATAGACTGTGGAGGGACAGGCAACTACACTGACAGTACAACAGGGTTGGCGTGGATTTCCGACGCCGACGGAATCCAACGGCAAGGGACATCAGTCACCCTGGGAGACGCAGACGGGAAGCTCCGGCAGTACCGAACACGGCGGGATTTCCCGACGGACGGCCGGAAATACTGTTACACGGTGGCGACGGAAGAGAGACGGCGTTACATAGTACGGGCGACGTTTCTGTACGGAACATCGGTGTCCGAAGGGGCGTACCCAAAATTTCAGCTCTACTTGGACGCCACGAAATGGTCGACGGTGACGGTGATGGAAGCTTCTAGAGTTTATGTTAAGGAGATGGTAATTAGAGCGCCGTCAGATTCCATTGATGTGTGCTTGTGCTGTGCAACCACGGGTAACCCGTTTATCTCAACTCTGGAGATGAGGCCTTTGAATCTGTCGATGTACGCCACCGATTATGAGGATGAATTCTACTTGAAGGTCGCACAGAGAATCAATTTCGGAGCTCCAACGGTGGATGCTGTGAGGTATCCGGATGACCCGTACGATCGAATTTGGGAATCGGATCTTGACCGAAAACCTAATTTCCTGGTGGGTGTGGCGCCTGGTACGGAGAGAATCAGCACTAGTAAGAACATAGACGTTCTTACAAGAGAATACCCGCCAGTAAAAGTGATGCAAACTGCAGTTGTGGGCACCAAAGGAAGCCTGAGTTACAGAATGAATTTGGAGGATTTTCCGGCTAATGCTCGAGCTTATGCTTACTTCGCTGAAATTGAAGATTTGGGGGTGAACGAGACCCGGAAATTCAAAATGGAGCAACCCTACAACCCGGATTACAGCAATGCAGTGGTGAATATTGCAGAGAACGCCAATGGGAGCCATACGCTGTATGAACCCAGCTACATGAATGTGACTCTGGATTTTGTTCTGACTTTTGCATTCGTGAAAACCCGGGATTCGACTCGAGGGCCACTGTTGAATGCAATGGAGATCAGTAAATATGTTGAGATTGGCTCCAAGACAAATGAAATAGATGGTAGGAACTAGGAAGTAACACAGTGAACCATGATAATTGTTAGTGATCAAATTGAACTAATGACTCTGTTGTTCAATATGAAGTGAGAAGCCTCGATGTGGTGCGCTCAATGTCGGCTCAGGGCGAATGGACCGAGGAAGTCGGCGATCCTTGTACACCGACGAACTGGGAGTGGGTGAGTTGCAGCTCCACAGCACCACCTAGGATAACAAAGATGTAAGTCATTGATGAATTGATTCATATATGAGTGAGTGAGTACATTGTAAAACTAAAATGCTGGCCTATTCAAACAGTCTTCTGTCTGGCAAGAATGTGAAGGGAGAGATCCCAAGGGAGATCAAGAACATGGAAGGGTTGACAGAATTGTAAGAGCTTATTACAAATTAAGTGTTGATTCTAAACTATGGTTGAGATGGTTTTGCTTGGTTTAACTTTAACAGGTGGCTAGATAGGAACTGGCTTAGCGGAGAAATCCCAGACATGAGCAACCTCGTAAATCTTAGAATATTGTAAGCTCCTCGTCAAGTGGTTTACTTTTTCCAAACTGTGTTTTAGATTCTTGTACAGAGCCTCATGCCATTTGAGGTATATAGGCATCTAGAGAATAACCAGTTGAGAGGTCCACTACCATCCTACTTGGGTGAACTACCAAACTTGCAAGCATTGTAAGTCAAAATCTTGGTTGATCTGTTCTATGATAGATCATTTGAATTCCCAAAGTCATGTTTGTCACACATTTGGCAGGTATATACAGAACAACTCTTTAAGTGGGGAAATACCTCCCTCGTTGTTAAGGGGAAACTTGACTTTCAGATACGAAGGCAATCCTCATCTTAAACGAGTAAAAAAAACACTTAACAGAGTACTGGTTGGAACTTTACTTGGAGTGCTGGCTATTCTTTTTGTTCTCTCCATTGCAATCATACTGCTGCTTCGTCAATTTAGGGCGAAAGCAAGTTTACGGAGAAACGGGAAAGGTTGGTGGTCTTGCAGTTACATCACAAGATTATCCTTACAAGTTCATTCTCACTAATGTGCAACGTGTGTGAATGAATCAGGCAATTCATGGCGTGGCAGCACCAAGCCTTCATCCGCGTTTTCTATTGCACGAGGCGGGCCTATAATGGAGGAGGGTGTAGCATACTACATTCCACTCCCAGACATAGAAGAAGCTACAAATTCATTTTCGAAGCAAATTGGGAAAGGAAGTTTTGGGCCAGTTTATTACGGAAAAATGATGGATGGAAAGGAGGTAGCAGTGAAAACCATGGCTGATTCCTCAAGTCATGGGACCAAACAGTTTGTAACTGAGGTACTCATACATTTGATTCGTGGACACGCAATGGTTAAAACCAAAAACATTTATTCTAGATCAATACATGCTTACAGGTAGCACTCTTGTCAAGAATCCATCACAGAAATTTGGTTCCTCTGATTGGATACTGCGAAGAAGAGCATCAACGCATGCTCGTCTATGAGTACATGCACAATGGTACCTTACGAGATCACATACATGGTTCGCTCCGGCTCATCAGAGTAGAAATAACTTAATCTTTGAGTATGATGAGAAACTAACACAGATTTTGACAGGTTATGACAATCAGAAGCACTTAGACTGGCTTGCACGTCTCCGGATCGCTGAAGATTCAGCTAAAGGTCAATAACGTAACTTTCTATTGGTTGAGTTAAGTAATTAAAAGCATTATAATCTGAATGATCAAAATTATAGGTCTGGAGTACTTGCACACTGGATGCAATCCCAGCATAATTCATCGGGATGTGAAGACGAGCAACATTCTCCTAGATATCAACATGAGAGCAAAGGTGTCGGATTTTGGACTATCAAGGCAAGCTGAAGAGGACCTAACGCACATATCGAGTGTGGCAAGAGGAACGGTGGGCTATCTCGACCCAGAGTAAGTGTAAACTTATCTAGCAACTTAATGCATATAGGATGGTGTGAACTGACTACAATACTCGTGTCTCAACAGGTATTATGCGAATCAACAATTGACTGAAAAAAGTGATGTTTACAGTTTTGGTGTTGTTCTCCTGGAACTTATCTCAGGAAGAAAACCCGTCTGTCCAGAGGAATATGGTTCTGATTGGAGCATTGTTCACTGGGTAAGCTCTGTTTTTCCCACATTTTCTCTAGTTCATCAATAGTATATATAACACTAGTCATCATCAAGAAAGGTGAGTTGTTCTATATCATAATATACTGTCTCACATTTATTTTCCTTTTTCTTTTTATGGAGATTAAGAAAGTTGTTAGGATAATTTGGTATTCTTTTTATAATGAATAAAAGGAAGTATGTTGTGTGTTAGGCGGGAAGATATTTTTATAAATAAAGTGTATTATGGGGTTTGTTCTGTCGACATTATTACCATATTTTAAGGTGAAAGCTCTTGTGGGATGGATTGAAAGGAAGATATTTTTATTTTTATAAATAAACTGTACTAAGGGGTATGTTCTGTCACATTATTACCATTTTTTAAGGTGAAAACTCTTGTGGGATGGATTAAAATTGAAAATGTGAAAACTTTTGTGTAATAGAGGGTGTTCTTACATGTAACAATAGTAAAACACTAGGGTGAGAGTAGTTCGATTCTGAGAGTACCTTGATGATATTACACAGGCTAGATCGATGGATTAAAATTGAAAATGTGGATACTTATATGTAACAGAGGGGGTGTTCGTACAAGTAACAATAGTAAAACGCTAGGGTGAGAGTAGTTCGATTCTGAGAGTACCTTGATGTTATTCCACAGGCAAGGTCGTTGATCCGTAAAGGAGATGTGATCAGCATTATCGATCCCACACTAGCAGGAAGTGTTAAAGTTGAATCCGTCTGGAGAATAGCAGAAGTAGCAATCCAATGTGTGGAACAGCACAGCTCGTCCAGACCAAGAATGCAAGAAATCATAATGGCCATACAGGATGCAATCAAGATCGAGAAAGGAACAGATAAACTAGATTCATCACGAAGTAGAGCACAATCTTCAAGAAAGACACTCCTGACCAGCTTTCTTCAAAGTCCAGATCTTTCTAATGGATCCTTACTGCCTTCGCCTAGATAGAATATCAGCTTTGCTCTTGCACTGCATGTAGATAAAGCGCTGATTTAATGTGCTTGATTTCACTCTTAGATGCCTCTGTAATTTGTATCTTAAATGTCATATCTTTTACTAAAAAGAAACCAAAGTTACCTGAGGATTTATGACACTGTCATGAGCACATGATCCTAAGTGTTTAGAGAAGAATCTACCAATCTTGCGGCCATGAGATTAGGGGGAAAAATTCAACACTGCCTTTTATTCCAAGTTGAGTAATACTCCCTTCGTCCCCCAAAGTATTTCACACTTTCCTTTTTCATCCGTCCCTCAAAGTATTTCGCACTTTACTTTTACTAAATTTGGTAAAAAATACATTATAACAATACTCACTTTTTACACTCATGTCAATATAATACTTACTTTTTTACATCTCCCAACAACTTTACACACCTCCCAACAACTTTACACACATTTTTTATTAAATCAACTAAAATATATATTATCTTTCATACTTTATACATAAAAATACAAAATTTTCTTAAACTCCGCACACACCAATACCTGAAATACTTGTTGAGATGGAGAGAGTACATCTTTTCTACTTAGACTCTCTAGCACTTTACTTATAAATTTAGGGGTGAATCACAAAATCACCCTAAAGTTTATCTTAAATTAAATTTACGTGGGGTTGACATGATGTAAATTTGTAATATGACTAAGATAAAAGGAAAAGTTAATGATTTTATGACCAATTCTTAACTGACTCAGGCACACACATGACTCATGTTAGTACTGGTTCCCGATCACTTAGTTAATAGTGATGTCATCACTGCGGCTTTATTGTGTTTCCCAACATAAGTATTCATGTTTCTGATTTCAGTTGATTCAATCTCTTTCAATCTCCTCTCCTCGTTGCACTATTGCATTGCAGTATCGCACAATAAATCCGAACAGCTTTTTCCAAATTGTTGGATGTACCCTCATCACCGTATACTCAATGCCATCTTATATCCCATCCGAACCGCAATCTCCACTCTCTTATAAACACTTTGCACTGCGTCTCAGCACTACTTCCTTGTAAGCATCCTCATCACCCCACCCCACATCACTGCAGTTAGTAGTACTAGAGCTGGATACGGTATACTGAAAAATTTTAAGCATACCGTATACCGTAACGAAAATTTCAATATTGAAAAATGTATACCGATACCGTACTGAAAGTTTCGATATACCGAAATTTTGGTACGCTAATTGTCAATACCGAATTTTACCGTATACCGAAATGCTTCTTACTAATATATTGATACATACTGAAAAAATACCAAAAAATAGTGCTTCATACTAAAAAAAATTAACTCCAAAATTTCCCTCCCACAAAAACCCTTATCCCAAAAATATGCAGTCATCTATTTCCACCTCTGCCTATTAATTTTTCTTACATCCTAAAGAAACAATGGGGTGTTGATGGCAAAAAATCGCCAGAAAACGCTACAAATTAAAGAACAAAACCCAGAGCTTTTCGGGATGCCCAATTTTTGATAAACCTCATAACAGGAAATGAACCAAAGTTATGTTGCAGAGGTTGCGACTACACTATTCGGAGATGCTTATGTAAGCAGATTTAGGGACAATGTACACAGATATTCAACCAAGTATTAAATTGGAAGGTGAGAAACTTTGAATTCATACTTGAGATTCGGAGATTGAAGAATCTCTATCAGATGATTCGGATAGTATACTTGAGATTTGGAGATTGGAGAAGAAATCGTTAGTGGCGCAGAGATGAAGATCGGAGTAGAGATCGACGAGATTGGAGAGAGAGGGCGGCTGCTAGGGTTCACAGACTTCTCACCAATTTGTATTCATTTCAAATGTTTGAATACTGAATGGAGTATTAATTTATGGCCCCAGATAACTTGCTAGTGAAAATGTGGGTTATTAAATATTAATTTACTGGTTCACATAATTCTTTAATGCTAATTATAATTATTTATAATTATTAATATTAATTTAAAAAATAGTTTGGTATTATCGGTATTTTGGTATATACCGAAATATCGATTTTTTAAAATCTCATACCGGTACCAACTGAAAAATTCGGTACGGTATCAACTGAAAAATTCGGTACGGTATCATACTTTACCGAATTTTACAGTACGGTACCGGTATGATACCTTACTGAAATTTTTGATAAATTTGTTATTTTACGGTATGATAAATGCGGTATACCGATATTTTGGTATTTTCGTCCATCCCTAGTTAGTACTCTATAATCTATCACTCGACACCAAATATTAATTACAATTCATCTCCCTCCAGCACTGCACTAAGTACTATCTAATCTCCCCCCACCATTCTTTCCTTATCAACAACCCCATAGAGGACATTTACTTATGTAGTTAACCTAAGTTTAGTGAGGTTATCCACCATAATTTCTTATTTACTTTATTAATTAATTTTGGTAGGTTATCCACAAGGATCGGGTTTATTCCTCCTACAAACATTGTTCACTCCAATTAAGAAAATGTTGGCCTATTCCTCCATTAATTGAAAATATTGAAGCTCAGGTCTCGATACATTTCAGAAACGTCGATAATAATTACAGGATTGAAAATCTCATTTTCTTTAATGAATGTCCTAGAACCTGCTATCTACTCCTATAAATGTGAATGTCGGAGTAATTATCAAGGGCAAGAGTGCAGAAAACAAGTTCCTCCATAGAGAGATTAATATCGATTTCTACTTCTGTAAGTGAGTTTGATATTGGGAGTTATCCTCTAGTTTAAAACTAGAGAGAATATCGCTGTAATATCCACACATATATAGTAGAGAGATTTGGGACAGAGATCCAACCATGGTTTTTCCCGATTTTGATTTTTCACGTAAAATTTGGTTTTCTTTCTTTTGATATATTGTCTTTTTAATTTTCTAAAATATTTGCAGAGAGAAAAGGTCACTCTTCCGCTTATTTTAAGCCTTTTCTCAATAGTGGCATCCGAGCCAGATTACATCAAGGAATAAATCTTGTGTAATCTACGATGGAAGGAAACGCTAGTCACGATGGCGACATGTTCAAACTTACAGCAAAAAACTATTCATATTGAAAGTCGATGATGGAGGACCACCTATATTGCAGAGATTTATAGCCAATCATGAATTCAAAGAAGTTCGAGGAAAAGAATGTGAAAGATTGGGATCTTTTGAATCTCAAGGCAGTCGTTATGATTCGTAAGTACATAGATCGAAGTTTGTTTGAGCATGTATCAACATACACGAATGCTTTTGATTTATGGACAAAACTAGAGTCTATGATTCAAAAGAAGACTCCTCGAAAGAAAGCTCATATGGTCGGACGGCTTGTAAAGCTGGGGTACAAGAATGGAGAGAGTATGATATAGCATTTGAACAACTTCAAAGGGCTTGTGAATCAACTAAACAAGATAGAGATGAAGGTCGATGATGAGTTGCAAGAACTATTACTTCTAAGTTCGTTGCCCGAGAGTTTGGACACGTTGGTTGTCACACTTAGCAACTCTGCTCCTGAAGAAAAACTCTCCATGGATATGGTTATAGACAGCATGTTGAATGAAGAAGCAAGGAGAAAAGAATGAGGTACGCCTTATCAATCTGATGCTAACATAGTTGAAAGTCGCAACAGAAGTAATACTCGTGATAGAAATGAATCGCGAGGAAGAAGTAAAAACAGAAATCATGACAAACCAAGAGGAAGATCAAAATCTCGTTCAAAAGTTGAGTGTTTCTATTGTGGGATTTTGATAGAGTAAATAAGTTGATATTATAAAAGAGGAATGATTCAAGAATAGTAGGAACGTAAAATACGATTTCCCCGGGATTACTCCTGTCAGCCAAGGCTGCCCCAATACTAAACAAGATAGATTAATCGATGCCCCTTCCCTTTCCCTTTCCCTATATGAACTAATTTATAGATCTTTTATTCAATGGCTAATTTATTAATAGCCTGATTATTGCCTCTTATTCTTCCCTACAAATATGCTCTTTACTTATTCCTCCTTGATTGACTCTATCAATTCCTCCCCATTGATAACAGCATTGTCCGCAATGCTGGCCATGAGAATTTGCAGCAACCATCCAAGTAGCCTCTTCTTCATCTTCTATACCCCCTTCTTCTTCTTCTTCCTCACCTACAATTATCAATTGAAGAGATTTTTCCTTACAACGATGTAGTGGATGGAAACACTCCTTGCACTTGAAACAGAGGCCACGAGCTCTTAGGTGCAGGAATTTAGCGTTGGACATCTACTTCATCCCTCTGCTTCTATCGTTTGTAGGGTTGGGCTTGCTCCTATCGCTGGAAGTTATAAGAGGCTGATGAGTTTTAGGCCAAGAGGACAGGCTTTCTCCCATCCTATGTGTGACATGGGTTCTATGTATATCACAGGGTTCTTTATTAGGATTGGGGCCACCAAATCCCTTCCATCCCAAATTTACGTAGCAAGAATTCCTTCCAAAAATAGTTTGGATTTCCTGTTCTATCTTCCAGCCAGATTAATGGAATCAAAGATATCTACGACATCTTTAGATCTGATCCGAACTCGTATCTCCGATTGCAATCCATTAAGAAAGAGGCCCAAACTCTGCCTTTCCGTAATACGGGGGATGAGGGCCATTCGAGTAGTGAAATTATCAATGTTTTCAATTTGCTTAGTGGTTGCAAGGGCTTCGAACTGATTCGCCAATGGGTTACCTCCATATCTTCTCAGTAGTTCATACGACAATTGGTTCCAAGTCATATTTAGAAAATTTTTGTCAGCCAACAGACCCAATGTAATGTTGATCCTTTCATGCAAAACATAGCCAGTTCTACTTTTAATTCCTCGCTCGTGCCATGGACCCAGAAATACCTCCATGCTCGGGTGATCCATGCTACGACGTCATACCCATCAAAGTTTGGCAACTCAACTTGCTTGGCAATGAGTTGAAAGTCGTTGTTGGTGACATTCTGCCCAGGAACAAATCCTTGGAGCGGATGACGGGTGCTCATCTCTCCGAAATTGCTGGTTTGAAGATCATCACCACTTTCTCCAATTATTTTATTCTTCACGAGCATGGAATGCATTTCTTATAATTTATCTATTTTGTCAAGTTTGTTGACCTTCTCAGTAAGTTCGATGACTTTTGCAGATAGCGTGCTAACATTTGCAGAGAGTGTACCGACGACCTCTCCATGAACTCAATATTCTTCTCTATCACCTCCACTTGAGCTTCCATTCGGGATCGGGTGTGTGGCATCCGGCAGGTCGGACCAATTTGATAGAGTAAAGAAGTTGATATTATAAAAGAGGAAGGATTCAAGAACAGTAGAAACGTAAAATTCGATTTCCTGGGATTACTTCCATTAGCCAAGGCTATCCCAATACTAAATAAGATGGATTAATCGATGCCTCTTCCCTTCCCCTCTATGCACTAATTTATAGATCTTTTATTCAATGGCTAATTTATTAATAGCCTGATTGTTGCCTCTTATTCTTCCCTACAAATATGCTCTTTACTTATTCTTCTTTGATTAGCTCTATCAGATTTCAGGACGCAAGAAATTTGAATGTCGCAACTTGAAGAGAGATTAGAAGAATGGATCTGTCAAACCAGATAAAATAAATCCAAAGAAAGAAGACAATACCACGGCGGTTGCTACAGTAAATGACATTGATGTTTTTTCTTATTGGAGAAGATAATTATCTAAATCTTGCAAATGACGATAGCAACTGGATAGTAGATTATGGTGCTTCATTCCATGTCACCCCTCATATAGAATTCTTCACATCTTATCAATGTGGTGATTTCGAATTTGTGAAAATGAGAAATGAAGTCACTAGCAGAATAGTGGGCATGGGTGAAATTTCATTGATCACAGATACATGATGCAAACTTATGTTGAAAGATGTGAGACATGTACCGGACATGCATCTCAATCTTATCTTAGCAGGAAAGCTAGACGATGCAAGCCTTGTAAGTCATTTTGTGATGGTAAATGGAAGCTTACAAAAGGTTCATATATGCTCGAGGAATAAAACAAGGCTCCATGTACATTACACATGGCAAGCTGTGCCAAGGGAAAACTAATATTGCAATGGAAATTCAAGATTTGAAATATGGCATAAGAGACTCAGATATATTAGCGAGAAAGGATTGAAGACACTTGATACTTGTACTAATTGTTTAGTGGGTAAACAACATAGAGTTTTATTTTATAAACCTGCATATTCAAGAAGAAGAAATTTTATTCTTGACTTGGTACATACCGATGTATGTTCAATGAATGAAAGATCTCTTGGTGGTGCTCTTTATTTTGTGACATTTATTGATGATCATTCTAGAAAGGTTTGGTTGTTTTGCTTAAATCAAAAGACCAGGTGTTTGAAGCATTCAAAGAGTTTCATGCGAGTGTAGAATGAGAGACATGATTAAAGTTGAAGAATGTACGTTCCGATAATGGTGGTGAATACTGTGGTGTATACATACTGCAGGACACATGGAATCGGGCTTGAGAAACTCCTCCAAAAACACTCGAGCTAAATGGTGTGGCGGAGAGAATGAATCGTACAATTGAAGAAAGAATACGATGTATGATGTCTCATGCCAAGTTGCTTAAATATTTTTGGGGAGAAGCTGCAAAGACTGCTGTTGATATTATAAATCTCTCACCATCAGCTCCTTTAGAAGGAGATATCCGCATGAAGTCTGGTCAGGCAAGAAAGCAGATTACAATACTCTGAAAGTGTTTAGATGTCGCACATTTTTTTCATATCCCCAAAGATGAAAGTATCAAACATGACTCAAAAACAAAATAGTGCATTTATCTTGGCTCACCAAAGGATGAATTTGAATTTCGCTTGTGAGATCCAGATAACAAGAAAATTGTAAGAAGCCGAGATGTTATATTTTTCTAAGATCAAACATTAGAAGACATAAAGAAGCCGGAGAAAGTGAAGGTTAGAGTTATGATATCTCTGAATTACAAATTGGCGAAACAATTCTGAAGACACGTGAAGAAGAAGCAGAAAACATTGTGGATAATCATGAAGAAAATAATGACCAGTCTCAATAGAATGATTCTGAAAATCCTCAAATAAAAGTCACTGCTCCAGAAGATGCCTGACCCAAGAGAACAATACGTCTTCCTGCTAAATTCAATAATTTTGTGATGCTTACCGATGAGGGGGAGCCTGATGAGCGTGTAAATTCACAAGTTTAGCATCATGTTTTGTGCTAATTTTAGAGAGTTTGAAGGTGAAAATAGGTGGAAAACCTATACATATTGTGAATTAGCATAAATCAGGTATTGTTGGAGCTCTTTGAGTGTTTTGAACAGCGAAATCGAAGTGAAAGTGCCAAGAATCGAAGAGACGGAGTCGAAGCCATGCGAACCGCCCAAGAAATAGGAGGGTTCGACCTGGTTGGAGGAGGGTTCGACCTCTCCAGCAGGTCGAACCAGCATTGCTGAGCTTACAGAAGAAGGTTCGAACACGACTCAAGGGGTTCGACCTGTCCATCAGGTCGAACCAAGGTCGAACCAGTTCGCAGAAAAGAGGATTCGACCATGACATTTGAGTTCGACTTGCCAGTTGGTCGAATCGGAAGCGGAAATTGTCCAGTGATGAGGATCGACCTGGGGTTCGACCAAGTCCTGAGAGGTTCGACCTGTTCAAGAGGTCGAACCAGTGCAGAATTCTTCCAGTAGCGGGGTTCGACTTGGGGTTCGACCTGTGGCCAGTTGTTCGACCTGTTTGACGAGGTCGAACCTACGTGCGGAAACTTACCTTATCCAGATTTTCAAGGCCGAAACGCGTGAGATCACTTAGAAAGCTCATTCCAAGCCCTAGAGACGTGATTACAAGTATAAAAGGAGACCAATCACGTCCAAATAGAGGAGCTTTTGATCATCAATCATAAGGGAGACAAGAGTAGAGGTGGTGATCCATCCGAAGGGCTGTGACAGAAGTTCGCTGAAGGTTCAAGTAAGAATGATCAATCTAACCATGATTGTTCCTAGATCAATCATGGGCTAGAACCGCCTTGGTAGTTCTAGGGTTATGAAAGTTTCATGATGTAATTCGTATTTCGTGTGTAAAACTCCGTACAACACTACCTGTGGTTTGTTTTATATAAGATTGCATATTTAATCCATACTCATAGTCGTTTTGTGTATCAATGATCGTTGTGTAGAGTCAGAATACACAACATGGTTATTGGTTGAGTGCGTTCACTACTGAGTAGGGTTTATTGTTATAATTCTAAGTGAAGGGATTCCGAAGTCTTATTAGAACCGTCTTATATGAATATTTATTAATTGAATTAAATTCGGGTTGATAAATAGGATGAAGAGTATAACTTTATAGTACCTAAAAAGGGAGATCAAATCGGGTTAGATTCTAGACGTGGAAGATAATTGATTATGATAGTACCTAGAAAGGGGGGTGAAGTATATCTCTTGCTCCGAGGTTATTCACATGTGTCAAATGCATATTTACTTGTGTCTATAGAGTAAACTTGCATGGTCTAGTGATGCGTCCATAAACCACAGAGCAGAGTCGGACACCATCACATAAAAATACAAATTGCTAGTGAAACTGGATGACCCGACGAACTACCTACTATTCTTCTTGATCACAACTCACTTTTCTCTAACTCTTGCTATTTCTTTTTGCTATTTCGATTAGAAGTCATTATTCCTTAAACCTTTACAATTACCAAACATAGTCTAAAGTATACTAGAATATAATGAAATTGATGTTTAACCGTCCCGTGGGTTCGATAATGTAACTTGGTCATCTTCGCGACTACAATTGATATCCTTATACTTGAGGATTAATTTGTGTGTTGAGAAAACCCCTATCAAGTTCTTGGCGCCGTTGCCGGGGACGGCGTAAAATATCTTTTTGTATTATTTCTAGTTTATTAGGACTATTTACCTTGTTTTGTTGTTTTCTCTCTTATTCGTTTTAGGTGTATGCTCACAAGATCAAAGAAAGGTAATCTTGAACCGTATAATCCTGAGATTGGAGCATCATCAAGAAAGAAGAAGAAGAAGAAGAGCAAGGCAAAGACAATTGACCCAACTGAAGCTCTGAATTTTGGAGTCGAAGTTGACGAGCAGATTTCGCAGACAATTGAAGGTACAACTGAAGTTAATTTGGAAGTAGGAACAGTCAACATGGCAGTGAATCCGGATAATCTAGCCATCCGAGAGGTTTCCAAAAATAATGGGGCTGGAAATTATGAGCTTTTAGGAGCAAGGGGAACTAACACAGCTTTCGATCTTCATCCCACTCTTATTAGCATGATTGAAAGGAACTCCTTTTCAGAAGGGTCTTTCAAGGATCCCCAACAGCATCTGAACAAGTTCTTGGGTTATGCAAGTACTCAATAAGACGTAGGAGAACATGAAGATGATAGGAAGATCCTTTTGTTCAAATTCTCGCTTACAGAAAAGGCGAGGGATTGGTACGATACTATTAACGCAGCTGAGTGCACCACGTGGGAGCAATTGAAGTTAAGATTCTTGGAAAGGTATATGCCACCTTCGAAGGTGTTTAAGATGAAGCAAGATATTAACCAATTTGCTATCAGTGGAGGTGAGAAATTTCATGAAGCGTGGGATAGATTCAAGGACATGCTCAGGAAGTGCCCTCAACATGGGCTATCTAAAGCCCAATATATCAGTATATTCTATAATGGATTGGACTATGAATCAAGAGTGCTACTTGATGCTTCTTCTAATGGAGCATTGCTTACAAAGTCATCCGTTGAGGCTGAGAAATTGTTTGAAGACATATCGATGAATTCGAGGGATTGGCCGACTGATAGAGTTAGAGGTACGTATGTCCTTGGGAAGGTAGCTCAGGTTGAACAAGCAATGGTGAAAACAAGGAGAGAGGATGAGATCGTTTCAAGCTTGTCCAATATCAACAAGCTACTTGAGTCTCAACAGAAGCAGATCAGCGAGATATCTCAACGAGTACCAATCATGCAGCAAGAGATGATGAATAACGGAACAATCCAAGAAGAATTGGAGGAAGCAAATTATGTCATGGGTCAAAGTATTCAAGGAACAAGGTACCTAAATCAAGGAAACCGGAACTACCAAAGGAACTATCGAGGAAACTTTAACAATCGTGGTCCCTCTGGTGGTTATCAACAGCAACCAAGGAGGCCCGAATTTTCATGGAGCAATATGAATAATGCACTGCAACTTCCAATGGGTGTTGATCCGGGAGAAAAGTTGGAAGAAGGGAAGCCTGGTTTTGAGGATACTGTGAACAGGTACATGGCGAAGAATGATGAAAGTGTAAACCGCCTTGAGGCCAAACTTGAGAAAAAGATTGATGATCACCACAAAGATTTGTCCACTCAAGTGAAAGATCTCACGTTGTTGATGGGTACAATTGCAAAGAATGTGAACACATTGACTCAATCCGTGGGCAAAGGGAAGTTTCCGTCTCAGAGTATAGAGAATCTAAAGTCGTGTAATGCCATCACACTTAGGTCGGGAACGCAGTACGAGGGACCGATGAGGCCGGAATCAAAGTTAGAATTTTCTAAGCCTCGGTTCGACCAGCACCCACAGGGTTTGACCTGTCATACAGGTCGAACCATGGTCGAACCTTATCTGCAAGAGCACTCTGTTTTGTCGCAGGAACGGTTTGACCACGATCGTAATGGTTCGACCAACCCATCAGGTCGAACCCAGGTCAAACCGGAGGATAGAAACTATACAATGAAGCGGTTCGACCTAGGGGGCAATTGTTTGACCTCCAATGTTGGTCGAACCCTAGTCGAACCTCAAGAGCAGAATGAGATCAGTCTTCCAGGAGATATGTTCGACCAATACAAACCTGGTTCGACCTTTCAAACAGGTCGAACAATGGTCGAACCTCGCCAAGACGTTTTGATTGATGCACCTGATGTTCCTTTTGATGTCGATGCGACTCCAGTGGTACGGAATGAGCAAAGTACAGATATAATAGCAGAGAAAAATGGGAAAGAGCTAAGCGATTAAGAGCCGAAAAGGTTGATCATGATGAATGGGGGATTCCCAAAACAAAGATACCTCCACCGTTTCCCTACAAGCTAGTGATGAAGGGATTGGAAGAGAAGTTCAAGAAGTTTTCAGAGATAATGAACAAGATAAGCTTGAACATCCCTTTCTCAGAGGCAATCATGGAGATGCCATACTATTCTCGATTCCTTAAAGACATATTGATGAAGAAGCGAAGCTTAACCGGAGTTGAAATGGTAAACTTATCTGAGAATTGTAGCTCAATTATTCAAAAGAAGTTGCCGCCGAAGATGAAAGATCCGGGGAGCTTTACTATTCTATGTGAGATCGGGAAGGGGCCAGCACGGCGAGCTTTGTGCGATCTAGGGGCAAGCATCAATTTGATGCCGTTGTCCATCTTTCAGAGGCTTGGTTTGGGGAAGTTGACCTCGACAACAGTGGCTCTCCAATTGGCAGATAGATCAATGACGTTTCCGAAAGGTATTGTTGAAGATGTTCTTGTAAAGGTGGAGAAGCTAGTCTTTCCTGTGGATTTTCTTGTACTAGAGATGGATGATGACAAGGATAATGTTCCTTTAATCTTGGGAAGGCCATTCCTTGCTACGGCTGGAGCTATGATAGATGTTCGGAAGGGAGAACTTAAGCTGCGAATGGACAAGGAAGAAGTACTTTTCAACTTGGACAAAGCAATGAAGATGTCAATGGAGTCCCAGTGTTATAGTATTGACGTGGTGGAGGAGATTGTGAAGGAGGATATGTCTCTGATCTTGTCAAAGGATCCTCTTGAGACATGTTTGATGGAGTCTTTTACTTATCCTACTACGGAGCTTGACGGACTTTCTAACGAGGTATGTATTGAATTTTTGAAAACTTACTTGCTTTGGGTGATGACAGGTTTGAATTGGAAAGAACTAAGGTGGAAGAAGTCAAATGGACCAGGAGGTACTTGCCTTTGGATAACGAAAGCGCTCCAATGGAAGAAAAGAAAGAGGAGTTGAAACCATTGTCGGAACACTTGAAGTACGCTTTTCTTGGTGATAATGCAAAATATCCGGTAATTGTATCTTCTTCCCTTAATGATGATCAACTTGAGGAGTTATTAGATATCTTACGGAAGTACAAGTCTGTAATAGGGTGGTCACTTGATGATTTGAAAGGTATTAGTCCTTCGTATTGCATGCATCGGATTAGGTTGTTGGATGAAGCCAATGCGAGTGTTCAAAATCAGCGGAGGGTGAATCCCGCAATTCAAGAGGTGATAAGAAAGCAAATCCTTACGTGGTTGGATGCTGGAATTATATATCCTATTAGTGATAGTCCCCATGTGAGTCCATTGCATGTAGTTGCTAAAAAAGAGGGCATGACTGTAGTGAAAGCTGAGGATGGAGAAGCTATAGCCACGAGGATTCCTACGGGATGGCGTACATGTGTGGATTACAGGAAATTAAATGAGAACACGTGTAAGGACCATTTTTCTCTTCCTTTTATGGATCAAATGTTAGATCGTCTTGCAGGGTATGAGTTTTTATTGTTTCTTGGATGGATACTCGGGGTACAACCAAATCATGATTGCTCCCGAGGATCAAGAAAAGACCACTTTTACTTGCCCCTACGGGACCTTTGCTTTTAGGAAGATGCCGTTTGGATTGTGTAATGCGCCAGCTACTTTTCAGAGATGCATGATGGCGATTTTTGATGGTTTGATAGAAAAGATCATGGAGGTGTTCATGGACGATTTTTCAGTTTTTGGTTCCTCTTTTGATAATTGTTTGTCTAACCTTGCTATTGTTTTGAAGAGGTGTCAAGAAACTAATCTTGTCTTGAATTGGGAGAAGTGTCACTTCATGGTGAAGGATGGGATTGTTCTTGGGCATCATGTTTCTGCCAAGAGATTGCAAGTAGATCGTGCTAAAGTGGTGGCAATTGAGAAGCTTCCACCACCGACCAATGAAAGAGGAGTGCGGTCCTTCCTTGGACACACCGGTTTTTATAGGAGATTCATAAAAGACTTCTCAAAATACTCTAAGCCCTTATCTCATTTACTTGAAAAGGATATTCCTTTTGTGTTTAATGATGAGTGTCTAACAGCTTTTCAAGTTTTGAAGGAGGCGCTAATCACTGCCCCTATCTTGATCACACTGGACTGGACTCAACCGTTTGTACTTATGTGTGATGCAAGTGATGTAGCACTGGGTATGGTGCTCGGGCAGCTAAGGGAGAAGAAGTTCTGCGCCATTTACTACGCGAGTAAGACTTTCGATGCGGCACAGAAGAATTACACGGTGACTGAAAAGGAGTTTTTGGCTGTTGTGTATGCATTCGATAAGTTCCGTCAGTATTTGGTTGGCATGAAGACAATTGTGTACACGGATCATTCAGCGATTCGGTACTTGATGGAGAAAAAGGAGACGAAGCCTAGAATTATAAGGTGGATTCTACTATTTCAAGAGTTTGATATGGAGATTCGGGATAAGAAAGGAACAGAAAATGTGTTGGCAGATTACTTGTCAAGGTTGGAGACTAGGGAGCATTGTGATAATTCTTTTGAGTATATTGCAGAGATGTTCCCTAATGAGAAGATCATGGCTGTGGTTGTTGAAGGGACTGAGCGAGCGTGTGTGGTCGCAGCGCAAGGTATGGATCCATGGTACGCGGATTATGTTAATTACATTGTCATTGGAGAAATTCCAAGGGATCTCAATCGATATCAACTTGCGAAATTTAAGAGGGAAGTTGAGACATTTATATGGTATGATCCGTTTGTTTATAAGATACGAATTCTATTGTCCGAAGATGTGTACCCGAGATGGAAATGGAGAGTGTGCTTGAGTTTTGCCATGCACAACCAAATGGGAGGCATTTCGGAGCGCAAAAGACTGCAGCTAAGGTACTTCAATCCGCTCTCTATTGGCCTACATTGTTTAGAGATTGTGAGAACTATGTGGCGTCTTGCGATAGATGTCAGCGCATGGGAAATATAGGTAGGAGAGATGAGATGCCACTGTAGCCTAGCATTGTTGTGGAGATATTTGATGTATGGGGGATCGATTTTATGGGGCCTTTTCCCCCGTCGAATGGATTTCTCTACATTCTTCTTGCTGTGGATTATGTTTCAAAGTGGGTGGAAGCGATTCCTACTCGCTTAAATGATTCAAAAATTGTTGTATCTTTCTTGAAGAAGCATATTTTTGCCCGTTATGGAGTTCCTAGAGCACTAGTTAGTGATGGAGGTTCCCACTTCGCCAATAAATTTCTTGAGAAGGTGCTTAAGGATTATGGTGTTAAGCATAGGGTTACTACACCCTATCATCCGCAAGCGAATGGGCAAGCAGAGGTCTCCAACCGTCAAGTCAAACAGATTCTGGAGAAAGTGGTTGGAACTAATAGAAAGGATTGGGCTATGAAGCTCGATGATGTGTTATGGGGATTCCGAACCGCTTACAAGACGATGTTAGATATGTCACCGTATCAAATTATCTATGGGAAGCCGTGCCACTTACCTGTAGAGATTCAACACAAAGCGTTTTGGGCTTTGCGACGCTTGAACTTAACCCTCAAGGATGTGAAGGAGTTGAGGATAACTCACATAAACCGATTGGATGAGTTTAGGAGTCGTGCTTACAAGAATTCGGAGATCTATAAGGAAAGAATGAAGAGGTGGCATGATTCTAAGATCTCATACAAGGAGTTCAAGCAAGGAGATGAGGTACTACTTTTTAACTCTCGATTGAAGCTTTTTGCAGGCAAGTTGAAGTCGAAGTGGACGGGACCGTTCATGATTCATCGAGCCTTAGGAGGGGGAGTTTTGAGCTTATTGACAAAAATGGAGACGTTATCACGGCGAATGGGCATCGGTTGAAGCATTATAAGTCACCGGATGATGCGTGTGTCATTTTTGATGATACCTTGATCTGATTTGGTACCGTCGTGACTCTCTGACGTTAAATATGAGCACTTGTTGAGGGCTTACTCTTCAGTTTTATTGCTTTATTTCTTTTGTGTGAGTATGAAATTTTTATATTTGATGTGCTTACTTTTTGGCAATTACATCTCTTTGCAAACTTAGTTTCGACTTTAGTTTCTCCTAAGTTTGGGGGGATGTGATGTACTTACCTCGATAAGCACCGACAGTATAATCTTTTCTTTGTATTGTTTGTTAGGGGAGTTGGTTTTTGCGGCCATATTGAAATTTTAATCGATTTTGATGTGACGATTTTTTCCAACTTGCCTAATGTTCAGTGGTTTTTGGTTGTGTTTTCTTTTACGGAGTTACTCATGAATGATGTCTTGTGGAGCAATTTCTGAAGTTGTGCTTTAGATTGTACCTAATGAGTTGTGTTGAAGCTTGAAGTGTGTAGAGAATGAAGAACACTCAGTTTTGAAAATCAGAAGGATGGTTTGACCAACGCCAGGAGTGGTTCGACCAGAACCTGAGGTCGAACCAAAGCAGAGGAAGTCGAATCAGAGTTGAAAGTTGTCCAGTGAGGTGGTTCGACTTAAGCCATATTTGTTCGACTTGTTCTGAAGGTCGAACCTGAGGCCGAACCAGTCAGTTCAAGGCACTCTGTTTTCCAGAAAATGGGTTCGACCAATTTAAGGATTGTTCGACCTGAACAGCAAGTCGAACCCAGGTCGAATCGAGAAGAGCATTTGTCCAGAAGGTAGGTTTGACCTAGTCATCCATTGTTCGACCTGTTCAGGAGGTCGAATCTGAGGTCGAACCAAGCCAGGTACGCAATTTAAGTTCAATTTATCGGAGTCGATCACTTTTTCAAAACACCAAACCTCGAACCCTTTTCGAACCTCTACACCATTACACAAATTCTTCGTTTACACTTGATTACACACCGATTACACAATATTACACTTTGAATTTACGAATTGGGCGCGGATTTGGGCAATTTTCGTCGCAAATTAGGGCTTCAGTCACGACATTCTTGTGTGTGTGTGGTTTCGATCGGTTGTTCACCATGGGCAAGTCAAAAGGTATGTTTTTCCAACTCACTTATTCTAGGATTGAAGGTTTAGGTATGCAATTCGATGTGAATAAGAGGATTGATGTTGAGTATGGTTGAATTTCATGGTGAATGTTGATATTGTGACTTGTTTCATATGAATTCATGTTTGTTGGTTGAGAATGTTTGATTATAGATTGAACTTGATGGTTTATGTGAATTGATCAACAATATTGTGCATCTATTAGGACAAGCATGCTAGTTTGGTTGAATTGGTATTCGAATTGGAGTAGTTCATGTTCTGAATTGTTGAAACTGTTATGAATTACTTGAATTGTTGATGCATGCTTGTTGGTTATGTAAAGAAGGTTGATTGAAGATGTTTTGAGCATGTTGAATAAGCAAGTGGTGTTGAGACGATAGTTGGAGTGATTATGCATTGATGCTTGAAGTCTTGAGTAGAGTATGTGATGTGCTAGTCAAATACTTATTTTCTTGTTTTGTTGGTTGGATTGAAGTATTTATTTTCAGGAAAGGGACAAGGATCAAGTAAAGGTAAAGGAAAGGCAGAGGAGGAAAGATCGAAGAAGAGGCATGACAGGCCTTCGAATTTGGACAAAGTGACAAGGAAACTGAGGTTACAAGATCGTTTACCCAAAAATTTCAAGATTCAGATGCAAGATTGGGATGAGGCGATGAGGATAATGAGAATCGGGGATGACATCTTTTGGATGTTCGATCAAGTAGGGATCCGGAGATTCATGGAGTTGAAGAGGCCGACATACTTCCATGTTACAGTGGAAGTAGTTTGCTCATTTGAGATGGAGAAGGACCCACTTGGGTACCCTTATCAGTGTACGTTTCAGCTTGGCGGAGTGCATAGGAGATGGACATCTGAGGATTTCAATGAGTTGTTTGAGACACCTTTAGAGATCCCTCGATTGGAAAATGCTGCATTCAATGCAAATCGGTTTTGGAGGGAGATCACAGGGGAGATTCGAGACTATAAGATCAGACAGGCTCGTGCTTCCACAATAAAGAACCCAGTCTTGAGGTACATGGACTGAGTCCTGAGCAACACGTTATTCGCCCGCTCGGAGGGGAGTGTTGTGTCTAGAGGAGAGCTTTACGCCCTATGGTGTATGCTAAACGGGGTGCAGTTTAATGTTGGAGCTTATTTCATTGCGCAGCTACATCGATTCAAGACCATTGGATTTCAAAAGGTGAATATTAGAGGGTTACTGACGATCGTGGCTGAGCATTACAACTTGGATTTCACCGGCATTACACCAGTAGAAGGAGAACCCGATTTGATGATGATCACGTGCGTGAAGGGAGGATTCGCCCATTTCAGAGATGGAGATTGGTTCTTCACAAGGGGTCTCAAGCCTTTCGAATTTATGTTCCCCTTCAACGTGAGCAACTTGACAACTATTCGGGTAGCAAGGAATAAGTTGATGAATTCTCTCGGACATACCGCCTTATCCATGGTAGTACAGTCGGGTGGTGATTGGAGAGCGGTAGCGCAGATGTGTGCTGAGGGCAGGATGGCTGAGTTACAACAGATCATTGATCAAGGAGAGTTACGTCCACCTCAGCCACAGCAGCTTGAAGAGGAGGATCAGGTAGATGAGCAGCCGGAGATGGAGATTCTGGAAGAAGAGCAGCACGACGCGCCTCAGCATGCTCCGGTACCGCAGCAGCAGCGGGCAGTCCCAGGTACACGGGAGCAGCTTCGCTTGATTCATGAGCAGCTGGTCGCGGTAGTAGCTGCACAGCAGGAGACGAACAAGCAGCTCGCGCTCGCTAACGCCAACTACGCCATGCTGAACGAGAGGTACTCTGTCTTGGATGAGCGTGTTGGTAGAGTGAGTAGTCGAGTGGGTATGATGGATAGGCACATTACCAGCCTGTGCCGAGCTGTGGAGAATAGGATGGATGAGGATGACAAAGATGATGATGAGGATGATGATGCTCCTAGGGAGTAGTTTCAGGTTTTCTTTTGGTTTCTCCGATTCATCTTATCTCCCATTCTTCTTTTTATTTTTACAGATTGGGGTGTGATTCATGTGTGAGTGGCATGTACTTGATATAGTTGATCTTTTATGATTGATTTGTATATGGGCTGTTGATTCTGTGCATTCATGTGTTCATGTGTTTATTTTCATTGAAAAGAGCATGTATACTTTGATAAGTATGTGGAATTCATGAGGGATTGATCTTGATTATGTGCTATGAGGAGTATTAGGAATTGATTTACCTATGTGAGGATTTGAGCCTCTATCATGTTTGATCATGATAGTTTATTTTTGAGAGAATCATTCGTATGAACGTATTCTAGAACTTGGCTTGGCGTCTTGTGTGAAACTTACAATTGATGAAATATTAGGACATGATCTTAGGCCATTTTTGATTAATTGAGTCACTTAGCCAAATTTTATCTTTCCTAATGATCCTATAAATCTTTGGTAGCCCTGTTTGAGCATTTTAAAAGCTTTTTCTTTGGCAAGCCAAATAAAAGAGCCTTATTTACCTTATTTGAGCTTTGTAAATACCCTATTCATTGGTAGAGAGAGTGAGGTGAATAAGTGTGCAAGAAGAAAAGGAAGATGGAATGAGGTTTAGTAAGAAAAGTACATGGTTAAATCTTGTTAGGGGTAGTGCCTGAAACTGGTTCCCCGAATTGCTTATACATGGGGCTTGAAGTTTTAAAAAGCAGCCAAATGATGTTCGAGAAGGGTAGTGCCTACAACTGGTACCCGAGCGATCAAAAGAAGAATGATGTTGATGCAAGGAAGAGAAGGAAAATCGAAAATTGCAAGTGCAAGAGAAGAATTGGAGGAGAATATGAAGCCAAAAGAGAAATCAAGAACCTCCAAGGTAACTCTCTACTAGTGTCTTAAGTCACTATGTCCAAATTTTCCTACCCTTTCCAAAGATCCAATATTACAACCTAGAAACAAGTCCTTAGTGATCCTAGTATTAAGTTGAGGTGAGTTGATTTTTGAGACCTTTGCCAAGCTTATGGTTACGCGTGAATATGAATTGATATGAGTGTTTATACTAGCCTATAGTGCCTCACGCACATGAGCGAAAGAGAGTAAAGACTTATCTTGTGAGCTAGATTACTTAGTACTCCGAATGGTGTGTGATTGGATTGATTTTACATGAGTGAAATAAATGATGCAAGTAATTCTTGTTTGATTTAATGAAGTGGCATGTGTAATATGTATTGTACTTGATCTTGTTGAATTATACACGACTCCTGTGGTTTAAATTGGTTGCCTCGGGACGAGCAACATGTAAGTTTGGGGGTTTGATGATTGTGTAAATTCACAAGTTTAGCATCATGTTTTGTGCTAGTTTTAGAGAGTTTGAAGGTGGAAATAGGTGGAAAACCTATACATATTGTGAATTAGCATGAATCAGGTGTTGTTGGAGCTCTTTGAGTGTTTTGAACAGCGAAATCGAAGTGAAAGTGCCAAGAATCGAAGAGACAGAGTCAAAGCCATGCGAACTGCCCAAGAAATAGGAGGGTTCGACCTGGTTGGAGGAGGGTTCGACCTCTCCAGCAGGTCGAACCAGCATTGCTGAGCTTACAGAAGAAGGTTCGACCACGACTCAAGGGGTTCGACCTATCCATCAGGTCGAACCAAGGTCGAACCAGTTCGCAGAAAAGAGGATTCGACCACGACGTTTGAGTTCGACTTGCCAGTTGGTCGAATCGGGAGTGGAAATTGTTCAGTGATGAGGTTCGACCTGGGGTTCGACCAAGTCCTGAGAGGTTCGACCTGTTCAAGAGGTCGAACCAGTGCAGAATTCTTCCAGTAGCGGGGTTCGACTTGGGGTTCGACCTGTGGCCAGTTGTTCGACCTGTTTGACGAGGTCGAACCTACGTGCAGAAAATTACCTTATCTGGATCACTTAGAAAGCCCATTCCAAGCCCTAGAGACGTGATTACAAGAATAAAAGGAGACCAATCACGTCCAAATAGATGAGCTTTTGATCATCAATCATAAGGGAGACAATAGTAGAGGTGGTGATCCATCCGAAGGGCTGTGACAGAAGTTCGCTGAAGGTTCAAGTAAGAATGATCAATCTAACCATGATTGTTCCTAGATCAATCATGGGCTAGAACCGCCTTGGTAGTTCTAGTGTTATGAAAGTTTCATGATGTAATTCGTATATCGTGTGTAAAACTCTGTACAACACTACCTGTGGTTTGTTTTATATAAGATTGCATATTTAATCCATACTCATAGTCATTTTGTGCATCAATGATCGTTGTGTAGAGTCTGAATACACACCATGGTTATTGGTTGAGTGCGTTCACTACTGAGTAGGGTTTATTGTTATAATTCTAAGTGAAGGGATTCCGAAGTCTTATTAGAACCGTCTTATATGAATATTTATTAACTGAATTAAATTCGGGTTGATAAATAGGATGAAGAGTATAACTTTATAGTACCTAAAAAGGGAGATCAAATCAGGTTAGATTCTAGACGTGAAAGATAATTGATTATGATAGTACCTAGAAAGGGGGTGAAGTATATCTCTTGCTCCGAGGTTATTCACACGTGTCAAACGTATATTTACTTGTGTCTATAGAGTAAACTTGCATGGTCTAGTAATGCGTCCACAAACCACAGGGCAGAGTCGGACACCATCACATAAAAGTACGAATTGCTAGTGAAACTGGATGACCCGACGAACTACCTACTATTCTTCTTGATCACAACTCACTTTTCTCTAACTCTTGCTATTTCTTTTTGCTATTTCGATTAGAAGTCATTATTCCTTAAACCTTTACAATTACCAAACATAGTCTAAAGTATACTAGAATATAATGAAATTGATGTTTAACCATCCCGTGGGTTCGATAATTTAACTTGGTCATCTTCGCGACTACAATTGATATCCTTATACTTGAGGATTAATTTGTGTGTTGAGAAAACCCCTATCAGAGCCTCAAAGCTATGAAGAAGTAATGCATGATCAGCACAAACAAGAATGGAAGGCAGCCATGCGAGATGAGATGAAATCGTTGCATGAAAATCAGATATACAATTTGGTTGAGCTACCGAAGAGGAAGCGGGCACTGAAAAATAAATGGGTGTTCAAACTCAAGGTAGAAGAAAATACTTCAAAACCCAGATACAAGGCTCGAATTGTTGTGAAAGGATGCAATCAGAAGAAGGGAATTGATTATGATGAGATTTTCTCACTAGTCGCGAAAATGTCATCTATAAGGATAGTTCTAGGTCTTGCAACCATTCTTGATCTAGAAATTGAACAGCTCGATGTGAAAACATCATTCCTCCATGTTTAAGGCTCAGTACATAAGCATCTTCTACTATGGATTGGATTGTGAGTCGCGTATTCTTATTGATGCATCATCAGGTGGAGCATTGTTATTTAAATTATTAATAAAAGCAGAAAGGTTGTTTGAAGACATCTCTATGAATTGACATGACTGGCCTACGGAAAGTGTAAGAGGATCTTATGTACTAGGTAAGGTAGCACAGGTTGAACATCAAGCTGTGAAGCCGGACAGGACTGATGAGATAGTTTCTAGTCTAGCTAATATCAACAAGCTACTAGAATCCCAGCAGAAGCAGATTACAAAGTTGGAAAAAGGGGGCCTAGTATGCAACATCAAAAAGTGAAGGCTAGTGTTGAAGATACCTTCAATTGAGACATGACACGGAATGATGCAAGGGTTGAGCATAAGCTAGTTTGAATGCTAGCCATGAGGATTTATCCAAGCAGTTGAAGGAGCTTACGTTGTTGATGGGTCATATGGCCTGGAATGTGAATAAGCTAATGCAGACGTTGGAAAAAGAAAAGTTCCCTTCTTAAAGTATAATGAACCCGAAAGAGTGTGAAGCCATCACGTTGAGGTCCGGATTGCAGTATGAGGGACCGATGATGCTAGCAGCGGATACGAAAGCTTCAGGGAGCCAATTCAATCCTTGTTCGACCAAGGTCCTTGGTCGAACCACCTCTAACAAGCCGAACCATGCATTTGGGAACGTCACGGACGTCGCTGATGGCCGATTCAACCACTACACAGCCAGTTCGACCAAGCCTTCAAGTTGAACCATAGTTGAACTAGCTCATACAGGGGGTTGAACGGAAAGCCACGAAAGAGAGGATCATTTTCATGCAAGAATTACCTCAATCGGAGCTCGAATGCGAAAGTTATGCTCGAAATCGTGAGACAGCATAGTCACGCCTAGGAGGACTGTTCATCCAGCCATTTGAGTCGAACAATAAAACAAGGAAGATGCGCCTGGAGACTCAATCATTTGAGAGCATAGATGTGGTTTCTAACTTGTTTAATCTTGATTTTAATAGGACAGATGATTCTAAAATTGAGTGGAAGATTGACAAGGAGGAGTCTAGACAGCAATGGAAAGAAGAAAATTCCAATATCATATTATTGTGACTAAGAAAGGTGAGGTGCTGAGTGTAGACAAGAAGATAGAAAGGAAGTACTTGGAGTTGAGGATGCAAGAAGACCACCCTCTGATCTAATAGTTTTAAAAAACTGCATATTGTCGTGACTCTCCGACGTTAAACATGAGCGTCTGTTGGGGGCTTTCCCTTCTGTTTTATGGCTTTATTATTTCATTCGTGTGAGTGAGGATTTATTATATTTAAGGTGCACACGCTTAGGTAATTACATCTCTTTTCAAACTTAGTTTCGACTTGTGTTTTTATTAAGTTAGGGAGGGTGTGATGTACTTACCTTATCTTATGAGCATTGAGGGTATAATTTTTTCCTTTTATTGGTTATTTGTTTGTTAGGAGGTTGATTTTTTGCGACATATTAATATTTTAACCGGTGTTGATATGTCGATTTTTTGCAACTTACCTAATATTTCGTGTGTTGTTTTTTGTGTGTTTCTTAATGTTAGTGGTCGAGTTTTTAATTTTTTATCTTTTCGATATTTTTTGGTATCTCCTATTTTATTGTTGATAAATCCTATGATGATGAGATGTTTTTGAGTTTTGATGATAGAAAAAGGTAAATGAGTGGCAATATGAGTTCTACGCTGAGGCTTTGACCTGACCAAGTTGAACAACTCGAGGAGCTCGTGCACGTTGTGAAGGATAAAAATCAGGTGCCCTCGTTTCCTTATTATAATTTTATGTGCTTTAAATTTATGAGAATAGAAGGATTGAGTTTAAGGTTGTGATCCATGTGAGCTTGTATTGTTTGAATTGTGCCTAAAATTCATATGCTTTTAAAATTGATGAAGGAAGTGTACTTGAATTATATTGTGGTATGAAGTTCTATGTGTACTTGTGGGATAATACTTACCATGAAAAGTGCTCTGTTACTTGTTAAAAAATCATGTGAGATTTTAAGCCTCGTTGATCATGTACATAATCACATGATATTTTTTTCTAGTGAGTATCGTTCTTGTGTGTGTATTCTAGAACTTGCCTCTTGTCTTACTTGAAACTACATGTGTGTTAGATGATTTTAGGCCATCCTTAAATTTATGAGTCACTTAGCTAAATAATTCCATATCGAATGATGTTTAATCATAGTTAGCCCCGTTGAGCCTAAAAACATCATTCTTTGTCAGCCTACAAGAAATAATCACTTTGAGCATCTTAATTTTTGAGCCTTGATTGTCCATCATGAAGAGAATTAATGACTTTTCAAAGTGTGTTGATGGAGTTTGATAACAGCTTGGGAAGAAATGAAATTGATGTTAAAATAGTGATTGGTCTTGAAAATGCATCTAAGGAGAATCATAAAGTAGTGCTTAAATCTATTACTCCATGGAATCAAACACTCTAGGGTAGTGCTTAAATCTAGTACCCTATGGAGGATGTGAGAGGTAGTGCCCAAAATTGGTACCTCAAGAAGAAAAAAGAAGAAAAAAAGAAGAAAAAAATGTTGTGCTTGAAAGAAAGAAAGTTAAAGAGTTGAGGAGGATGTTGTGCTTAATTGAAGTGAGTAAGAAGAATGAAAGATCATGATGGAGTGCACGCTTGATTGATCCGAATATTGAGTCACTTATCCATATATTTCCTACCTTAACCAAAGAGCCAACATTATCCAAAAGAAAAGTCATTTTTAATCCTATTATCGAATCATACTTTTAATGGTGGAGAGTTTGAGACATTTGGCAAGCTTATGGTTATGCATGTACTTGAATTGAATTTGAGCATAAACACCTTAACCCCAAAAGTGTATATGTTTTACACTTGAGTGCGAGTAATATATACTTCCCATGAGAACGTGGGAATGGAGCATTTGAATTGGTGGTGACTGTCTTATCTTGCCCGCAAGATATGCATCATCAATTTCACAAAATTTCAACATTCCAACGTAAATAGAATCATGCAAATTCATGTAAAATTTCAACAAGAACACCAAGTTCAATCACTTCAAATCCAACTAAGCATATGTTTTAATCCACTCACCCAACCTTCACTAAGCATAATCACTTCAATTCAAGAGTTGAGAGATTCGAAAACATATCTTTATACCTGCCATGGTGTGTGTGATGTACGGTAAAAATCCCCAAAATTTTTGAATGGAATAGCCTAAATTTGGACTTGAATCCTTCAAAACTTGGTTGTGGAAGTATATAGAGAGGAAGAATTAAGTGTGGGAAGAGTATAGAGTGAAGTTCTTACAAGTTGGGACGAGTGCTCGAGAAAGGATGACGGGAATAGGGCGAACGACAAGCAAAAACTGACCTTAAATCGCGATTCCAGACCCAGTTCGACTCAAACAATATGGTCGAACTAGGGCTTCTGGTCGAACTGCGCTAGCCTGCCCATAAAATGTGACCTCGTTCGACCAAAATGTCTTAGTCAAACAACAGTGTGAGGTCGAACGGCACCTGTATAAACTGAAAATTCGCCCCCTGTTCTCCCCTGTTTTATTCAACCAACGTTTGATCTCAAAGATCTGGTCTAACGAGGCTTGCTGGTCGAACTGAGCTTCTGTAAGCTTGTTCTGAGTTCAGGCACATCGTTCGACCACCATTTGACCTCAGGACTCTGGTCGAACATTAGCATTTGGTCGAACAAGCCTTTGAACTTTTACAATTTCGTACTTTTCTCATCTTTTCCTGCAAAACTCAAACTCCAGAACTACATCAAGCATAATAATACCCAAAAAAAGCTAGAGAACCACTCTTAGACTATATAAAAATTATGTATAATACTCCGCTCACACTAAAATAAGTAAAACACCACCGAAAACTAGGCAAATTGCAAAAAAATCGACACATCAAAACTGGTTAAAGTTTCAATATACCGCAAAAATCAACTCCCCTAGCAAACTTAGTAGAAACTATAGTCGAAACTAAGTTTGCAAAGAGATGTAATTGTCGATTAATAAGCACCTTAAATATAAAAATTTCTTACTCACATGAAATAAATAAAACAATAAAATGGGAGAGAAAGCCCCTAATAGGCGCTCTTGTTTAACGTCGGAGAGTCAGGACGGTACCACTTAATGTAAGGTATCTTCAAAGATTACACAAGAATCATTTGGCGACTTATACTGCCTCAATTGAAGCCCATTTGCTGCTATGATGTCTCCGACTTTGTTCATGATTTCAAAACTCCCCCTCCACAGGCTCTATGGATAATGAACGGCCCCGTCCACTTCGATTTTAATTTTTTTGCGAAAAAGGTTCAAACAAGAGTTAAAAAGTAATGCCTCATCTCCTTGCTTGAACTCTTTATAAGTGATCTTTGAGTCATGCCACTTCTTCATTCGCTCCTTATAAATCACCGAATTCTTAAAAGCTTGACTTTTAAACTCATCTAATTGATTGATAAGTTCAAGCTCCTTACTGCCCAAAAAGACTTATGCTGAATTTCTACGGGTAATTAGCACGGCTTCCCATAGACAATTTGATAAGGTGACATGTCAAACACATTCTTGTATGATGTACAGAACCCCCATAAGATATCATCGAGCTTGATAGCCCAATCCTTCCTATTGGTTCCAACTACCTTCTCCAGGATTTACTTTACTTGCCGATTAGAGACTTTCGCTTGCCCATTCGCTTGAGGATGATAGGGTGTAGTAACCCTATGCTTAACACCATAGTCCTTGAAAATTTTTTCAATGATCTTATTGATGAAGTGTGAACCTCCATCACTTACTAGTGCTCTAGGAACTCCATAGCGGGCAAAAATATATTTCTTCAAAAATGATAAAATTGTCTTTGAATCATTCATGCGCGTTGGAATCGCTTCTACCCACTTAGAAACATAATCAACAGCAAGAAGGATGTATAAGAATCCATTAGATTGGGGAAACGGTCCCATAAAATTAATTCCCCATACATCAAAGATCTCTACAATAATGCTCGGTTGAAGTGGCATCTCATCCCTTTTACTTATATTTTATATCCTTTGACATCTATCGCATGTCGCCACATAGAATTCATAATCTTTAAACAAGATAGGCCAGTATAAAGCGGATTGTAGTACATTGGCTGCTATCTTTTGGGCTCCGAAATGCCCTCCATTAGGTTGTGCGTGGCAAAATTCAAGAACACTCTCCATCTCCATCTCGGGCACACACCTACGGACGATAGAATTCATACAAATTTTGTAGATGAACGGATCATACCATATGAAAGTCTCAACATCTCTCTTGAATTTTTCAAGTTGATACCTATTGAGATCTTTCGGAATTTCACCCACCGCAATATAATTGACATAATCCGCATACCAGGGATCCTTTCCTTGAGCAGCCACTACACAAGCTCTTTCCACTCCTTCAACAATCACCGCCATAATCTTCTCATCCGGGAAAATCTCTTCAATGTATTCAAAAGAGTCATCACAATGTTTCCTTATCTCTAACCTTGATAGGTGATCCGCCAAAATATTTTCTGTTCCTTTCTTATCTCGAATCTCCATATCAAACTCTTGTAGAAGAAGGATCCATCGAATAATCCTGGGCTTCGCTTCCTTCTTCTCCATCAAGTACCGAATCGCAGAATGATCCGTGTACACTATAGTCTTCATGCCAACCAAATACTGTCAAAACTTGTTGAATGCATACACCACAACTAAAAATTCCTTTTCAGTTACAATGTAGTTCTTTTGTGCTGCATCAAAAGTTTTGCTCGCATAGTAGATGGCGCAGAACTTCTTTTTCTTCAGCTGCCCGAGCACCACTCCAAGTGCTAGATCACTTGCATCACACATAAGTACAAATGGTTGAGTCCAATCCGGTGTGATCAAGATAGGTACAGTAATAAGTGCCTCTTTCAAAACCTGAAAAGCTGTTAGACATTCTTCATCAAAAACAAAAAGAGCATCCTTTTTAAGTAAGTGAGATAAGGGCTTGGAGTATTTTCAGAAATCTTTGATAAATCTTCTATAAAATCCGGCATGTCCAAGGAAGGACCGCACTCCTTTCTCATTCTTAGATGGTGGAAACTTCTCAATGGCCACCACATTTGCTCTATCAACCTGCAATCCCTTGGCCAAAATATGATGACTAAGAACAATCTCATCTCTTACCATGAAATGACACTTCTCCCAATTCAAGACAAGAATAGTTTCTTGACATCTCTTCAAAACAATAGCTAGGTTAGACAAATAAACATCAAAAGAGGAACCAAACATGAAAAATCATCCATAAACACCTTCATGATCTTCTCTATCAAGCCATCAAATATAGCCATCATGAAATGCTGAAATGTAGCAGGCGCATTACACAATCTGAAAGGCATCTTCCTAAAAGCAAAGGTTCCATAAGGGCAAGTAAATGTAGTCTTTTCTTGATCCTCGAGAGCAATCATGATTTGATTATAACCGAAATACCCATCCAAGAAATAATAAAACTTATACCCTGCTAGACGGTCAAGCATTTGATCCATGAAAAGAAGAGGGAAATGGTCTTTGCATGTATTTTTATTTAGTTTCTTGTAATCCGTACATACACGCCATTTCATAGGAATCCTAGTGGCTAAGGTCTCGCCATCATCAGCTTTCACAATAGTCATGCCCCCCTTTTTAGCTACTACATGCAATGGACTCACATGGGGATTATCACTAATGGGATATATAATTCCTGCATCTAACCACGTTAGGATTTGCTTCCTAATCACTTCTTGAATCGCGGGATTAACCCTCTGCTGATTCTGAATGCTTCCCTTAGCTTTATCTAGCAACCTTATCTTATGCATGCAATATGATGGACTAATACCCTTCAAATCATCAAGAGTCTAACCTATAGCAGACTTATACTTTCGAAGCACATCTAGCAACCCTAAAAGCTGATCATTAGTAAGGGAAAAACATACAATTACCAAATAAGTTTCATTGATGCCAAGATAGGCGTACTTCAAGTGCTCCGGTAGTGGTTTCAACTCCTCCTCCTTTTTTTCCTTCGGTGTGCTTTCTTTGTCCAATGGGAGGTATTGCCTAGTCCACTTGACTTCTTTAAGCTTGGTTCTTGTAGATTCATACCTATTATCACCTAAGGCAAGTAAATTTTCAAGAAATTCAATACATACCTTATTAGAGAGCTCATCTAGCTCCGTGGTGGGAAAAGTAAGAGATTCCACCAAGCATGTCCCCAAAGGATCCTTTGATAGGATCAAGGACATGTCTTCTTTCACGATCTCCTCCACCACATCAATACTGTAACATTGCATCTCCATTGGCATCTTCATTGCCCTATCGAGGTTGAATAGAACCTCTTCATTATCCATTCTCAATCTAAGCTCCTCCTTTTGGACATCAATCATAGATCCAGCTGTAGCAAGGAATGGCCTTCCCAGTATAAGAGGGACATTGTCCTTGTCATCTTCCATCTCTAGCACAAAAAAATCCACAGGAAAGACAAGCTTGTCTACTCTTACAAGTACATCCTCAATCACACCCTTCAAAAAATTCATAGACCTATCCGCCAATTGTAGAGCCACTGATGTGGGAGCGAGCTTCCCCCAAACTTAGCTTCTTAAATATAGATAAGAGCATCAGGTTGATGCATGCACCAAGATCACATAAAGCTTTTCATGCCGGCCCCTTTCCAATCTCACATAGAATAGTGAAGCTTCCCGGATCCTTCAACTTCTGTGGCAACTTCCTCTGAATGATCGAGCAGTAGTTTTCTGATAGATTCACTGTCTCCACTCCATTCAAACTTCTCTTCTTCAATATGATATCTTTCAAAAATCGGGCATAGTATGGCATCTCCATGATTGCTTCGGAGAAGGGAATGTTCAAGCATATCTTGTTCATTATCTGTTGAAATCTCTTGAACTTATCTTCCAATCCCTTATTCACTATCCTAAGGGGAACATAGGAGGTATCTTTGTTTTTGGAATTCCCCATTCATCACGTTCAACCTCCTTCGATTTATCCTTATCGACTTTCAATCTCTTGGCTCTTTCCCATTACTTCTCTACTATAAGCTCAGTATTCTGCTCTTGAGATGACTCTGGAGTTTTCTGAACAACAAGTGTAGCATTTGATATCAAAAAGGGAGGTGCATGAAGCTGTTCAACCACTGTTCGACCAGAATGGTCTAGTCTAACAGCATGGGTATAGTCGAATGAGGACTCTGCAATCGAGTTAAGTTTGTCAAGTGCCGGTTCGACCATAGTTCGACTAGAATAATCTGGTCGAACAGGATAGGTCTGGTCGAATGGAGGTTCTGTAATCTGAACGTGATCTTTCTTCTCCACTGGTGCCTGTTTGACCATGGTTCGACTAAAATGGTTTGGTCAAACAATATGGCCTTGGTCGAATGGCGGAACAAAAATAGAGCATCGTAACTCTATTTTTTGGAGGCTGTTTGACCTCAGTTCGACCAACAGGTCTGGTCGAACTGGGTAGGGTTGGTTGAACGGGGCTCCTGCCTTTATTGTTTTTGCCCACCAACTTCATTGGACCTTCGTACTGCGTCCCGGACCTCAATGTGATGGCATTACAAGACTTAAGTTTCGTAATACTTTGAGATGAGAGCTTACTCTTCTCAATAGTTTGCGTCAACTTGTTCACATTCCCTGCCATGTCCCCCATCAACATTGTATGGTCTTTTATCTGCTTAGACAACTCCTCATGATTTGAATCAATCTTGATCTCTTTACGATCCACCCTTGCATCATTTCTAACCACATAACGGTTCACCATATCCTCCAAACCAGGTTTTCCTTCTTCCGTCTTAGCACCAGGATTAACACCAATTGGAGGTTGCATAGCCGCATTCGGATTGCTCAATGAAAATTCCTACCTCCTTGATTATTGATAATTACCCAGGGGACCACGATTGTTTTATTTCCCTTGGTAATTCATGTTTTCTTGATTGTTCGGATATCTCGTTCCTTGAATACTTTGTCCCATGTCATAGTTTGCTTCTTCAAAATCCTCTTGGATCGGTCTTTCTTCACCATCATCCTACTGCATCATTATTGGTACTCTCTGTGAGAAATCAGTAATATGCTTTTGTTGGGTTTCAAGTAGCTTGTTGATATTATCCAAGCTCGAGACGATCTTATCTTCTCTACTCGACTTTACCATCGTATGTTCAACTTGTGCTACTTTTCCAAGGACATAAGTGTCTCTCACTCTATCAGTTGGCAAATCTCTTGAATTCATCGAAATATCCTCAAAGAGCTTTTCGACCTCCACGAATGACTTTGTAAGCAGTACTCCATTCGACGAAGCATTGAGTAAAACTCTAGAATCGCAGTCCAATCTATTGTAGAAAATACTGATGTAGGACACTTCCTGAGCATGTCCTTGAATCTATCCCATGCTTCATGAAACTTCTCATTACCATCGATAGCAAATTGATTGATTTCTTGTTTCAACTTAAACACCTTTGAAGGTGGCATGTATCTCTCCAAGAATTTTAATTTCAATTGCTCCCAGGTAGTGCATTCAGCAGCATTAAGAGTATCATAACAATCTGTCTCCCTTTCAGTAATCGAGAACTTAAATAAAATGAGAACTTAAATAAAATGATCCTCCTCGCATCTTTATGCGTTCTTGCATCTTTTTTTGTACTTGCATAACCAAGGAACTTATTCAGATGTTGTTGAGGATCTTCAAAGGTTCCCCCTGAGAAGGGACTCCGTTCAATCATGCTGATAAAAGCAGGGTGATGATCAAAATCAGCTCCAGCCCCCTTTGCTCCTAACAGACCCGCATTGCCTTTTCCGTTGTTCATAAAAACTTCACGGATGGCAAGATTAGCAGGATTCACTGCCATGTTGATTGCTTCTTGATGCGCGTTTTCTTTGCATGCAAAATTAATCCACAAGTATTAATGATATCAGTTGCAGCTTAAGCAAGCGACCAAGTGATTATCGAACCCAAAGGATGACGTATTATCAATTTAATTATTTACTAAATTAATTAAGATAAAATGGCAATAAGATTTGAGATTTAATTATTAAACTACTAAACAAGTAATTAAAATAGCAAATAAAATAAAATATCACTCGAAGAATACAAAAGTGGATCAAGTAGGAGAATAGGTAGCCCTGGGATAATCCAGTTTCATGCAATAATTTCCCTTCCGTGTGTTGATGTCCGACTCTGCCTTGTGGAATATGGACGCATCACTAAACCATGCATATATACTCTATAGACACAAGTAAACATGCGTGTAATACGTGTGAATATCCTCGGAGCAAGAGATATAATTTCACCCCCTTTCTAGGTACTATCAGTATCAATTATTTCCTCCTAGGATTGGTACTCTAACCCGATATGATCTCCCTTTATAGGTACTATAAAATTATCCTCTTTATCCTACTTAATAACCCGAATTCAATTTAATTAATAAGTATTCATATATGATAGTTCTAATGAAGCTTTGGAGTCCCCTCACTTAGAATCATAACATGAAATCCTGTTCAGCGGTGAACGCACCCAATCTACAACCAAGATATATATTCAGACTCTATATATCAATTGAAGATGCACAAAACGACCGTGAATATGGATTAAAAATGTGCAGTCATATATAAAATAAATCCACAAGTAGTGTTTTACGAAGTTTACACACGAAAGTTCAATTAATTCGTAAAAACCTTCACAACCCTAGTTCTACCAAAAAGGCTATAGTCCATGATATTGTGAAGAACAATCATGGGTATCGGATAAATCTTACTTGGATATCTAGAAAATTACAAGATAAATTAGGAAACAAAATAAACCCTAGATGCGGGAGTCGTCACATCCTTCTCCGTCTTGAATCCTCCTCTTAGTTCTCCTCTTGATTCCACAAACGAATCTTCAAAGTGATGGATGGATGGAGGAAAGGATGTGGATGATGGTTGGGGGATGATCCACCCTTGTGGGGTGTAGTATTGTTGTGGCCTCTCTCCTATCCAATATGACTCTATGATGATTAATGATGTGATCTACATCCCCTTTTATACTTTTAAGCTCTCCTTATAGGTCTTGGATGGGCTTTTACTTGAGACATACGCCAAATTTGGTAAAAGAAACCGGTAACTACCAAAAATAGCATCAGCGACATTCTGCTCGACCAAGCCTTCAGAAGTTGAATAAAGCCTCCAAGTTGAGCAATGGTCGAGCAAGCTCTCTGTAAGTTCTTTCATATTTTGCTCGACTTGACCTCTTCTGCTCGACCAAAATAATTCTGGTCGAGCAAGCTTCCATTGGTCTAGCAAGCTTGCGCAGTCTCACCGTTTCGTGCATAACTTCCACATCCGACCTCCGATTTGAGTAATTATTGTACTCACGCGATTCTCTCTTCCTTGGGTTTCTATCCATATAATGAACTCTCCGAAAACCCAACATTTGAATGTATAACAAGTCGCACAAAGTGGAACAGCCGTTCTGTTCGGCACAGCTTGCGCGATGTCACCACTTTGATCATAACTTTCTCGTTTAGAATCCGATTGAAGTGTTCTTTAGCCAAAACGACCCTCTCTTCTGTAGATTTCCATCCATGTATCACACTTCTAGTTTAGAGCTCCACACAAATATATAATAATTACACAAGTTGGATGTGCGTTTCAGAGCATCCTTGCACAAATTGCACCTTTTCTCCAACTTGGCACTTTTGATCCCTTTTTCCACCTAAAACACAATAAAACACCTCAAGTGCACCTTTTTCTCACATATACTAAATATAAGACCCTTGTGCTAATATATAACAACAATTCTCATCAAAAAGGTGTTAGATTGAACACTAAAATACGCTTATTTTCACTCTCATCAATCCCCCAAACTTACCCATTGCTCGTCCCGAGGCAACAAAATTAAAATAAAGAGAGAGAGAGTAAGAAAATTAGCAGGGAAACAAGGACTATGACTCATACCATATTCAAAATACAATTGTCCTCAAATTAGGTCATGTAACTCTCATTACATGTAATAATCAATTCATAGCATACAAGTTAAGACAATCACCTCTAATTCAAATGCTCTATTGACATGTTCTCACTAGAAGTATATAACACTCGCACTCAAGTGTAAAAGATGTACACTTATGGGTTAAGGTATTTACGCACAAATTCAATTCAAGTGCATGCGTAACCATAAGTTTGCCAAACGTCTCAAACTCTCCATCACTTAAAGTATGATTCGACAATGGGATCAAAAAAGACTTTCATGAGGATGTAATGTTGGCTCTTTGGTAAGGGTAGGAAACATATGGATAAAGTAACTCAATTAATAGAGAATTAAAACCAGAGATCTTTTGTACTGCAGATTTTTACACTTCAAGGCTATCCAGCTTCATGCTCTTCTAATTTTATTCTCACTCCTTTCCTTCAAGCTCAACATTTTTTCCTTATTTTTTTTTTGAGGTACCAGTTTTGGGCACTACCTCTAGCATCTCGGGGTACCAGTTTTGGGCACTACCCCTCATCAACTTATTTTTAAGCTCATAATCACTTGTACAGCTCCAAATATTTTATTCCTTCCAAACTCCATCAAAATCAACTTCACACACTTTGACAGCATTTAATTCTCCACTAAATATAGGAATTTAAAGCTCAAATAGGATATCAAAGTGGCTATCTTCGTAGGTTGCCAAAGAAATAAGGTTATTAGGCTCGACGGGGCTAACTACGGATAAGCATCATTTGGTAGGGAATTATTTGGCTAAGTGACTCATAAATTCAAGGATGGCCTTAGATCATCTCCCATCATCTAACACACATATAGTTTCAAGTAAGACAAGAGGCAAGTTCTAGAATACACACAAAAGAATAATACTCACTAGAAAAGATATATCATATGATTATGTAACATGATCAACGAGGCTCAAAATCTGACATGGGTTTTTAACAAGTAACAGAGTACCTTTCATGGTAAGTAATATCCCACAAGTACACATAGAACTTCATATCGCATTATAACTCAAGTATACTTCCTTCATCAATTTCAAGAGCATATGAATTTCAGGCACAATTTAAAAATATACGCTCACATGGATCACCACCTTACTTAATCCTTTCACTCCTATGAATTAAAAGCACATATAAAAATTAGAAAAAGAAAACGAGGGCATCTGATTTCTCTTCAACGTATGCACGAGCTCCGCGAGTCAAAGCCTCAATGTAGAACTCGTCTTGCCACCTAGTTACCCTTTTCTATCATCAAAACTTAAACACACTCATCATCACAAGATTCATCAATAATAAAATAGGAGAAATCTAAGAACAACTCAATTGACTATCTAATTGACTTCACACACTAGAAACACCACTGTGCAAAAAATTGACACATCAAAACCGATAAAAGTTTCAACATACCGCAAAAAACCAACTCCTCTAGCAAACATTACAAAGAAAAAATTATACTCTTGGTGCTTCAATGAGGTAATAACATCACACCCCCAAACTTAGTAAAAACATAAGTTGAAACTAAGTTTGCAAAGAGATATAATTGCCGATTAGTAAGCACCTTAAATATAAAAATTTCTTACTCACATGAAAGAAATAAAGCAATAAATGGAAGGGCAAGCCCCCAACAGGTGCTCATGTTTAACATCGGAGAGTCACGATGGATGTATCCTTTTTAACTACTAGATAAGAGGACGGTCTTCTCGCATCCTCACCTTCAAAAACTTTCTCTCCCTCTTCTAGTCTACACTCAGCACCTCACCTTTCTTGGTTACAAAAATATGATCCTTGGAATTTCCTTCCTCCCATGGCTGTCTAGACACCTCCTTGTCAATCTTCCACTTAAATTTAGAATCATCTGTCTTAGAAAAATCAAGATTAAACAAGTTAGAAATCACATCTATACTCTTGCACGATTGAGTCTCCATAGGCATCTTCATTGCTTGATCAAGAGAGAAAACCATATCTTCATTATTCATCTGCAGCCTAAGCTTCTCGGCTCTCAACTTCTTTGCTCTTTCCCACTTCTTCTCTACTATAAGCTCATTATTCTGCTCTTGGGATAGCTCTGGAGTGTTCTGAACAACCGGTGTAGCATTCGATATCGAAATGGGAAGTGCGTGAAGTTGTTCGACCACTGCTTGATCGAAGTGGTCTGGTCGAACAGACTGGGTTTGGTCGAACGGCATTGCTGATCGCGAGCTCCCATTCTCCAGTTGTTGTTCGACCTCCATTCGACCAAGGTGGTCTGGTCGAACGAGAGAGTGTAAGTTTAACGAATTGTCAGAAAATAGAGCATCATAATTATATTTTTTAGGAGGTTGTTTGACCTCTACTCGACCAGCTGGTCTGGTCGAGCAACTCAAGTCTGGTCGAGCAACTCCTCTACTCCCTTCATTTTGCTCGCCGACATCATCGGACCTTCTTACTACGTCCCGGACCTCAATGTGATGGCATTATTCTCCCACGTTTGTGTTAATTAATTCACATTCGTGGCCATCTGCCCCATAATCAAAGTAAGGTCCTTCAACTACTAAGATAAATCTGCATGATCAACATTCATAGTATCTTCAAGATGATCAACCCTTGCATTATTCTCAGCCATGTATCGATTGAAGGTATCTTCAACACTCTTCACTTCTTGTTGCTTCATACTAGGCCCCTTTAGTGTCAACTCTGCAATCTGCTCCTGTTGGGATTCTAGTAGCTTGTTGATGTTAGCTAAACTAGATACGATCTCATCATCCCTATTCGGCTTCACCACTTGATGTTCAACCTATGCCACCTTGCCAAGTACATATGATCCTCTATCTCTCTCTACAGGCCAATCATGTGAATTCATAGAGATGTCTTCAAATAACTTTTCTGCTTCAAGTGCTGTCTTAGATAACAGCGCTCCTCCTGAGGATGCATCAATAAAAACACGCGACTCACAATTCAATCCATAGTAGAAGATACTTATGTACTGCGCCTTAGACATTCCATGTTGTGGGCACCGCCTGAGCATGTCTTTGAACCTGCCCCATGCCTCATGAAATTTCTCACCCTGATTCATAACAAATTGGGTGATCTCTTGCCTCATTCTTAAGATCCTTGAGGGTGACATATATCTCTCCAAGAACTTCTGCTGCAGTTGGTCCCATGTAGTGCAATCCGTGGCATCAAGAGTCTCATACCAAGCTTCTGCCTTATTAATTAATGAAAACTTGAATAGGGCAATCCGTCTAGCATTATCATTAGCTCCAGCTCCATTTTGAGTGTTTGCATAACCAAGAAATCTTTGGAGATGCTGATATGGATCTTCAAAGCAATCTCCAGAAAAGGGATTTTTCTCTACCATGTTAATAAGAGCGGGATGTATCTCAAAATCATCATCTTCCCCCTTGCTCCTATCAACCCCATGTTACCAATCCCATAGTTTGTCAAAATTTCACATATGGCAATATTATTCGGATTCTGCCTTGCTCAGGCCATGTTCAGCTCCATGTGTTATTCCTTCCTTTCTTTCCTCTCCTTTTTCTAGTGCACAAGTACCTCAGAATAATTCAAGGTTAGATAGAAATAAATAATCACAAATAAAAGTCTTAATCAAACTAGAAATAATAAACTAATAATAACAGCCGTCCCCGGCAACGGCACCAAGAACTTGATGTGCATTTTCTTTGCATGCAAAATTAATCCCTAAGTATTAAGAATATCAGTTGCAGCTTAAGCAAGTGACCAAGTGATTATCGAACCCAAAGAACGGCGTATTATCAATTTAATTATTTACTAAATTAATTAAGACAAGATGGCAATAAGATTTGAGATTTAATTATTAAATTACTAAACAAGTAATTAAAATAGCAAATAAAATAAAATATCACTCGAAGAATACGAAAGTGGATCAAGTAGGAGAATAGGTAGCCCTGGGATAATCCAGTTTCACGCATTAATTTCCCTTCTGTGTGTTGATGTCCGACTCTACCCTGTGGAATATGGATGCATCACTAAACCATGCATATCTACTCTATAGACACAAGTAAACAGGCGTGTAACACGTGTGAATAACCTCGGAGTAAGAGATATAATTCCACCCCCCATTCTAGGTATTATCAGTATCAATTATTTTCCTGGCCAATTGGTACTCTAACCCGATATGATTTCCCTTTATAGGTACTATAAAATTATTCTTTTTATCCTACTTAATAATCCGAATTCAATTTAATTAATAAGTATTCATATATGATAGTTCTAATGAAGCTTCGGAGTACCCTCACTTAGAATCATAACATGGAATCATGTTCAGCGGTGAACACACTCAATCTACAACCAAGATATATATTCAGACTCTATATAACAATTGAAGATGCACAAAACGACCGTGAATATGGATTAAAATGTGCAGTCATATATAAAATAAATCCACAAGTAGTGTTGTATGGAGTTTACACACGAAAATTCAATTAATTCTTAAAAACCTTCACAACCCTAGTTCTACCAAAAAGGTTGTAGCCCATGATGTTGCGTAGAACAATCATGGGTGCTGGATAGATCTTACCCGGATGTCTAGAAAATTACAAGATAAATTAGAAAACAAAATAAACCCTAGATACGGGAGTCATCGCGTCCTTCTCCATCTTGAATCCTCCTCTTGGTTCTTCTCTTGATTCCACAAATGAATTTTCAAAGTGGTGGATGGATGGAGGAAAGGATGTGGATAATGGTTGGGGGGTGATCCCCCCTTGTGGGGTGTAGTATTGTTGTGGCCTCTCTCCAATCCAATATGACTCTATGATGATTAATGATATAATCTACATCTCCTTTTATACTTGTAAGCTCTCGTTATAGGCCTTGAATGGGCTTTTACTTGAGACATACGCCAAATTTGGTAAGAGAAACCCGAAACTATCAAAAATAGCATCAGCGACATTCTGCTCGACCAAGCCTTTAGAAGTCGAACAAAGTCTCCAAGTCGAGTAATGGTCAAGCAAGCTATCTGTAAGTTCTTGCATATTTTGCTTGACTTGACCTCTTCCGCTCGACCAAAATAATTCTGGTCGAGCAAGCTTTCATTGGTCGAGCAAGCTTGCGCAGTCTTACCGTTTCGTGCATAACTTCTACATCCGATCTCCGATTTGATTAATTTCTTGCACTCACTTGATCCTCTCTTCCTTGTATTTCTATCCACATAAAGAACTCTCCGAAAATCTAACATTTGAATGTATAACAAGTCACGCAAAGTGGCACAGCCATTCAGTTCGGCACAGCTTGCGCGACGTCACCACTTTGATCATAACTTTCTCGTTTGGAATCCGATTGAAGTGTTATTTACGCCAAAACGAACCTCTCTTATTTATATTTCCATCCATATATCACACTTCTAGTTTAGAGCTCCACACAAATACAGAATAATTATACAAGTTGGACGTGCGTTTCAGAGCATCCTTGCACAAATTGCACATTTTCTCCAACTTGGTACTTTTGATCCCTTTTTCCACCTAAAACACAATAAAACACCTCAAGTGCACCTTTTTCTCATATATACTGAATGTAAGACCCTTGTGCTAATACATAATAATAATTCTCATAAAAAAGGTGTTAGATTGGACACTAAAACACGCTTATTTTCACTCTCATCACTTCTGCTTCCGATATGTCTCCGGTTGCAGCTTCAATCGCTTGCGAGTTCAGCTCGTCAACTTTACCTCCTAAATTAAGAGCTTTAGTTGGTTCCACGTTCTTATTCTTCTTCTTCTTTCCCTTCTTCTTCCTCGACGATGCACTGATCTCCAAATTAAAAGGTGCTAATTCTCCTGTCCTTGGCATTCGATCATTTGGTTAACGTGAACCGTTAGGGTTCCATATGTTTCTAAATCAGTGGAAGCAAGAAACATGGAAACGTATTACCTTTCACTAGGGTATGTTGAAGAAGAACATGAATTCTCGCCGGCAGCCTGTGCAGCCTCACTGTTTTGGGCATAACTCTCTTGTCTGATCTTCTATTTGAGTGATCTATACGCCAAAATGATCCTCTCTTCAGTGGCTTTCCAACAGTGTATCAAAAGTTCTATTCTGTGTTCTGCATAATTTTAGAAAAATTATTCAAGTTGACGGACAGTAGTAGCAAACAACCTTCTGGTCTTCTATTGTATTCTCAAGTCCAATCTCGACGTCATGTGGGCGATGATCTTCGAGATCTTCTCAATCTGATGTTCCCTCACCCTCCTTACAAAGTTAGGCGTGAATAATCAGTTAGGATTTCCGGACAGTTGAGATGACATATACATGGGCTACAGTAGGGACCAGGAGGAGAAATTAGAGTTGGGCCTCCATTGAGCTTAAATATCCAAGCTTAGCCCAAAGTTTATACTTAAGTCCAATAATAATAATATATACCACTAAAATATTATTCCTGCACTACCGTTCTAATCCCATAATTATATTATGGGCTCCTTCTTATTATGAGTCTGTTAGTCTCCCCATGTTTAAGATATATAATGCCCATTAATTAATTAAGTTATTGATAACTCCATTAATTAATATCTCATCCGAGAGTAGTACCACTCAACCTCATTATCATGCCGGAATAAATCCACCTACAGGGTTTACATGATAATCCTTATGAGCTCCTCAAGGGTAAATCATCAACCTAAATAGGACACGGATTCCTTCTACAATCAACAGCACACCATAGAGACAGCACTATTTCCTAACTCACCGAGTTTGTTGATTTAATTACATATAAATCTCACCCATTGATGAATCAAAGAAATACATACTGCCTTACGTGTCGAGGTTATTGTATAGGGATTAAGAGCATGAACATCCATAATAACTAAGATCAAGTTCTCCTATAAGTCAGTATAAGTCAAACGATCTCAAGCGGTCCTGCTCAATACACACAAAGTACACTAATGTGATTCTATAGTCAAGACAAACTAATACCAAATCACACTACAACCATCTCAATAGAGAGTTCCCGTCTATCTCGGTTGTGAGCATCTGTTTATACTTTATAAGAAAACTGATAATATGATTTTTCACGTGTTGTCGCACAACATATTATCTACAGTATAAAGTAAGTGGACTATTACATCGGACATATAAATAAATTATAAGACGCAATCATTTGATCATTGAATCATATTTCAAATAAATTGTTATAACATTGTTCATATAAAAAGCTAGATTTTTAGTATACAATCCAACAATCTCCCACTTATACTAAAAGACTATGATGTCATGTCTTCTGCCATACATCTGATTCCCACTCCCACTACACGATCATCAAAAGCTTTCAATTTAAATTCCTTGTAAAAGAATTTATTAGGTTATCATTCGATGCAATCTAGGCGACAACAACCTTCCCCTCATCATACGATTTCTCGTAACAGGTGGTACTTGCGCTCCATGTGTTTAATTGCCTTATGGGCTCGTGATTCCTTCAAGTTTGCATCTGCACCATTATTATCACAACAAATTGTGATAACCTTGGGCAAACTTAGAAATACCTCGAAATCCATCATGAAGTTTCTAGAGTCATATAAATACTTTGGATGCCTCAGAGGCTCCAATTTATCATCTTTCCATAGTGGAGTCGAAATATATTTTTATATAATACTCCTCCTTCTTATGACTTTACTTCCTAAAATTTAACACATAAACTTTGAGGTGGATTTACTGCCGTCCCTATCTGATTTGAAAAATCTAAATCTATATAACCCATAAGAAGCACAGAATCTTGTCGCTAAGTCCACATATAATTTCTGGTCCTTTTCAGGTACATAAGTATATGTCTTATCACAGTTCATCATTCTTGTTTCGGGTTACCTTGATACTCACTGATCATGCCTTTGGCAAAACAGATATCTGATCTCGTGCATAGCATTCCTTAGATTAAGCTTCCTTATTCGCTAAAGTATAAGGAACCGCTTTCATCTCCTTTATCTTCTTTTGTGTCAGACACATTTCCTTAGATAAAGTCCTATGCTAAAACGAGTAAGGATTGTATCATTTCATTAAACTTGAGATAAGCACAACATCTTATCTTGTGATCACCATGATCGTAAGGATATATTTTGATTCTCTTAAGTCCTTCATTTAATACTGCTTTATCAACCATACCCATACGCCCAACAATACTCTTTCATTATCTCCAATGAGCAATATATCATCTACGTACAGTACAAGAAATACCACCACATTTCCGTCACTCATTTCAATACACAAGATACATCCGTGCATTGAATAAATCCATATGCCTGGATTTCCTCATCAAAACAGATGTTTCATGATCTTGACATCTATTTGTTATTTCTCATATTTCATATAAGTAGTAACAGATAAAAGATTCCAGATCGACATAGGCATAGCTACCAGTGAACATGCTCCCTCATAATCGAATCCTTTCTTTCTGAGTATACCTTTTCGCAACAAGCTTTGCTTCCAAGGTTTTCATATTACCGTATGATCCTCTTTTATTTTTTATGACCACTTCCAATGGCTTTTACACCATTTAGTGATCCTACAAGCTCCCGAATTTGATTTAAAATTTATAGATTCTATTTCAAAACCCATTGCAATTTGCTAAGATATCATATTTTATTTTGTAGTGCTTCATCGTATCCGTGGGTCAATTCCATTTTTACTAGGGACCAAGTCTCACGACTCTCCCAAAACATATATCTATCAGGTTGCAAAATAATCCTCCCACTACGACAAGATACTACATACAATTGTGTATCATATGTGACACGCGATGCAGTTTACTTTGTGGTATATCCTTTTGTACACTTGGTACTATACTTTGTGTTTTTCCTCTCACTTCCTTTAGAACAATTTATACATGGGTTTGTGATTTAATACATAGTCATTTTCCAAAAAAATTAGTGTTTGTAATAACAATTACCCTTCGATCTTTTGGACTAAATAAATCATCACCTTCTATTTTTCTAGGATATCCCACAAATAGACAAACGTTATATGACATATTTTGTCTAGGGCATACCCATAAAATGAATTTAGTAATTCCAAATCATTCATCATCTATCTAGTTATTTCCATAAGAGTCTTTCTCTTATTAGGATTAGAAGACGCGTTATTAATTACTATTTGTTGCATCCGTGGGATAACCATGATTTAAGAGTTTACAAATTGTTACCAACGTACCATAATAGATTATAGCTCCATCCTTCATTATAATGACCATGTTATTTAAATGAAATAGAGTATCCATCCCAAAAATATAGAAACTGAATGCAAATTCTTTCTATGAAAAATGTACGTAAAGATAATTTCTCATAATCAAACGTTTATTCCTATCGTATGATAAATAAACAACTCCCATTGCAACAGCCACTACTCTCGTAGTATTACCCATATACATAACAATCTCATCATTACTTAGTTGCAGGCTTTTAGTGATTCTGGTATCTACACGCAACGTGTCAGTATATTTCATCACTAATCATGCTTCAACGACTAGTGAATGAGATACTAACCTTGTTCATACCTTGATGAAATTAGTTTTCCTTCGCCAAATATTTTGTCAGAAGTTTCCCACCATATACTATCCCTTGTATTTCAGGTAGAACTTGCTCAAGACATCTAGGCAAACTATGGAGAATAAAATTGACCTAGGTTTTCCCTTCAATTTCTACTCCATGTTTTTCCAATGCATTCATCAAGTCAACCATGATCTCTTGCCTTTTAACCTTACTCAGGTATCCGAAGAGTTACATGAGACCATCATATTTCTATGAACCTCTCAACTCTCTACTAGATACTTTAATAGGCATCATATAACATCCTTAGTGAGAACACATACATTTTCCTAAGCAGTAAAATTCAAAACCAAGATTTTTTACTAATCATCTAATTTTGGACTAGTAAATGTGATTTCTTTTATAAATAATAAGCCAGATAAAACCATTTGAAAATACAGAGAATCACAAATAAATACATCGATCAAATCTTCGAATTTATCCATTTATATTGATTCCCTCAAAATAATATAAAAATAAAATTTACCGACATCTCAAGCACCGTGAGTCTGCATGCCACGTTAGGGTGGACGTATACAAACCCGAACATTTACAAGAGAAGGTTTTACCCATTAATTTCATTCGTCAACCTAACCTCATAACAAAATAATTAATAGTCGGTTCCTCTTTAGCCATGCAAATAATAGCAGTGACTCCGTTGGAGAGGATACTAATAATTTACACCTAAGTGTACACCATTATTTGATCCCAAGTCCGCTGCCCAAGCTTATGTGCCTTACTATTGGAGAAGTACACATGCGCTCAGATAACTTCATACAATTATCAATTATAAGTTTGTACTAGTGAACCGAATATAAACTCATCTGTTAGGGAGGAAGACACTATAGCCAACGCGCAAGTTCATATGCATCACATTACAAATAATAATTATTTAAAGAAGTCTGTACAAGTGATCCATCAATAAACTCATCCGTTAGGGAGGAAGACACTATAGCCAACACACAAGTTTATTTACATCACTTACAAACCAATAATGGAGGCCGCGGGAATTAATTACCAATCCCCTCCCCCACTTAGTTATTTAACATCGAGAGTTTTTACATGCATATAATATTCAATAATAAAATACGCAACCTAGCATGCTCCTATTACGGCACATAAGGCATTAAATCACAGAGAATCATGCATAACATATATAACAATTATATATCAGCGAATTCGATTGTTCGTCACCAAGCACAAATATCGGCAAAGACTTCCAGACTATCAAATTTTCAAAAAATTCAGGTTATCAAAATTTCAAAATCATCGATATCGGCCAGATTATCAAATCATCGATATCGACCAGATTATCAAATTTTCGAAAAACTTCCAGATTATCAAATTTTCGAAACTAATGATATCGACCGTCGATATCGTCCAAATTATCAAAATCATCGATATCGACATGCAACCATATATATCAATAATAGACAATTAAATCAATTATATCAGTTATATATCACGAATTAAATAGCCACTAAATAAGGTAGTCTTGTCCAATACTCTAGCGATTAAACTGATGCCTTATACAATAAGCAGGATTGCTTATGCCCTAATACGTCCATCGTCACAGGCTGCCATCAACCAGAATCTGTAAGATGTCATCGACGCCACAGGTGAAGACTGTCGCCGATCACCGCCGCCAGTGAGTCATGTCAGTCTGCTTAATGCCAACAACTGTGCATCGCCGAGTCTGCTGCACGCAGGAATCCATACACCACATCGAGTGCGCATCGCCTAGTTTCCAGAACGAAAACACGCACACCACCGCGCGCCCCTCCGAGCACGCCACCGGGTGCTCCGCATGGTTTCTCGCATAAAATATGCATACCACTGCGCGCCCATCCGAGCATGCCACTGGGTGCTCAGCTTGGTTTCCAGCACGTAAACACGTACACCACCACGCACGACGCCCGGCCATTCGTCTGGTTTCTTCCTCAGCACGCTCGTCAGTGTGCCTAGTTTTTTAGAAACCACGCACGATGCCACGCTTAATGCCACACACGATGCCCAGCCATGTGCCTGGTTTCTTCCTCAGCATGCACGCCAGTGCGCATGATTTCTTGCCAATCCGCACAATTCGTGTATCCCTCCGGACGCCTCATCGGGAATGTCACTCGGCAGCCTGCTCGGCATCTTGCATGGTTTCACGCCTGGTGCTACCCAGCTGCACGTCAGCCCACTCGCCACACCGCCCGGTTACTTGCTTGGAAACTGGTAGACCCGCTCAGAATCATGTCAGACTCGCCCAGACACCACCTTTCGCTTGGCTTCAGATGCTCAAGCCCGGTAATTTGTCCGATTCCGCAAACGAGTGCTTTCCACCAGCATGATATTGACGAACAGTTTCATCAATATTCATTCACCATCGACGATACACGATACAGGGTTTCATATAGGGATATTCATGGATTACATAATAAACCAAAACCCTAATTCTCATGCGATTCTAATTCAAACAAGAAACATATAAGCCACATAAACCCTAGCCTAACGTGTCATGCTTCACCACGAAATCGAAGCTTTGATACCAATTGTTGGCGTTCGATCATTTGGTTAATGTGAACCGTTAGGGTTCCATACATTTCTAAATCAGCGAAAGAAAGAAATATGGAAACGTATTATCTTTCACCAAGATATGTTGAAGAAGAACATGAATTCTCGCTGGCAGCCTCTGCAGCATCACCGTTTTAGACATAACTCTCTTGTCTGATCTCCGATTTGAGTGATCTATGCTCCAAAATGATCCTCTCTTTAGTGGCTTTCTAACGGTGTATCATACATTCAGTTCTGAGTTTTATAAAATTTTAAACAAATCGTGCAAGTTGACAGACAGCAGCAGCAAATAACCTTCAGATCTTTTGCTGTATTCCCAAGTCCAATCTCGACGTCGTGTGGGTGATGATCTTCGAGATCTTCTCAATCTGCTGTTCCCTCACCCTCCTCACAATGTTAGGTGTGAATATTCAGTTAGGGTTTCTGGACAGCTGAGATGACTTATATATGGGCTACAATAGGGACAAGGAGGAAAAATTAGAGTTGGACCTCCATTGAGTATCAAAGCTTAGCACAAAGCTTATACTTAAGTCCAATAATAATAATATATACCACTAAAATATTATTACTACACTACCGTTCTAATTCTATAATTACGTTATGGGCTCCTTCTTATTATGAGTCCGTTAGTCTCCCCATATTAATTAAGATATACAATGGCTATTAATTAATTAAATTATGGACAACTCCATTAATTAATATCTCATCCTAGAGTAGTACCACTCAACCTTATTATCATGCCGGAATAAATCCACCTGCAGGGTTTACATGATAGTCCTTATGAGCTCCTCAAGGTGACATCATCAACCTAAATAGGACACGAATTCCTTCTACAATCAACAGCACACCATAGAGACAGTACTATTTCCCAACTCACTGAGTTTGTTGATTTAATTATATGTAAATCTCACCCATTGATGAATCAAAGAAATACATACTGCCTTACGTGTATTGTATAGAGATTAAGAGCACGAACATCCATAATAACTAAGATCAAGTTCTCCTATAAGTCAGTATAAGTCGAACGATCTCAAGCAGTCCTGCTCAATAACATAAAGTGCACTAATGTGATTCTATAATTAAGACAAACTAATATCAAATCACACTACAACCATCCCGATAGAGAGTCCCCATTTATCTCGGTTGTGAGCATCTATTTATACTTTATAAGAAAACTGATAGTATGACCTTCGGCGTGTTGTCGCACAATATATTATCTACAGTATAAAGTAAGTGGACTATTGCATCGGACATATAAATAAATTATAAGACACAATCATTTGATCATTGATTCATATTTCAAATAAATTGTTATAACATTGTTCATACAAAAAGCTAGACTTTTAGTATACAATCCAACAGTGTGCATACACCTAAGAAAAATAATTGTTAGAAAATTAAGACAAGAATAAAATAGTTTCAAATAAAATAGCAACAATAAATTTGACAAAGACAATCGTCCCCGGCAATGGCGCCAGAAACTTGATGGGCGTTTTCTCAACACACAATTTTAATCCCCAAGTATGAAGGATGCGATTGTAGCTTAGATAAGCGATAAAGTTATATTTATCGAACCCAAAGGACAATTGATTGTCAATTTATTTTTATCTAAACTAGAGAAACTATTGTTAGCAATTTAAGTAGAGAGTAATTATTAAACTAATGAACAAATAATAAAATAGTGAATAAAATAAGACAGTAGAGATAAACGAGAGTTTGACAACTGAGAAGATAGGTAGCTCTTCAGGCCATCCAGTTTTATTAATTAATCTCCCTTCCATATGTCAATGTTCGACTCTGCCTTGTGGACTATGGAAGCATTACTAAGCCATGTAAACCTGCTCTATAAACACAAGCAGATAAGCGTGTAACACGTGAGAATAACTTCGGAGCAAGAGATACAATTACACCCCCCTTTCTAGGTACTATCAGTATCAATTATTTCCCGTGCACGCTCTCCTTTTATAAGTACTATATAATTATCCTCTTTATCCTACTTATTAACCCGAATTCAATTCAATTAATAAGTATTCATATAAGATAGTTCTAATGAAGTTTCGGAGTCCCCTCACTTAGAATCACAACATATAATCCTGCTCAGCAGTGAACGTACTCAATCAATAACCTAGATATGTATTCAGACTCTATATAACAGTTAATGATGCACAAAATAATTCTGAGTATGAATTAATAAAGCATAGTTTCATATAAAATAAATCCACAAGTAGTGTTGTATGGAGTATACATACGGAAGTTCAATTAACTAGATAAAACCTTCATAACCCTAGAACTACCAAATCAGTTCTAGCCCATGACGCTTCGAAGAACGTTCATGGTGATAAGATAGATCTTACCCATAGTCTTGAAAATTACAAGAAAGATTAAGTTATGAAGTAAACCCTAGAGATAGGCACCGTCGCTTCTCGCTCCGTCTTGAATCTTTACTTGGTTCTCACTTAATTAGCTGCACGAATCTCTCTCTATAGCTCCTGCGGTTGGAGTTAGAGTTTGGATGTGGTGTAGGATGGATATGGAATCTAACTCTCTTTTTGGTGTGATCGGCACCCCTTTATATACTTGTTACCAGTGATTTAAAAACTGGACTGGACGTTAAATCGGTGGAGATAATGGTTCGAGGTTCAACAGGTCGGAGCAGTTCAACCGCGGTCCAACCAAAAAATTTTAATTCATCCATTTTAATTATATTTTAAATAATTATTAAATAAAGCCTAATAATAAAAATAAAATTTTAAAGTAAAGCCCAACACTAAAGCCCATTTATGTCTAGCTTAATTTCTAGCCACCCACTTAATATTAATTGAAATTGACATTGGCCTAAACAATTAGGGCATTCTTTTCCTCTGCGCCGCACAGCTTCCCCCCCTCTCTCTCTCTCAAACAACAAACGAGCGGCGCACTCGCGATCGGCGATCCACTCTAGCAAATGGCGGCATATACCTCTCTCGCGATCAGCGGCTCTCTCTCTCTCTCGCATGAACAGCAGCGCATTGGCGACACGCGAGAGCATACATACACAGTGTCTCTCTTCAATCGACACATCAAATCGGTGGCTTGCCTCCGGATCTGGAAGAGGATTTTATTTTCTTTCTTTCTATTATCCTCCATCTACAGAATTTATTTTAAAAACAAAGAAGAATTGGGAGTATGTATGTAGGCTGGAGTATGTATGTATGCAAACAGAAGATTTTTTTTTGGTTTGAATTCAATGTAATGTAATTTTAGTGATGAAATCGACGATCCGACGGTTCTTTTGGTTTATCGGTTTTTTAGTTTTAAGCAGTTTGAACCGGTTCTTCTCGGTTCATTCGAAAGAACGATTTAATAGGGTCTTCCGGACTGGTCTCAGCTCCGGTTCCTGGTTGAACCGGCCAGTCCAGTCCGATTTTCGAATCACTGCTTGTTACTTCTCCTTATGGACTCTTACTGGGTTTTTTCGTCGAAAAGATGCACATGCACGCACTAGAGGTAAAATCCTGACGTTTCAGAGCTGATATATCATCATTCGACCAGACTTAGCTTGGTCAAATGAAACCTCTTGGTCGAACTGAGGTCGAATGGCATGTCTGTTCTCTGGACTTTATCTCCGCTTCCCGTTCGACTAGACCTTCCTCATTCAACTTGAATTTTCTTGGACGAACGAGCTTCCTTGATCGAATGACCACTCTGTAAGCTGAAACGCCTCCCGTTTGACTTAGCTCCTCTGTTCGACATCGATTATGCGGGTCGAAAAACCTCTTGTGGTCGAACAACACCGCAAAAATTATGTCTTCCGATTTCGAGCACTTAAGACCATTTTTTCTGTACAAATATGCTCAAATAGCCTCAGTATCATCTGATTCGTGGATTTTCCATAAACATCCCGATTTGTCTTGATATTAGATCAAATCATACTCAATTTCCACACAAATCCGAGCTCAAAACGCGTGAATTATCACTCTCATCAATTGTCAACAGGAGCAAGTAGAGTTCGAGGATCCAATCTACACAACACCCCATATGGCCGGTCTCACCTAGAACTAATAAATCTATTCAGGTTGATCCTAAACCTCGACACTCTGGACTTCAAGAACAGAGAGACCTTAATCGACGAGTGGACGAATGCAACAAAGATTGCAGAGGTGCGTTGGAACTGGATAAAGAAGGGTTCATAAGATTCCTAACTATGAGCCTAGAAGAATAAGTGAAGTGCGCTTGGGAGCTAATCTCAGACGAAGTCAAGAAGAAGGCCATGGAAGTTGAAGACCTTGATAATATTGTTGATCACATGGCCTATATCTTCAAGATCCATTTCATCGGAGTAGGCTACTTTGAAGGGATGGAAGAAGAAAAGAAGAAGAAGTATAGGAATGCCCTATACAGTCTGCAGCTACTTGACATTTGTTACGTAGATGAGTACATCAAACCCTTCACAGAGTATAGATGGAAGTCAAAGATAAAGGAGGATGAAGTTTTCCATCTGTTCTTTGCCAAGATTCTAAGCCCATGGAGAGAAATGCTGATCAAATAATACGAACCATGTGAGCTGGACTCAATAGCAAGGAAAATGCCCTTCCTCAAAGCCAAGATTACGGAGTGGTGTCATCAAGTAGCTCTGCATAAAAACTACAAGAGAATAAGGGGAATCAATAAGACAGTACCCCTATGCTGCGAGGACAATGATCTTCCAACCATCATTGGAAGAAACCCAAGGAAGCAAAAAAGGATGAAGAAATGTTATCCTTACACACAAAGAAGCGGAGGATGGAGGTCCAGAAGACCAAGATCCTTTTGGTCCAAACAAAAGGCCCGAAGCTATAACTCAGACCAAAGGTCTGGATCATCAAGATGGAGTTCAAGAAGTCAAGACTCATCCTCAGGATCAAACCAGAGGAGTATAGGAAGAATTCCCACAAGAAAGATGATTCTTGAAGAGGTCAATTTCTTATAAAGTCCTTATGAGAATCATGAAGGAGGATCCAAAACTCCATCAATACCATGGATTCACTTTAGGTCGAATAGAAAGGTTCCTCAGCTTCAGAAAGAGAAAGCATCACATCATATACAAGGTGACCAAAGGGAAGATTGCCATACCTATGGAACACACTGGAAATATGATGGAAATGCAACTAGTTCCTATTGAAGAGTTCAAGAGGGAACTCAATAAGCTACAGAAAGAAGTGGCCAAGGCCATGTCTTGAATCCATATCTGAGCAATTTGAATCCTCATCAAGGTAACATTCGAAGAAGGTATTGATATACTAATCAATATCGCTATCTTTGATAATAGGTTCAAGAATACAACAGAAGCATGTCTAGGAGGAATCTCAAGAAACCTGTATGCGGGAAATGTGGCATCCTATATTTATTCAAGGATTTCCTATAATCTGGCGGATCGTGATTTCAATAGGGCACTAACCCTTCATCAAGATTTCAAGAACAAAGATTTGATGAAAGAAGGGAATATGTCATGAAAGAAGGGAATATGCCATACTCCATCATATGCTCTGTCCAACACCCATCATTTAGATTTATTCCAAATGAAGGAGTATATGAGATACCAGAAGTGTTTGAAAGGGTTGCATGTGCAACTAGGCCAAAAATAATGGAGTTGCCACTAATCCACGATATGGATTTGCGGGTCAAGGATAAGCCGATCTAGAATAGGCAAGACAGCCTCAGATCCGAGCAGAGAAGGATTTCTTTCCAAGAAGATGGAATGATCAATGAAAGATGGTGAAAGAAACCAATCGTGGAGGTAATCCATGAATCAGAGAAGTTCACAACCAAAGGTGAACTAAAATGCCCAGAAGGATGGAGATGAGTCAAAGTAATATTCAATATCACAAAAAGGGAAAATTCTATTCCTTGTGATGTCTTGTATTACCTTCGACAACCAACAACTGGGAGATATCAAGGGCATTTCAAACTTGGTGAGCTTGGGCTAATAATCTCAGGAGTCGTAGGAAGATTCCCAGAAAAACTGGTGTTGGGACTGGAGTTTCTCGAAGATCACAAACATTGGGAACGTTTACAAGATGGAATGAAATTCACGGTCAAGGGAAAAAGATACAAACTTTACTAGAAGAAGGGCTCTTTATAAGCTCTGATCTCCCCATGATAACAAGTCCATTCTCGATATATATCACCGTGGGGATGATATATAAGGAGTACCATGCGGAGTATTTTGTGGCATACATGGATTCAGGAGTCGGTATCTGCACAACAAAGGAAGGTATCTTTCCTAAAGGCTCAAGCGAAGATTTGTCAATTGTATTAGGAAGAGATTTCTCACAGAGGGTGCTAACTCTTAAAAAAGGGATCAAGCAAGCAGAAATTATGGTCGGAGGAGCAGATTGTACCCCTTGGTACAAGGTCAAGACTCCACCGATATATTTTCATGACACCGGAGCGGATATTCTGTTAGGAAATAATTTCTTACAGACATTCAAGAGTTTTACCCTAGAAAATGCCACAAGAAGGCTTATTTTCACAACCCCTTGTGAACATAAGATCATTGCACCAAGATTGCAAAATGCATTCCAAAGAAAAATGTCAATCCAATTTCTTAGCAAGAGTGGTGATAATGAAGGAAAACTTAGCCATCCAGAGGTAAACGATCAAAGGAGATATGGCGAAGTAGTTCTTCAAATGAGAACCGAGACTAGAGGAGAATGGAAGATGGAGAATCTAAAGGAAAAATGATCCACCTTCTTAAAGCAAGCTTAGGAGAAAACCTACAGAGAGACGTCACAATCGAAGAACAAACATCTTTGGAGGACGTCAAGAAGAAGATATAGAGGAACTTCAACGAGGATCCTCTAGCTTGGTGGGACAAAAACGAGCTCAAAGCCTCACTCAAAGTGAAAGAAGGAAAAGAGCACGATTCGTTAGATACAAGCCTATCCTGATGAACCAAGAGAATCGATAGGATATGCAGTAAATACTTAAGGAACATCTGGAGTACCTTAAGTTGATATTACCAGGAGTATTTTTAGAAGTATGTCATAAGAAAGGATTGGTTCAGATGTATTTTCAGAAGTATGGCACATCTAAAAGTATTTTCAGAAGTATGTCAGAAGGAAGGATTGGTTCTTTCTGAAAAAAAGGCAGTAATAGCAACAAGACAAATCGAGTTTCTTGGAGTCGAGATCAATGAATCTGAAATTATTCTACAACCACACATTGTAGAGAAAGTTCAAGGATTTTCGAAAGATCTCAAGGACAAGAAACAACTCCAAAGCTTCCTAGGAGTTGTTAATTTTGCTGGAATGTTCATCAACAATCTATCATAATATAGAAAGGTGCTCAGTCCTCTGTTAAAAAAAGATACTGAGTTCAAATAGAAGGAATCACATTGGGAGATAGTTAAACAATTAAAGGAGGTTTGCAAGAAGCTCCCAAAGCTAGCCATTCCAAATGACGAGGATGATCTAGTTCTCTATATGGATGCCAGTGACCATTGTTGGGCAGCAGTTCTTACGAAGTCCACATGAGAAGGAGAAGTGACAGGCATATATTGCAGTGGACTATTTGCAGAAATTGACGCAAAGAGATAGTACATAAATGAGAATGAGTCCATCGCAGTACGAAAGGCATTAAAAAAATGGCCGCTATTTCTTCTTGGGAAGAAATTCATTCTTAAAATCGATAATACAAGTGCCAACGCCTTTTTGAAAATTAAAATTGAATCAAAACCAGAAAAGGCTAGAATTTTAAGATGGCAAGCTGAATGTCAATATTATAATATTAATATTGTCAATATTAAATCTGTTGAAAATATTTCAGTAGATTTTCTGACGAGAGATGGAGGGAGCTGAAATAGACTCTATCCTGACCGTTTCATGGCACCTGATGGACAACCTTGAGTTGCTCAAAAAGGAATTTGAGAATCTGGGGCTCAACGCTGGGCGTGCTGAAAATTATAAGAAATCGATAGGGCCAAAGTGTCCAATCACACTTGCCCATGCCGTGGTCATGCACAGGCCACGGGTTGCCCATGCTAAAGCCACTGGTGGCCATGCACAAGCCACGCTTACCCATGTCATGGCCCATGCACTGGCCACAGGATGCCCATGCCAAAGCCTGTGCATGGGCCATCCGTGGCCTGTGCATGGGCCACGGCATGGGCAAGTGTGGCCTGTGCATGGGTCTCCCGTGTCCTGTTGATGGGCCACGGAATGGACAAGCGAGGCCTGTGCATGGGCCACGGCATAGGCAACCCGTGGCCTTTGCATGGGCTACCCATGGCCTGTGCATGGGCCACTGCACTGGCAAACGTGGCCTTGGCATGGGCAACCCGTGGCCTGTGCTTGGGCCACGGCATGGGCAAGTCTGGCCTGTGCATGGGCAATCCTTGGCGTTGGCATGGGCAACCCGTGGCCTGTGCAAGGGCCACCCGTGACCTGTGCATGGGTAACCCGTGGCCTGTGCATGGGCCATCTGTGGCCCATGCATGAGACACAAAATGGACAAGCATGGCTTTGGCATGTGCAACTCGTGGCCTGTGCATGGGTCACCCGTGGCGTGTGCATGGGCCACGGCATGGGCAAGCGTGGCCTTAGCATGAGCAACCCATGGCCTATGCATGGGCCAGGACACGGGGAAGAGTGACCTGTGCATAGGCCACCCATGGCCAATGCATAGGCCCCCCATTGCCTGTTCATAGACCACGACATAGGCAAGCGTGGCCTGTGCATGGGCCACGGCATGGGCAACCCGTGGCCTGTGCATGGCCCACGGCATGGGCAAGCATGGCCTTGGCATGGGCAACCTATGGCCTGTGCATAGGCCACCTGTGTCCTGTACATGGGCCACGGCACCGGCGACCCGTGGCCTGTGCATGGGCCACGACATGGGCAAGCGTGGCCTTGGCATGGGCAACCTGTGGCTTGTGCATGGGCCACCCATTGCCTGTGCATGGGCTACGGCATGGGCAAGCGTGGCCTGGACATGGGCAACCCGTGGCCTGTGCATGGGCCTCCCATGGCCTGTTTATGGGCCACGGCATGGACAAGTGTGGTCTGTGCATGGGCCACGGGATGGGCCACCCGTGGCTTGTGCATGAGCTACATCATAGGCAAGCGTGGCCTTGACATGCGCAACTCTGCGTGTGCATGAGCCACCCATGGCCTGTGCATGGGCCACGGCATGGGCAAACGTGGTCTGTGTATGGGCCACGACATGGGTAAGCATTTCATTGACATTGTCAACTCGTGGCCTGTGCATGGGCCACGGCATGGGCAAGCGAGGCCTGTGCATAGGCAACCCTTTGCGTTGGAATGGGCAACACGTGGCCTGTGCAAGGGCCACCCGTGGCCTGTGCATGGGCCACGGCATGGGCAAGCGTGGCCTGTGCATGGACCACCCGTGGCCTGTGCATAGGTAACCCTTGGCCTGTGCATGTGTGATAGGGGTTTTCTCAACACACAAATTAATCTTCAAGTATAAGGATATCAATTATAGTCGCGAAGATGACCAAGTTACAATATCGAACCCATGGGACGGTTAAATATCAATTTCGTTATATTCTAGTATACTTTAAACTATGTTTGGTAATTATGAAGGTTTAAGGAATAATGACTTCTAATCGAAATAGCAAAAAGAAATAGTAAGAGTAGAGAAAAGTGAGTTGTGATCAAGAAGAATAGTAGGTAGTTCGTCGGGTCATCCAGTTTCACTAGCAATTCGTATTTTCATGTGATGGTGTCCGACTCTACCCTGTGGTTTGTGGACGCATCACTAGACCATACAAGTTTACTCTATAGACACAAGTAAATATGCGCTTGACACGTGTGAATAATCTCGGAGCAAGAGATATACTTCACCCCCTTTCTAGGTACTATTATAATCAATTATCTTCTACGTCTAGAATCTAACCCGATTTGATCTCCCTTTTTAGGTACTATAAAGTTATACTCTTCATCCTATTCATCAACCCGAATTTAATTCAATCAATGAATATTCATATAAGACGGTTCTAATAAGACTTCGGAATCCCTTCACTTAGAATTATAACAATAAACCCTGGTCAGTAGTGAACGCACTCAACCAATAACCATGTTATGTATTCAGACTCTACACAACGATCATTGATGCACAAAATGACTATGAGTATAGATTAAATATGCAATCTTATATAAAACAAACCACAGGTAGTGTTGTACGGAGTTTTACACATGAAATATGAATTACATCATGAAACTTTCATAACCCTAGAACTACCAAGGCGGTTCTAGCCCATGATTGATCTAGGAACAATCATGGTTAGATTGACCATTCTTACTTGAACCTTCAGCGAACCTCTGTCACAGCCCTCCGGATGGATCACCACCTCTACTCTTGTCTCTCTCATGATTGATGATCAAAAGCTCTCTTTATTCTCTGTATGAACCTCCTTTTATACTTGTAATCACGTCTCTAGGGCTTGGAATGGGCTTTCTAAGTGATCTCACGCGTTTCGGTCTCGAAAATCCGGATAAGGTAAGTTCTCGCACGTAGGTTCGACCTCGTCAAACAGGTCGAACAACTGGCCACAGGTCGAACCCCAAGTCGAACCCCGCTACTGGAAGAATTCTGCACTGGTTCGACCTCTTGAACAGGTCGAACCTCTCAGGACTTGGTCGAACCCCAGGTCGAACCTCATCACTGGACAATTTCCGCTCCCGATTCGACCAACTGGCAAGTCGAACTCAAACGTCGTGGTCGAATCCTCTTTTCTGCGAACTGGTTCGACCATGGTTCGACCTGATGGACAGGTCAAACCACTTGAGTCGTGGTCGAACCTTCTTCTGTAAGCTCAGCAATGCTGGTTCGACCTGCTAGAGAGGTCGAACCCTCCTCCAACCAGGTTGAACCCTCCTAAATCTTGGGCGGTTCGCATGGCTTCGACTCCGTCTCTTCGATTCTCGGCACTTTCACTCCGTTTTGCTAAGAAAACCACTCTAATAGCTCCACTAACACCTGATTCATGCTAATTCACAATATATATAGGTTTTCCACCTATTTCCACATCAAAACTCTCCAAAACTAGCACAAAACATAGTGTCAAACTTGTGAATTTACACACTCATCAAACCCCCAAACTTGCATGTTGCTCGTCCCGAGGCAACCAATTTAAACCACAGGAGTCGTGTATAATTCAACAAGATCAAGTACAACACATATCACACATGCCACTTCATTGAATCAAACAAGAATTACTTGCATCATATATTTCACTCATGTAAAATCAATCCAATTACACACCATTCGGAGTACTAAGTAATCTAGCTGACAAGATAATTCTTTACTCTCTTTCGCTCACGTGCGTGAGGCACTATAGGCTAGTATAAACACTCATATCAATTCATATTCACGCGTAACCATAAGCTTGGCAAAGGTCTCAAAAAGCAACTCACATCAAATTAATACTAGGATCACAAAGAACTTGTTTTTAGGTTGTAATGTTGGCTCTTTGGAAAGGGTAGGAAAATTTGGACATAGTGACTTAAGACACTAGAAGAGAGTTACCTTGGAGGTTCTTGATTTCTCATTCGACTTCATATTCTCCTCCAATTCTTCTCTTCCACTTGCAATTTTTGATTTTCCTTCTCTTCCTTGCATCAACATCATTCTTCTTTTGATCGCTCGGGTACTAGTTGTAGGCACTACCCTTCTCGAACAACATTCGGCTGCTTTTAAAACTTCAAGCCCCATGTATAAGCAATTCGGGGTACCAATTTCAAGCACTACCCCTAACAAGATTTAACCATGTACTTTTCCTACTAACCGCATTCCATCTTCCTTTTCTTCTTGCACACTTATTCACCTTACTCTCTCTACCAATAAATAGGGTATTTTCAAAGCTCAAATAAGGTAATTAAGGCTCTTTTATTTGGCTTGCCAAAGAAAAAGCTTTTAAAAGGTTCAAACAGGGCTACCAAAGGTTTATAAAATCATTAGGAAAGGTAAAATTTGGCTAAGTGACTCAATTAATCAAAAACGGCCTAAGATCCTGTCCTATATTTCCTCAATTGTAAGTTTCACACAAGACTCCAAGCCAAGTTCTAGAATACGTTCATACGAATGATTCTTTCAAAAATAAACTATCATGATCAATCATGATAGAGGCTCAAATCCTCACATGGGTAATCAATTCCTAATACTCCACATAGCACATAATCAAGATTAATTCCTCATGAATTCCATATACTTAACAAATTATACATGCTCTTTCAATGAAAATAAACACGTAACACATGAATGCACAGAATCAACAACCCATATACAAATCAATCATACAAGATCAACTATATCAAGTACATGCCACTCACACATGAATCACACCCCAATCTGTAAGAATAAAAAGAAGAATGGGAGATAAGATGAATCGGAGAAGCCAAAAGAAAACCTGAAACTACTCCCTAGGAGCATCATCATCCTCATCATCATCTTTGTCATCCTCATCCATTCTATTCTCCACAGCTCGGCACAGACTGGTAATGTGTCTATCCATCATATCCACTCGACTACTCACTCTACCAACACGCTCATCCAAGGCAGAGTACCTCTCATTCAGTGTGGCATAGTTGGCGTTAGCGAGCGCGAGCTGCCTGTTCATCTCCTGCTGTGCAGCTACTACCGCGACCAGCTGCTCATGAATCAAGCGAAGCTGCTCCCGTGTACCTGGGACTGCTTGCTGCCGCTGCGGTACCGGAGCATGCTGAGGCGCGTCATGCTGCTCTTCTTCCGGAATCTCCATCTCCGGCTGCTCATCTACCTGATCCTCCTCTTCAGGCTGCTGTGGCTGAGGTGGACGGAACTCTCCTTGATCAATGATCTGCTGTAACTCAGCCATCCTCCCCTCAGCACATATCTGCGCTACCGCTCTCCAATCACCACCCGACTTCACTGCTACGGATAAGGCGATATGTCCGAGAGAATTCATCAACTTATTCCTTGCTACTCGAATAGTTGTCAAGTTGCTCACGTTGAAGGGGAACATAAATTCGAAAGGCTTGAGACCCCTCGTGAAGAACCAATCTCCATCTCTAAAATGGGCAAATCCTTCCTTCACGAACGTGATCATCATCAAATCGGGTTCTCCTTCTACTGGTGTAATGCCGGTGAGATCCAAATTGTAATGCTCAGCCACGATCGTCAGTAACCCTCCAATATTCACCTTTTGAAATCCAATGGTCTTGAATCGATGCAGCTGCGCAATGAAATAAGCTCCAACATTGAACTGTACCCCGTTTAGCATACACCACAGGGCGTAAAGCTCTCCTCTAGGCACAACACTCCCCTCCGAGCGGGCGAATAACGTGTTGCTCAGGACGCGATCCATGTACCTCAAGACTGGGTTCTTTATTGCGGAAGCACGAGCCTGTCTGATCTTATAGTCTCGAATCTCCCCGGTGATCTCCCTCCAAAACCGATTTGCACTGAATGCAGCATTTTCCAATCGAGGGATCTCTAAAGGCGTCTCAAACAATTCATTGAAATCCTCAGATGTCCATCTCTTACTCACTCTGCCAAGCTGAAACGTACACTGATATGGGTACCCAAGCGGGTCCTTCTCCATCTCAAATGAGCAAACTACTTCCGCTGTAACATGGAAGTACGTCGGCCTCTTCAACTCCATGAATCTTCGGATCCCTACTTGATCGAACATCCAAAATATGTCATCCCCTATTCTCATTATCCTCATCGCTTCATCATCTTGGTATCGAGTGCGAGCTATCTTGTCTGAAACTTCTTCCCACTTCTCTTTGATCTCATCCCAATCTTGCATCTGGATCTTGAAATTTTCGGGTAAACGATCTTGTAGCCTCAGTTTCCTTGTCACTTTGTCCAAATTCGAAGGCCTGTCATGCCTCTTCTTCTATCTTTCCTCCTCTGCCTTTCCTTTACCTTTACTTGATCCTTGTCCCTTTCCTGAAAACAAATACTTCAATCCAACCAATAAGACAAGAAAGCAAGTATTTTACTAGCACATCACATACTCTACTCAAGACTTCAAGCATCAATGCATAATCACTCCAACTATCGTCTCAACACCAATTGCTTATTCAACATGCTCAAAACATCTTCAATCAACCTTCTTTAAATAACCAACAAGCATGCATCAACAATTCAAGCAATTCATAACAGTTTCAACAATTCAGAACATGAACTACTCCAATTCGAGTACCAATTCAACCAAACTAACATGCTTGTCCTAATAATTGCATAATATTGTTGATCAATTCACATAAACCATCAAGTTCAATCTATAATCAAACATTCTCAACCAACAAACAAGAATTCATATGAAACAAGTCACAATATCAACATTCAACATCAATCCTCTTATTCACATCGAATTTCATACCTAAACCTTCAATCCTAGAGTAATTGAGTTGGAAAAACATACCTATCGACTTGCCCATGGTGAACAACCGATCAAAATCACACACACACAAGAATGTCGCGATTGAAGCCCTAATTTGCGATGAAAATCGCCCAAATCCGCGCCCAATTCGTAAATTCTAAGTGTAATGTTGTGTAATCAGTGTGCAATCAAGTGTAATCGAAGAATTTGTGTAATGGTGTAGAGGTTCGAAGAGGGTTCGAGGTTTGGTGTTTCGAAAAAGTGATCGAACCCTCCGAAAAATTGAACTTAAGTTGCGTACCTGGCTTAGTTCGACCTCAGGTTCGACCTGCTAAACAGGTCGAACAATGGATGACGAGGTCGAACCTACCTTCTGGATAAATGCTCTTCTCGGTTCGACCTGGGTTCGACTTGCTGATTAGGTCGAACAATCCTTGAATTGGTCGAACCCATTTTCTGGAAAACAGAGTGCCTTGAACTGACTGGTTCGACCTCAGGTTCGACCTTCTGAACAAGTCGAACAAATATGGCTTAGGTCGAACCACCTTACTGGACAACTTTTGACTCTGATTCGACTTCCTCTGCTTTCGTTCGACCTCCGGCACTGGTCGAACCACTCCTGGCGTTGGTCGAACCATCCTTCTGACTTTCAAAACTGAGTGTTCTTCATTCACTACACACTTCAAGCTTCAACACAACTCATTAGGTACAATCTAGAGCACAACTTCAGAAATTGTTCCACAAGACATCATTCATGAGTAACTCCATAAAAGAAAACACAACCAAAAACCACTGAACATTAGGCAAGTTGTAAAAAAAATCATCACATCAAAATCGATTAAAATTTCAATATGGCCGCAAAAACCAACTCCCCTAACAAACAATACAAAGAAAAGATTATACTGTCGGTGCTTATCGAGGTAAGTACATCACCCCCCCAAACTTAAGAGAAACTACAGTCGAAACTAAGTTTGCAAAGAGATGTAATTGCCAAAAAGTAAGCACGTCAAATATAAAAATTTCTTACTTACACAAAAGAAATAAAGCAATAAAACGGAAGAGTAAGCTCTCAACAAGCGCTCATATTTAACGTCGGAGAGTCACGACGGTACCAAATCAGATCAAGGTATCATCAAAAATGACACACGCATCATCCGGCGACTTATAATGCTTCAACCGATGCCCATTCACCGCGATAACGTCTCCATCTTTGTCAATAAGCTCAAAACTCTCCCCTCCTAAGGCTCGATGAATCATGAACGGTCCCGTCCACTTAGACTTCAACTTGCCTGCAAAAAGCTTCAATCGAGAGTTAAAAAGTAGTACCTCATCTCATTGCTTGAACGCCTTGTAGGAGATCTTAGAATCATGCCACCTCTTCATTCTTTCCTTATAAATCTCTGAATTCTTGTAAGCACGACTCCTAAACTCATCCAATTGATTCATGTGAGTTATCCTCAACTCCTTCACATCCTTGAGGGTCAAGTTCAAGCGTCGCAAAGTCCAAAATGCTTTGTGTTGAATCTTTACAGGTAAGTGGCACAGCTTTCCATAGACAATTTGATACGGTGATATATCTAACACCGTCTTGTAAGCAGTTCGGAACCCCCATAACACATCATCTAGCTTCATAGCCCAATCCTTTCTATTAGTTCCTACCACTTTCTCCAGAATCTGTTTGACTTGACGGTTGGAGACCTCTGCTTGCCCATTCGCTTGCGGATGATAGGGTGTTGTAACCCTATGCTTAACACCATAATCCTTAAGCACCTTCTCAAGAAATTTATTGACGAAGTGGGAACCTCCATCACTAACTAGTGCTCTAGGAACTCCATAACGGGCAAAAATATGCTTCTTCAAGAAAGATAAAACAATTTTTGAGTCATTTACACGAGTAGGAATCGCTTCCACCAACTTTGAAACATAATCCACATCAAGAAGAATGTAGAGAAACCCATTCGACGGGGGAAAAGGCCCCATAAAATAGATCCCCCATACATCAAATATCTCCACAACTATGCTAGGCTGCAATGGCATCTCATCTCTCCTTCCTATATTTCCCATGCGCTGACATCTATCGCAAGACGCCACATAGCTCTCACAATCTCTAAACAATGTAGGCCAATAGAGAGCGGATTGAAGTACCATAGCTGCAGTCTTTTACGCTCCGAAATGCCCCCCATTTGGTTGTGCATGGCAAAACTCAAGCACACTCTCCATTTCCATCTCGGGTACACATCTTCGGACAATAGAATCCGTACATATCTTGTAAACAAACGGATCATACCATATAAATGTCTCAACTTCCCTCCTAAATTTCGCAAGTTGATATCGGTTGAGATCCCTTGGAATTTCTCCAATGACAATGTAATTAACATAATCCGCGTACCATGGATCCATACCTTGCGCTGCGACCACACACGCTCGCTCAGTCCCTTCAACAGCCACAGCCATGATCTTCTCATCAGGGAACATCTCTTAAATATACTCAAAAGAATTATCACAATGCTCCCTAGTCTCCAACCTTGACAAGTGATCTGCCAACACATTTTCTGTTCCTTTCTTATCCCGAATATCCATGTCAAACTCCTGAAGTAGTAGAATCCACCTTATAATTCTAGGCTTTGTCTCCTTCTTCTCCATCAAATACCGAATCGCTGAATGATCCGTATACACAATCGTCTTCATGCCAACCAAATACTGACGAAACTTATCGAATGCATACACAACGGCCAAAAACTCCTTTTCAGTCACTGTGTAATTCTTCTGTGCTGCATCGAAAGTCTTACTCGCGTAGTAAATGGCGCAGAACTTCTTCTCCCTTAGCTGCCCGAGCACCACACCCAGTGCTACATCACTTGTATCACACATAAGTACAAACGGTTGAGTCCAGTCCGGTGTGATCAAGATAGGGGCAGTAATTAGCGCCTCCTTCAAAACTTGAAAAGCTATTAGACACTCATCATTAAACACAAATGGAATATCCTTTTCAAGTAAATGAGATAAGAGCTTAGAGTATTTTGAGAAGTCTTTTATGAATCTCCTGTAAAAACTGGCGTGTCCAAGGAAGGACCGCACTCTTCTTTCATTGGTCGGTGGTGGAAGCTTCTCAATTGCCACTACTTTAGCACGATCTACTTGCAATCCCTTGGCGGAAACATGATGCCCAAGAACAATCCCATCCTTCACCATGAAGTGGCACTTCTCCCAATTCAAGACAAGATTAGTTTCTTGACACCTCTTCAAAACAATAGCAAGGTTAGACAAACAAATATCAAAAGAAGAACCAAAAACTGAAAAATCGTCCATGAACACCTCCATGATCTTTTCTATCAAACCATCAAAAATTGCCATCATGCATCTCTGAAAAGTAGCAGGCGCATTACACAATCCAAACGGCATCTTCCTAAAAGCAAAGGTCCCGTAGGGGCAAGTAAAAGTGGTCTTTTCTTGATCCTCGAGAGCAATCATGATTTGGTTATACCCCGAGTATCCATCCAAGAAATAATAAAACTCATACCCTGCAAGACGATCTAACATTTGATCCATAAAAGGAAGAGGAAAATGGTCCTTACACGTGTTCTCATTTAATTTCCTGTAATCCACACATGTACGCCATCCCGTAGGAATCCTCGTGGCTATAGCTTCTCCATCCTCAGCTTTCACTACAGTCATGCCCCCCTTTTTAGCAACTACATGCAATGGACTCACATGGGGACTATCACTAATAGGATATATAATTCCAGCATCCAACCACGTAAGGATTTGCTTTCTTATCACCTCTTGAATTGCGGGATTCACCCTACGCTGATTTTGAACACTCGCCTTGGCTTCATCCAACAACCTAATCCGATACATACAATACGAAGGACTAATACCTTTCAAATCATCAAGTGACCATCCTATTGCAGACTTGTACTTCCTTAAGACATCTAATAACTCCTCAAGTTGATCATCATTAAGGGAAGAAGATACAATTATCGGATATTTTGCATTATCACCAAGAAAAGCGTACTTCAAGTGTTCCGGCAATGGTTTCAACTCCTCTTTCCTTTCTTCCACTGGAGCGCTTTCGTTATCCAAAGGCAAGTACTTCCTGGTCCATTTGACTTCTTCCACCTTAGTTCTTTCCAATTCAAACCTGTCATCACCCAAAGCAAGTAAGTTTTCAAGAAATTCAATACATACCTCGTTAGAAAGTCCGTCAAGCTCCGTAGTGGGATAAGTAAGAGACTCCATCAAACATGTCTCAAGAGGATCCTTTGACAAGATCAGAGACATATCCTCCTTCACAATCTCCTCCACCACGTCAATACTATAACACTGGGACTCCATTGGCATCTTCATTGCTTTGTCTAAGTTGAAAAATACTTCTTCTTTGTCCATTCGCAGCTTAAGTTCTCCCTTCCGAACATCTATCATAGCTCCAGCCGTAGCAAGGAATGGCCTCCCCAAGATTAAAGAAACATTATCCTTGTCATCATCCATTTCTAGTATAAGGAAATCCACAGGAAAGACTAGCTTCTCCACCTTTACAAAAACATCTTCAACAATACCTTTCGGAAACGTCATTGATCTATCTGCCAATTGGAGAGCAACAGTTGTCGGGGTCAACTCCCCCAAACCAAGCCTCTGAAAGATGGACAACAGCATCAAATTGATGCTTGCCCCTAGATCGCACAAAGCTTGTCGTGTTGGCCCCTTCCCGATCTCACATAGAATAGTAAAGCTCCCCGGATCTTTCATCTTTGGTGGCAACTTCTTTTGAATAATTGAGCTACAATTCTCAGATAAGTTTACCGTTTCAACTCCGGTTAAGCTTCGCTTCTTCATCAATATGTCTTTAAGGAATCGAGAATAATATGGCATCTCCATGATTGCCTCTGAAAAAGGGATGTTCAAGCTTATCTTGTTCATTATCTCTGAAAACTTTTTGAACTTCTCTTCCAATCCCTTCGTCACTAGCTTGTAGGGAAACGGTGGAGGTATCTTTGTTTTGGGAATCCCCCATTTATCACGATCAACCTTCTCCGCTTTCTCTTTTTCGGCTCTTAATCGCTTAGCTCTTTCCCATTTTTTTTCAGCTATTATATATGTACTTTGCTCATTCCGTACCACTGGAGTCGCATCGACATCAAAAAGAACATCAGGTGCATCAATCAAAGCATCTTGGCGAGGTTCGACCATTGTTCGACCTGTTTGAGAGGTCGAACCAGATTTGTATTGGTCAAACCTCTCTCCTGGAAGACTGATCTCATTCTGCTCTTGAGGTTCGACTAGGGTTCGACCAACATTGGAGGTCGAACAATTACCCCCGAGGTCGAATCGCTTCACTGTATAGTTTCTATCTTTCGGTTCGACCTGGGTTCGACATGATGGGTTGGTCGAACAATTACGATCGTGGTCAAACTGTTCCTGCGACAAAATAGAGTGCTCTTGCTGATGAGGTTCGACCATGGTTCGACCTGTATGCCAGGTCAAACCCTCTGAGTGTTGGTTGAACCGAGGCTTAGAAAATTCCAACTTTGATTCCGGCCTCATCGGTCCCTCGTACTGCGTTCCCGATCTCAGTGTGATGGCATTACACGACTTCGGATTCTCTATACTCTGAGATGGAAACTTCCCTTTACCTATAGATTGAGTCAATGTGTTCACATTCTCTGCAATTGTACCCATCAACAACGTGAGATCTTTCACTTGAGTGGACAAATCTTTGTGGTGATCATCAATCTTTTTCTCAAGTTTGGCCTCAAGGCGGTTCACTCTTTCATCATTCTTTACCATGTACCTGTTCACAGTATCCTCAAAACCAGGCTTCCCTTCTTCCACATTTTCTCCCGGATCAACACCCATCGGAAGTTGCACTGCATTGTTCGTATTGCTCCATGAAAATTCGGGCCTCCTTGGTTGCTGTTGATAACTACCAGAGGAACCACGATTGTTAAAGTTTCCTCGATAGTTCCCTTGGTAATTCTGGTTTCCTTGATTGGGTACCTCGTTCCTTGAATACTTTGACCCACGGCATAATTTGCTTCCTCCAATTCTTCTTGGATGGTTCCATTATTCATCATCTCTTGCTGCATGATTGGCACTTATTGAGATATCTCGCTGATCTGCTTCTGTTGAGACTCAAGTAGCTTGTTGATATTGGACAAGCTCGAAACGATCTCATCCTCTCTCTTTGTTTTCACCATTGCTTGTTCAACCTGAGCTACCTTTCCAAGGATATAAGTACCTCTAACTCTTTCAGTAGACCAATCCCTCGAATTCATCGATATGTCTTCAAACAATTTCTCGGCCTCAACGGATGACTTTGTAAACAATGCTCCATTAGAAGAAGCATCAAGTAACATTCTTGATTCACAGTCCAATCCATTATAGAATATACTGATATATTGGGCTTTAGATAACCCATGTTGAGGGCACTTCCTGAGCATGTCCTTGAATCTATCCCAAGCTTCATGAAATTTCTCACCTCCACTGATAGCAAATTGGTTAATATCTTGCTTCATCTTAAACACCTTCGAAGGTGGCATATACCTTTCCAAGAACCTTAACTTCAATTGCTCCCACGTGGTGCACTCAGCTGCGTTAATAGTATCGTACCAATCCCTCGCCTTTTCAGTAAGCGAGAATTTGAACAAAAGAATCTTCCTAGCATTTTCATGTTCTCCTATGTCTTTTTGAGTACTTGCATAAGCCAAGAACTTGTTCAGATGCTGCTGTGGATCCTCGAAAGACCCTCCTGAAAAGGAGTTTCTTTCAATCATGCTAATAAGAGCGGAATGAAGATCGAAAGCTGTGTTAGTTCCCCTTGCTCCTAAAAGCTCACAATTTCCAGCCCCATTATTTCTGAAAACCTCTCGGATGGCTAGATTATCCGGATTCGCTGCCATATTGACTGTTCCTACTTCCAAATTAACTTCAGTTGTAGCCTCAATCATTTGCTAAATCTGCTCGTCAACCTTGACTCCAAAATTCAGAGCTTCAGTTGGGTCAATTGTCTTTGCCTTGCTCTTATTCTTCTTCTTCTTTCTTGATGATGCTCCAATCTCAGGATTATACGGTTCAAGATTACCTTTCTTTGATCTTGTGAGCATACACCTAAAACGAATAAGAAAGAAAACAACAAAGTAAATAGTCCTAATAAACTAGAAATAATACCAAAAAAAAAAAAATTTACACCGTCCCCGGCAACGACGCCAAGAACTTGATAGGGGTTTTCTCAACACACAAATTAATCATCAAGTATAAGGATATCAATTATAGTCGCGAAGATGACCAAGTTACAATATCGAACCCACGGGATGGTTAAATATCAATTTCGTTATATTCTAGTATACTTTAGACTATGTTTGGTAATTGTAAAGGTTTAAGGAATAATGACTTCTAATCGAAATAGCAAAAAGAAATAGTAAGAGTAGAGAAAAGTGAGTTGTGATCAAGAAGAATAGTAGGTAGTTCGTCGGGTCATCCAGTTTCACTAGCAATTCGTATTTTCATGTGATGGTGTCCGACTCTGCCCTGTGGTTTGTGGACGCATCACTAGACCATGCAAGTTTACTCTATAGACACAAGTAAATATGCGTTTGACAGGTGTGAATAATCTCGGAGCAAGAGATATACTTCACCCCCCCTTTCTAGGTACTATCATAATCAATTATCTTCTACGTCTAGAATCTAACCCGATTTGATCTCCCTTTTTAGGTACTATAAAGTTATACTCTTCATCCTATTCATCAACCCGAATTTAATTCAATCAATGAATATTCATATAAGACGGTTCTAATAAGACTTCGGAATCCCTTCACTTAGAATTATAACAATAAACCCTGCTCAGTAGTGAACGCACTCAACCAATAACCATGTTATGTATTCAGACTCTACACAACGATCATTGATGCACAAAACGACTATGAGTATGGATTAAATATGCAATCTTATATAAAACAAACTACAGGTAGTGTTGTACGGAGTTTTACATACAAAATATGAATTACATCATGAAACTTTCATAACCCTAGAACTACCAAGGCGGTTCTAGCCCATGATTGATCTAGGAACAATCATGGTTAGATTGACCATTCTTACTTGAACCTTCAGCGAACCTCTGTCACAGCCCTCCGGATGGATCACCACCTCTACTCTTGTCTCTCTTATGATTGATGATCAAAAGCTCTCTTTATTCTCTGTATGAACCTCCTTTTATACTTGTAATCACGTCTCTAGGGCTTGGAATGGGCTTTCTAAGTGATCTCATGCGTTTCGGCCTCGAAAATCCGGATAAGGCAAGTTCTCGCATGTAGGTTCGACCTCGTCAAACAGGTCGAACAACTGGCCACAGGTCGAACCCCAAGTCGAACCCCACTACTGGAAGAATTCTGCACTGGTTCGACCTCTTGAACAGGTCGAACCTCTCAGGACTTGGTCGAACCCCAGGTCGAACCTCATCACTGGATAATTTCTGCTCCCGATTCGACCAACTGGCAAGTCGAACTCAAACGTCGTGGTCGAATCCTCTTTTCTGCGAACTGGTTCGACCATGGTTCGACCTGATGGACAGGTCAAACCACTTGAGTCATGGTCGAACCTTCTTCTGTAAGCTCAGCAATGCTGGTTCGACCTGCTGGAGAGGTCGAACCCTCCTCCAACCAGGTCGAACCCTCCTAAATCTTGGGCGATTCGCATGGCTTCGACTCCGTCTCTTCGATTCTTGGCACTTTCACTCTGTTTTGCTAAGAAAACCACTCAAATAGCTCTACTAACACCTGATTCATGCTAATTCACAATATATATAGGTTTTTCACCTATTTCCACATCAAAATTCTCCAAAACTAGCACAAAACATAGTGCCAAACTTGTGAATTTACACACTCATCAATGTGTCACGGCATGGGCAACTCGTGGCCTGTGCACGGGTCACCCATGGCCTGTGCATAGGTCACGGCATGGGAAAGCGTGGCCTAGGTATGAGCAACCCGAGGCCTGTGCATGGGCCACGACATGGTGAAGCGTGGCCTGTGCATGGGCCATCCGTGGCCTGTTCATAGGCCACATCATGGGCAAGCGTGGCTTGTGCATGGGCCACGGCATGGGCAACCCATGGCCAGTGTATGGGCCACTCGTGGCCTGTGCATGGGCCACTCTTGGCCAATGCAAGGGCCACGGCATGGGCAAGCATAGCCTTGGCTTGGGAAACCCTGGCCTGTGCTTTGGCCACCCGTGGCCTGTGCATAGGCTACTAAATTGTCAAGCGTGACCTTCTCATGGGCAACCCGTGGCCTGTGCATGGGCCATGGCATGGGCAAGCATGGCCTATGCATGGACAACACGTGACATGTGCAAGGGCCACCCGTGGCCTATTGATTTGCCACTGCATGGACAAGCGTGGTCTGTGCATGGGCCACGGCATGGGCAACCCATGGCCTGTGCATGGGCCTCGGCATGGGCAAGCGTGGCCTTGACATGGGCAACGTGGCCTGTGCATGGGCCACCCGTGGCCTGTGCATAGGCCACGACATAGGCAAATGTGGCATGTGCATCAGCCACGGCATGGAAAATTATGGCCTGTGCATGGACAACTCATGACCTGTACAAGGGCCACACGTTGCCTGTGCATAGGCCACGACATGGGCAAGCGTGGCCTGTGCATGGGCAACCCATTGCCTTTGCACTGGCCATCTGTGGCCAGTACATGGGCCACGGCATGGGCAAGTGTGGCATGCATGGGCCACCTGTGGCCTGTGCATGGGTCACGACATGGGCAACCAGTGCCCCGTGCATGGGCCACGGCATGGGCATGCTTGGCCTTGGCATGGGCAACCCATGGCCTGTGTATGGGCCACGACCTGGGTAAGCGTGGCATGTGCATGGGCAACACGAGGTCTGTGCATGGTCCACGGCATGGGCAATCATGGCCTGTGCATGGGCCACGGCATGGGCAACCCATGGCCTATGCATGGGCCACGGCATGGGCAACCGTTGGCTTTGCATGGGCAACCTGTGGCCTGTGCATGGGCCATGACATTGGTAAGTGTGGCCTTGGCATGGGCAACCCGTGGCTTGTGCATGGGCCACGATATTGGAAAGTATGGTCTGTGCATGGGCCACCCGTGGCCTGTGCATGGGCCACGGCATGGGCAAGCGTGGCCTGTGCATGGGCTACGGCATGGGCTACCCATGGTCTGTGCATTGGCCACAGCATGGGTAAGCGTGTCCTTGACAAGTCATCTTGTGGCCTGTGCAAAGGCCACCCGTGGCCTGTGCATAGGCCATGACATGGGCAACCCGTGGCAAATCCATGGACCATGGCATGGGGCAAGTGTGGCTTGTGCATGGGCCCCGGCATGGGCAACCTGTGGCCTGTGCATGGGCCACATGTGGCCTGTGCATGGGTCACGACATGGGCAAGCGTGGCCTTGACATGGGCAACATGTGGCCTGTGCATGGGCCACGGGATGGGCGAGCATGGCATGTTCATGGGCCAACCGTGGTCTGCGCATGGGCGACATCATGGGCAAGCGTGGTTTGTGTATGGGCCACGACATGGGCAACACGTGGCCTGTGCATAGGCCACGACATGGGCAAGCGTGGTCTGTGCTTGGGCAACCCGTGGCCTGTGCATGGGCCATGGCATGGGCAACCCGTGGCCTTTATATGGGCCACGGCATAGGTAAGCGTTGCCTTGGCATGAGCAACCCGTGGCCTGTGCACGGGCCACGACATGGGCAAGTGTGGCCTCTGCATGGGCCGCGGCATGGGCAAGCGTGGCCTGTGCATGGGCAACCCGTGGCCTGTGCATGGGCCACCCGTGGCATGTCATGGGCCACGGCAGGGGAAAGCATGGCCTTGGCATGGGCAACCTGTGGCCTGTGCATGGGCCACCCGTGGTCTGTGCATGGGCCACGTCATGGGCAAGTATGGTCTATGCATGGGCCATGGCATGGAAAACCCATGGTCTGTGCATTGGCCACTGCATGGGCAAGCGTGGCATTGGCATTGGCAACCTGTGCCTTGTGCATGGGCCACCCGTGGTCTTTGCATGGGCCACGGCATGGGCAAGCGTGGCTTGTGCATGGGTCACGGAATGGGCAAGCACCGTGGCCTGTGCATTGGTCACGGCATGGGAAAGCATTGCCTTAGCATGGGCAACCCGTGGCCTGCGCATTGGCCACGTCATGGGCAAGCGTGGCCTCTGCATGGGCCACAGCATGGGCCACCTATGGCCTGTGCATTTGTCACCCGTGTCCTGTGCATGGGCCACGGCATGGGCAAGTATGGCCTGTGCATGGGCAACCCGTGGCCTGTGCATGGGCCACGGCATGGGCAAGCATGGCCTTTGCATGGGCAACCCGTGGCCTGTGCATGGGACACGACATGGGCAACCTGTGACATGTGCATGGGCCACCTATCTCCTGTGCATGTGCGACCCGTGGCCTATGCATGGGCCATGGCATGGGTAAGCGTGGCCTTTGCATGGGCAAACCGTGGCCTGTGCTTGGGCCACGGCATGGGAAACCCTTGGCCTTGGCATGGGCAACCTGTGGCCTGTGCATGGGCCACGACATGGGCAAGCATGGCCTGTGTATGGAAAATATGTGGCCTGTGCACGGGCCACCCATGGCCTGTGCATAGGCCACGGTATGGGCAGGCGTACAGGCCACGGGTGGTCCATGCACAAGCCACGGATTGCCCATGCCAAGGACACGCTTGCCTATGCCGTGGCTGATAGGCCTTTTTCTGTGCACTATAATTAAATCCTCAAGTATAAAGATATCAATTGTAGCAGCAAGCACCCAAGTTAAATTATCGATCCCACTGAGACAGCTAGTTATTTATTTTACTATTAATTACTAATTAATCAGAATTGAGTAACCAATATTCAGAGTATTGTAGTGAATTAATTATCTAAATTACTGAAAATATAAATAACTAAATTAATTAAAAGGCAATAAAAATAAAAGCAAGTTTCTAATCAAGAGATAACGAACAGTTCTAAGGTATCAGGTAGAGACCAATCAATTTGGGTTATTAAACTTACGATTGTTCATTCATGCAGTTTCACTGAAAATACACCACATATCCCTGTTATCCCACCGAATATGATTCGATTCTAAGCTAACAGTATAATCTGGTTTAAATCCTAAGGTGCGCAAATATTACCAAGCCTTATTCCTAGATACTAATCCAGCGAACAACAATACCTCTGGATGGTAAGTTCGACTAACAAGATATTTTCTGGAATTACTACAATGTTCTATTCACTTCCTACTTGATTGTCTAATTGCATTGTTCCACTAAACTAATCAAGTATTTGATTAACCAGTTCATGAAATTAAAGTGCTTATAGTGGAGCTACTCTAATCCGTAACAGATAGACAATACCAATCATGAACGCACACAAGCTAACACAATAATCCAAGTATTATAGCAGATGTCATAAATATATTATGAAGACGTTATGAAGCAAAAAAAACATGTCTTAATAAAATAAGTAAAATCAAAAGCTCAACTGCATAAAATCCCAATCTTTGGTCTAAATCCCCAAATCAATTAAATCAATCCATCAAACCCTAGAACTGTATAGGAAATTAGCCCATGAGATTACAAGCAATCCTCATGGCTAAGCAATTCATAACAATAATCAAAGTAATAGAAAGGAATAGATAGGAATGGTGAAACCCTAGTGTAGGAGCAATCTCACGTTCCTTCTCCGTCTCTTCAATTGCTTGATTTTCACTTATTTAGCACTTGAAACCCTTGTGGAATTGGATGGAGGATGAAATCGGATTGTAATCTGATATGGGTGTGATAGGAGTATGGATTGATGATGGTTTATGGCTGGGCTCTCTCCGATTGACGTCTCGATCTCCCTAATTGTTTCTAAGATGGATGCAGGGTTGTTTTCGCGATGAAACTGCTTCAGAATCATGATTTGAGGGTATATATACACTGCTGCATCGAACAGACCCCGTCTGGGCCCTGAACTGGGCCGCTCGGCACCCAGCTCGGCTCGAGCTGGGCATGGACCCAGCCGAGCGGCCTTCCATCGATCTTTCCACGTCACTGGGGTCCAGGTGGGACCCCACTCGGCACCGTTTACTGCCGCTCGGCACCCAGCTCGACTCGAGTGGCTCATCGAGCTGCTCCCGAGCTGGGCCGTTCCGGGTCTGTTTTGCTCCTCTTCCGATCCTGCCCTGTTCTACCCTGTTTCTTGCCTTCAAAACTCACAAAAACACCTTAATAGCCTTAAAATCGTGTAAATACTTAAACATACGCAATTCCATGCAAAAACGATAAATTTTCTAAGCAAAATGGTGTAATGTGCACACATAAAATGCGTGAAATTCCACTCTCAACAAACCCCCAAACTTACCTGTTGCTCGTCCCGAGGCAACAACATTAAAAAACCAATAGAGTAATTGAGAGGAAATTTCACAGCAGAAAAACATTCAACACAATATAACAATTTATATATCATACTTGGGATACAAGATAACCATCCATCTAAAAACATACAAATCAAATCAACTATTTTACTCATTCGGAATGCTCATCCACCCATTCTCTCTGGTAGTATTTACGCTCATCGCTCAAGTGTGAGATATACACTTCAGAGTAAGGTGTTTACACTCAAAGTCAATTCAAACACACGCGTAACTATAAGCTTGGCAATATCTCAACTCTCGACTAAATGAATAATTTCAACAATAGGATCACAAAGGTCTTGCATTAGGTTGTAATGTTGGCTCTTTGGTAAAGGTAGGAAATATATGGATATCGTGACTCAATCACTAGTAGAGAATCAAAGAAGACTTACAGCTTTTCAACAAACAACCATACTTTCTTCTTTCTTCTTCAATGCTCTTCAATGCTTCTTGAAATTTGATTCCTCCTTCACTTTTGAACACCACATCCTTACTTGAAAATTTTTTTCTTCTTCTTCCCTCTTTTCTTTTCTCTTTTTTTTTCTTTTTCAAATAAGGGTACCAGTTTCAGGCACTACCCTTTTCATGGGGTACCAGTTTTGGGTACTACACCTTTATGCAACAATTTAACTACTCTTTTCAACAATTTTCATCACTTCCAACTTATTTTCCTTTTATGTTTCTTCTCAAGATACCAAATTGACTCCTTCAACTCTCTACTAGGTAGGGATTTTTAAAGGCTAACAAATGGATCAATTGGCTAATCACGTAGGCTTCCACAAAAATAAGGCTTTTAGGCTCAAAAGGGTTAACTACGGATAATTTCAATAGGTAGGATAATAATTTGGCTAGTGACTAATAAATAACAAAGATGGCCTAAGATCATTTCCTATCATTTAATTAAGCACGTAGATTCAAGCAAGATATAAAGCCAAGTTCTAGAATACGTGCATATGAACGACACTCACATGAATAAACTGAATCATGCAATTTGTCATGATTTCAAAAGGCTCAAAATCTCACATGGCTATCGGAATGAACGAGCAATCCTAATAAAGTTACATAGCTAATCTTCTTCTTCTTCCCTCTTTTCTTTTCTCTTTTTTTTTCTTTTTCAAATAAGGGTACCAGTTTCAGGCACTACCCTTTTCATGGGGTACCAGTTTCGGGCACTACCCCTTTATGCAACAATTTAACTACTATTTTCAACAATTTTCATCACTTCCAACTTATTCTCCTTTTATGTTTCTTCTCAAGATACCAAATTGACTCCTTCAACTCTCTACTAGGTAGGGATTTTTAAAGGCTAACAAAGGGATGAATTGGCTAATCACGTAGGCTTCCACAAAAATAAGGCTTTTAGGCTCAAAAGGGTTAACTACGGATAATTTCAATAGGTAGGATAATAATTTGGCTAGTTACTAATAAATAACAAAGATGGCCTAAGATCATTTCCTATCATTTAATTAAGCACGTAGCTTCAAGCAAGATATAAAGCCAAGTTCTAGAATACGTGCATATGAACGACACTCACATGAATAAACTGAATCATGCAATTTGTCATAATTTCAAAAGGCTCAAAATCTCACATGGCTATCGGAATGAACGAGCAATCCTAATAAAGTTACATAGCTAATCTTTCATGCACTTAAATAAATTTCAAGTATCTCAATATCCAAGCACAATCTCAAACTGCTTCTCAAACACAATCACACATATAATCAAGTGCAAGGAAAAATAAGAAAATCATCCTAGAGAACCAAAAATCAACTATACCGACACTAGGATTAACAAAAAACAAATAAACACAAACAAAAGCAACACGAAACCTGGAAAATCGCAAAAAAATCGAACCCTTAACATCATCAAATAAATTGAAAATATTAAAAATCCACAAAAAATCGACCCTCCAAGCAACAACACAACAATGCAAAAATTTTACTTCGGTACTACAAGATTTACTACAAGACAAGGTATGTACGTAACCTCCCCCCAAACTTAGATCAAACAAAGTGAGAAACTAAGTTTGCAAAGAAGTATATACCGTAGTCAAGCAATACCTAATAAAATTCCTACACCAACACAGACATATAAAAGCAATTAAAACGGGAGGGACAGCCCCCAACAAGCGCTCATGTTTAACGTCGGAGAGTCACGATGGGATATCTCTTTTTGCCTACGGGATCGGAGGACAGCTCTCTCGCATTCGTACCTTAAGGTACTTCTTTCCTCTCTTATTTACTTCACCAATCATCTCACCCTTCTTTGTCACTCCAACATGATCCTTTGAATTCTTTTCCTCCCATGACTGTCTTGAGTCCTTCTTGTCAATCCTCCACTCAATTGTAGGCTCAACCACTTCAACTCTCTTCCCTTCATACTTCACTTCCTTGGCAGCAGGCTTCATCTTTCCTTCAACAGTGGTCTTCTTATTCCGATTCACTATGTCAGCAGTAGTCTTCCTTATCTGTTCATCCCTTGCATCACCTAATGCAAGTAACTTCTCAAGATAGTCAATACATGCATCATTGGACAAACTCTCGAACTCTGCATCAGACAGGATAAAATTCTCATCACACTCCGAGTTCACTAATTCCACATACTTGCACTGCTGTTGATCTGTAGGCCACTGCATCTCCTTATTCAAAGAAAAGATGATCTCCTTATCATTGGCTCTCAACCTCAACTCTCCTTTGACCACATCAATCAGAGCCCTTCCAGTTGCAAGGAATGGATGCCCCAAGATCAGAGGCGCACCATCCTTTTCATCCTCCATGTCAAGTCCAAGAAAATCCACAGGAAAAGTCAAATTCGACACCTTCACTAGTACATCTTCAATTACTCCGTCGGGATATGTCAACGACCGATCTGCTAACTGTAGGGCAACAGATGCAGGTTTCAACTCCCCCAAACCAAGCTTTTTGAACACTGATAAAGACATCAAATTTATATTGGCTCCTAAATCACACAGTGCTCTCTTAGACGGTTCTTTTCCAATTTTACAGGGAATGATGAAGCTCCCTGGATCCTTCAATTTTTCTGGAAGCTTCTTTTGAATGATAGAGCTGCAGTTCTCCGTCAAATTCACTGTCTCCAAACTATTAAGCTTCATCTTTCTGGAGATAAGTTCCTTGATGAACCTTGAATAATGTGGCATCTCTTCCAATGCTTCTGAGAAAGGAATAGTGACTTGGACATCCCTCATGACATCAGCAAACTTACGAAACTTCTCATCAAGGCTTTTTGACATGAATCTTTGAGGGAAAGGAATTGGTACCTTTGTAATTGGAAGTCCCAAACTGTCTTTCTCGAGTACCTGTTCCGCTTCTCTCAGTTTCTTAGCTCTCTGCCATTTTTTATCAGCAATTTCCTGATCAGATTGACTCTGTACAGAAGTTGGACGCACTGGGAAACCTGGAGGACTGCTCGCCGGCTCACTCGGCTCGAGCGGTGTACTAAACCGACCGAGCGGGGCATGGCTCGAACCGCAGGACCCCTCTGAATCGATCTGCACCCCACTCGACTGAAACTCGGTCAGTTCAGTAGCCCGCTCGGCTCGAGCGGGTTGTCGAGCTGCGTCTGAGTGGCTCGGTTCTTTCTCTGTTCCATTCTGTTTCTGTTCTGTATCATTTTGAATCAGTTCTGTTACGTCCCGCATTAGTTCTGGACCTTTACACTGCTTCCCGAACCTCAAAGTGATCGCATTTGCACTCTCTTTTGGATTTATTTCTGTATCTGAAGGAAACTTCCCTTTCTGAAACTGCACTTGCTGCTGATTTACTATAGAGGATATCTGTCCTATGGTATATGACAAATTCTTCAACTGCTTGTTCACTTCCTCATTCTGTTTGGTCATATTCGAGTCCATGAGAACAATGCAGTTATTGATCTTGTTTATGTCGGCATCATTCTTCTTCATGTATCTTGCTAACACATCATCAATACTGGACTTCCCTTCTTCAGTCTTAGCGTCATGATCAAAATTAGGAGGATATGGAACTGCATTATTCGGATTTGAATAAGAGAAGTTCTCATGCCTCTGAATCTGCCAATTGCCTCCTTGATTATTAGGACCTCCCCCTTGGATATTCCTCTGGTTCGAATTACCTTGATGGTCCCTATTTCCTTGCCAATTTTGAGGAGCTCTCGAACCCTGAAGACTCTGCCCCATAGCCCAATTAGCATCCTCGACCTCTTGAAGGTTCATCACCACATCATCACTTGCAGACCCTTGGTTGCCTCCCCCATTATTACCTGATATCAGAGTAATCAGGTTCTTATTCATCTATTCCAATTGAGCGACATCCTTATCATTCTTATCAACTTCAGAAAATTTCTCTTCAACCTTTGCAACTTTACCAAGTATATAAGTCCCTCGGATCCTCTCAGATGGCCAATCCCTTGAGTTCAAAGAGATATCATCAAATAATTTCTCTACGGCATTGGATGTTTTGCCAAAAATTGTTCCTCCCGCAGAAGCATCAACCAACACTCTAGATTCGTTGTCAAGGCCATTATAGAAGACACTGATGAGTTTAGACTTTTTGAATCCATGCTGTGGGCATCTCCTCAACGCATCAGTAAACCTTTCCCAAGCCTCTCCAAACGACTCATCTCTCCGCTGCTTGAATTGATTGATCTCCTGTTTCAGTAAAAGAACCTTTCCTGGTGGCATAAATCGATCCATGAACAACTGCTGCAACTCAGTCCAGTTTGAGCAACTGTCTCCCTTTAGCTTATCATACCACTCCCTTGCCTTATCAACCAATGAAAACTGAAAAAGCCTCATCTTCCATCTATCATTAGTAGCATCAGCAGCTTTCACTATATCCATGTAACTGTTGAAACGCTTAAGATGGCCATAGGGCTCATCAAAAACGCCTCCGGCAAAGGGGTTTTTCTCCACCATATGAATCAGGGCTGGCCTTATGTCATTCGTTTCATCAGCTTGAACGGCTCCAACTACGTCTGATCCTCCTAGATTGGTGGACTTGAATGTCTCTCGGATGACGATGTCATCCTCATCAGTTCTATCTCCCATGTCTGCTGTTTCTAATTCTGATTCGAATTCTGCTTCTGATTCAGTCTTTTCTGGGTTAACCTAATTTTCTATCTGCTCTTTTTCTTTCTCCACTACGATTGCTTTAGGAGGTGCTTTGGTATTCTTTGATTTTACTCTTCTTTTTCTCGCAGAAGCTTCAATTTCCGGATCAAATTCAAGATCTTGTGCTCTCGTCTTTGACCTAGTTTGCATGCAACTTCAAGAAAAATCCAAAGTAAAACAATTAAATCCCAAAGAAAATATTCTAATTAACTAAGTAATAAAAGAAAATAAATAATTAAAACTGTCCCCGGCAACTGCGCCAAAAACTTGATAGGCCTTTTTCTGTGCACTATAATTAAATCCTCAAGTGTAAAGATATCAATTGTAGCAGCAAGCACCCAAGTTAAATTATCGATCCCACTGAGACAGCTAATTATTTATTTTACTATTAATTACTAATTAATCAGAATTGAGTAACCAATATTCAGAGTATTGTAGTGAATTAATTATCTAAATTACTGAAAATATAAATAACTAAATTAATTAAAAGGCATTAAAAATAAAAGCAAGTTTCTAATCAAGAGATAACGAACAGTTCTAAGGTATCAGGTAGAGACCAATCAATTTGGGTTATTAAACTTACGATTGTTCATTCATGCAGTTTCACTGAAAATACACCACATATCCCTGTTATCCCACCGAATATGATTCGATTCTAAGCTAACAGTATAATTTGGTTTAAATCCTAAGGTGCGCAAATATTACCAAGCCTTATTCCTAGATACTAATCCAGCGAACAACAATACCTCCGGATGGTAAGTTCGACTAACAAGATATTTTCTGGAATTACTACAAGGTTCTATTCACTTCCTACTTGATTGTCTAATTGCATTGTTCCACTAAACTAATCAAGTATTTGATTAACCAGTTCATGAAATTAAAGTGCTTATAGCGGAGCTACTCTAATCCCTAACAGATAGACAATACCAATCATGAACGCACACAAGCTAACACAATAATCCAAGCATTATAGCGGATGTCATGAATATATTATGAAGACGTTACGAAGCAGAAAAGCATGTCTTAATAAAATAAGTAAAATCAAAAGCTCAACTGCATAAAATTCCAATCTTTGGTCTAAATCCCCAAATCAATTAAATCAATCCATCAAACCCTAGAACTGTATAGGAAATTAGCCCATGAGATTACAAGCAATCCTCATGGCTAAGCAATTCATAACAATAATCAAAGTAATAGAAAGGAATAGATAGGAATGGTGAAACCCTAGTGTAGGAGCAATCTCACGTTCCTTCTCCGTCTCTTCAATTGCTTGATTTTTCCTTATTTAGCACTTGAAACCCTTGTGGAATTGGATGGAGGATGAAATCAGATTGTAATCTGATATGGGTGTGATAGGAGTGTGGATTGATGATGGTTTATGGCTGGGCTCTCTCCGATTGACGTCTCGATCTCCCTAATTATTTCTAAGATGGATGCAGGGCTGTTTTCGCGACGAAACTGCTTCAGAATCGCGATTTGAGGGTATATATACACTGCTGCATCGAACAGACCCCGTCTGGGCCCTGAACTGGGCCGCTCGGCACCCAGCTCGGCTCGAGCTGGGCCTGGACCCAGCCGAGCGGCCTTCCATCGATCTTTCCAGGTCACTGGGTTACAGGTGGGACCCCACTCGGCACCGTTTACTGCCGCTCGGCACCCAGCTCGGCTCGAGCAGCTCGCCAAGCTGCTCCCGAGCTGGGCCGTTCTGGGTCTGTTTTGCTCCTCTTCCGATCCTGCCCTGTTCTACCCTGTTTTCTGCCTTCAAAACTCACAAAAACACCTTAATAGCCTTAAAATCGTGTAAATACTTAAACATACACAATTCTATGCAAAAATGATAAATTTTCTAAGCAAAACGGTGTAATGTGCACACATAAAATGTGTGAAATTCCGCTCTCAACAGTGGCCCATTCACAGGCCACGCTTGCCCATTCCGTGGCAAGAGCTGTCATAATGGGTTGGTGGGGTAGTTTATCCCACAATCCACCTTTTGATAGGCTCAAGTGGGTAAGGTCACTTGCAGCACGGGCCACTGGTGGGGCGGGTCACTGGTGGGTCGGGACGTGATAGACGTTTTCTCAACACACAATTAATCCTCAAGTATGAAGGATATCAATCGTAGTTTCGAAGGTGACCAAGTTATATATCGAACCCAAGGGACGGATAAATATCAATTTAATTATATTATAGTAAATTATGACTATGCTGGAAAATATAATGGTTGTAATTTTGTAATGAAGTAACAAAAGTAATTTAAATGACAAGAAGAAGAGATAAGTGAGTTGTGATCAAGTAAGATAGTAGGTAGTTCGTCAGGTAATCCAGTTCCACTTATTAATTCATCTTTCATGTGACGGTGTCCGACTCTGCCTTGTGGTTTATGGACGCATCACTAAACCATGCAAATTTACTCTATAGACACAAGTAAATATGCGTATGATACGTGTGAATATCCTCGAAGCAAGTCGTATACTTTACCCCCTTTCTAGGTACTATCATAATCAATTATTTCCCGTGCACTTATTACTCTAACCCGATTTGATCTTCCTTTATAGGCACTATAAAATCATACTCTTTATCCTACTTATTAACTCGAACATGATTCAATTAACAAATATTCATGTAAGATGATTATAATAAGACTTCGGAATCCCTTCACTTAGAATTATAACATAAAACCCTGCTCAGCAGTGAACACACTCAACCAATAACCACGTTATGTATTCAGACTCTACACAACAATTATTGATGCACAAAACGACCGTGAGTATGGATTAAAAACACGCAATCTTATATAAAATAAACCACAAGTAGTGTTGTACGGAGTTTATACACGAAAGACTAATTAACTCATGAAATCTCATAACCCTAGAACTACCGAAGCAGCTCTAGCCCATGATTGATCTAAGAACAATCATAGTTAGTTGGACCAATCTTACTTGAATCTCCAGCGGAACCTCTGTCATAGCCCCTCCGGATGATGGACGATCGACTCTCCTCTCTACTCTACGTCTCCTTGTCTTCTTGATCAAGTTGTCCTCTTTATGATGCTGCATAAGCCTTCTTTTATACTTGTAATCACGTCTCCTGGGCTTGGCATGGACTTTTAAAGTGATCACATGCATTGACGGTATAAAAATACAGATATGATAAGTTCCCGAAGCTCGATTCGACTTCAGCCGCAAGTCGAATTGACTCCTCCAAGTCGAATCACAGGTCGAATCAACGCACTGTAAGTCCCAGGTGCTCGATTCGACCAACTGCCCTGGTCGAATCGACGTGACGAGGTCGAATCAGCATTTCTGCCAATCGATTCGACCTCGATTCGACCTAATGCCCAGGTCGAATCCCTCTATCGTGGTCGAATCCACCTTCTGTACATGTTGTGTTGCCAAATCGACATGAAGGGCTAGTCGAATTGATCTCCTTCATGTCGAATCGCCTCATTCTTCGCCCAATCGGATGGCTTCGACTTCCTTTCTTCAGTTTTCAACACTTCTACTCCGATTTTCTTCGAAAAACCACTCAAATAGCTCCAACAACACCTGATTCATGCCTTTTCACAATATATATCGGTTTACAATCGATTTCAACCTTCAAACACTCTATAATAGCACAAATCCAGGCGCACGATTCGTGAATTAACATACTCATAAGGACGCGGGCTTTTTTTTTCATTGTTGAGGACTTGAGGTAATATTACCACCCACCCCCTCACCCACCACCCAAAAAATAAATTTTTTAAAAAAAATTAAATTTTAATATTTAAATAATAAAAATATTATCACCCAACCCTACCCCTACCCCTACCCACCCCCACCCACCCCCAAATAATTTTTTTTAAAAATTTAATATTAGATTTTAATATTTAAATAATAAAAATATTATCACCCAACCCTATCCCATAACCCACCCCCACCCACCCACCCACTTACTCCCCAAATTTTTTTTTAAATTCTAATTTTAATATTTAAATAATAAAAATATTATCACCCAACCCTACCCTCTACCCATCCCTAAATTTTTTTTTATTATTTAAATAACCAAATCTAAAATTTCATTTTTAAAAAAAATTTTGGGGGTGGATAGGTAGGGGGGTATGGCTAGGTGGGTGGGTGGTGGGGGTAAGTAGGGGTAGGGTTGGGTGGTAATATTTTTATTATTTAAATAATAAAATCTAAAATTTTATTTTAAAAAAAAATTTGGGGGTGGATGGGTGGGTAGGGGGTAGGGTTGTGTGATAATATTTTTATTATTTAAATATTAAAATCCAAAAAAAAAATTTAAAAAAATTTGGGGGTTGGGTGTGTGAGGGTGGGTAGGGGTTAGAGTTGGGTGATAATATTTTTATTATTTAAATATTAAAATCTAAAAATTTTTTTAAAAAAAAAATTTGTGGGGTGGATGGGTGGGTGGGTGGGTGGGTGGGTGGGTAGGGTTGGGTAGGGGTAGGGGGATAAGTTGGGTGGTAATATTTTTATTATTTAAATATTAAAATTTAGAAGTTGTATGACAATTTTTTAAATATTAATTTATAAAATTGGATTTATGTTGGGTTGGTGGGGCGGGCAGGTTAGCCCATACTTTAGTGGATTTAAGTGGGACGGACTTTTTATGAGGGCGGATTAATTTTTGGTTAAGAAATTGATGGGTTTAGGTGGGTTTGGGTTGGTTGGCCCGGTAAACTCAACAGCTCTAAATACGAGTGTGTTTGCTAAGTTGGCATGAATTTGTACGAGGCGACAAAGAATTAAAGAAATGTATTAGCTCCAAAATCGTCTTTTTTGAGTTATGTTAATCCTTAACTCACTAGTAAGTAAACTAGATGGACAATAACCCAACTACTAAAATTATAAAATTTAAAGAAATTTAAGTTCGAAGTATAAGAACACAGGAAGTTTACGTTTTTTTATTTTTACAAGGATGAATGAAAATTGAATTGATTTATAAAACAATTAGACTAAGAGACAAAATGATAAGCATCAACGATAATAAAAATATATAAAATAAAATACCAATAGAAACAAGAATGAGATTAGAACCAATTCTAGAAGAAGTCACTTATCATGCAACGAGATTCGATTTCTAATGGGTATGAACAACCACTGAGTAATCTTAAGCTCCTTACGACCCAAATAAATAGTAGATCTTCACAAAGACACTCATAAAATCATGGGATCTGAGACAAAATATCATCCACCTCCATCAAAGGTGAAACCATCTAAGTATTGGAGTATTTAATTCATCCACCTCCGATAAGGTGAAACCATTTAAGTATTGGATTATTTTCTCTGAAAGATTAAAATGCACAAAATAACCACTAGCATTGTGTACCTCACATGACTTACAACTTGGGCCGTGAGCACTGTGAAGACAAAAATATTATACATCGAGTGGATGTTTCACCAATATCTTCCTGCATAGATTAAGAAAAGTGTTATTTTGGTAATAGTTTGATATTTTTAAGTAACTAATTATTAAAACATGTTTTGCGCGTCACATGCACGTCATATTTTGTAATGTGATTTTTTTTCATAAATTATACTTATAAAATAATGCATAAGGTGCACGTCACGTGCACATCATTTCATTTGTAATGTGATTTTTGACATAAAATATAGGTTAAAAATAATGCATGAACCTCCCACTTAGTGATTAGAAAACCGGATCGGAGAACGAACCGAGAGAGGCAACGGTTCGAGGTCCAACCGGCAGTTCAACCGGAAAATTGAATTTTACATATTTTTATTATATTTTATAATAATTATTAATAAATAAATAAATAATTAAAATTCTTTAATAAAACATAAGTTATTGGTTCAGCCCACATAGTTCTATTAGTAATATACTAATTTTTTAAAATAAAAAACCCATAAAACAAGCCCATTTCCATCAAAAACATAAAAGGGTTTGGCACTCTCCCTCATTTATGCGCCTCTCCCTCATTCCTTCCCCTCTCTCCCTCTTCTCCTCTCTCTCAAGTCTAATCTCCATAGCCCGTACTCCGCCACCCTGTTTTTTCGACCGCAGTGCTGCCGTCCCCTCCCCCGTCATCGTCTACCTTCCCCAACCCCGCGAAGAAGCCGTCGCCCAATCCAACGCCACTAAGCTCAAATCCGAACCCCTACCCACCCCCCAACCTGCTGCTCCTCAGTACACCGACGAATGCCCCTCCGGAAGAGTCTACGCCTACGACCTTCCGGCCTCCTTCAACAAGAATTTGGTGAACCCCAATTACACCGACTTAGATCCGTGGAATTGGGAGTGCGGCATCGTTTCCAATCACGGCTACGGCCGCGCCGCCCCGAGCTCCGCCGTGTCCTGCAGGAGGATCTGTATAAATCGTGGTACCACATGAATCAGTTCACCCTGGAGGTGATCTTCCAATGTGATTTTATCCAATGTCATTTCAATTATTTTGGGAAATAATGGAAATGTTTGGTGTTTTTCAGATTTAGAAAAAAAATCGGCGGTTCTCCGATTTTACTAGTTTCCCCGGTTTCTCAGTTTTGACCGATTCAAATCGGTTCATCCCGGTTCAACCATAAAAACGGTTATATATGTGGTTTCGGACCGGTTTTGACTCCGGTTCCCGGTTTAACCGGCTGAATCGGCCGGTCCGGTCCGATTTTCGAAACACTGCTCCCACTACAAAAAAAAACTATTTTTTACCAACGGAATATTTCGTTTGGTAAAAGTCTTAATTACATTGTTAAATTGGCTTACCAACGGATTAGCAAAGGAATCCGTTGGTAAAATTTCGTTGATAAAGTGGTGGTTGGTAAATTTTTAGCAACGGAAAATCAATTCTTTTGGTAATCCATTGCTAATAATTCCGTTGGTAATTTTTATAATGATTCCCTTGGCAATCCGTTGGTAATTACCAATGGATTGAATTCCATTGCTAAAATAGAGAATAAATCCGTTGACATTCCATTGCTAAAACAAAATTATTATTTTTGTTGTTAATCCATTGGTAATTACCAACGGATTGAATTCCGTTGATAAATTCGATTGTTAAAAAAAAAATTTTTTTTTTAGTGTCCAATAGTATGTTTAAATTTGTTTGAAAGTAAATTAGTAAAATGGGAATCATACCTTTTTCCCTAATTTATAAAAACAAGATTGCACTTACCTGGTTTTCTAACTCTTAAGGAAAAACTCTAAATTCTTGCTTGACCAAAAACATTTATATTTATGGTGACCAATTGCAAAAGACAACACCACTGCAAGTTTTTAACTTTTTTTATTTTTTTCTTGGTTGAAAGAGGGTGTATGATACCATAAGAACAACATTCCAAGGATATACTCTCTCCGTCCGGTTCTAAGGTATCCATTTTTTTGCATGTGGATTAAAGAATATTATTATTATATGTAAAGTAGGTAGTTGTATTAGAGGGAAGTGGTGGGCCATATTGTGTGCTTACTAAATAGGGAAAATGAATATCTTTGAAGCGGACGTCAAAAATGGTTAAATGGATAACTTAGAGGGAGTATAATACATTTGAAAAGTGAGAATATTATTCATTATCTGTAAGAAGAAATACCAAATTCCATCTGTACCTTTTTAATTGACAAATTAAGTTTTCATTTTATAATAATGTGATTAATTTTAAAAGAGTGCAGTAGTAGTTCTTATTCAAAAGAATATATTTTGAAATCCAATTCCATACATAGGTTTGGCCTCCTATGATTAATTAAAGTATCTGCGAATATGATTAAGATGGACATGGAAGGCAACAACATAGAAGGAATGATAATTAAAATTCAATGAGACATATAAACTTACATAATTAATTTGATCAACAGAAATAATGTTAGGCTCTATTATCTCATCCTTTGAAGGAGTAAGTTTACATGTAACTTTTTGAAATATCTGTTACTCTTCAAATGGTGTATCCAGCTCAAATAATGAAGTCACAAAGTCTAGTAACTAAGCTTATTACATATGCATCATTAGACCATTCCCTTTATTTCATACACATCTTCATGACTTCATTACCCCTATCTGTCACATTTAGGGTTGGACGAAAATACTGAAATATCGGTATACCGCAGTTATCGTACAGTAATATAATTAATATACTGGAAATTTCAGCATACCGAAAAATCTGTACGGTATGGTACCGTACCGATATTTTTTGTACGGTAACGGTAGGTAGTTTCAAAAAATCGGTATTTTGGTATATACTGAAATACCGGTATTTTAATTAAAATAATTTAATTTTAATTATAAATATATGTATCTCGCTTTTAAGTTAAATTTTCTGACCACTAAAAAAATTAAAGCCATTAATTAATTCTTGCTGATATCAGCGGCTACTCCTATCAGTATCAATACTCACATTCACAAGTGAAATTGAAATTTCAATTCAAACCCTACTACTTCCTGTCGCTGACCCCCAAACCCCCAACCCTCTCTTTCTATAATCTCTTTCCTGACGCCGACTCCTCCCAACCCCACAACCCTCTCTTTCTCTAATCTTTATTTTGAGCCGCTGACCCCAATCCCCGTCGGCCCTTCTCTCTCCATTTTTTATTCTCATCTATGATACGTCGACCCCAACCCTCTTCTCTTTCTCTATTTTGATTCTCATCTACGATACGCCTCCGCCCACCGATCTCCGTCGTATCTTAGCCGGCCGCTAGCCATTTCTGACAATCTACGTCCTCACAGTCTCTCACATCTCTAATTTTACTCACTCTGCTCCTCATTACCAGTGTATTGATTTTTTTTATTTATTAATATTGTGTTCTAAATTGGTACTCTTACACAATGTTTGAGTAATAATGAGTTGTTGAAATTGTGGATCTACTGTATGAATTGTATTTTTTTTTAGGTTTTTGTTAGATAATTAGGTAAATGATGTGTCAACCAATTTTTTTTTTCTCCGTATGAACTGGCATGTATCGGTATACCAGTATAAAATAATATTTAGGTATATGGTAAAAGATGGTATTGATTATTAGCATACCGAAATTTCGGTATACTGAAATTTTCGGTACGGTATCGACATGCATTTTTTAATATCGAAAATTTCGGTACAGTATACAGTATGCAAATATTTTCGATATACCGTACCGTCCACCCTTAGGACTCATATTTAGCGATGCAGCAGTCAACGACTTAATTCATTTTAATGTTATTTTCAATGCTACTTTTAACTGAAAATGTTATTTATCCATCTAATGAATGTATGATTATATATTGATTACCTTGTAACATACCTGCCACTCTATTGATAATAAGTATGTATTTTTCATCATTCAAACTAGAACAAAATATCTCCAGAAGGTTCCTTGAAAACATTATGTCGTTATTCCTTCTGATTTTCTAGAACGACTTATTTACTACTCGCACCCAAAAAAAAAAACTACATTACACAAACAAAACAAATAGAATAGAAAGATAGACATGATTTTCAATAAGATTTGTTGACCTCTATCTCTAACATTTAAATGGCATTGTTTGACTGCAAGTACAGGAACTCAATAAACATTTGTTTTATGAAACCTATGCAAAAGGGATAATCAATTTAAATGGAATTGGTGCAAAGATTCAATGAAGCACAAATAGAGTGCCTGATTTGCTGTAAGAGATCTTTTGGGGTATTTTCTCTGTGCTCCAATCCAAGCTACTGCGACCAAGAAGTATACGTGCCACTCTTTGCATAGCACAAGATTCATGTTCATCATGATGTAAGGATATCAAAAAAGATGTTTTCTAATTAGTCACATAGAAAATGAAAAAATTTCTTCATTTCTCTTTTCTTGTACATGAAAATGTGGTATGATAGAAAGGGAGAGACACCTGCAAACGACTGAACACAATAATCGAATCCTCAAGGTACTTGGCTCGACCTTGTGAAATGAAAGCAATCTTCCACTAGACAAAAAATGATGGGGTATAAGTAGAAAGCAGACGTTATAGTAATGGTGAATAACATCCAACCAACAAATATCAAGAGTAAGGACATGATATTTCATAACAGTAACTAACTCAGAAGGATGTAACCAGTACAGAAGATTATATTCTTGTTTGTTCTCTCTTTGTTTCACCTCATCCCCATTATTTGTTTTGCATAAGAGCAAGGTAAATATTTAACAAAATGCTTGTTCATAAGCCAATACTTTTAGAATTACAAAAGGATAGACAATTAAAAATCATAAAAGAAAAAAAAATTGGGCACCCTTATCTTCTTTTTATGGGCTGGGGATGGCATTATGCATTCAAATTTCATAATTGACTAAAAAGAAATGCTTCACGAAGCTCCAGATTTTCTTTGCTGATGTAAACAAGTTTTTTTGCTCATACGTCTTTGTAAATTCTGGATAGCAACTTCATTAATTGACAAAATAAGGTAAAGCACCTGTCAAGTCATGAAAAAATTTAGGCTTTGTTACTTTATTCGAAACTGTACAACACAAGTGATTACATATAACTTTTATTGTTGTAAATAATAAAAATAAATAAAATCCTGTAATCAGAAGAAGTCATAGTGATGCAGAAAAGAGATAAAGATTGGTTACAAAAAAGGAAAAAAAAAGAGAGACCAATATTAAAAAATTCATTTTTTTAGAACATTTTCTTCAGTGGTAGGTCAAGCAAATTCAAAAGGCAAGCTTCTTTCCTCTCGCTATAATTGGTTATTTATATATTGTCCGAGTTAGGAGGACACAAAAATGATTAAACACAAAGAGAGATATTTATGTAGGATAAATTGCTTGCAGCCAAAGTTCCTAATAACTTAGCCTAACCTAAATAATCCGACTGAAAGTTAGAAATAAACCATAAGTTGACAAACAAAAGGATTAAGCCAATAAAATTACCAAGTACCTGCATGGCAAGACAATAGTGTAATTGACCTCTGTCAAGCACATAATACATTCTTTTCCAGAATCCATGTTGCTATTCATTGATCCCAAGCATTTTGCAACGTCATTAGCAACATCTAAAACAACAAAATGTATCACATGCATACTTGGATTTTTAATTACTAGAAGAGTTTTTATTGAGTAAGAAGGCATATCAATATACCAAAAAGAACATTCTTTGGGGATACTATGAGAAAGGGGCATGGCCATGCACAAACTTCAAAATAGTTATGCCAAATGATCAAATATCAGCTCTACAAAAATTGTTAATCCGAAAATGATCAAGATATTCAGTTGTAAAAATAACGGGGTATAATAACAGATGGACATACTTGGAAGTCATAACCATACAATTGCTCCATAACTTATATTCCCATCCCACACAAGATAATCACCTCTCATCATTGAGAGAATAAATTAAATGGAATTAATGACAAATCAAAATAGCAATAATATTACAAATTTCAGGCTTCCAAATATGGGTATATGCATTACTATTAATCAGTGACAAATCCTACAGATCTCGGATTAACAGGAGTCAATAAATGATGGAGATAACTATGCTAGATTTCAAAGCATACCAGCAAGAGTACTTACAAATGTATTCCTCATTCGTTGCCTATCACCCGCATCAACCAAGTTGGCAGAAACATCAAAATTACCCCAGTTTGATTCCACCGCGTGTTTCAATTAAAATATCACCATCCTGCAAGGAACCAACAAACAGTACAGACCCTCTCTCAAAGACGTTTGCACGACATTAAAACTAACATCTTGAGAAAATTAATTAATTAATTAATTAAGGGTATAGAGGCAAAAATGAAAAACCATTAGATAAAATGTTTCTAAACATCTTACTTTTAGTACATTAAGATAAGATAAGATAAGATAAGATAAGATAAGATAAACAACTAATAATATTTTATGTGTGTTGGGGGAGTGATATTTTTGTAATTAAAGTATACTGTGATGTGGAGCAAGGTGTGGAGCAGGATCAGGTGGCGCCGGCCCAACCAAGGGCGTTGTTGGTCTATCGGCGCCGTGGCCAGCAAGAGGGGCCGAGGGTGGCTTAGGCACTCTTATGTTATTTTTGGCAATATTCTTAGTATCTCTTCCTATTGTGTTTTGTTGGTTTCGGGCCTAATCATGGGCCTAGGGTTAATTCTTGTTATTTAAGTTTGTGACATTGAACGTTGTGATTATCTATTCATCATTAAAGAAATAGAAGGGAGCCTATTTGGCTATTTGGCAAACGCTTTGCGTTTGATTATTTGAGCACTAACAATTGATCCGACTGCCGGATAACTCACCCGCGATGACGTTGACACGTAGCGAGCAGAGGATGGAGGACTTGGAGAGCAGACAGAAGGTTTTGGAGGTGGGCCAGATGGAGATGAGGGAGGAGATGAGAAACATGACTGCCGAACAGGCTGCAGTGAAGGAACAACTCAAGGAGATCGCTCGAGTTTTGGCGGGGGTGACGGCGTCGGTCACGGCGCTGGCGACCGGACGCTCGGTGACAGATGTGGCGTCCGGGTCGACGGTGGTGCCACGGCGGCCGGCGGCCGAGGAGGACCAATCAGGGGCGAACGGGTCGGGGCAGACGTTGGGAACGGCGGCCACCTCACCGTTCGGTATACAGGCGGCGGCGACGACAACCGGGGGTACAATTTCCGTCAGCCCCTCTCCCTCTCTACCCACCTTTGATGGCACGGACCCGATAGGGTGGCTGGCTAGGGTAAATCAGCAATTTGAATTGCATCAGACGCCGGCAAAACTTAAAATTCCAACGGTTATGGTCGCCATGGAGGAGTCTGCTCTATACTGGTTTTCTTGGACCCGATCCAGGAAACTGGGAATGACTTGGGAAGAATTCTCGCATGCCCTAACGAGCCGTTTTGATGACCGGTTTACTGGTAACCCTTTTGAGAGGTTATCAGCAGTGCGACAAAATGGGAACGGTGAAGGATTATGTTACTATGTTTGTGCAGTTGGCCAGCCAGGTTCCGGGACTCCGAGACGAACATTACTTAGGGTACTTCATGCAGGGCTTGGCCGAGGATATTCGCTGCCAATTGCGACTCCTACGCCCCGCGGATTTGGAGACGGTTATGGAATTGGCGATGGATGTGGAGACGAGTCTTGTGATTATGGGGGAAAGTCGTTATTCGAGGCCTGCGAATGGGTCGTATGGTGGCAGCCAATCAGTTCGACCTCCTTCTTACAGCCGCGGGCCGCCCAGCTCTGGGTTCAGCCCTGCGCCGAGGGTCACGGGTTCGGCGGCAAGCTTCTCGGGGTCTTCCGGCCCGAGACCGGGCAATCGGGGGCAAGGCGGGAGGACAAATTTCTCGAGCCAATCAGCGCCTCCCCAGCGCTTCGCCCGGATGTCTCCGCAGGAAATGTCGGAGCTCCGCGCGAAAGGATTATGCTTCCGCTGCAAGAAAATTTGGAGCCCAGGGCATCAGTGTCTGTCGCGGCATCTTAACATCTTGATGGCGGAGGAAGAGGAGGTGTTAGATCTTCACCGCTTCGAGTTCCATGAGGACATGGTCCAGCCAATGGAAGAGGACGTATTAGGACTTCCGGAGGAGGGGCAGAAGGAGCTAGCAGATTTGCCCTTGTACTCAATGGCAGGTATCACTGGGCCGCGGACCATGCGACTTGAAGGCATACTTCGGGGAAGGCGAGTGACCGTGTTGATTGACAGTGGGGCCAGCCATAACATTATTACTAGTTCCTTGGTGAAGGAACTCAGCTTGGAGCCTGATGCTTCGAGTCGGTTTGGGGTACAACTGGGTGATGGACGGCGCTTAGAATCAGAGGGAGTCTGCCGTGGTATCGGGTTGGAGGTGCACAATCACACACTATCAGCGGATTTTCATCTATTTCCGTTGGGTGGTGTTGAGGTCATTCTGGGAATGGCATGGCTGGCCACTCTGGGTGATGTTAACACGAACTGGGCTAAACTGACAATGTCTTTTGTTTACGATGGGAGACGCGTGGAGTTGATGGGCAATCTGTCGCTTTGTATGGGTCCGATCAGCATCCGGGAGTTGGTGTGTATCGACGACGCGGAGTTGTGTGACTTGGTGTTTGAACGGGCGTCCCCGACGGTGGTGAATCCGGCGTCAGGAATGATTGGGAAAGTGTTGTCGCGGTTCGAGGGTGTTTTTGGTGAGCCGGTGGGACTGCCTCCTAACAGGGGTACTGAGCACCGTGTGGAGCTGGTGCCAGGGGCCGGTCCGGTATCGGTAAGGCCATATCGGTACGGTCAGGCGCAGAAGGAGGATATAGAGCGTTTGGTCTCGGATATGCTTCTGGCCGGGATCATTCAACCCAGTTCTAGTCCTTTTAGCAGCCCGGTGTTATTGGTCAAGAAGAAGGATGGTAGCTGGCGATTTTGTGTGGATTACCGGGAACTTAATAAAGTTACTATGCTGAATAAATACCCGATTCCGGTAATCCAGGAGATGTTGGATGAGTTGTCTGGAGCAGTGATATTTTCTAAGATTGACCTGCGCTCCGGGTATCATCAGATTCGGGTGGTGGAGCGAGACGTGCATAAGACGGCGTTCCGTACTCATAGTGGTCACTATGAGTTTCTGGTTATGCCGTTTGGGCTGACTAATGCGCCAGCTACTTTTCAGTCCGCCATGAATGATCTTTTTCGTCCTTATCTGAGAAAATTTGTATTGGTGTTTTTTGATGATATTCTCATTTACAGCAGGACCTGGCAGCAACATAAGGAGCACTTGGAGACAGTGCTAAGGGTCTTGCAGACGAATCAGTATAAGGCCAACCAGAAGAAGTGTTCTTTCGGGTGTCTGAGGGTGGAATATTTGGGCCATGTGATTTCATCGGTAGGAGTGGAGATGGATCCCGAGAAGGTACGAGCGGTGGTGGAATGGCCGAGCCCCCAGAGCGTTCGAGAGGTGAGGGGATTTTTAGGTCTAACCGGCTATTATCGCCGGTTCGTTCAGGGGTATGGGCAAATTGCTCAACCCTTGACGGCCTTGCTTAAGAAATCAGCCCCTGTTCCATTCTTGTGGACTGAGGCAACCGAGAATGGATTCCGGGCACTGAAGTCGGCCCTAACAACAGCGCCGGTGTTGGCGATGCCCGATTTTCAGAAGTAATTCATGATTGAGTGTGATGCATCGGGTACTGGGGTTGGCGCTGTCCTAATGCAGGAGGGTTGGCCAATCGCATATTTCAGTAAGTCACTAGCGGATAGAACCCTTACCCGCTCGGCGTATGAGAGGGAGATGATGGGGTTAGTGCTGGCAGTGCAACATTGGAGACCGTATTTGGTGGGGCGTAAATTTACTGTCCGGACTGACCACAGCAGCTTGAAGCATCTCCTGTCACAAAAGATTATGACACCTTCCCAGCAAAATTGGGTGGCGAAGTTACTTGGCTATGACTTTATTATTGAGTATAAGCCTGGGAAGGCTAATACGGCTGCGGATGCTCTCTCTCGTAGGGGTGGGGAAGGAGACTTGTTGGTGCTCAGCAGTACAGAATGGGGTGAGTTGGCTGATGTCATGTCCGAGCAGTCTCGTGATGACATTATCCAGGGAATCATCGCGGATCTTCGACGGGATCCGAGCAGCCGACCGGGCTACGAGGTGGTCGGCGGCAAGCTCTTCCGTAAAGGCTGCATTGTTTTGACCCCCGACTCGGCATGGGTCCCAAAGTTGCTCCAAGAATTTCATGAAACACCGATGGGGGGTCATGCGGGATCCTTGCGTACCTATAAGCGGATCGCCGCCAGTGTGTATTGGAGGGGAATGTTTAAGGCAGTGCGTGACTATGTGAAGGAGTGTTTGGCCTGTTAGAAGGCTAAGTATGAGGCGTTGTCTCCTGCCGGTTTGCTGCAGCCTCTGCCGATTCCAGAGCTGATTTGGGAAGACATTTCTATGGATTTCATTACTGCCTTACCCAAGTCGCGGGGGCATAGTTCGGTGTTGGTTGTGGTGGATCGCCTGTCCAAGTATGGCCATTTCATCGCCATGAAAGGGACGATTACAGCGAAGTCAGCGGCTGAGGCCTTCGTACGTGAGGTGGTTCGCTTGCATGGTATTCCAAGATCGATAGTAAGCGACCAGGACTCCTTGTTTGTGAGTGTGTTCTGGAGAGAGCTTTTTAGCTTGTCAGGAACTCAGCTTAAATTCAGCTCTGCGTACCATCCGGAGACGGATGGCCAAACAGAGGTGCTTAACAGGGTGTTAGAAACCTATCTACGCTATTTTGCAGGTGAGCAACCAAGGGGGTGGGTGAATTGGCTGCCGTGGGCGGAATATTCATACAATACAGCATTCCAGACAGCAGCCAAGTTGACGCCGTTCGAAGTGGTGTATGGCCGACCACCCCCGACTCTCCGGAGGTATCTGTCGAGTGAGTGTCGTTCGGCGGCTTGTGGCGGAAATGCTACAGGGTCGCGACGTGATCATGGCTCGCCTGCGGGATAATTTGGTGAGGGCAAGGGAGAGAATGGTGCAGGCGGCCAACCGTCATCGCCGTGATGTGAAGTTCGTGGTCGACGACCGGGTGTTCTTGAAGGTGCGACCTCATCGGCAGACTTCGCTGGCCGGGAAGCACCACAAATTGGCCGCCAAATTCTTTGGGCCATTCAAGGTGGTGGCTTGCATCGGGCCAGCGGCTTATAAGCTAGAACTGCCGTTGACCAGCCGCATCCACCCGGTATTTCATGTATCGCAGCTCAAGGGCTTAGTGGGCAACCACCCAGTGGAGACTGCTTTGCCGGATTCCTTAGAATTGCCGGAGGTGCCGGTGTTTGAGCCTAAAGTTGTGTTGGAGACGCGGAGTGTGCAAGTTGGGGCCGGCAGGGAAGAACAACTATTGGTTCGTTGGGTTGGACACCCGGAGGAGGATGCAACCTGGTTGAGCAGGACGGAGTTCCGTCAGCAGTTTCCTTGGTTCAACCTTGGGGACAAGGTTGATTTTGAGGGTGTGGGAGTTGATGTGGAGTAAGGTGTGGAGCAGGATCAGGTGGCGCCGGCCCAACCAAGGGCGTTGTTGGTCTATCGGCGCCGTGGCCAGCAAGAGGGGCCGAGGGTGGCTTAGGCACTCTTATGTTATTTTTGGCAATATTCTTAGTATCTCTTCCTATTGTGTTTTGTTGGTTTCGGGCCTAATCATGGGCCTAGGGTTAATTCTTGTTATTTAAGTTTGTGACATTGAACGTTGTGATTATCTATTCATCATTAAAGAAATAGAAGGGAGCCTATTTGGCTATTTGGCAAACGCTTTGCGTTTGATTGTTTGAGCGCTAACATACTGAGAGGTCGGTTATGTTGACTTTAGTAGTATTAATGCAAGGTGAAAATTTTCGTGGTCGAACTTATATGGAAAAAGAAAAATATATTATGAGTTGGACTAAAATGAAAAAAGTGAACTTTTATAGGACGGACTAAAAAAGATGAAAACTTTTGTGGGCAGATTTGGGTTTAAAAATAGAAGGCAATACCTGCATAACAGATGACTAACAAGGTGCTCCCTCAATTCTGCATCATTTATATTAGTAAACATCAATAGTCAGCTTGCAATGCTGATCAAACAGAACAGGCCATTGAAAGTTATGTTCACTGATGAATATAAATATCTACTCTTTTCAAAGTAAGAGGTCCAATAACAAAGAGCAACAATGGCAATTCATGGTACATTGAACCTGCTCATTATACTCGTTAAAATTGCCTTGCAGCTAATATTTTTCAAATCCAAAACCAGGCTAAAATAACAGAAAAATCCATCCATAAATAGAGTTTAGGACCAAAATTGAAATTGCACAAACCAGAATATGGGAGACATGACATTGATATTTTCTTTAGCCCGCAGCCCTCTGCTACTACAACAGCTCAAAACAAGAAAATAACAAAACACAAAGTAAATTTTGTTAAGACATTCAAGATGTAATGCACATATATAATAATGGGAGAGCGAGACAATGGCGTCGCCGGATATTAACGGAGTGGAGATTTCAGGACGACGAGGTTGAGCTTTTCTCCTCCATTGATTCTTTGGAAAATGCTTCGCTAGCTTTAGGATGGGAAAAGTCTAGAAGCTGGCAGTGCCTGCTATAATGCTGATCTTGGTCTGAAAGCTGTCGTATGATCAAAGCTGTTGTTCCTTGGAAACAAAGTGAAATTAGAACTCTCAATTAACACCCCACTAATTCTAATTAATTAATTAAATAAAATTAAATAAAAAGAAAAGGCTTTACTAAATAAAATAATGTAGGAATATTAATAATTCTTCAAATTCCTAACTTGTGAGACCTTTCATAGCTTTATAGCATTTTTATACTCGGAAAACATGTTGTCCAACTATATTCTCATGTATAATAACTAATTTGACAATAAAAATGGCAAGAAAATGCTCATTTCAAGGAGCAGCTTCCTACCATTTTTTACTCTAAAAACATGTTATCCAATTATATTCTCATGTCTAATAACTAATTTGACCATAAAAATGGCAAGAAAATGCTCACTTCAAGGAGTTCTTGACCTGGCTCACGGAGTAGAATCAGCTCTGCACTGTGTGTTTTTAGTAACTCTATGGCGCAATCTTCGTAGCAGTTATATACTCTAAAAACTTTTTTTTCAACTATATAAATACATGTGAGCTTAACACACAAGATACCCATGATCTACAATTAAACTCCACAACCTATGATCTACCATTAATATAGGGTAATTATTAGATAACATTTATGTTTATCTTGTTTAAAATATTTCACTAGCTCACAAACCCCTATATAAACCCCAAGCCCCAAGCTCACTACTCACACCACCACATTTCACTCTAGAATCCTACAAGTTCATAAGAGTTAGGCAAGTTCTCAAAGAGGTTCTCAAGCAAGTTATTTTATCAAGACTAAGGTGTGGGAATTTCTATGTGTTTTTCTATATGAATATGCATGTTTCTCAATGTTCATGACATGAATCTATGAATGCATACATGATACATGAAAGCAAATTTTGTACTTAATTATACCATGGAAATTAGTCAGGGTCCCTTAGGGGCCGGGATTTTATAAAGATCCCCGAGGTATACTCGCCGTGCTCATGATATTATCGATCGATCAAGCAACTTAAAACAATTTTTATGCCAAGTTGATGAATTCATGATGTTGATGCATGCCACTATTTATATTTGAATATGCATATGGTCCCCCACTGAGCAAGTTGGAATGTTCACCCCAAACACTTAACATTTTCAGATTATGAAGGTTGATGCAAGGTTTGGGCGGAGGTGTAATTGGCTTGGGCAACCACATCTCAATTGCTATGGATTCTATTTTAAGTTTTATGCATAATAAACTCATGTTCCTCTATTTAACTAGAGCCAAAACACTATGTTTTATCATGAACTGCTTGTTAGTACTCTTTTATCAATTATGAAGTCGCCTAATTTGTTTATGTGCCCTAATTTCTTATTTTAAATTAATGAACACCCTATTTTTTATAAAAATATCTTTATAAAAAACCGGGATGTTACAGCGCCTCAAGAGAAAATTAACTACGGATGTCAAAACTGAACCCATCCTTGTGAATGACAAATATAAAATCATAATAAACCCATTAAATAGGTTAATGAGGTCGATGGAATGAGCCTCATAACAATATATCCCAAATAACTGCTAAAGAAAAACAACATAAATAAACCCCAACTGAAAAGGGATAAAATAGCAATTATAAGATTCCAAAGTAATCACTACATAGCCTTACTACACCCATATGTAATATGATGTCAGTAGCTATAGGAGCAGTTCAGGACAAAAAGAGCACATCCATGGATTTCTACTTGTGCTGAAATGGACTCCTTTACAACTCCAAATTCTCTCCCACTCCATTCCTCTTTGCATTTGCATGAAGCATTATCGAACTTTTTACCAACAAGCGCCATGCCCAAGTCTGGTATCCTCATCGATACTTCAGCCTTCTCATTATCCAGATTAAAAAATGCAACATAGATTTCTCCTGAGACGAAAGTGGGTGATTTAGTTCATATAAGTTTAGAGGTTGATTTACATAGATTCTATAGGAGTACGACCTAAGAAGATCTGACCTCTTCTTCCAGTTGCAATCCAAGCACGAACTCCACTGGCACCGGAATTAGCTGGTACAAAATTAAGTTTAACAGGCTATACATAACAGATTAATTATTTATTAAATAATATAAAACATATAAAATAAAGTAAACGTGAACTTTCACCTTTTCCTGTCCTTATGGATGCGCATAAGCCAGAATAGCTATTCATTAAGGTACCATTTTGGTTCAACTCCCACATCTGTTAGAATCAAATTATACTTGTCAAGTTCTAGCATTCCGCAATTTTATATACATATACGTATGTGTGTGTGTTTACTTCTTGAGCTTCCACAAATGAAATCTAATTTATGATTTTTATGGATGATATGAAGGAAATGTCTTATAAATATATGACAGTCATGTAACATTAAAGAATTAGCTACTTTAGCTTGGCAATCCAGACAATAATATAATATTTGTAAGTCCTATTAGAAAATTGAGCTAGTGATCTGTTCTTTCAAACACATTAGGAACTCCCTCAGCAATTAGATTACACAAATAAGATTTGAAGTTACCTGGTTGGTGTCCCATCCACAAGGCGAAAATGAACCCCTTTTCTTTTCTCTAGACGTAAGTTTTTCATTTGGAGAAGCACCAAGGCAAGCCACCATCATCTTACTCTTCAATAAATGGACTTTGCTATTATACTTGTGTTCATGTGCCAAGCCGTCATCTCTGCAGAGCATCCTCAAGAATCATAATGTTATAGAGTATAAGAATCATATACACATTGAAATTTACAAGAAAAAAAAAAAAGATAACTTAGATGTGAAGTTATATTACAGTAATAGAAGAGATTTTCTTTTGTATAGGCAAAAGGGTTCTTGATGACTGTTACTTGAGTTTGCTTTCCAACAGACTTGTTCAAGAACATTGCCAGTAGCTCTAGCAGACCATCTACTAGCCTCATCGCCTCTGCAGCTAGTGAGGCCCATAAGGGGCTCAGAGATAATTTGCCTGCTCTGATTTTTAGACTTGCTCGTTGCACAAGTTAGACTTGAGAAATAGGGGAACTGCAATGTGTAAGTTGTGATTAGACTAGAATTCTTTCCATATTGCACAATTTGACATGCTATATTTAAGCACATGCCTCCTTATTGTTTGAACTGAAGGAATTTATCTCTAAGAGAGTTGGATTAGTTATTAGACTGAATGTTGCGCTGTCAAGCTGTATCATATCTCCTCCAAACATGAGAGGCGACTTGGCCATAGACCACAATGTCATCTGTCCAAAGCTCTCATATATTTGTAATGGCAAATTTTGATATTAAGAGGAATCATGCGTATGGTATAACCAGGTACAATTACCTGAGATCTCTGCTCATCTACATTAAGATTACATCTTCTATGGGGGCCTTCATTTGAACCTGACACCAGTTTAATCAAAATGCATTAAAAAATATTCATGTGATCAAACGATCATAATTCAATTATTGATTTTGTTTTATGTCTGATCAGATTTAGTCCCTTTACCTGGATTGGTAAGCCATCCTAAAGGAAGCATATCTAAGTCTGGCCAGGACTTTCCACGCAGTCCTTTTGCTCCAATCATATTAGCATCAGACAAATCCCTAATATAACAAGAAAATTGGCAAGGTTACTAGGCAAAACAACAAGAGAAAATTGAAAGGCTAAAAAGATATGTAGAAAAAGTACAATAAATAACATGATAATAGATCAATGTATAAATTCAATATATAACTAATAGTGACCCAATAATTATGGATCAGATTGAAGGGGTAGACGTATAGTATACCGAGCAATATCAAAATGGGCAGCCACATCTCCCCATGTGTCCCAGTCATCCCCAGTAACTCTGTACATGTTGACCATGCCACTCACTCCCCTCGTCATTTCTGGCGTAACACTAGTTCCAGGAGATAAGGAATAGAGGATTGCGTGGTTTAGTTCCTTCAATGTCTGCCACATTTCACAAAGAAAATTTACTTAAAATCCCTACAATCAGAAGCATATGTATGTTGTTCTGAACATATTTATGTGATCAACTTAATTTTCTGTAGTGCTATGTTTTCTTATCAGAAATCTGATCTGAGAAAGAGAGGAAATGGTATGTAGCAACTATACCTTCGAAACATAGCTAATCTCATCAAGATCCAAGTCCTCACCAAAAACACAATCATGCTTAACTGATACAAAACAGAGCACTCAGTAAGTGTAGAATGAACAATAACTCTCAGCTGCTCTAATAGCAAAGTAATAGTCAAGGTCGGGGTCAGGGTCAGGGTATCAATAATGCATTCCAGAAATTAAATATGTGAACTATAAAACAGATGATAAATAAAATAGCCATTTAATGGTCCCAAAGTATAATCAATATGCACCATCTCCAACTATGTTATCACAAGTACTCTCTTCCTATGGGGCAAAAAATTACCAAAATCAACACCCCAGTCAGCATATTGTTGATAAAGAGACCTCAAGAATGCTCTTCCAGCTCCCAATGTGGTGTTTACACTCATGAAACCATTTTTCATCCATGCACACGCCCTTTCCTTGATTCCAATGTCTTTTGCATGCCACTTTCGCCCAGACTCTTCATATGATTTTCCCTGTGCATACATTACAAGCCCAGATAGGCTATGATATACTTGTAAACACTACTATTTATAATTGATCAGTGCTAAATCCGGGTAAAAGAAAATATAACAGCAAGATATGCATAAACAAATGGAGGTCAATAAACCAAAAACAAAACCAAGATGGTCTTTTTTACCGTAGTAACATCTAGGATCGGTGTGTTTGCATTGACAGCCTGTGTGCTGATACCTCTCATAACATGAATCCCGAATTTCAAGCCCATGCTATGAACTTTCTTAGCCACTTCCGTGAAACCTTTCCCATGTCTAGAGGAAGGCCATCTACCCGGGTCCGGAATCATCCTTCCCCACTCATCAATAACATCAAATCCCAGAGAATCTACAGAAGCACCATTCACTTTTTTCCTATACCAAAGGTAATCCACCACCACATACTACTTGAAGTTGTGGGGTACAGAGTTTAAAAGTAAGATACATAGTAAAACATACATTCAAAAAACAAAAAACTATACATTGTTTGCTACTATTACAAAGAAGCATATATTACCTTATATCCATGATCACGAAGGCGGTGAGCAACAAGTTCAGCATTGTGAAGAAACTCTTCTTCGGAAATTGTCCAGCAAAAAGAGTCGTAAGAGTTCCAACCTCTTGGTGGAGAGGTAGCATGATCTATTTCCCCCAGGCTACCAAAACGCATCAAAAATCATACTACACATTTCCTTGATTAAGAAATTCTTAATAATTTTTTTACTCCCATTTCTAAAAACGAAAATACACAACGAACGGCCCATTTCCCATGTGTATGAGCAAGCAAAACCAATTATAGCAGCATCTGTTCAATTGCTTGAAAGAATCATGTCCTATTAAAGTAAGAATATCTTAAAACTGCTAATCCACGGATATTCCATTCAATTGTACCTTATTTTGCTTCCAGAAAACCGTTGACTCATCAAGATTTTACAATTATCAAATGATATAAGGGTAGAAATTTTGATTTTCAAGAACTGGGTCTTCGCTAACCACACACACCGCGTACCTCGTATTTTCATACATTTGTAAAGCCACGGATGATATATTTTTTTTCTTAAGATATACACTATCCTAAACAAATTTGATACACAAAACCATCAAGAATTAAGAAACAAGCGATAAAGAAAGTTGAAGAGAGGATACCTTTTCAGTAAGAGAAGCGATGATAGAAAGAGAAAGGTGGCAGATAACGGTGCCATGAAAACAGCGCTGCTGCTGTCTACTTTAAAAGGAAAGCAAAAAGTGAAGAGCGATGTCAAGTATCGAGGTATATGCGTAGATGTTAAAACTCTACAAAGACTTTCTTTGTGAGGTTAATTAATTAGGTTACGTTTTGCTTTCTAATTCGTGAATATAAGTTTCAGTCAAAATTAGTATTCACTCCTCTACTCCGTCTTCGCACCTTTAATGGATGCTATTGAAAATTGTTTTTTTATTTTTTTTTAACAGCAAAAAAAAAGTTCAATTTATTAAAGAGGATTTATGGATTGTTGTCCCCTGTGAATTTGAAATAATCAAAAATGCCACTCTTACAGATTTTTATTGCGATAGGATTACCAAAATGTCCTCAATAAAAGAAAAATGCCTTAACATAATTCCATCGGTCGAAGACTTTTAAAATTGATAATAATTATTCTTATTAATTAATTTTATTATTATATAGTTCTGTGTATGATTATATATTTTTTAAATATTTTTTTATAATTCTTTTTTTTCGTTTTTACTCACTGTACGGTAATGTAAATTTATTAAATATTTGGATAATTTATTAATTATTAAATATTCTTCATCTCGTAGTTATATTTATCGACACTGTAAATATGTAATTTAGAAAAGTTTTTTTTGACAATTTTTTTTAACTTTATAGGGGTATTGTGATATTTTTAGATAATAAATAAAGTATAAAATATGTTCTGTGTTAGGTTGGAGAAATATTTTTGAAATTAAGATAATTTTTTAGGTTATTGTTCAACGTGATATTTTATTTTGTTGGGTGGTGAAGATATGTGTGTGACCAGATAGTGTGAAATTAGGCGTATCTAATAAAATTAAATTAATCTTATAATTAAATAATTATTTTTATTAATTTAATATTTTATTTTATTTATGATAATGTATTAAGCAACCAATTATATTAATTTGTACTTATAATTTATGAGGTTTAGTTTTTTCTTTTTAAAAAAGTCTAACATGGCTCATTTTAAGTCACGTGAGGGTATTAGAGTCATTTAAAATGAAAAGTGGGCATTTTGGATGTTTTTATATGAAGTGGGTATTTTTGGTACTTACCTAGTTTATTGGGCACTAATGATTACTTCCCTTTATTAAATCATTAGAATAGGGTATTAGGAATACCTAAGAAAATTACACTAAACATGATCTCAACCTATTTATTGTAATCCAAACATTTATGATTATTTTTACACTACTTTCATAATGCTACTAATAAATTTTGTTTTAAAATTTATAGGGAGAAGTGATGAAGACATCCATATTCAACCATACTCTTAGCACCAATAAAATAAGAAGAGCACTATTCCGAATTTAAATAGAGAACAGTAAAATACGCAAAATATTTTTACAAACCTTTTGACATAATCTATCTGTCTATCTATCTACCTATCTATCTATCTATACATATATATAAAAGCAAACCTAAAATTCCACTTTTGTTTTTAATTTTTTTCAATTTTACTCTATTTAGAAATAATTCAACTCCTTCCCATAATTGTTGTCGTAATTACTGTAGACACGGAGTTTAAGAAAAGTTACTTTTTGACCAACTTTATTAACTTTTTAGGGGTATTGTGGTATTTTTAAATAATAAATAAATTATAAAGTATGTTATGTGTGTTAGGTGAGAGTGGTATTTTTGAAATTAAGATAACTTTTGAGATTGTTGGTTAATGTGAAATTTCCATTTTGGGGTATGACAGTTATTGTGGAAAAGACGACAACGGAAAGTAAGACAAATTATGGGACGAAGGGAGTAATAAATATAATAATAATGAATAAGTAAAATAGGTACAGGCATTAGTTTTTTTTGGGGATAACACTTTTTCTGCCCTATATGACAAATGCAACATCTTTTTTGCCCTATACTTTTTAAAACATCTAATTTGCCCTGTTTTTGGTGTGTATTCCTAATTTACCCCCCTGACACATGTCATATCTTTCCCTTTTTTTTAAATCTCGTGATTACTGCCCAGCGGTTAAAAGTACCGCTTTTAATGGCATTGAATTTGGGGAGAGAATCTTTGACCCCCTTATCTCAAATTTTTTTTGTTATTTACTCCCTGTATCTGTCACTCTCTCTCTCTTTTCATCGGCACCATTCTCAAACTCCCTGTATACTCTCCCTTTCTCTCTCTCTCTCAAACTCGATTTTTCTGTCGAACACAGCTCTCCGTCCGGGCCTCCGGCGTGTCGTTCAATCCATCGTCATCCCCACGTCGAAAATTAGCAGTAGCAAATATGGATAACCAGGTATTCCGTCTTTAGGATTTTAGAGTTTTAGGGTTTTTGCGATTTAATGGTAACTGTTCTTGTCCCCCGAGGAAGTAGAGTCTGCACCGTATGAATTTGCCGTTGAGTATAATTGGAAATTTCATTGTAATTTGTAGTGTAATTGAATTTATAGCGTAGTTTAACTTGTCCGCCGCTTTTTATAGCGTAGTTTAACTTGTCCGCCGAAAATTATAGTACAATAAAGCATGTCCGCCAATTGTTTGTCACTGTTTGAGCTTGTCCGCCGAAATTATGAGTTTTTTAAGCATGTCCGCCGAGTTTCTGAGCATTATTTTGCCATTATTTGTGCTTAAAATAGCTTGTCCGCCGTTGATGTGCCTTTACTGTGCTTGTCCGCCGCTTTTTATAGCGTAGTTTAACTTGTCCGCCGAAAATTATAGTACAATAAAGCATGTCCGCCAATTGTTTGTCACTGTTTGAGCTTGTCCGCCGAAATTATGAGTTTTTTAAGCCTGTCCGCCGAGTTTCTGACCATTAGTTAGCATTATTTTGAGCCTGTCCGCCGTTTTTGTGCTTTTAATGTGCTTGTCCGCCGATTTCTCTAGTGTATTTGAACATGTCCGCCTATAATAGTACATAAAGTGACCTCGTCCGTCAAGATTTGTAGTACAAATATCCTGTCCGCTAATTTTTTGGCCATGTTTGAGCCTGTCCGCCGAGTTTCTGACCATTAGTTAGCATTATTTTACCATTATTTCTGCATAAAATATCTTGTCCGCCATTTTTGTGCCTTTGATGTGCTTGTCCGCCGATATTTTGAACTTGTCCGCCGAATATTTGTAGTACAACATAGCTTGTCCGCCAATGTTTTGCCCCTGTTTGTGCTTGTCCGCCAATTTTACGAGTTATTTGAGCCTGTCCGCCGAGTTTCTGACCATTAGTCAGCATTATTTTGCCATTATTTCTTCATAAAATAGCTTGTCCGCCAAATTTGTGCCTTTAATGTGCCTGTCCGCCGATATGTTTAGTGTATTTGAACTTGTCCGCCGATAATTGTATGTAAAGTGTCGTCATCCGTCAATATGTGTAGTACAAATAGCTTGTCCGCCAATTTTTGTGCCTTTACTGTGCTTGTCCGCCGATGTTTTTATGTATAAAATGTAGTCACGTCTTATATCTAATCGAGATGGCATGCACTGTAGTGGATCTGGAAACGCAGTGGACTTCAAACTCGAAAAGTAGGGATTAAAGGTTATTGTAGGCCTTCCAAAGCTCTTAATTGCATACGCGAGGTGCTTACAAAGAGTGGCGATCAAACAGTGCGGAGGTTCCGAAGATCTTGTTTCGGGCATTTCTGGGATTTGGATTCAGATTACGGGTCTCCTAAAGCTTTATTTCAGCTGATGGCTCAGGAGGTTGTAATCCCGGGTTCAGATATGTACTCCCGGTACTTCAGGGTGTCTGATACAATTATTAGCTTCACACCCATGGAGTTAATGCGTGTCATGGGACTAGGGTTTGAGGACCGTGGAGATATTGACCCGAATGATTCATATCTGCCACCTGCACACAGTTTGTTTGCTACGTTTCGTACGAAGAGGGTCCTGGTTGATGAACTTATGCGAAGATTCAGTGAAAATAAGTATAAGGGCCACAATGCGGTGAAAGCGGCCAACATTCTACTGCTGTACTACTTTTTGCTAGGCCGGGATACGTCAAAAGCATACATAGAGCCCTGGGTATGGTACTTAGCTGAAAATGATGACCTGTGGAACTCTTTCCCATGGGGTAAGTACACATACCTAACCCTACTGCACCATATGGACTCTGTAAAAACTACGGTGCAAGAGTTAGGCAAACAGCAGCGGATCAACTTTTATGGATGCTCATTTGCCCTAGCAGTAAGTGATACTGATTTTATTGCACCAATTTTTATTCTTAAACTAAATGCATTTAAAAAGATATATGTTGACATGAACTTACATTGATGTTTGGTCACAGGCATGGGCCTGTGAGCGCATCGCAGGTTTTGCAGCAATGTTGACCGATGGTCAGGCCGATCCGGATGTCAGACCTCTTTGTCTTCGCTGGACATATACTGTTGCTAAAAAAATTGACGACACTCAGTTTTTTAGACAGGTTTGTCACTTTTATGTGTATGCGTTTAAGATTTTGTTTATCTAAGTTGGATGCATTTGGAGGCATATTTTTATCACCTAAGTATATGTAATTATGTTTTATTGTTTTACTTTTAGGACCCAAGAGTGGTTGATTTACCTGCCATCCTCCCTGAGGAGTCCCGTAACGTAAGAAATTGCTGTTAAATGTGTTCTTCTTTTTTGATTTCGTTGTTTATTATGTTAAGGTTTTAACATACATGTGCAGGATGGATGTCGGCATAGGGTTCCAGGTGAGGAATGATTTCTTCGTGAGAATGATGACCCCCAAAGTCTGGTTGGATGATGAGGTTTGTAAATACAGCTTAACTCTATGTAAAAATCCAATCCCATATGTCTCATTGTTGAAATATTTTTTTCCCAGCATATTGATGCGTGTTTGGCTATACTAACACAAGCCCCTGACTACGTTGGAGTTCACCCAGATCATCGAATGCAATCGTATGCTATTCTACCGTGTCAGTTTTCGGTAAGTTTTTACATGGAATAAGGCGTATAATTTGTCGTTATAATTTACCTTATATTTTGTAATTATTTCTTTATCAGGCGACTTTAAAAGCAATTTGGGCTGAGCATGTTACGATACATGGCGATAACCCCTCAGAGTTGGCCGACTTACCTCAAGACAAGCTTGAAATATTAGATAGATGGTGGAAAGGAGAGTTGTCATTCTGGAGGCCTCCGCAATGGACATGTGGCCGTAAAGAGTGGGATAAGGTTGAACGGGTGAGTATGCCATCATTATTTATTTTTGTGTGAAGAACTACATCATCACTGACATTATTCGGAATTCAATCTACAGTTGGTCTTCGTAGAGTGTTCGCATTCGCACCATTTCGCTGTGTGTGTCTATATTAGGTCGATGAAGATTGCCGTCTTCGACTCTTTGTTTCATACGTGGGTTGAAAACAAGGCCGTTGAAGATAGTAGAAAGGAGAGCACTATTCACCTGCGACGATTACTGCCTTTGATGTTCCACCGAAGTGGTGCCATCTATGACAGTACTGAGCAGAAGTTCAGAGCCACTCTGAAGTGGGCTAGACCACAACCATCCATGTGCTACGTTCAGGATGACAGTTGGTGTTGTGGTCAGGCATGCGTCAGAGAAATACAGTATCTACTCACTGGGGATGATTCATGGGGAAATGATCCACACCTGATGGAGTACCGGAGAAAATGGGCTCGAGATATTTTTTCGTACAACCTTTACGGGAGAAAGGGTGAGAATACAGACCTTTCTTTTCGTTAGTTAGTTTGTTCTTTCTTTTTCATGATGTATTATATGAGGTGCTGTACTAAACCATTTTGAGAACGAAAGGTAGAAAAAATAATATTAATTTTCAAATCATATTACATCGTACTTAAATATTGGCTCGACATTTCACTTTATTGTGTCCCGGCTCTCCACATCTGCTGCAACGCTGACGCACCCGAGTTCCCTCGAAGTCTCTGCTGCACTACGCAGACGGGTGGTACGAGGTCTGCCTGCTTGGCGATGTGCTGGTGGCTCATTCACATGGACACTACCCACATGCTCAGGTATTGACCAATCAGATGGATCGGGCACAGGCATCACAGCATCTTGCCATAATGAAATGATAGCCGTTTGATGATACCACGGTGCAACAAATGCACTAGTCGCAAGTTTGCAATGGCTGTTACATGCACATTGATAATAGATAATTCTTTTACTAATGGAAGTATTAAATATGGAAGATTATATTATACGCATGAGAATGTTCCAAGAAACCTGCAACGAAGGATTAGTTATTATTCAATTGGTATTAGAATATAATAAGGTGCAGTAAATTACCGGGTACTATATTCAACACATACCTGGAATGCTCCATGGACGGCTGCAAGACCTATCTCTGTCTTGACTAGGACGTACCGGTGTGGGCATCTGCATGTGTGTGGTAACGGGTTCCAGGAAGCTCATTCCTCCTTTGGCTCTGATGTAGGAACAGAACCTTTCGAACATAGCTGTTTCAGGATCCTCATCTGCAGCATTGGGTTGATCAGCATCGCGTTCCTCATCTTGCGAAGCATCAGCACCCTCAAAATCCTGACGATGTGGACCCTCAAATGAATCATTCCCATGGACTTGCGATCCATCGGACCTATAGTCTTGAGAACCAGCAAAACCATCAAACCCATCACCCTCTGAACCCTCAAACCCAGCAGATGAGCACATCTCATCTCCATTCTCCACCTCTTCTTCGTCCTGCTGTTCGCTAGCATACTCAATGTTTAAATCAATATTTGTCGTACGACTCGACACGCCCACGCCCACACCTATACTCGTGCTAGGTCCGGCCAAATGTTCGCGACAATGAATATCGACAGATGGAATTTGTGACCGATTATCAACTGATTGCTGTGGTATGGCCTTAACTGTGACAAACAGCATCGGCTCATCAACCTGCTGATACAACCCCCTTATATCCATATCATCATTCACCTTATGTTTTGTTATACAACCACCGATGTCCACAAGTGTGTGTATAACATATTTGAAATGATTCAAATCGATGCAAACTAAACTGTGCACATGCCCGATAATAAAATCCAACGTCAGCTGATCTGAATCTAAAACTAAGCTCGTCTGTTGGCCACGTACATACTCTAAACCTTGCCACCAGCCGCCCCACCATATACAAAAATTTCTCATTTCAAATCCAACGCCTAAATCTTTCAACAAAACGATAATTAATTGTTATATTTACACAGAATTCATAAAAAATAATACGCCAATTTAGTAGGTACACACAAATTAAGCATTAAATTATCAAGCACACACAAAAGCTAAACATTAAGTCGTACGTACGTGGACAAGCTCAATTAAGTTCATAAATCCACGAACAGGTCTATTATAATCGAAAGACATCATATAATATGCTTAAAAAATAGCCAAACATGCTCAATAATGCATTACAAATCGGCAGAGATGTTCAAAAACCACCAAATAATCGGCGGACATGCTCAATTAGGATGAAAATATGGCGGACATGTTCACTTAGGAAGGAAAATTCGGCGGACAAGACCATTACGGGTGAAAAAATCGGCGGACATGATAAATTAGGCTGAGAAAATCGGCGGACATGCTCATATAGGGTAAAAACACGGCGGACATCATAATTTAGGGTGAGAAAATCGGCGGACATGCTCATATAGTGTGAAATAAACGGCGGACATGCTCATATAGTGTGAAATAAACGGCGGACATGCTCATATAGTGTGAAATAAACGGCGGACATGATAATTTAGGGTGAGAAAATCGGCGGACATGCTCAAATAGGGTGAAAACATCGGCCGACAAGCTTATATATGGTACAGCTTCGGTGGACATGCGCAAATATGGGGAAAACATCGGCGGACAGGCTCAATATTCGGCGGACAGGCTAAATTTTCGGCGGACATGATCTACTTCACCATTTTCTTTGGTGGACATGGATATATATAACCATTTTACTCAGCGGACATGCGTTTTTGAAACCCTAAAGCCCTAAAAACCCTAAAACATTCAAAGAAGGTAATAAATAAAATACAATGCAAACAGCGTTCGTATCTTACCTTTGGCTCTAACTATGGATCCGTCAACAAAACCGGTGGGTAAATGCGGGAGTCGATGACCTTTTTATGCTCCAATAATTTGTGGATACAGATGAATAAAGTTTGAATCCACTGTGCCCAATTTTTATGTTTGTTGGTGGTGAAGTTATTTGGTTGGTGGGGATAGTTGAGAGTTTAATGTGACAAGAATTTACATAAATGAACTGATTGTGAAAACAGGGCCTTTTCACCCCATTAAATGAAGTGTTTTTCAGTGGAGTGGTAGGTAGTTGCATGTGTTTAATCACCTAAATACTAGTGCATGTGTTTATTAATAAAAAGCCTATTATAATATAACAATTTAAGGAATTTAAAAATTTCATTCAGCTTGTCCGCCGAATTAGGGGTTATATTTTAGTAGACTTATTTATTTATTTCTTCTTTAATTAATGTGTCAAACCTAAATAATCAACATATTTCCTGACACATCTATTTTGCCTGCAACTGTACTTGTCAACTCATTCCCAATACAAAAGGTGGACCATCCTTGAGGGTATTCATGGCAATGCATGTATTTTTAGGGCAATTTAGATGTATTAGAAAAGGTAGGGCAAAAAAGATGTTGACTTCCACGTATAGGGCAAATTGTGGTATTTCTCTTTTTTTTTCCCAAAAGCTCGTAGACAACTAGGATGTACGTTGAAAATTTTTTATTTGAATAAAATCACACACACTACAGTATTCACTAGGTGAAAATTCACTTATAAATGTGACCATTCGTTTGGAAAAATTCTTCACCCCAACATTTGGTAAAAAATTCATATTCCCTACTAGCCTTTAATTCTACTAATACCATTATTGGTATTATTATTATTAAGTTTGTATTATGAAAATTATTATTAGAGTGAGGCTTGCGTGTGCCCGGACGCACGCCGTGTGCTTTTAGAATTTAGTATTATGGATAAGGGTATATTATTTTGTTCTAAAGGGTATACACTTTAATTAATAAGGGTACACCATTTTATTCTAAAGGGTATACACTTTTCTTTAATATTTTTTATTTTTCTTCAAAAAATAAAGGGTACACATCTTTATACTAAAGGGTATACAATTTAACACAAAATTCTAAAGGCACACAGAGTGTGCTTTTGTGCGCCAACACTTTTCATTAATATTTTTTTATTTTTCTTCAGAAAATAAATGGTACACATCTTTATACTAAAGCGTATACATTTTAACACAAAATTTTAAAGACATACGGAAAGTGCTCCCTGCGCCCGGGCGCACACAAGTTTTTGCCTTATTATTATGTCACAACATATTAGTATTATACATATACAAATATCATTTTATAATTTAAAAGGAATGCCAAGCTTTTGATCTAATCATAAAATAATATATACAAATTTTTATTATAATTACTATTACTATTATACTACTACTAATATTATTATTATCATTATTTTATAATTTAAAAGGAAAGTCAAGCCTCTAACTTAATCATAAAATGATAATAGGAATTTATTATTACTACTATTGCACTATTTTTATCACACTATTACTAAAAAATATTGTCATCATTTTATGATATAAAAGGAAGATCGAGCCTCTGATCTTATATATATACTCCTCCGTCCCGTCAAAAGAGGATCTTTTGCTTTTTTGCATATAAATTAAAGAGTATTATTATTTAATGTGTAGTGGGTAGTTGTATTAGTGGGAGTGTGGGCCCCATATTTTAATTTATTAGAAGGGGTGTGTGGGTCCCATATGTGTAAAAAAGTAAAGAGGACCCTTTGGGAAGAACGACCAAAATGGAAAAAGACATTCTTTAACTGGGATGGAGGGAGTATATATATATATATATATATATATATATATATATATATATATATATATATATATATATATATAAAGTTTTTAAATGAACCATTTGTGCTAGGTGAAGTGCTGTGAACAGGACATCGAATCACTCTTCCACTCAAGTTGTAACACGATATTTTAAAAGAGTCAAAGGTGGGTAAATGTTTGAAAATGGTTGGATGTTATTATTGGTTTGTGTATGAAGTATACTTATTTCTTCTCTTATGGTAGTGGCTGTATGGGTCATGAATTTTATGGTTGCGGCTGACGAGTTGTGACAATGGTAATAGTCGACGGGCTTTGAAATATGGTAGTGACTAACTCTTGGGTTGTCATGAAAAAGAATAATTATATCATTATGTATTTACTGATTAACATTCTACTAAAAAATTACCCACTGGGATTTTAATCTCATATATTTCAAACAACAAATTTTTCATGTCAATGATTGTAGCATCTGGACTGTGACAAGACATGACATTCTCCGTGGTTCTCATAATAATTCTACATAAATATTTATAAAGATACAAAAGTTATGGATTTATAAATATATGATTTCTTAATGTAATTTTTATATAAATATATGTATATATATATATATATATATATATATATATATATATATATATATATATATATATATATATATATAAATATATGTATGTACATATACATTAAATTTTATTAGCATTACATTATTGAACTATTATAAAATTATTTTCAAAAAAAAATTATCTTCCTCTTTTAAGAACATCGTGTTCAAATTATTAAGTAAGTATATAATAATATTCTTATTTAATAGTAGTACTTCGATTTAAAAAAAAAATTGGGCTCGAGGTACTACAGAGTGGTATCAAAGTTATGTTATACAACATCCTTGAAAGTATATACATGTATAATTATGTAATATATATACATATAAAGAATTAATAATTAGAACACTTCAAAAGATCCACAGAGGACCATGCCATATCAGCAGAAAGTGCACGAAATTTTCTTTAAAAGGGGGGGGGGGGAGAAAATTTTATAAGGTGTTCCTAAAAATCAAATAAATAAATAAAATTTTGTCCCTCTAGGAATGGAATCCAAAGGAAATTCGGTTGTTGAAATGTACCAGACTTGTGCCCAATACAGACAAGAAACTTTAAGGCACTATGTTTACCGAGTCTTAAGACTTAGGGTCGCTGTATGGAATGAAGGATTTATAGAAGACGATTCCGATGCTGCGGTACGCCTGAAGGAAAATGTCTCCATCAAATATAGGGCAGTTGCACAAACACTCTTTGATAATCTAAACGCAAGAGTGGCATTTCTTTTTTGCACGTAAATTAAGGGATATAATATTTAATGGGTAGATGAGGAGAGAGAAATAATATATTAATGTGTAGTGGGTAGGTATTTTAGTGTGGTGTGTGGGTCCCATTTACTTAAAAGAGAAATGCAACTCTTGTGTTGGGACGAACGAAAATAGCAAAATGCAATCCTTGTTGTGGGACGGAAGGAGTATTTAATTTATTTTACATTTTAGAGAATATTTATTGTATTTTTATTTAAAAAATTGAAATAAAATAACTAAAATTAATGTAAATATTTTTTTTCAAGTAACGAAAAAATAAAATTATAAAAAAAATAAAAAAATGGAAAAGAATAGTTAAGTATTGCATATACAGGAGGCAACCTATACCATTAGATAAATTGCCGGGTTTTTTTTTCAGTAAACAGGTCTTTTTTTTAATGTTAATGGGTATAGTAGGATCCGTGAGAAAGTCTCGCACATGACATATCCTTCATATTTTACCTATGTAAAACTACTAGTTTTATGTCTTGTGTATTGCAAGGAAAAAATATTAATTTAAATTAAATTAATTAAATTTTTTAAAAAAATTTGCATAAGCCGGAGAAAATATAAAATAAAATACTCTCTCCGTTCCACCGAAAGGGTAGTTTTATTTTTTGCACGTAGATTAAATAGTATTATTATTTAATGTGTAGTGGGTAATTGTTTATTAGTGGGAGTGTGGGTTCTATATTTTAATTGTATTAATGGGTATGTGTGGTTCCCATGTGTGTAAAAAAGAAAAGGAGACTCTTGGGTGGGACGCCCAAAATAGAAAAAAGAGACTCTTTGGTAGTTCTTGAAAAAATTTGTGTATGTGGCGTCGCTATGTTCGTTCTTAGAAAATTGTGTACGTGGCGCTCCCACATTAATTCTGCAATTAATATTTTATTTTAAGTAATATATTTTGATAATTTTATTAAATTTAGAATAATTAATATTTTGTAATCTTACCATTAATATTTTATTTTAAGTAATTCTTTTAATGAAGATCTAATATTCTAATCTTAATAATATTAATATTATGTAATAATATTATTTTAAGTAATTTTCTTATAAAAGTTTATAATTTTAGTTAATTTAATTTAATGATTAGGTACGACTATTTGCACCCTCCAAATCACTAAATATACCCTATTTACTAATTAAACCCCAATGTATTTTAATAAAATATATACATATTATTAAACTTATCCCCATTAAACACAATTATAACCTTTTAAGTATAAATCTCATTCTTAATTACTAAATATACCTCAATAAAAACATCTTAATAAAAATATTTAAAAGTTGTGAGGATTGTTGAGCGTGAAGAAAAAGGAGAGAAAAGAAAATTAAAAGAGCATGAAGATGGATAGCTTTGAAGTAAAAATCTGCAGTACAAAAGATCTCCGATTTTGATTATCTACTAATTGAGTTACTTTATCCATATGTTTTCTACCCTTACCAAGGAGCCGACATTACATCCTATTAAAAGTTCTTTTTTATCCCATTGTCGAATTATACTTTTAAGTGGTGGAGAGTTTGAGACGTTTGACAAGCTTATGGTTACGCATGCACTTGAATTGAATTTGAGCGTAAACACCTTAACCCATAGGTATACATCTTTTACACTTGAGTGCGAGTGATATATACTTCCAGTGAGAATATGTGAATGGAGCATTTGAATTGGTGGTGATTGTCTTAACTTGTATGCTATGAATTGATTATTACATGTAATAAGAGTTACATGACCTAAGTTGAGGACAATTGTATTTTGAATGGGGTATTTGTCATAATCCTTGTTTCCCCACTAATTTTCTTACTCTCTCTCTCTTTATTTTTATTTTGTTGCCTCAGGACGAGCAACGGGTAAGTTTGGGGGATCGTTGAGAGTGAAAATAAGTGTGCGTGTCCAATCTAACACCTTTATGATGGAAATTGATGTTGTATATTAGCACAAGTGTCTTATATTCAATATATGTGAGAAAATGGTGCACTTGAGGTTTTTTATTATGTTTTCGGTGGAAAGAGGAGAAAAATTGCACAAGTTGGAACTTTATATTACTATTACATATTTATAAAGTTATTTATATATATTCATAATGAGAGGTTTTAAAGTGAAGGGAACGACTTTTAAAGAATTGGATTTATATATGAATAAATGTATGTAAATGGTATTTATAATAATTAAAGTTAAAACCTTCTAATATCTACTAATATATAAATTGAATTTTTTATAATTAAAATTCATAAAAACTTACAAAATATAAAAAGCATGATAAAATTATACAAGAAATAAAAAAAAACTCCCTATTAGTATATTTAAGATACTTTAATCACATATACCCATCTCACAAGAGAATATCTCTTTATTAATGTGGTCTAAATTTACACTTTTTTCATTTGCTCATGTATAGTGTTCTTCATCATTAAATAGGCAAAGATTAAATAGGGTGTTCATTCATGAAAATTAAACGAAACACTAATGGAAATGCATCTTTGGAATAGTAAATCAATGCAATTGGATCAAGCTTGGAAATATCGTAATAACAGCAACATAAATCACAGAAGTAAAGAAGAAGCAAGATTACAATCAAACAACCAAAGGCAAGAAATCTAAGAAGTTAAAACACAAGTAATAAACAAAGTAGTAAGAAGCTAAAATATAGTGCAAGGACAAAAGGAAAAAAGAAGAAAATAAATAAAAATAATCAATACATAAATTGACTGTCCACCGAAGGAAGTAGGACGTACAAATACAATAACACCCAAATGTCGTTAATACAATTTGAGAAAATGGCACCTAGTGCCCAGTGCAACAATTAATTATTCAAAAATACCCAATCTCAATACAAAAATGAAATTGCCCACTTTATGTTAAAATGACCTAATTACCCCGTAAATAATTGTCACACCAATTTTTTTCTTCATTTTATAGTTCAAGTACTAAAAATTATATATAAATTTATTAGTAATTAGAAAATTCAAGAAAATAATTAGAAAATACAAATACTTATATAAATATAAAAATTTATTAGTAATTAGAAAATAGTAGTATAATTTAAGTACTTAATCTTGATTTTCCTAAGACAGATGACTGATGAGTGTGTAAATTCACTAGTTTCAAGCCCGGATTCGTGTACTTAAGGTATAATTAATGGTTATAATTCGATGTGAATTGATATACTTGGTGGAAAGTCATGAGTCGGGAGTTTACAAGGCTATTTGAATGGATTTTCGATGAAAAACGAGTTGGAAGTGATCGGATCCAGAAAGAGGAAGAAACAGGGGTGGATTCGATCATACAGGGGTCGGATTCTACCAAGAAAAAAGGAGTTCGACCAGCACCTCTGGTCGAACTAAGCTCAAAAAAGTGTGGTTCGACCACGACAGGCGAGTTCGACCAATTTACTTGGTCGAACCATGGTCGAACTCGAAGCCTAAACAGAAGCAGTTCTAATTCGACCAGGAAGTATCCAGTTCGACCAATGCTCTGATCGAATCCGAGATCAGAATCCAAGTTTCAGACTGATTCGACCAGGGATTCGACCAGCATGGAGGAGTTCGACCAACTGGTTTGGTCGAATTGACATCCGAAAACTTACCAAATTCGTATTTTTACACCTTCAGTGCGTATGTTCTCTCAAAAAGCCCATCCAAGGCTCGTAAGGAGGTTTATAAGTATAAAAGATGAGCTTTCGAAGGAGAAAAAAGGAGGCATTCATCATCCATCCATCACCAAGCCCTACCATTATCCGAAGGAGTCGTAAGGAGAGGTTTGTCTGGCGAGTCAATTAAGATCATACCAACTAGCCATGATTGTTCCTAGATCAATCATGGGCTAGAACCGCTCCGGTAGTTCTAGGATTATGAAAGTTTTATGAGTTAATTGAATTTTCATATGTAAACTCCGTACAACACTACTTATAGTTTATTCTATATAAGATTGTGCCTTTTTAATTCATACTCACGGTCATTTTGTGCATCTTTAACTGTTATGTAGAGTTTGAATACATCTCTTGGTTATTGATTGAGTGCGTTCACCGCTGAGCATGATTGCATGTTAAATTCTAAGTGAAGGGATTCCGAAGTTATATTAGAACTATCTTATATAGATACTTGTTAATTGAATCATGTTCGGGTTAATAAGTAGGATAAAGAGTATAACTTCATAGTACCTAAAAAGGGAGAACAAATCGGGTTAGAGTACTAAGTGCACGGGAAATAATTGATTATGATAATACCTAGAAATGAGGGGTGAAGTATATGTCTTTCTCCAAGGATATTCACACGTGTCATACACTTGCTTACTTGTGTCTATAGAGTACGCTTACATGGTTTAGTGATGCGTTAATAAACTACAAGGCAGAGTCGGACATCAACACATGGAAAGGAAATTAATAAATAAAAATGAATTACCTGAAGAACTACTCTATTATTTAATTGATCACAATCGAAATTTTTATATTGCTTGCTTATTTATTCTGCTATTTCAATTATATGTTATTTAGTTTCACAATTAAACTAAATCCAATTTACCAACATAATCTTAGTTAATTAGAATATAATTGAATTGATAATAATTCGTCTCTTGGGTACGATAAATACTTGGTCACCTTTTAAAACTACAATTGATATCCTTATACATGAGGATTAGTTTTGTGTGTTGAGAACTTATCAAGTTCTTGGTGCCGTTGCCTGGGACGGCATTAAATATCTTTTGATTATTTCTAATTTAATTGAGATTATTATTCTTGTTTTGATTTTTAATATTTATTTTTCTTAGGTGTATGCTCACTAGAACAAAGACAGGTGAATTAACGCTGTATAATCCAGAGATCGGAGCATCGTCGAGGAAGAAAAAGAAGAAGAATAAGAACAAGAAAGTTGATCCAACTACAACTCTTGATTTAAGAGTTGAAGTTGACGTGCTGAATCCGCAAATAATTGAAGCTGCAACCGAAGTTAATTTGGACGTAGAACCAATCAACATGGCAGCTGACCCGAACACACTTGCCATCAGGAAAGTCTTTAAGAACAACGGAATAGACAATGCTGGCTTGTTAGGAGAAAGAGGAACTGGAGCTGATTTTGATCTACACCCTGCTCTTATAACCATGATTGAAAGGAGTCCCTTCTCTGGGGGAACATTCGAAGATCCTTAGCAACATCTGAATAAGTTCCTTGGGTATGCAAGTACACAAAAAGATGCAGGAGCTCATGAGGATGCAAGGAAGATCATACTGTTTAAGTTCTCGCTGAATGAAAAGGCGAGAGATTGGTACGATAATCTTGATGCTGCTAAATGGGGAGAAATTGAAAGTGAAATTCCTAGAGCGATACATGCCACCTTCAAAGGTGTTCAAGATGAAGTAGGAAATCAATCAATTTTCTATCCATGGCAATGAGAAGTTTCATGAAGCTTGGGATAGATTCAAGGACATGCTTCGGAAATGTCCACAGCATGGGCTGTCTAAAGCTCAATATATCAGTATTTTCTATAATGGGTTGAACTGCGATTCTCGTGTTTTACTTGACGCTTCTTCTAATGGAGCACTGCTTACTAAGTCACCCAATGAGGCCGAGAAGCTATTTGAAGATATTTCGATGAATTCAAGAGATTGGTGATGAGTGTGTAAATTCACAAGTTTGGCGCTATGTTTTGTGCTAGTTTTGGAGAGTTTTGATGTGGAAATTGGTGAAAAACCTATACATATTGTGAAATAGCATGAATCAGGTGTTAGTGGAGCTATTTGAGTGTTTTCTTAGCAAAAACGGAGTGAAAGAGCCAAGAATCGAAGAGACGGAATCAAAGCCACGCGAACCGCCCAAGAAGTAGGTGGGTTCGACCTGGCTGGAGGAGGGTTCGACCTCTCCAGCAGGTCGAACCAACGTTGCTGGACAATACAGAGATGGGTTCGACCACGACTCAGTTGGTTTGACCTGGCCATCAGGTCGAACCATGGTCGAACCAGTTTGCAAGAAGGAGGATTCGACTACGACGTTGGGGTTCGACTTGCCCGTTGGTCGAATCGGGAGCAAGAGTTGTCCAGTGCTGAGGTTCGACCTGGGGTTCGACCAAGACCTAAGTGGTTCGACCTGTCCAGAAGGTCGAACCTGTGCAGAATTCTTCCAGTAGCAGGGTTCGACCTGGGGTTCGACCTGTGGCTCGGGGTTCGACCTGCTTGACGTGGTCGAACCTGTGTGCGAGAACTTACCTTATCCGGATTTTCGATGCCGAAACGCGTGAGATCACATAGAAAGCCCATTCCAAGCCCTAGAGACGTGATTACAAGTATAAAAGGAGGCTCATACAGAGAATAGAGAGCTTTTGATCGTCAATCGTAGGAGAGACAAGAGTAGAGGTGGTGATCCATTCGGAGAGCTGTGACAGAGGTTCGCTGAAGGTTCAAGTAAGAATGATTCATCTAACCATGATTGTTCCTAGATCAATCATGGGCTAGAGCCACCTTGGTAGTTCTAGGGTTATGAAAGTTTCATGATGTAATTCGTGTTTCGTGTGTAAAACTCCGTACAACACTACCTGTGGTTTGTTTTATATAAGATTGCATATTTAATCCATACTCATAGTCGTTTTGTGCATCAATGATCATTGTGTAGAGTCTGAATACATGACATGGTTATTGATTGAGTGCGTTCACTACTGAGCAGGGTTTATCGTTATAATTCTAAGTGAAGGGATTCCGAAGTATTATTAGAACTGTCTTATATGAATATTCATGAATTGAATTGAATCCGGGTTGATGAATAGGATGAAGAGTATAACTTTATAGTACCTAAAAAGGGAGATCAAATCGGGTTAGATTCTAGACGTAGAAGATAATTGATTATGATAGTACCTAGAAAGGGGTGAAGCATATCTCTTGCTCCGATGTTATTCACACGTGTCAAGCGCATATTTACTTGTGTCTATAGAGTAAACTTGCATGGTCTAGTGATGCGTCCACAAACCACAGGGCAGAGTCGGACACCATCATATGAAAATACGAATTGCTAGTGAAACTGGATGACCCAATGAACTACCTATCATTCTTATTGATCACAACTCACTTCTCTCTACTTTTGCTATTTCTTTTGTTAATTCGATTAGAAGTTACTATCCATTAAACCTTTACAATTACCAACATAGTCTAAAATATACTAGAAGATCACAAAATTGATATTTATCCGTCCCGTGGGTTCGATATTGTAACTTGGTCATCTTCGCGACTACAATTGATATCCTTATACTTGAGGATTAATTTGTGTGTTGAGAAAACCCCTATCAAGTTCTTGGCGCCGTTGCCGGGGACGGCGTAAACTATCTTTTTTGTATTATTTCTAGTTTATTAGGACTATTTACCTTGTTTTGTTGTTTTCTTCCTTATTAGTTTTAGGTGTATGCTCACAAGATCAAAGAAAGGTAATCTTGAACCGTATAATCCTGAGATTGGAGCATCATCAAGAAAGAAGAAGAAGAAGAAGAAGAGCAAAGCAAAGGCAATAGACTCAACTGAAGCTCTGAATTTTGGAGTTGAGGTTGACGAGCAGATTTCGCAAGCGATTGAGGCTACAACTGAAGTTAATTTGGAAGTAGTAACAGTCAACATGGCAGCGAATCCGGATAATCTAGCCATCCGTGAGGTTTTCAGAAATAATGGGGCTGGAAATTATGAGCTTTTAGGAGCAAGGGGAACTAACACAGCGTTTGATCTTCATCCCGCTCTTATTAGCATGATAGAAAGGAACTCCTTTTCAGGAGGGTATTTCGAGGATCCGCAGCAGCATCTGAACAAGTTCTTGGGCTATGCAAGTACTCAAAAAGACGTAGGAGAACATGAAGATGCTAGGAAGATCCTTTTGTTCAAATTCTCGCTTACTGAAAAGGCGAGAGATTGGTACGATACTATTAATGCAGCTGAGTGCACCACGTGGGAGCAATTGAAGTTAAGATTCTTGGAGAGGTATATGCCACCTTCGAAGGTGTTTAAGATGAAGCAAGATATTAACCAATTTGCTATCAGTGGAGGTGAGAAATTTCATGAAGCGTGGGATAGATTCAAGGACATGCTCAGGAAGTGTTCTCAACATGGGTTATCTAAAGCCCAATATATCAGTATATTTTATAACGGATTGGACTGTGAATCAAGAGTGCTACTTGATGCTTCTTCTAATGGAGCATTGCTTACAAAGTCATCCGTTGAGGCCGAGAGATTGTTTGAAGACATATCAATAAATTCGAGGGATTGGCCCACTGATAGAGTTAGAGGTACGTATGTTCTTGGAAAGGTAGCTCAGGTTGAACAAGCAATGGTGAAGACTAAGAGAGAGGATGAGATCGTTTCGAGCTTGTCCAATATCAACAAGCTACTTGAGTCTCAATAGAAGCAGATCAGCGAGATATCACAACGAGTGCCAATCTTGCAGCAAGAGATGATGAATAATGGAACCATCCAAGACGAATTGGAGGAAGCAAATTATGCCATGGGTCAAAGTATCCAAGGAACGAGGTACCCAAATCAAGGAAACTGGAACTACCAAGGGAACTATCGAGGGAACTTTAATAATCGTGGTCCATCTGGTAGTTATCAACAGCAACCAAGGAGGCCTAAATTTTCATGGAGCAATACGAACAATGCAGTGCAACTTCCAATGGATGTTGATCCGGGAGAAAAGGTGGAAGAAGGAAAGCCTGGGTTCGAGGATACTGTGAACCGGTACATAGTAAAGAATGATGAAAGAGTGAATCGCCTTGAGGCAAATCTTGAGAAAAAGATTGATGATCACCACAGAGATTTGTCCACTCAAGTAAAAGATCTCACATTGTTGATGGGTACAATAGCAGAGAATGTGAACACATTAACTCAAACTGTAGGAAAAGGTAAGTTTCCGTCTCAGAGTATAGAGAATCCAAAGTCGTGTAATGCCATCACACTGAGGTCAGGAACGCAGTACGAGGGACCGATGAGGCCGGAATCAAAGTTGGAATTTTCTAAGTCGCGATTCGACCAACACGAAGAGGGTTCGACCAACTCTTCAGGTCGAACCCAGGTCGAACCTCATCGGCCAGAGCACTCTGTTTTGACGCAGGAACGGTTCGACCAACACGCGGAGGGTTCGACCAACTTTACAGGTCGAAGCCAGGTCGAACCTCATCGGCCAGAGCACTCTGTTTTGACGCAGGAACGGTTCGACCACGATCACGAAGGTTCGACCAACTCTTCAGGTCGAACCCAGGTCGAACCGAAGGATGGAAATTATACAGTGAAGCGGTTCGACCAAAGGGGCAGTGGTTCGACCTCCAATGTTGGTCGAACCCAAGTCGAACCTCCGGAGCAGAATGAGATCAGTCTTCCAGGAGAGAGGATCGACCAATGCAGTCCTGGTTCGACCTTTCAGCCTGGTCGAACCCCAGTCGAACCTCGCCGAGATGTTTTGTTTGATGCACCTGTTGTTCCTTTTGATGTTGATGCGACTCCAGTGGTACGGAATGAGCAAAGTACAGACATAATAGCTGAGAAAAAATGGGAAAGAGCTAAGCGATTAAGAGCCAAAAAGGAGAAAGCGGAAAAGGTTGATCGTGATGAATGGGGGATTCCCAAAACAAAGATACCTCCACCGTTTCCCTACAAGCTAGTGAAGAAGGGGTTGGAAGAGAAGTTCAAGAAGTTTTCAGAGATAATGAACAAGATAAGCTTGAACATCCCTTTTTCAGAGGCAATCATGGAGATGTCATATTATGCTCGGTTCCTTAAAGACATATTGATGAAGAAGCGAAGCTTAACCAGAGTTGAAACGGTAAACTTATATGAGAATTGTAGCTCAATTATTCAAAGGAAGTTGCCACCAAAGATGAAAGATCCGGGGAGCTTTACTATTCTTTGTGAGATCGGAAAGGGGCCAGCACGGCGAGCTTTATGCGATCTTGGGGCAAGCATCTATTTGATGCCGTTGTCCATCTTTCAGAAGCTTGGTTTGGGGGAGATGACCCCGACAACTGTTGCTCTCCAATTGGTAGATAGATCAATGACGTTTCCGAAAGGAATAGTTGAAGATGTTCTAGTAAAGGTGGAGAAGTTAGTTTTTCCTGTGGATTTCCTTGTATTAGAAATGGATGATGACAAGGATAATGTTCCTTTAATCTTGGGGAGGCCATTCCTTGCTACAGCTGGAGCTATGATAGATTTTCAGAAATTAGAACTGAAGTTGAGAATGGACAAAGAAGAAGTACTTTTCAACTTGGACAAAGCAATGAAAATGCCAATGAAGTCCCAATGTTATAGTATTGACGTGGTGGAGGAGATTGTGAAGGAGGATATGTCTTTGATCTTGTCAAAGGATCCTCTTGAGACATGTTTGATGGAATCTCTTACTTATCCCACTACGGAGCTTGACGGACTTTCTAACGAGGTATGTATTGAATTTCTTGAAAACTTACTTGCTTTGGGTGATGACAGGTTTGCATTGGGGAGAAATAAAGTGGAAGAAGTCAAATGGACCAGGAAGTACTTGCCTTTGGTTAATGAAAACACTCCAGTGGAGAAAAGAAAAGAGGAGTTGAAACCATTGCCGGATCATTTGAAGTATGCTTTTATTGGTGATGATGCACAATATCCGGTAATTGTATCTTCTTCCCTTAATGATGATCAACTTGAGGAGTTATTAGATGTTTTGAGGAAGTACCAGTCTGCAATAGGGTGGTCACTTGATGATTTGAAAGGTATTAGTCCTTCGTATTGTATGCATCGGATTAGGTTGTTGGATGAAGCCAAAGCTAGTGTTCAGAATCAGCGTAGGGTGAATCCCGCAATTCAAGAGGTGATAAGGAAGCAAATTCTTACGTGGTTGGATGCTGGAATTATATATCCTATTAGTGATAGTCCCCATGTGAGTCCATTGCATGTAGTTGCTAAGAAGGGGGGTATGACTGTAGTAAAAGCTGAGGATGGAGAGGCGATAGCCACGAGAATTCCTACGGGATGGCGTACATGTGTGGATTACAGGAAATTGAATGAGAACACGTGTAAGGACCACTTCCCTCTTCCATTTATGGATCAAATGTTGGATCGTCTTGCAGGGTATGAGTTCTATTGTTTCTTGGATGGATACTCGGGGTATAATCAAATCATGATTGCTCCCAAGGATCAAGAAAAGACCACTTTTACTTGCCCCTACGGGACTTTTGCTTTTAGGAAAATGCCGTTTGGATTGTGTAATGCGCCTGCTACTTTTCAGAGATGCATGATGGCGATTTTTGATGGTTTGATAGAGAAGATCATGGAAGTATTCATGGATGATTTTTCAGTCTTTGGTTCTTCTTTTGATATGTGTTTGTCTAACCTTGCTGTTGTTTTGAAAAGGTGTCAAGAAACTAATCTTGTCTTAAATTGGGAGAAGTGTCATTTCATGGTGAAGGATGGGATTGTTCTTGGGCATCATGTTTTCGCCAAGGGATTACAGGTAGACCGTGCTAAAGTGGTGGCAATTGAGAAGCTTCCACCACCGATAAATGAAAGAGGAGTACGATCCTTCCTTGGACACGCCGGTTTTTACAGGAGATTCATTAAAGACTTCTCAAAATACTCTAAGCCCTTATCTCATTTACTTGAAAAGGATATTCCTTTTGTGTTTAATGATGAGTGTTTAACAGCTTTTCAAGTTTTGAAGGAGGCGCTTATTACTGCCCCTATCTTGATCACACCAGACTGGACGCAACCGTTTGTACTTATGTGTGATGCAAGTGATGTAGCATTGGGTGTGGTGCTTGGGCAGCTAAGGGAGAAGAAGTTCTGCGCCATTTACTACGCGAGTAAGACTTTCGATGCGGCACAGAAGAATTACACGGTAACTGAAAAGGAGTTTTTGGCTGTTGTGTATGCATTCGATAAGTTTCGTCAGTATTTGGTTGGCATGAAGACGATTGTGTATACGGATCACTCAGCGATTCGTTACTTGATGGAGAAGGAGACAAAGCCTAGGATCATAAGATGGATTCTACTACTGCAGGAGTTTGACTTGGAGATTCGGGATAAGAAAGGAACAGAAAATGTGTTGGCCGATCACTTGTCAAGGTTGGAGACTAGGGAGCATTGTGATAATTCTTTCGAGTATATTGAAGAGATGTTCCCCGATGAGAAGATCATGGCTGTGGCTGTTAAAGGGGCCGAGCGAGCATGTGTGGTTGCAGCGCAAGGTATGGATCCATGGTACGCGGATTATGTTAATTACATTGTCATTGGTGAAATTCCAAGGGATCTCAACCGATATCAACTTGCGAAATTTCGTAGGGATGTTGAGACATTTATATGGTATGATCCGTTTGTTTATAAGATTTGTACAGATTCTATTGTCCGAAGATGTGTACCCGAGATGGAAATGGAAAGTGTGCTGGAGTTCTGCCATGCACAACCGAATGGGGGGCATTTCGGAGCGCAAAAGACTGCAGCTAAGGTACTTCAATCCACTCTTTATTGGCCTACTTTGTTTAGAGATAGTGAGAGCTATGTGGCGTCTTGCGATAGATGCCAGCGCATGGGTAATATAGGAAGGAGAGATGAGATGCCATTGCAGCCTAGCATAGTCGTGGAGATATTTGATGTCTGGGGGATCGATTTTATGGGACCTTTTCCCCCGTCGAATGGGTTTCTCTACATTCTTCTTGCGGTGGATTATGTTTCGAAGTGGGTGGAAGCAATTCCTACTCGTGTTAATGATTCGAAAGTTGTTTTATCTTTCCTAAAGAAACATATTTTTGCCCGTTATGGAGTTCCGAGAGCATTAGTTAGTGATGGAGGTTTCCACTTCGTCAATAAATTTCTGGAGAAGGTACTTAAGGATTATGGTGTTAGGCATAGGGTTACTACACCCTATCATCCGCAAGCAAATGGGCAGGCGGAGGTTTCCAACCGTCAAGTGAAGTAGATTCTGGAGAAAGTGGTAGGAACTAATAGAAAAGATTGGGCTATGAAGCTTGATGATGTGTTATGGGGGTTCCGGACCGCTTACAAAACGGTATTAGATATGTCACCGTATCAAATTATCTATGGGAAGCCGTGCCACTTACCCGTAGAAATCCAACACAAAGCGTTTTGGGCTTTGCGTCGCTTGAACTTGACCCTTAGGGATGAAAAGGAGTTGAGGCTAACTCACATGAATCAATTGGATGAGTTTAGGAGTCGTGCTTTCAAGAATTCAGAGATTTATAAGGAAAGAATGAAGAGGTGGCATGATTCTAAAATTTCGTACAAGGAGTTCAAGCAAGGAGATGAGGTACTACTTTTTAACTCTCGTTTGAAGCTTTTTGCAGGCAAGTTGAAGTCTAAGTGGACGGGACCGTTCATGATTCATCGAGCCTTAGGAGGGGGGAGTTATGAGCTTATTGACAAAGATGGTGACGTTATCGCGGCGAATGGGCATCGATTGAAGCATTATAGGTCGCCGGATGATGCGTGTGTCATTTTTGATGATACCTTGTTCTGATTTAGTACCGTCGTGACTCTACGACGTTAAACATGAGCGCTTGTTGAGAGCTTACTCTTCCGTTTTATTGCTTTATTTCTTTTGTGTGAGTAAGAAATTTTTATATTTAAGATGCTTACTACTCGGCAATTACATCTCTTTTCAAACTTAGTTTCGACTTACGTTTTTACTAAGTTTGGGGGGGTGTGATGTTATTACCTCATTGAAGCATTAAGAGTATAATCTTTTCTTTGTATTGTTTGTTAGGGGAATTGGTTTTTGCGGCCATGTTGAAATTTTAATCGATTTTGATGTGATGATTTTTTACAATTTGCCTAATGTTCAGTGGGTTTTGGTTGTGTTTTCTTATACGGAGATACTCATGAATGATATTATGTAGAACAATTTCTGAAGTTGTGCTCTAGATTGTACCTAATGAGGTTGTGTTGAAGCTTGAAGTATGTAGTGAATGAAGAACACTCAGTTTTGGAAATCAGGAGGTAGGTTCGACCAAGTCTAGCAATGGTTCGACCAGAGCCAGAGGTCGAACAAAAGCAGAGGAAGTCGAACCGACGTTGAAAGTTGTCCAGAGAGGAGGTTCAACCAAAGCCATAGTGGTTCGACCTGATCATGAGGTCAAACCTATGGTTGAACCTGTCAGTCGGAAGCACTCTGTTTTCCAGAAGAGGGGTTCGACCAATTCAAGAAAGGTTCGACCTGTTTAGCAAGTCGAACCCCTGGTCAAACCAAGAAGATTGTTTGTCCAGAAGAGAGGTTCGACCTCGCCATCCATGGTTCGACCAGTACAGGTGGTCGAACCCGAGGTCGAACCAAGCTAGGTACGCTTTTTAAGTTCGAATTTTCAGAGGGGTTCGATCACTTTTTCAAAACACCAAACCTCGAACCCTCTTCGAACCTCTACACCCTTGCACAAATTCTTCAATTACACTTGATTTCGCACCGATTACACAACATTACACCTTGAATTATCGATTTGGTCGCGGATTTGGGCGGATTTCGTCGCGAGTTAGGGCTGAAATCGCGTTTTTGGGTGTTTTGTGTTTTCGATCGGTTTTTCACCATGGGCAAGTCACAAGGTACGTTTTTTCCAACTCAATTACTCTAGGATTGAAGGTTTAGGTAAGCAATTTGATGTGAAATAGAGAATTGATGTTGAGTATGGTTGAATTTCATGGTGAATGTTGATATTTTGATTGGTTTCATATGAATTCTTGTTTTTTGGATTGTGGTTGATTGATTATTGATAGAACTTGGATTTTTATGTGAATTAATCAAGGATATAGAATATACCATAGAATGAGCATGTTGATTTGGTTTGAAATTGATGAAATTGAAGTAGTTCATGGAGGAAAGCATGTTGAATTTTTGATTGAATTGCTTGAATTGCTTAATGCATGCTTGTTGGTTATGTTTTGATGATTAAAGAAGGTATAATTGAAGATGTTTTGAAAATGTTGAATAAGCAAGAGGTGTTGAGATGATAGTTTATATGAATATGCATTGATGCTTGAAGTCTTGAGTAGAGTATGTGATGTGCTAGTACAATACTTGCTTTCTTGTCTTGTTGGTTGGATTGAAGTATTTGTTTTTAGGAAAGGGACAAGTATCAAGCAAAGGAAAAGGAAAAGCAGAGGAGGAGAGATCAAAGAAGAGGCATGACAGGCCTTCAAACTTGGACAAAGTGACAAGAAAACTGAGGCTACAAGACCGTTTACCTGATAACTTCAATATTAGGATGCAAGGTTGGGATGAGATTAAAGAGAAGTGGGAAGAAGTTTCAGATAAGATAGCTCGCACTCGATACCAAGATGATGAAGCGATGAAGATAATGAGAATAGGGGATGATATATTTTGGATGTTTGATCAAGTAGGGATCCGAAGATTCATGGAGTTGAAGAGGCCGACGTACTTTCATGTTACAGCAGAAGTGGTTTGTTCGTTTGAGATGGAGAAGGACCCGCTTGGATACCCCTATCAGTGTACGTTTCAGCTTGGTGGAGTGAGTAGGAGATGGACGTCTGAGGATTTCAACGAGCTATTTGAGACACCTTTGGAGATGCCTCGTTTAGAAAGTGCTGCATTCAGTGTAAAGCGATTTTGGAGGGAGATCACGGGGGAGATTCGTGATTACAAGACTAGACAGGCTCGTGCTTCCGCAATAAAGAACCCTGTCTTGAGGTACATGGACCGCATCCTGAGCAACACGTTGTTCGCCCGCTCGGAGGGCAGTGTTGTGTCTAGAGGAGAGTTATATACCTTGTGGTGTATGTTGCATGGAATGAAGTTCAACGTTGGAGCTTATTTTATTGCGCAGCTGAATCGATTCAAGACAATTGGTTTTCAAAAGGTGAATATTGGAGGGTTATTGACGATTTTGGCTGAGCATTACAACTTGGACCTCACCGGCATTACACCAGTAGAAGGAGAACCCGATTTGATTATGAGCAAGTGCACGAAGGGAGGGTTTGCCCATTTTAGAAATGGAGATTGGTTTTTCACGAGAGGTGTCAAGCCTTTCGAATTTATGTTCCCCTTTGACGTGAGCAACTTGACAACTATTCGGGAAGCAAGGAATAGACTAATGAATTCTCTAGGACACACTACTTTATCCGTGGCAGCGAAGTCGGGTGGTGATTGGAGAGCGGTAGCACAGATGTGTGCTGAGGGAAGGATGGCTGAGTTACAGCAGATTGTTGATCGAGGAGAGTTCCGTCCACCTCAGCCACAGCAGTCTGAAGAGGAGGATCAGGTAGAGGAGCAGCCGGAGATGGAGATTCCGGAAGGAGAGCAGCATGATGCGCCTCAGCATGCTCCAGGACCGCAGCAGCGGCGAGCAGTTCTAGGTACTCGGGAGCAGCTTCGCTTGATTCATGAGCAGCTGATCGCGGTGGTAGCTGCACAGCAAGAGACAAACAGACAACTCGCGCTCGCTAACACCAACTACGCCACGCTGAACGAAAGGTACTCTGCCTTGGATGAGCGTGTTGGTAGAGTGAGTAGTCGAGTAGATATGATGGACAAACACATTACCAGTCTGTGCCGAGCTGTGGAAAATAGAATGGATGAGGATGACAATGATGATGAGGATGATGATGCTCCTAGGGAGTAGTTTCAGGTTTTCTTTTGGTTTCTCCGATTCATCTTATCTCCCATTTTTCTTTTTATTTTTACAGATTGGGGTGTGATTCATGTGTGAGTGGAATGTACTTGATATAGTTGATCTTGTATCGTTGCTCTGTATATGGGTTATTGATTATGTGCATTCATATGTTTACGTGTTTATTTTCATTTGGAAAGAGCATGAATAATTTGTTAAGTATATGGAATTCATGAGGAATTGATTTTGATTATGTGCTATGAGGAGTATTAGGAATTGATTATCTATGTGAGGATTTGAGCCTTTATCATGATTAATCATGATAGTTTATTCTTGAGAGAATCATTCATATGAACGTATTCTAGAACTTGGCTTGGAGTCTTGTGTGAAACTTACAATTGATGAAATATTAGGATATGATCTTAGGCCATTTTTGATTAATTGAGTCACTTAGCCAAATTTCACCTTTCCTAATGATCTTATAAATCTTTGGTAGCCCTGTTTGAGCCTTTTAAAAGCTTTTTCTTTGGCAAGCCAAATATACGAGCTTTAATTACCTTATTTGAGCTTTGAAAATACCCTATCCATTGGTAGAGAGAATAAGGTGAATGAGTGTGGAAGAAACAAAGGGAAGATGGAATGAGGTTCAGTAAAAAGTGCATGGTTAAATCTTTTTAGGGATAGTGCCTGAAATTGGTACCCCGAATTGCTTATACATGGGGCTTGAAGTTTCTAAGAAATAGCCGGACGATGTTCGAGAAGGGTAGTGCCTATAACTGGTACCCGAGCAATTAAAAGAAGAATGATGTTGATGCAAGGAAGAGAAGGAAAATTGATAATTGCAAGTGCAAGAGAAGAATTGGAGGAGAATATGAAGGCGAATGAGAAATCAAGAACCTCCAAGGTAACTCTCTACTAGTGTATTAAGTTACTATGACCAAATTTTCCTACCCTTTCCAAAGAGCCAACATTACAACCTAGAAACAAGTCCTTTGTGATCCTAGTGTTAATCTAATGTAAGTTGATTTCTGAGACCTTTGCCAAGCTTATGGTTACGCGTGAATATGAATTGATATGAGTGTTTATACTAGCCTATAGTGCCTCACGCACGAGTGAATGAGAGTAAAGACTTATCTTGTCAGTGAGATTACTTAGTGCTCCGAATGGTGTGTGATTAGATTGATTTTACATGAGTGACATATTTGATGCAAGTAATTCTTGTTTAATTCAATGAAGTGGCATGTGTAATATGTGTTGTACTTGATCTTGTTGAATTATACACGCTCCTGTGGTTTAAATTGGTTACCTCGGGACGAGCAACATGTAAGTTTGGGGGTTTGATGAGTGTGTAAATTCACAAGTTTGGCGCTATGTTTTGTGCTAGTTTTGGAGAGTTTTGATGTGGAAATAGGTGGAAAACCTATACATATTGTGAAATAGCATGAATCAGGTGTTAGTGGAGCTATTTGAGTGTTTTCTTAGCAAAAACGGAGTGAAAGAGCCAAGAATCGAAGAGACAGAGTCGAAGCCACGCGAACCGCCCAAGAAGTAGGTGGGTTCGACCTGGCTGGAGGAGGGTTCGACCTCTCCAGCAGGTCGAACCAATATTGCTGGACAATACAGAGATGGGTTCGACCACGACTCAGTTGGTTCGACCTGGCCATCAGGTCGAACCATAGTCGAACCAGTTTGCAAGAAGGAGGATTCGACCACGACGTTGGGGTTCGACTTGCCCGTTGGTCGAATCGGGAGCAAGAGTTGTCCAGTGCTGAGGTTCGACCTGGGGTTCGACCAAGACCTAAGTGGTTCGACCTGTCCAGAAGGTCGAACCTGTGCAGAATTCTTCCAGTAGCGGGGTTCGACCTGTGGCTCGGGGTTCGACCTGCTTGACGTGGTCGAACCTGTGTGCGAGAACTTACCTTATCCGGATTTTCGAGGCCGAAACGCGTGAGATCACTTAGAAAGCCCATTCCAAGCCCTAGAGACGTGATTACAAGTATAAAAGGAGGCTCATACAGAGAATAGAGAGCTTTTGATCGTCAATCGTAGGAGAGACAAGAGTAGAGGTGGTGATCCATTCGGAGAGCTGTGACAGAGGTTCGCTGAAGGTTCAAGTAAGAATGATTCATCTAACCATGATTGTTCCTAGATCAATCATGGGCTAGAGCCACCTTGGTAGTTCTAGGGTTATGAAAGTTTCATGATGTAATTCGTGTTTCGTGTGTAAAACTCCGTACAACACTACCTGTGGTTTGTTTTATATAAGATTGCATATTTAATCCATACTCATAGTCGTTTTGTGCATCAATGATCGTTGTGTAGAGTCTGAATACATGACATGGTTATTGATTGAGTGCGTTCACTACTGAGCAGGGTTTATCGTTATAATTCTAAGTGAAGGGATTCCGAAGTATTATTAGAACTGTCTTATATGAATATTCATGAATTGAATTGAATTCGGGTTGATGAATAGGATGAAGAGTATAACTTTATAGTACCTAAAAAGGGAGATCAAATCGGGTTAGATTCTAGACGTAGAAGATAATTGATTATGATAGTACCTAGAAAGGGGGGTGAAGCATATCTCTTGCTTCGATGTTATTCACACGTGTCAAGCGCATATTTACTTGTGTCTATAGAGTAAACTTGCATGGTCTAGTGATGCGTCCACAAACCACAGGGCAGAGTCGGACACCATCATACGAAAATACGAATTGCTAGCGAAACTGGATGACCCAATGAACTACCTATCATTCTTATTGATCACAACTCACTTCTCTCTACTTTTGCTATTTCTTTTGTTAATTCGATTAGAAGTTACTATCCATTAAACCTTTACAATTACCAACATAGTCTAAAATATACTAGAAGATCACAAAATTGATATTTATCCGTCCCGTGGGTTCGATATTGTAACTTGGTCATCTTCGCGACTACAATTGATATCCTTATACTTGAGGATTAATTTGTGTGTTGAGAAAACCCCTATCAATTGGCCGACTGATAGAGTAAGATGCACTTATGTCCTTGGGAAGTAGCACAGGTTGAGCATACTATGGTGAAGTCGGGAAGAGATGATAAGATTTTATCTAGCTTGACTAACATTAGCAAGCTACTAGAGTCTCAGCAAAAACAGATCATGGATTTATCTCAGAGAGTACCAATGATGCAGAAGGATGGTGGCTATGAAGGAGCTAGCCAAGAGGAGATCGAGGAGGCAAATTACGCCATGGGTCAAAGTATTCAAGGAACTAGTTACCCAAATCAAGGAAATCAGAACTATCAAGGGAACTACAACAATCGTGGTCCCTCGGGTAGTTATCAATAACCAAGGAGGTCAGAGTTTTTATGGAGCAATCTGAATAATGCGATGCAGCCTCCTATTGGCGTTGATCCGGGAGCTAAAGTAAAAGAAGGGAAGCCTGGTTTTGAAGATACTGTGAACAGGTACATGGCGAGGAATGATGCAAGAGTAGACCGTCTTGAGGCCAAGTTAGAGAAGAATATTGATGATCATCATAAGGATTTGTCTACACAAGTGAAAGACCGTACGTTGTTAATGGGGGAGATGGCAGGGAATGTGAACAAATTGACTCAAACTATTGAGGTCTGGAACGCAGTATGAGGGACCGATGAAGCTGGAATTGAAGTCTGAAGTGTCAGGAGCTAGATTCGACCCCGATTCGACCAGACAAGCAGGTCAAACTAAATAGAGAAGGTCGAACTCCGCACCTGGGCGACGTCTAGAGGAGTCAGAAGACCAGTTCGACCAAAAATAGGTGGTTCTACCAGAGCCTATGGTCGAACTGAGGTCGAACTCCACTGTCCAGAACACTCTATTTTGTCTGATGCCTGATTAGACCATGAACGCTTGGATTTGACCACACCAGTTAGTCGAACCCTGGTCGAATCGGCCTGTAAGGAGAAGAACAAACTTTCAGATGTCCAATTCGACCACTACTCACTGAGTTCGACCACCTACCCAGGTCGAACTCAGGTCGAACTCTCCCGTTCTGTGCCATTTTCTACGTTGAATGCTCCGCATGATGTTGAAACTACTCCAGTGTCTTCCAAAGAGCAGAATACTGAGATTATAGCAGAGAAAAAGTGAAAAATAGCTAAAAGATTAAAAGTCAAAAAGGATAAAGTGGAAAAAGCTGAACGTGATGAATGGGGGATTCCCAAAACAAAGATACCTCCGCCCTTCCCTCTCAAGCTAGTTAAGAAGGGATTGGAAGAGAAGTTCAAGAAGTTCTCAGAAATCATAAACAAAATAAGCTTTAACATTCATTTTTCTGAAACAATATTGGAGATGTCGTATTATGCTCACTTTCTGAAGGATATTCTTTTGAAGAAGAGAAGTTTGAATGGAATTGAGATGGTGAATTTATCTGAAAATTGCAGCTCGATCATTCAGAGGAAGCTGCGAGCTAAGTTGAAAGATCCGGGAAGCTTCACAATCTTATGTGAAATTGGCGGAGTCTCTTACTTTTCCCACTACTGAGCTAGATGAACTCTCCAATGAGGTATGTATTGAATTTCTTGAAAATTTTCTTGCTTTGGGTGATGACAGGTATGAGTCGACAAGGACCAAAATTGAAGAGGTCAAGTGGACTAGGAAGTACTTGCCATTGGATAGAGAGAGTGCACCTTAGGAAGAGAAGAAAGAGAAGTTGAAACCGTTACCGGAGCACTTGAAGTATGCCTACCTAGGTGACAATGAAAAATATCCGAGATGCCAAGATACTAATCTTGTCTTGAATTGGGAGAAGTGTCACTTCTTGGTAAGAGATGAGATTATTCTTGTCCATCATATTTCGGCCAAGGGATTGCAGGTGGATAGAGCAAAGGTGGTGGCAATTGAGAAGCTTCCACCACCTACGAATGAAAGGGGAGTACGGTCCTTTCTTGGACACGCCGGTTTCTATAGAAGATTCATAAAAGACTTCTCGAAATACTCTAAGCCCTTATCTCATTTACTTGAAAAGGATGTTCCTGTTGCTTTTGATGATGAATTTCTAACAACTTTTCAGGTTTTGAAAGAGGCGCTTATTACTGCACCTATCTTGATCACACTAGATTGGACTCAGCCGTTTGTACTTGTGTGTGATGCGAGTAATTTAGCACTTGGAGTGGTGCTTGGAAAGTGGAGGGAAAAGAAGTTCTGCGCCATTTACTATGAAATTAAAACTTTTGATGCTGCACAAAAGAACTACACGGTGACTGAAAAAGAGTTTCTAACTATGGCGTATGCGTTCAACAAGTTTTGACAGTATTTGGTTGGCATGAAGATGATAGTGTATGCTGATCATTCTGCGATACGATACTTGATGGAGAAGAAGGAAACAAAGCCAAGGATCATTAGATGGATTCTTCTTCTACAGGAATTTGATATGGAGATCTGAGATAAAAAGGATACTGAAAATGTTTTTGATGAGAAGATAATGGCAGTGCTTGTTGAAGGAGCTGAAAGAGCATGTGTAGTGGCTGCTCAAGGGATGGATCCATAGTATGAGGATCATACGAACTACATTGCCATAGGTGAAATTCCTAGAGATCTCAACTGATATCAACTTGCGAAATTCAAGAGGGATGTTGAGACATTTATATAGTATGATCCGTTTGTCTACAAGATATGTATGGATTCCATAGTCCATAGGTGTGTGCTCGAGATGGAGATGGAGAGTGTACTTGATTTTTAACATGCACAACCTAACGGGGGGCATTTCGGAGCTCAAAAGACAGCAACAAAGGTACTTCAATCTGCTCTATATTGGCCGACTTTATTTAAAGATTGTGAAACCTATGTGACGACATATGATAGATGTCAAAGGATGGGGAACATAAGTCGACGAGATGAGATGCCACTTTAGCCAAGCATTGTTGTTGAAATCTTTGATGTATGGGGATCGATTTTATGGGGCCTTTTCCCCATCTAATGGATTTCTTTACATCCTTTTAGTAGTGGATTATGTTTCTAAGTGGGTGGAATCCATTCCCACTCGCGTGAACGATACAAGGGCGGTTTTATCTTTCTTGAAGAAATATATTTTTGCTCGTTATGGAGTTCCTAGAGCCCTAATGAGTGATGGAGGGTCTCACTTCGTCAACAAACTTCTTGAAAAGGTGCTTAAGGATTATGGAGTCAAGCATAGGGTTACTACACCCTATCACCCTCAAGCGAATGGGCAAGCTGAAGTCTCCAACCGACAAGTGAAACAAATATTAGAAAAAGTAGTCGGAACCAATAGGAAGGATTGGGCTATAAAACTTGATGATGTTGTGTGGGGGTTCCGGACTGCTTATAAAATGGTGTTGGATATGTCACCATATCAAATCGTCTATGGGAAGCCATGCCACTTACCCGTAGAGATTCAGCACAGAGCTTTTTGGGCATTGAGGAGTTTGAACTTGTCTTTGAAGGATCAAAAGGAGTTGAGGATGACTCATATCAATTAATTGGATGAGTTCAGGAATCGAGCATACAAGAACTCGGAGATCAATAAAGAGAGAATGAAAAAATGGCATGATTCAAAGATCTCTTACAAGGAGTTCAAGAAAGGTGATGAGGTATTACTTTTTAATTCCCGTTTGAAGCTTTTCACAGGAAAATTGAAATCAAAGTGGTCGGGGCCGTTCATTATCCATAGAGCATGCGGATGGGGGAGTTTTGAGCTTATGGACAAAGATTGGGACATTATCGAGCAAATGGGCATCGATTGAAGCATTACAAGTCGTCGGATGATGTTTGCGTCGTCTTTGAGGATACCTTGCACTAGATTGGTACCGTCGTGACTCTGCGATGTTAAACATGAGTGCCTGTTGGGGGCTTTCCCTTCTGTTTTATTGCTTTATTTCTTTTGTGCGAGTAAGAAATTTTTATATTTGACATGCTTACTTATCGGATATTACATCTCTTCGCAAACTTAGTTTCACTTTGGTTTCTACTAAGTTTGGGGGGGTTGTGATGTACTTACCTTATTGAAGCATTGAGAGTATAATCTTTTTTTGTAACATTTGTTAGGGGAGTTGATTTTTTGCAGCATATCAAAACTTTTATCGGTTGCGGTGTGTTGATTTTTTTGCAATTTGCCCAATATTTTATGGTGTTTGGGGTTGATTTTTAGTGTCATTTTTGGAGTTACTTATGGATATCAAGTTTAAGATTGATTCTCGAGCTAGTTTTGATCGATTTTGGTACCTAAAGTTTATTTTTGAGCTTAAAGTGTGTAGGGGATGAAGAAAATTTGAGTTTGGAGCATCAGGAGGTGAGTTCGACCAGACATGCAGGTCGAACGCGAGAGCCCTGGTCGAACTGAGGATCAGAGAGTTTGTTACAGGCCGATTCGTCCAAGCAGTGGAGAGTTCGACCAGGAGTTCGACCAAATGAGGACATCGAACTGGCAATCAGAGAGTTATACAGAAGGTTCGACCAAAACATGATTAGTTCGACCAAACGGTTGGTCGAAGCGAGGTCGAATCGCGAACCTGAAAGTTTGGAACAGTCGAGTTCGACCATGACAGAAGAGTTCAACCAAAGCACTTAGTCGAACGGTGGTCAAATCGTGATGATGGATTGTCCAGTAGGGGAGTTCGACCAAGAATTCAACCACGCCAATCCGATTCGACTACTCCGATTGGTCGAATCGAGCCCAGGTAAGTGAATTTTAACCCCGTTTTTCATTTTCATTCGAGCACTTCACACACCACCTCCACCCGAATTCATCCTAAATCAAAACCCTTGCATTCCAAACTCCAAAATTAGTGAATTTTGATCAGTTCTAACCACAATCCACTCACATTTTACTCAATTCACCGCATTTTTGGAGTGATCTAGTTGAAAAACTAGGGTTCGTTGCGATTTTTGGAGGATTTTCACACTTGTTCATTCTAAGCCATGGCCGGTTCAAAAGGTATGTTTTCTCAATTCTATTGCCCTATAATTGAAGTTCTAATAGTTGATTATGAGCGGATATGTTGATTAAACTAAATTTTCTATGGATTCATGGTGTTGTTTGAAGTTTTGTGCGTAATTTCGTGTGAGTTGTTGTTGGGTTTGATTTTGATTGATTGAATTGAATTAAACCATGTTGATTATGTGAAATATTGAGGAATGTGAGGTGTGGGATGAAGCATTTTGAATTTTTATGTTGGATTGCTTGAATTGGAGTAGTAATGCATGCTTGTGGTTTGTTGAATTACTTGTTGATCTTATTGCTACTTGTTGATTGGAATGAGGATCAATAAGCATGTAGATTGAATTGTTGGATCGTTAGAATGAAACATGCTTATTTGGTTTAACTATGTGATGAGTGATATTTTCACCTAGATTTTAGTATCTTTTTATGTGAGTTTTCGTATATTTTTATCCGTATTTTGATTCATTATTGGTGGTGTTATGTGTTTCTTGGAATTTGTGTGTGAATGAACTTATAAATGATGAATCAGGTGAAAAACGGAACAAAAACGGAGTCGGGAGAAAAAGAGAGGAAAAATAACACAACACGGCCGGCCGTGTCGCGTACACGGGCCGTGTCACGTACACGGGTCGAGTTCCTCGCACGGGCCTGTGCCGTTAGCCGTGCGCGGACACCAGATTACACAACACGGCCACCCCTGTAGCCGTGTGCAGCACACGAGCCGTGTAGGTGTCAAAACTGCTAAAATTTCCAGAAACTTCTAGAAGCTTCCTAAGGGGTATAAATACCCATTTATTCAACAATTGAGAGAACCCCACGAAATTCCAGCCCTGCACACACACCTCACACACCATTTCCTCCATTTTTCACCTTTATCTTCATCCATTCTTCATCCACCCATCTACACTTGATCCCCTCCATCAAATCCACCATCCAAGTGATCAAGGAAGCAAGGGAGAGTGAGATCACAAGAAGAAGTAGGAGATCTCCATTGAAGCACTTCAAAGGGGGAATCTAATTCTAATTTTTGTGCATTTCTTTATAGATTGATCATATTTTGTAAAGATCTTAATGTCTATGTTAATTTTCTTATGGATATGAGAGGCTAATCTCCTTTGTGAGATTAGCTCCATGATTGGTGTTGGATAATTTAGTATTTATGCAATTGGATTTTAATCTTGAATGGATTTTGTGTTATTTCTATCATTGATTGTTTATTGCTTGATTTATATGATGACATGTGTGATTAATTGTCATGGGCATGTAATTAGATTGAGAAATCAATTATGTGTTTAGGATAGTTCATTGAATCATTTCATCATACACTTCATATGCATTATAGGTTGTGAAGAGATTGAGAAGTCCTTCATAATTTAGAACCCTTTGATAAAACATTTGATTAGCTTAATCGAGAGGTTGGTTGATTAAATGAGGAGACCCAAACAATTAGTGAATTCATAGTACCTTAAAAGGGAATATTGCTTATGATTTAGTACCTAATTAGGGAACTCATAGAGTAATTAGTACCTAGTGGGAGGTGTTTGCTATTGTCTCGATCCTATGTGCGTTTGGGAGCCTTGTTGAGGGCCTACATCCTATCCATCTCGAGAGAGAGTTTAGGTGGAATTAGTGATCGCTTCTATACCTTGTCCATGAGAGATTAGAATTAATTGCATAATTACTTAATTATCTATGCCATGATTGTTGTTAATCTCATCCTTGCATCATTTGGAACCCATCTTATCTTTGCATTCATTTTATCTTTATTTCTTGCTTTAGCATAATTGCATTCATTTGCTTTGCAATTATGCTAAAGCAAGAAATAAAGATAAAATGAATGCAAAGATAAGATGGGTTTCAAATGATGCAAGGATGAGATTAACAACAATCATGGCATAGATAATTAAGTAATTATGCAATTAATTCTAATCTCTCATGGACAAGGTATAGAAGCGATCACCAATTCCATCTAAACTCTCTCTCGAGATGGATAGGATGTAGGCCCTCAACAAGGCTCCCAAACGCACATAGGATCGAGACAATAGCAAACACCTCCCACTAGGTACTAATTACTCTATGAGTTCCCTAATTAGGTACTAAATCATAAGCAATATTCCCTTTTAAGGTACTATGAATTCACTAATTGTTTGGGTCTCCTCATTTAATCAACCAACCTCTCGATTAAGCTAATCAAATGTTCTATCAAAGAGTTCTAAATTATGAAGGACTTCTCAATCTCTTCACAACCTATAATGCATATGAAGTGTATGATGAAATGATTCAATGAACTATCCTAAACACATAATTGATTTCTCAATCTAATTACATGCCCATGACAATTAATCACACATGTCATCATATAAATCAAGCAATAAACAATCAATGATAGAAATAACACAAAACCCATTCAAGATTAAAATCCAATTGCATAAATACTAAATTATCCAACACTAATCATGGAGCTAATCTCACAAAGGAGATTAGCCTCTCATATCCATAAGAAAATTAACATAGACATTAAGATCCTTACAAAACATGATCAATCTATAAAGAAATGCACAAAAATTAGAATTAGATTCCCCCTTTGAAGTGCTTCAATGGAGACCTCCTTCTTCTTCTTGTGATCTCACTCTCCCTTGCTTCCTTGATCACTTGGATGGTGGATTTGATGGAGGGGATCAAGTGTAGATGGGTGGATGAAGAATGGATGAAGATAAAGGTGAAAAATTGAGGAAATGGTGTGTGAGGTGTGTGTGCAGGGCTGGAATTTCATGGGGTTCTCTCAATTGTTGAATAAATGGGTATTTATACCCCTTGGGAAGCTTCTAGAAGTTTCTGGAAATTTTAGCAGTTTTGACACCTACACGGCTCGTGTGCTGCACACGGCTACAGGGGTGGCCGTGTTGTGTAATCTGGTGTCCGCGCACGGCTAACGGCATAGGCCCATGCGAGGAACTCGTCCCGTGTACGCGACACGGCCGACCGTGTTGTGTTGTTTTTCCTCTCTTTTTTTCCCAACTCCATTTTTGTTCAATTTTTCACCTGATTCATCATTTATAAGTTCATTCACACATAAATTCCAAGAAACACATAACACCAACAATAATGACTCAAAATACGGATAAAAATATACGAAAACTCACATAAAAATATACTAAAATTTAGGTGAAAATATCACTCATCACTATGCATTGAAAAGCTTGAAGTCTTGAGTAGAGTTAAATGTACTAGTTTGGTTTTTCTTCCTTGGTTGATGTATTGAAGTATTGCTTTCAGGAAAAGGAAAGGAACCGAGGTTCATTCAAAGAAAAGGCAAGATAGACCGTCTCGTGAAGTTGCAGTGACAAATAAGCTAAGGCAACAAGAGCGATTGCCCATGAATTTCAAGATTTGGATGAATGAATGGGATGAGATCAAGGAAAAATGGGGAGATGTGTCAGATAAGATTGTTCGAACGAGGTATCAAGATGATGGAGAAATGGTTACCATTGTTGGATTGTATACTAAAAGTCTAGCTTTAGTATGAACAATGTTATAACAATATTTGAAATGAGAATCATTGATCAAATGATTGCATTTTATAATTTATTTATATGTTTGATGCAATAGTCCATTTACTTTATACTGTAGATAATATGTTGTGCGACAACACGCGGAAGATCATATTATCAGTTTCCTTATAAAGTATAAATAGATACTCATAACCGAGATAGACGGGGATTCTCTATCGGGATGGTTGTAGTGTAGTTTGGTATTAACTTGTCTTGGCTATAGAATCACATTAGTGCACTTGTGTGTACTGAGAAGGACCGCTTTAAATAGTTCGACTTATACTGATTTATAGGAGAACTTGATCTCAGTTATTGTGGATGTTCGTGCTCTTAATCCCTATACAATAACCTCGACACGTAGGGCAGTATGTATTTCTTTGATTCATCAATGGATGAGATTTACATGTATTAAATCAACAAACTCGGTGAGTTGGGAAGTAGTGCTGTCTCTATTGTGTGCTGTTGATTGTAGAAGGAATCCATGTCCGACATAGGTTGATGATGTTCCCTTGAGGAGCTCATAAGGCTTATCATGTAAATCTTGCAAGTGGATTAATTCCGGCATGATAATAAGGTTGAGTGGTACTACTCTCGGATAAGATATTAATTAATGGAGTTGTCAGTAACTTAATTAATTAATGGGCATTGTATATCTTAAACATTGAGAGACTGTCGGGCTCATAATAAGAAGGAGCCCAAAACGTAATTTTGGGATTGGTAAGGTAGTGCAGTAATAATATTTTAGTGGACTATATTATTATTATTGGACTTAAGTATAAGCTTTGGGCTAAGCTTGGATACTTAAGCCCAATGGAGGCCTGACCCAATTTCTCCTCCTAGTCCCTGCTGTAGCCCAATATATAAGTCATCTCAGCTTCTGGTAACCTAACACTCTGCACCGTTTTTGACATGAGAAAAAAAAGAGAAGCAGATTGAGAGAATCATGTAGATTGTTGCCTACACAATATCAAGATTCGACTTGGGACATACAGCAGAAAATCAAGAGGTGGTTGGCTGCTGTTCATCCTCTACATCAACCAAGAAGAAAGGTAAACTTTTATTTTGCTTCCGCTGTAATTTTTACTTGAATTTCTAATGGATCACGCTAAGCTAAACGATCTAATAGCCAAAAATTAGTATCAGAACGTTAGTTTCATGTTGAAACATGAGACATTAGGTAGGGTTTGAACCATACGTGTGTTAATTATTAATTATCGAATTGATAGCATGAGATTAGGGTTTTATATGTGTGAATTATCCATATATCCTATGTGCTTTGTCGATAATTATTGGCGTGTGATTGTTGCACAAATTGTACACGCTGGACACACACACACAACTGTATGATGATTGTGTTTATGGGCGAGTGTATTTGGCTCTTGCGCCGCTAACCATCGACGGTAAGAAGAAAGCAACCACCCTCATCATGAGAACACACGACCTGTATGTACTGCAAGTGATCATCAACGGCGAAGAGAATGGATTGCTTCACTAGCAGTCGACTGTTGACAATGGTGGCTCGACATGCTGATGGCTGAATCTCGACGACGTGACTTGGAGGTTCATGGACTGACTGTAGCAGGATCGACGCTGATGATGATTCTTGAAGAGGCAGTCGGGTCTTAACAAGGCGACAGGGTTTGCTGCACCCTTTATGGCGCAGTTCAAGGCAGCCGGTAGCTTGAGCCGTGGCGATTCCAGGCGAAATCTTGAGGGTTCCGGGCAGTTGAATCAGAAGCTGGTTTCGAAACTCTGAAACTACTTCCGTGTGAGCTTGACTCAGTCCCGATCGTGACTGCCATAGCTTTTGAGCGGGTCCATAAAGATTCCGATCGAGTCTACTGTAGTTTCCAAGTGCGTCTGATGTTGGTTCTCAACGGGTCCACTGTGATCTTCTGCGGCGACGGACAATAACTGCCGCTGGGCTGAGAGCGGCAGAAGGCGAGAATGGCATGAATGGTCATGACCACCGTGGCTATTAGCGACAGACAGAAGCACGCCATGATGCTTCCAGGCAACCTGGATGACGTATGGACATCTATGGTGGTTCCAGGCGTGTCAACTGGACGTCCCGGGCGCGTCTGATTCTAGTTCCGGGTGAGTCCAAGTCTTCTTCCGAGCGAGTCAGGAGGCGATCTGGATGATTTTTGTGGCATATTAATATTTTAACTGATGTTGATAGTTGATTTTTTGCAACTTTCCTAATGTTTAGTGTGTTGTTTTTGTGTTAGTGTTCTAGTGTGTGGAGTCGATTAGATAGTCAATTAAGTCTTTCTTATAGTTCTCCTATATTATTATTTTTAAATTCTGTGATGATGAAGTGTGCTTGATTTTTTATGATAGAAAAAGATAAAAAATGTGGCAAGATGAGTTTTTCACTTTGGCTTTGATTTGACCGAGTTGAACAACTCGAGGAGCTCGTACATTCTTTGAAGAGAAATCAAGTGCCCTCGTTTTTTTATTCTAATTTTATGTGTGCTTTTAATTAGTAGGAGTGAAAGGATTAAGTTTGGTTTTAGTGATCCACATGAGCTTATAATTTTAGAATTGTGCTTGAAATTCATATGCTTTTGAAATTAATAAAGGAAGTATACTTGAGTTATATTATGGTATGAAGTTCTATGTGTACTTGTGAGATATTACTTACCATGAATGATGTTCTGTTACTTGTTAAAAACCTATGTGAGATTTTGAGCCTCGTTGATCATGTACGTAATCACATGATATTCTTTTCTGGTGAGTATCATTCTTGTGCGTGTATTCTAGAACTTGTCTCTTGTCTTCTTTGAAACTACATGTGTGTTTGATGATGGGAGATAATTTAAGGCCATCCTTGAATTTATGAGTCACTTAGCCAAATAATTTCCTACCAATGATGTTTATCTGTAGTTAGCCCCGTTGAGCCTAAAAACCTCATTCTTTGGCAACCTACGAGAAATAACCACTTTGAGCATTTGAATTTTTTTAGCCTTAATTTTCCATTAAGAGAATTAATGGCTTTTCAAAGTGTATTGATGGAGTTTGATAGCAGTTTAGGAAGGAATGAAAGTGGTGTTGAAATAGTGATTGAGCTTGAAAATGCATCTAAGGAAAATCATGGAGTAGTGCTTAAATCTAGTTCTCCATTGAACTAAACACCTTAAGGTAGTGCTTAAATCTAATACCCTATGGATGATGCTTGAGGTAGTGCCCGAAACTAGTACCTCGAGAGAAAAAAAGAGAGAGAAAAAAAGAGATGGAAAAAAATTATTGTGCTTGAAAGAGAAAAAGTGAAAGAGTTGAGGAGGATGTTGTGCTTAATTGAAGTGATAAGAAGAATGAAAGATCGTGATAGGCACGCTTGATTGATCCGAGTTTTGAGTTACTTATCCATATATTTCCTACCTTAACCAAAGAGCCAACATTACATCCAAAAGAAAAGTACTTTTTGATCCCATTATCGAATCATACTTTTAGTGGTGGAGAGTTTGAGATATTTGGCAAGCTTATGGTTACGCATGCACTTGAATTGAATCTAAGTGTAAACACCTTAACCCATAAGTGTACATCTTTTACACTTGAGTGCGAGTGATATATACTTCCCGTGAGAACATGTTAATGGAGCATTTGATTGGTGATGATTGTCTTATCTTGTATGCTATGAATTGATTATTACATGTAATGAGAGTTGCATGACCTAAGTTGAGGACAATTACATGTGAATAGGGTGTTGGTCATAGTCGTTGTTTTCCATTAATTTTCTTACTCTCTCTCTTTATTTTTATTTTGTTACCTTGGAACGAGCAACGGGTAAGTTTGGAGGATTGATAAGAGTGAAAATAAATATATTTTAGTGTTTAATTTAACACCTTTTTGACATAAATTATTATCATATATTAGCACAAACGTCTTATATTCAATATATGTGGGAAAAAAGTATACTTGAGGTGTTTATTGTGTTTTAGGTGGAAAAAAGATCAAAAGTGCCAAGTTGGAAAAAAGGTGCAACTTGTGTAGGAATGCTGAAAAACTCACGTCCGATTTGTATAATTTTTTGTATTTGTATGGAGCTCTGAATTGGAAATGTGATATATTTTTGGAAAGCCACAGAAGAGAGGATTATTTTGGCGGAAGGAACACCTCAATCGGAGTCCAAACGAGAAAGTTATGATCGAAGTGGTAACGTCATGCAAGCTGTGCCAAATAGAACGGCTGTGCCATTTTGCATGACTTGTTACATATTCCAATGTTAGAGTCTCTATGAGTTCTTTATATGGATAGAAATTCAAGGAAGAGAGGATTACGTGAGCGTAAGAATCACTCAAATCGGAGCTCGGATGTTGAAGTTATGCGTGAAATGGTGAGATTGCGCATGCAGCTTGAACTCCCGTTCGACCAAGGAGATCCGTTCGACCACCCATTTGGCCAGAACTACTTTGGTCGAACGGAGACACGCAGATCTATTTTCAATGGGATTTTTACTCCTTGTGCGTGTATTTTTGTGTTTTCAAATAAAAAGCCCATCCAAGGTTCATAAGAAGAGCTTACAAATATAAAAGGGGATGTAGATCACATCATTATTCATTGGATTGGAGAAAACCAAAATACAATACTACACACCACAAGGGGGGATCACCCCCAACCATCATCCTCATCCTTTCCTTCATCCATCCATAATTTTGAAGATTCGTCTGTGGAATCAAGAGGAAAACCAAGAGGAGGATTCAAGACGGAGAAGGACGCGACAACTCCCGCATCTAGGGTTTTATTCGTTTCCTAATTTATCTTGTATTTTTCAAACATATGGGTAAGATCTATCCAACCCCCATGATTGATCTTCATAACATCATGGGCTAGAACCATTTTGGTAGATCTAGGATTTATGAAGGTTTTATGAATTAATTAAACTCTCTTGTGTGTCCTCCGTAAAAAACTACTTGTGGATTTATTTTATATATGATTATGCTTTCTTAATCCATATTCACGGTCGTTTTGTGCATCTTCAATTGGTATATAGAGTCTGAATATATATCTTAGTTGTAGATTGAGTGCGTTCACCGCTGAACAGGATTCCATGTTATGATTCTAAGTGATGGGACTCCAAAACTTCATTAGAACTATCATATATGAAAGTTTATTAATTGAATTGAATTCGGATTAATAAGTTGGATAAAGAGGATAATTTTATAGTACCTATAAAGGGAGATCATATCGGGTTAGAGTACCAATCTTAGGGAAAAATAATTGATGCTGATAGTCCTAGAAAGGGGGGGTGAAATTAGGGCTGGGAAAAATTACCGAAATTTCGGTATACCGCACTTACCATATCGAGAAATACCGAACTTACCAAAATTTTAGATATACCAAAATTTTTGGTAAGGTATGACACCATATTGAATTTTTTGATACGGTAAAGGTATGCAAAATTTTAAAACCGCGATATTTTGGTATATACCGAAATATTATAAATTATTTTTGTAAGGTATATATACTTAAAAGAAATTCAAATATATTAAAAGTATTGACCCATCATTGAATTTAGTGAAATTTTGGAGAACATACGTTTAGGCACTATAGGGTTTATTATTTTAAATTTAGAGTATAATTGTAATTATTTTAATTTTAGTTTTAATCTAAGAGTGTGTATTAATTTTTAATTAATTAATTTAGAACTTAATCGTTATCAGGTACACCAATCACTTATTAGGATTAAACTCTTACTTTTATTATTTTTTATTAATGTTTTTAAATTTGAACGTTTCAATGCTTACGTTTGCTTTTGCACGTTGATTAATGAGTATAGTATTTTAATAGATAGTTGGTAGAAAAATATACTAATATTTAATGTAAAGTGTGTGGTGTATTAGTATTGGATGTGGATCCAATGGTGATATATTAATTATTTTAGGTGGGTCGCATAAAAAGAGAAATGTAAAGATTAAATGGAATGCCAAAATAGAAATATATAAAGATTGAAGTGGGACGGAGAAAGTACTTAAATATCGGTGAAAAAAGATATGTCATTTTATTATATCGAAGTTTCAGTATACCGAACTAAGGTATACCGAAACTTTCGGTACGGTAAAGATATGATTTTTCTAATACCGATATTTTAGGTATGGTATACGGTATAGCTAAAAAACTTATGTATACCATACCGCCCACCCCTAGGTGAAATTACGTCTCTTGCTCCAAGGTTATTCACACGTATTACACGCGTATTTACTTGTGTCTATAGTGTAAATTTGCATGGTTTAGTGATGCGTTCATAGTCCACAAGGCAGAGTCAGCCTGCACTTGAGAGGAAAGTTAAGTAGTAAAATTGGAATACCCTAGAGCTACCTATTCTACTACTTGATCCACTTTCGTATTCTTCTAGTGCTATTTATTTTACTTGTTATTTTAACTTAATTATTTAGTAATTGTTAATTAAATCCATTAACTTTATTGTCTTTCGTCTTAATTAATTTAGTAAATAATTAAATTGATAGTACGTCGTCCTTTGGGTTCGATATTTAACTTGGTCGCTTGCTTAAACTACGACTGATATCTTTTATACTTGGGGATTAATTTTGCGTGCAAAGAAAACGCGCATCAGTAGATTAAGATATAATATTTTAATATGTAGTGAGGTGTGAGAAATAATATTAAATGTTAAGTGAGTAGTTGTATTAGTATTGTGTGTGGATCGTATATGGAATAATTAATTATTTTGTGTGGGCCTAACTTGACAAAAAAAAAACGTAAATCTTAACTTGGAACAAACTAAAATGGAAAACGTAAACCTTAACGCGGGATGGAGGGAGTATAACTTACTTAACCATGACTTTTGTAGACACGGTAACTGTCCCCTCCCCCTTTTAATTAACCCAACTCCAAGGTTATTTTTCTCTTTTTTCTGTTTTTTTTTCTTTTTGTTTTGTTTTTTATTATTTGATTTTAAAAGTATAATTGTAATTTTACTCTTATAATTTAGGGTATATTTTATCCTAGTGGTGTATGGCATAACCCTCAGGATTTATTATTTATCTTTAAATTTCAGTGTTAATTCTAAGGGTATAATTGTAATTTTATACTTATGGTTTATGGTATATTTTACCCCTAATATTTAGGATTTAGGTTGTAATTGTAATTTTACTCTTGTGATTTAGGGTATATTTTACCCTTAGAATTTAGAGTATAATTGTAATTTCACTCTTTTGGTTTAGTGTATAATTTACCTTTAAAATTTAGGACCTAAGGTTAATTCTAAGAGTATAATTGTAATTTTACCCTTATGATTTAGAGCATATTTTAAATCTAGAGTTTTGAGTTTAAGATATAACGGTCTTTTAAATATAATAATAAAAAAAACAAACAAACAAAAGAGAAAAGAAAACAAAAAATAACATAATTGAGAGGGATCACAAATTAATAATTAGGAGGAGTGAGTACACATATTAATTAATTATAGGAAGTGAGACCTGATTAGCGTGAAAATTTGCTAAATTTTAGAGTCATGTTCGTATGATTTTTGTGAGTTTTATCTTATTTTTATTATTTTATTTCGTATTTTGTGTAGTTCATTTTTTTTGGAGAAAAGTGTGTGAATCATGTTATTTTTATTGTCGGAATGAGGTATTATTGAGCTAAAATCAGAAAAGGAGGAAATGAGAATTAAATTGGGATGAAACAAGCTCAAAAATGAATGCACAACTAAAAAAGGATGGTATAGGGAGAAACGGCTTAGTTCTGATATGAAACGAGCAAGAAAAGGATAAAACAAGTGAAGGATCGATGGAAGAAGATAGAAATTACACGGTTTGTAGGAGAAACACTGTTAGTCGTGGCCATGTTCACGGTTCAGATTTCATTACAGAAGAAACACAGGCTTTTCAAGCTGCGTGAGGTGGCATGGCCGTGTTGGCCCTTTTTTTTTTAGGATTTTTGCAACTAAATAAGCCCATTTTTGCCTTAATCCCATGATCCAATTTTTGCCCTATTTCCCTTGATCCTCCACCACTATAAATACCTTCGTTTCCAAATTTTAGAGTGAAGAATAAGAATTCATTTTATTTTAGAGGCCACACACACACTCTCTCTACTTTCTCTCTTCTCAATTTTTATTTTTCTTTCTATCACTCCACAAACCAATCTTTTTTTCTTTCATCTATCTCTTCTTGGTGTTAGAGACTACTTGAAATTAAGAGCAAGAGGTTGGGGATTCAAGAAAAAATTGAAGAGTTATCTAGAAATTGCTAGGGAAGTTTTAATTATTTTTTTAATCTCTTTTTAATTTTAGCTCCCATGGATTATTGTAATGACTCATATATTTATTTTGTTACTTTAATTATGCTAGGCTAATCACTCTTGTGTGGTTAGAGACATGATTAGTGCTTAATATATATTATACTATTCAAATTAAATATTGTTTGGACATGATTGGATATTTGATTTTTTACTCATGGGTCATGTGATGCATGAATTATATATTGGCATGGTTTGTTGATTATGGGTAACATGTTAATTTAATGGATTGTTGGTTAATTAGTTGCTTATTGTTCATTATTTTCTTTCACCCTCAAGTGTAAGGGATCAATTGTAGCGCTTGTGACCAAGTCAAATGTCGAACCCACGAGATAGAATTAAATATACGATTTAATTCTAAAAGTGATAACTTCAATGTAAGATAAATCTGGGGATTTTTGAAAGGATGATTAATTAACTAAAAAACTGAATTAAATAATTAAACTAGTGTAAAAGAAATAAATCACGCAGAGAAAATGATGTAGAATTCAAGAATGAAGAACTAATAATGCTAAGGCAAGCTAGCTTAACTATGTGACAGATTTCCAAACCCAAATTAATTACCTACAGACGTTTATAAGAGGATCATTAAGCCTAATTAAATCACCTTGATTGGATAAGATCTAACACTTATTATGAGCTGAAAAACCTAGAATCAATTAGGAATTAACTCTTACTCCCACTATAGGTACTAATGCAACTAACTGGATGGTGATCAGATCTAATAATCTACGTAATCTGTTCAGGTTCCATGCACATCTAACACAGCAGAATTACAGAAATTATTACCATTCATCGAAAACTGGCGGAGAAGTCTGAACAGCTGCAAAAACAACCTCTTGATCTTCTACTGAATTCCTATGTCTCGTCTAGACGTCGTGTGGGCGACGATCTTCTAGGCGATCCCAATCTGCAGTCTTCCTCATATTTCTTTCTCACGTTCTCTCTTATACGATGAGAAATCTGATTTCTCATCTTAAGAATGAATTAGGTGTGAAAAATTATCTTCTGAGACTACTGGGATGGCTTATTAATGAGAGTGAAAATAAGCATGTTTTAGTATCCAATTTAACACTTTTTTTATGAGAATTGTTGCAATAGATTAGCACAAGTGTCTCATATTCAATATATGTGAGAAAAAGGTGCATTTGAAGTGTTTTATTGTGTTTCAGGTGGAAAAATGATCAAAAGTGCAAAGTTGGAGAAAATGAGAAACTTGTGCAAGAATGCTAAAAAGCACACGTCCAACTTGTGTAATTTTTCTGTGTTTGTATGGAAGTCTAAATTCGGCATATGATACACCTTTGGAAATGCACGAAAGAGAGGGTCATTTTGGTGCAAGAATCACTCAAATCGGAGTTTTGATGTAGAAGTTATGTGCGAAATAGTGAGACTGCGCAAGACTGTTCAACCTCTGTGTTCGAAAAGTGGAAGTGATGATCATTTTGTTGCAAGAATCACTCAAATCCACCATTCCTGATTCGAGTTTAGCGAGACGGAAGTGATGATCGTGAAATCGGTGACACCGAATTAAATCAAACCATGACTTGCACACAAACTTGCAATGAATGATTGTTCCCAACGGAAGTAGACATAGTACACTGGCCTCGATTTAAGACGGATGATTTGTGATGTTCATGATTGAAATTCGTGACTTTCGGCTACAATGGGAGGTGATAGTACTATGCAGTAATTAATAAACCCTAGGTATTTAATTGGGCCTTAAGGTTGTCAATCCTACCGAATTATCCGATTAATTTATATATATAATATATTCTATGCATATATAAATTATATTCTATGCATACATATATTTTACTTCTTACAAATAAAAAATAAAATAAATAGATAGAGCTATTATTTATACATAATAAAAGTACTTAAATGTCATTTATAAATTTAGATGTAAACATATATCATATCATCATATAAAATAATTTTATATAAAAATTAATCAAAAGTTTAAAATAATGAGAAAGAAAAAGAAAATTATATGGATATATAGACTTTTATAAATAAAAATCCAAAATTTTAGTTTTTAACTCATTTCTACAAAAAGATTTGGTTATAATAATAATAATAATAATAATAATAATAATAATAATAAAACTGATTCCATAAAAGTCCCTTCTTCATCTGTTATTTACTTTACAATTTTCTATTTAATCCATCCCAACATTTATGCATGTTTCTTAAAATGGAAAAAATATATTTCAATAATATTCATTTTTTACACACATCCCAATATATTTATACATCTTTATATATATTTTTTAATCTCCATGCACAAGAATATATACATTTGGAATAGAGAGAAACAAGAATATATACATTACTCTAGACTATTCTAGAAATCATAATAAATGGACAGATTTTAGAGTGTTCTAGGAATAGATCAATAGTATACTTGTAAGTGTACTGAGTAATTAGAATTATGTAGCCAACAACATGGTAGATTAGCTTTCTAAATTATTCTAGAAATTAAAACCACTTTTCCCAGGTACTATATATATATATATATATATATATATATATATATATATATTATTTTCTCGTAATAATATTATTAAAAATAAAAGAAAAGGAGAAAAGGGAGAGGTACAGAGAAATTGAAAGCAATAAAAGATGTTTAGAAAAAGCCAAACACACGGATTTAAAAGGAACCAACAAACAGCCCTGTAAAAAACTTAACTAAATTAGGTTTGATCTTTTCTTAATTTCATGGCAACTTGTAAGTTCATCATGTCAACCGGTTTTATCTTTAAAGAATTGAGTTTTGCTTAGAAACGTGTGTTAGGCTTAGAAACCGGTTGAAAAATGTTCTTGTTGTGCCCCTTTTTAAGCTTGACCTTACTAGTTTGAAGAGTTGGAAACTCCTCAATAGAAGGGAGAACAGAGAGGTCTTGTAGGTCTTTTATATATATATATATATATATATATATATATATATATATATATATATATATATATTTAATCAAAATTCCCATTCTTTAATTAACATAACTCGAACATTTAGTCTACTCATCCATTAACAAGTAATAATAAAATTTATACAAGAAAAAAATTATATTTGTACAAATTTAAAAATAATTTTGAAATATTCAAAATTATAAATGGAGTAGTATTTTTCTGAAATTTTTTACATTTATTGTAAACTAGAGTGTAAGAATTTGAGGAGTAGTAATATTTTTTATTAAAAAATATAATAATTTATTATTTTAAAAAGTAATTTTTCATATAATATTATGGTTAATTTTGCAAAAATATAATATATGGTGAACCAATTCACTGCTCTTATATAATTATGCTATTATATTATACAAAAAAAAATTATATTTGTAAAAATATTTTAAAATTTTTATTTATATATATAAAATAATAATAATAATTATTATTATAATATATAAAAAAGAAAGAGAGCATCCCAATTCCAATGCAATATCACTCTCTACTCTCTCCTCCATTTTTTGCTTTGATCTACGCTCTCTAAACTAATTTTCAATTAATTTTATTTTATTATTATTAGCAAGTCATAAAAAAAAATTATACAAGAAAAATTTTAAAAATAATTTAAACAAATTTAGAAAAATAATACATTTATTATATATTGCTTTCTCCTTCCCATGATCGATAACTTATTGCCTTTGTGCTTCAAGTTGCCGGCCATTTACATTCCATAGGGCGGTCCTCCAACAACCAACAACAATAAGTGAGTACTTCAATACTTTTTTTTCTGATTGGCTTTGTGCTTCAGGTTGCCATATCCTTTCTTGTGTGTGTTTTGGTGAATTTTGTGGTTAATGTTGTTTTAGTGGGTATGAATCTTACTTTTTTTTTTTATTTTCATGATGTTGGTTATCTGAAGTTCAAATAATCGAAGTAGACAATTTATGTGCTTGTTGATTGTTACGTGGTTTTAATTGGTTGTAATTTGTGGGAGAATGAGAGCATGGGTGTTGAGACAGTTTAGTCTCATGGAAGTTGCTGGGCCCTTGATGTATGAATCTTAAGAGATCTTTATGTTGGATTTCTGGAGTCTAGATTTTATGCATGCTTTAGCTATGTTATGCTAGCTACTGCTCAAAAAGCTGGCTTATATTTGTTCTTTTGTGCTATATATGTTATGAACAAGGGCTGATTTGTTGGTTCTATATTGAGTTCTGAAAATTGGTTTGTTACAGCTACTAGAAAGGGAATTCTACCCTTATTGGGAAAACATATGGAGGGAGAGGAGAAGAAAGGCATATTGCAATTTTCCTGTGCAACATGCCCCTACATAACCAAGATAAAGGAGAAGGTATAATGCGTACTCATTCTCTACCTGCTCACTCATAGTCATGCTCTAATATCCTTATTCCTTTTCAGGATAAAATTAAGAGAAATTCCTGAAAACCCCAAAAATAATGATCTTATTCCCTCTAAAGAAGATTGCATAGTCAATCATGTTAGGAAATTTTTATTTCCTATATAATCTAATGGTGGGAAATATATTATTATGCAATTATATTAGCTATTCAATTATTTTATGGACTTAATTAAGTGATCCAATTAATTTAATTGTGGGAAATATATTATTATGCAATTATTTTAGCTATTCAATTATTTTATGGACTTAATTAAATGATCCAATTAAGATGAAAAGTCATGGTCTATAATAATAATGATATGGGCTAATTGAGTAGATACTCAATACTACATGACTAGGTGATTATGGATGACCTAGTTGGGTAGTATATAAAAGCCTCGGGTTATGGTCCCCAATATACTAAGCTGCACATAATGTTCTCTTCTCCCCATCGGAAGGGATTACGACGGTCTCATAAAGGAATAAGGAGGTTTAGTTGAGGAAGACCATAATACTATTAGATCGATGAGTTCGTGTTCCGCCTTGAGAAATCATTGGATCAGGTATGCTTCCGCTTTACGGTTTAAATCTCAGTTTATCATAATAGGATCTCAAGTATTAGGTTTTATGAATTTATTTCCAACAAGTGGTATCATAGCCACTCTATTTATGATTCTCTGATATCTGAATTATATTTATATCAAAACATTTGTGTTTGATCGTTATGTGAAGTTACATATTCGGATTTGAGAATTGGAATTATTACGCGATATTAATTATCAAATTTAATAATTGATATTTTAATTCCATTATTCATGATTTATGTTGTTGATGCATACACCGATTCATGTCGGGCATCTGTATTGTACATATATACCTCTTTTCAGGATTTTGTTGTTCTTATATTCAACTAAGATTAAATTCGCAATCCACTAATTGTTTTATCCGCTAATTGATTTACCCGTGTGGCTATGGACTTGTCACAAATGTTTACTGCAGTGATCACATTTTGTCATGGGGTTATTTTATTAATTTGTGATTACATGTAATTTCATAGTTGTGATCTTCAATTTAGAATTTGTGGTAATAAATTTAGATATGGCGGTAGTCGTTGGACTATTACTTATGTGAACGGATTAATTAAGAATATTTGCCTAATTTAATTTAGGATAAATTGGAATTTGAAATTTCTAATTAAGGTTAAGAAATATTTTTATTATTTTTTTAAATATGTGTGAATCATCAAATATTCTCGTTTAGATTGAGATTGATTAAATTAAAATTTGGGAGACATTTTTTAATGTCGTTCAATTAAACATAAATATTTATTTTGAATATTTGTTTAATTGGTCTAGTAATTTTAAATCTAGTCAATCAAAGCATCATGTTGACATAGCAATCTCTGTGTGTGGAGTGCGACCTTATTGAAATTACATAGATAAGTGTGGAATTTTTTATGCGTTCTGTGTTCGGCCCATAGATAGGCACAGTTTGGCAGAATAATGACACATATGTAATAATAAGTATGTAATAATTATCTTGAATTGTTCATGTGAACATCAATCGGTCCATAGATAGACTTTTGTTTAACAAAACTTATTATCAATACTTGATTATTACACCAAGATTACCCCTACATTTAATTTTTGCCCATAGACGAGGTTAATATTGCACAAGGTGTCTTGTGATGCGTCCCCAATTAATAATATTGCAAGTGTATCATCAGGCGAGTATTGATCGGCCCAAAGGTAGATTAATATTTGGCTCGAAGTACATGGAACCTGTGGTGGTGAATATGTGATAATTATTTAGTTTTACATATGAGTAATAAGTCGGCCAAAAGGAAGGCTATAAGACTAGTGCTTGACAATTTTTATTGTCAGTATTTGACTACTACGTAAAGGGTGTCACTTACAAGTTATTATTGTTGTCATTGGTGGACTTGATACTAATGTTGTGCTCGATTCCTCAAGATAATTCTAAATTATTTAACTTTTGAAAGATTATAAAGTTTAATGCAAGCAAGATAAATTATTTTACATTAATTCTCTTTACAATTAGGAAATCTACGAATTATGTTTTGCATATTCCAATAGCATACTCATACTTAATGAGTGAACTATAACGATAAATATGAGACTTGTAAATTTCTAGCAAACTTTATCTCAATAAAGTATAAAGGTAATAAAATAAAAACCCATTTAGAATGATGCTAAAAATAAAAAAGTAAAGTATAACCTTTTGTTTTCTCCTAAAGACTTGTGGCATTGTCTTACAATACACCACATCAAGGTCATCTATCTTTAGTGGTGTAGTTGAAAGATAAAATGGAACCCCACAATATATGATTACTCTTGGGAGAGACATTAAAGTTTGCAGCTTATATTCTCAATAAAGTTCCAACTAAAGTAGTTGTGAGAACTCTTTATGAGTTTCATATATGATGATGTCCAACTAAGGCTAGATCATTAGGACCTATTAAAGAAAATTGGATTCAAATAGATATAAGCTACTTTGTTGGTTATGAATAAAGATAAAAGATTATGATCTAATTAATCCATTCATATTTGAGACGGGTAATGCAATGTTATTTGAGGATGTTGATTTGAGGGGAAGAATAATATTAGAGACAATGTCTTTGAGGGAGTCGATTCGACCCCTACTTATTCCTTTTAAGAATATGGAAATTCCAAATATTTATAAGACAATGCCAATAATATTTAAGGTATAATAAATTCAACAACCTCAATAATTAATGTCTCTAAGGAAACGACTAGAGTTGTGAGAAACACAATTCAGATGATTATGCAGTTTTTCTCCTAAATAATGAGGACACTGTGAAATTAATGGTAGAACATTCAAACAATGTTCATCAAGCCATGCAAGGTCCAAATACTTGAAAGTGGCTTAATGCTATAAGTTATGAGTTTAATCAGTACAAGATGATCAGGTTTGCATCTTGGTTAAGGATTATACTCAAAAGGAAAAGAAGGCATTGTTTAAGAGACTTTCTATCCGGTTTCTAAGAAAGATTATTCTAAGGTAATTATGACATTAGTATCACATTTTGATCTTGAATTGTATTAAATGGATACAAAGATAATATTTCTTAAGGGTTACGTTGATTAAATGATCTCAACAGTTTAAGAACTAAAAGAAAATTCATCTATCAATTCAAGCAAGCTTTCACATATAGGAATCACAACTATCATCATGAAGTAATTGTCTCATTTGATTTTGAGGCAATTGTAGATGGTTGTGTGGCTCAATGGGAGAAGGTTTAAGTTAAATTAAGGGAGACAATTGCAGTCTCAATCAAATGTCCTACAGTTAAACTAAAAACTTAAGAAATGTATAAACATTCTATATGTTTTGACTGTTGGAAATTGTTGTATGATGAATTCTGAACAAGACCTAATTTGTCTTTTGTTGTTGTTATATTAAGCAGATATTTAAGTAACTCAAGTGAGGATCTTTATAAAGTATTTATAGAGAACTAAAAATAACAGTTGCACATCAAAGATCAGATTTGTAGGAGATCATAAAAAATTCTGATTCTAAGTTTGTTGGATGCCAATATAGTATAAGATCCACTTCAGGCTACATCTTTTGTTGGTAGGGAGGGCTATACAAATAACAGTATTAAGCAAAACTTATAGCTTATTAACCATGATAACAGAAATAGTAGCACACTAAGGAGCATCCAATCATGAAATAAAGATTGCTAAGCTTCGTCACATGAAGTTTATCGTGACAGTTAGTTCGCAATAAAGTATTTTAATAACAACAAGAGTTCTTTTAAGTCAAGCCTATCGACATGAAATTCTTTGTTCTTAAAGATTGTGTTTTGTATGGATAAAATTTTTATAGAGCATATTTTGATTGATTCCAAATGAGGATCCTCCAATTATGTACTCAACGCCCTGTAATTTTTATGAGCTAGATACTCATATAGGTGTTATACAGATTTAGAATGAGTTAATTGCGAATAAAAACTTCACCTTTAATTCTATTGCAATTTTGTCCCAACTTTTGGGAATTGGCAAATAAAATCACCGCCTTTTAGATAATTTGCAAATAAAGCTCATGGGCAAAAGAGATGCTGCCCCAGATGTCAACGTGGCAATAAAATCCATATCACCTCCCGGGTAAGAGTAAATCCATGTCAACGTGGCAATAAAATCCAGATGGGGAGGAATAGATGCTCTGCATCCGGGTTTTGAAACCCAGGCAAAATGCAAAATCGACCCCTTTCCTAGAGCAAATTTAGGCCCAGCATCGGTTCCTGGATGCCCATCACTACTCCACTGCTCCGGTCTACTTCAAGCTCAGTCTCAACTCTTACACCATTATTAATGGCGGGTGGAGGAGTAGATGCTCTGCGATATGACACCCAAAAACCTTTTCTTAGAATGCTCCATTGTTGGCAAAACCCACAAAGATTCCATTAATAAACAAACATCTGATTATCCATTTCTTTAATCATATTCCATGGAATCAAGGTGCAATTTTGCTCTACTCTAGTCCTTGATTAATTAAGATATTTCTTAATTTTTATCTTTAAATTAATTAATTTAATGTCCTTAGCATTAATAAATGATTGTAATTCCCAACAGAAGCATTCAATGAAAATAGTGAGAGAGTTGACAAACAACAACACTGGAAATGAAGCAGAAGGATCTAACGTACTGTTTGGAGAGCAAAATAGGGTACAGTTTGGAGAGCTGAAAGCCATTTACAGTCGCCTCGGTACTGCCGATGCCACCCAAACATGTCCTACTCATTTTCGGCCTGCAACAAGGCTGGATAAGGGTATCAGAAGCGCAGTTGTTGGGTATAAGCGGTCGTCCTCGTCGGAGCTTCGCCGGAGACGATGGAGTGAGGGAGTGCTCAGAATCCTAGTTCACTTAGAACTTGATAAAAATAACACAAAGGAACCCACCGGAGGAGAAGGAACGAACCCCCTCCAACCTCTTCCTCTCTCCCGTCACTCGACTCTCATCTACCCCCCACACCCACAAAGTGTGAAATGGGCCGTATAAGAAGCATGGAAGCATGGGAGAGGAAAAGAGGGGAAAGTTGATCACTATCTCCAATTGGATTCCACTAAGATTATGGCAGCCCTCAGGTGGGAGAATGAAGATCAACAAGTTTGGGCCACAAGGTCCAACTGGCCCAACAAATCTCCACCTTGGCCCAAACATAATCAACGATTTTATAGAAAAACATTTTAAGAATTCATCATCACACTCTTCTCCCGGACACCTGCAAAATGGAAAACACAAAGTTTAGATGCAAGATCCAGAAAATTGACACAAAGTCAAAAGTATCACAAAAGATACACAAATCTAAGCCAGAGCAAAGATCACGGACACAGACACAAAAGTTCACATAGTCATGTAATCACATAGATTAGAACTCACAGTTCTCATGACACACGAACAGTTCACATAGAACAAAACTAAGCACAAAGCTAACATGCGATCACAGATATATGAATTACACCATTCATAACATTTATCGCATAGAATAGAATACAAAATTCTAAAGACACATAATCAAGTCACAAAGACACACAAGTCACACAGACACTTCACACAGAAGCACACGCAGTCACACAGACAAACACAGTCACACAGACATAAAAGTCACACAGACAAACAACAATCAAATGTTACACCACATTCGAATGCACACAACATGTTCCACCTCACTAAGAGAAATAAGCACACGCAGTCACACAGACATAAAAGTCACACAGACAAACAACAATCAAATGTTACACCACAATGCACACAACATGCTCCATCTCACTAAGAGAAACAAATAAGCATGTAGACAAGACAAGTTTAACACATAAACAAGCACACAACGTAGAAAACACATTTCTAATAGGTTTTCACACAAGAAAACACAAATTCACAAAGAAGCACATAGATTCAAAGTGAAACAAGATAGAAAAACAAATTTCCTAATCAACATGTGTAATTAACTAGCCAATTGACACACACACAAGGTTTTAAAAGGCACAAATAATTCACACAAGAAATTATCTCTTAATCATAAGAGTCATTCACAGCTTTGAACACCCCCTCATACTTCATCTTCTGTTTCAAACAGATATTGAAGTCTCCTTGCCCAAATACATTAGGAGAAGAGTCATTGGTGCTTAAAGTTGAGTGAATTGACTCACAGATTCAAGAAACAATACAAACACACACACAAGTGACAATCACACACACAGGTGAGCCAAAGCTATCTCAAAGACTAGAAACAAACTCAATTCACACATAGCAAAAAGAGCAAAAAATTCTAGAAAAAACAGATTACCAGCGAAAGCATACCAAGATACAAAAGCACAAAGATATAAAATTCACAATAGATTTCAAGCAAATAAGAATTAGAGATACCAAGAAATTGACCAACTAAGTCACAAATCACAAAAAATCCCTAATTCTACAGCACAGAAATCATCACACAAGAGACCAGCCGCCTCAGAGCATCACAAAGCACAAAGGAGGACCAACCGCCTCAGGGTATCACATAGATATACAAGAACAAATCAGTAAACGGGACACTCCCCCATCCGAAAAAAATTGACAAAACAAATCTGAAAAATTATTTTCGGAAGCAAAAGAACAAAGAGAGATACTCCCCTATCACCAATCTGATCGGACCGAAGGCGGCGGTTGACAGACAAGCAGCGGGCTGGCGGCAGCGGCAGGAGCTTCCGGCGGTGGTCCCCCTTCCGGCTGACGTACAGCGGATGGACAGCCACGATAGCACACCTCCACCCACCGGAAGCCTCAACGGCTGTCCAGGCGGCGGCGGACTGTGGCTGGGCGGCGGAGGCCCTCCCCTTCGCTGGTCGGAATCCTAGCGCGGCGAGCAGCGGGTTCCCGGAACCCTAGCGACGTGCGGCGGCTCCAGGCAGTGGCGGGGCGGCGCGATCTGGACAAGGAGGAGCAGATCGGCGGCGGCGCGGCTTCGCGATGGACGGCGGCGCGCGATGTGATTCTGGCGGTCGATATCGGCGGCTGGAATCGGCGGTGCGATTCAACAGCTGGAGATCGCGATTCCGGTGGCTGAGAGCAGATCGCGATGGTGAACGAACCCCGTTTCACACCTCCGACGGCAGCGCACAGCAGCGCCTGACAGCGGACGACGGGTAGACGGCCGACCAGGCTCTACCACTATTGGGTATAAGCGGTCGTCCTCGTCGGAGCTTCGCCGGAGACGATGGAGTGATGGAGTGCTCAGAATCCTAGTTCACTTAGAACTTGACAAAAACAACACAAAGGAACCCACCGGAGGAGAAGGAACGAACCTCCTCCAACCTCTTCCTCTCTCCCGTCACTCGACTCTCATCTACCCCCCACACCCACAAAGTGTGGAATGGGCCGTATAAGAAGCATGGAAGCATGGGAGAGGAAAAGAGGGGAAAGTTGATCACTATCTCCAATTGGATTCCACTAAGATTATGGCAGCCCTCAGGTGGGAGAATGAAGACCAACAAGTTTGGGCCACAAGGCCCAACTGGCCCAACAGCAGTGGGCAGATCTGGTGAGAAGGCTTGCTTGCGGATGATCCGATCGACGGCAATGGCAGCATGGTGATGGGTTCGCGAATTTTTGACATCATGGACCAGATCTGCGACGAAGAGCATGTGGCACTGGAGCTCTCAAATCTGCAGCTATTATCGGTGAACTCTGGCCACCGTTGGCGGTGAACTCCGGCGAGGGAATAGCAGCGGGTGATGACAAATCAGTAAGTAAAAAATTCTTCGACGAGAAAGACAGACGGATGCAGATTTGTTGAAGGATCTTATTTTGATATTAACACCGTCGTTTTGGGTGAGAAGGGAGGTGACATGATTTTATTGCCACGTTGACATCTGGGGCAGCATCTCTTCTGCCCAGGAGCTTTATTTGCAAATTATATAAAAGGTAGTGATTTATTTGCTAATTCTCAAGAGTTGGGACAAAATTTCAATAAAATGAAAGGTGAGATTTTTATTCACAATTAACCATTTTGGAATACATTGGTTTAGTGAGAGTCTATATTTATTGTTCTTTTAAGATTTTCAAGACACTTTAATTTGGATAATTCGATTTTCTGCAGGATAAAATTGATGGCTTTGAATTCATTTGAATTCACTACAATTAATTTTTTATTATGTAATGTTTTACGTTATGGATTAATCTCACTAAAGATTAAAGTTGGACCAATTGGAAATAGACATGATTGATCACATTGCATGTAATTTTCATGCTACTCACCATATTTGATCTATGTCATTGAGTATACTGATATGGTGATTGTCGGGGTTTAACCACGATTTTTAATGTGATGAATGCCGCGGTAGTTCCTTATTAGTATATGAGATGGACCAGATTGTAAAGATAGCCTGAAGAGGAATAACATAAAGTTGCTCAAGGTCTCGTGATATAATTGCTTTGGGAAAAATATATAGCCCAAGTGAGACATTGTTAGGCAATTTTTATTTCCTATATAATCTAAGTGTGAGAAATATATTATTATTCAATTATATTAGCTATCCAATTATTTTATGGACTTAATTAAGTGATGCAATTAAGGTGAAAAGTCATGGGCTATAATAATAATGATATGGACTAATTGAGTATATTCTCAGTACTACATGACTAGGTGATTATGGGTGGCCTAGTTGGGTAGTATATAAAGGCCCCTGATTATGGTACCCAATATACTAAGCCGCACATAGTTTTTTCTTCTCCCCATCGAAAAGGATAAAGAAATAAGAATGTTTAGTTGAGGAAGTCCATAATACCACAAGTTCGATGTGTTCGTGTTCCGCCTTAAGAAATCATTGGATTAGGTACGCTTCTACTTTGTAATTTAAATCTCAATTTATCATAATAGGGTCTCAAGTATTTGGATCTATGGATTTATTTCCAACAAATCAAATTGAAGGATTATTGCCTTTCCTTCCTAACTCCATTTTGTGTTTGAATAATTAATTAATATATATATATATATATATATATATATATATATGCAGTGACTTGCCCAAATTGCAACCATGAGAAGGCGTCGTTCAAGCAAGTGAATGGCATGTCTGGTGAGATGTCGATGTATTACACATACATCAACTGCAACCACACTTGGGTTGAGGTTTAGCTTCGACAAACTAATCAAGGGAAGGTGATCATATTATTAGGACCACGTATCTCAATTTGTTTTCACAATATGTTGACATTTTGTTATTTGCATTTTAATTTTAGGATGTTTAATTTTAAGTAATTTAGGATATTAAAATTTCAAGTTTTCTGAACGAATTAATTAACTTAAATGATCAGTACCTTTCCCATTATCCTATTTCATATATTATGCAATGTGTCAACTATATATGCTTTATTATATATTTGATTCTCCTTATGCTCGATTCTCAAAATCATAAACACATTGTTTTGGTGTATCGTAAACTAACATGCTCCTTCTGTCACTTTTTAAATAGTTTAATTAAATAATTATCACTTTTTCCTGATTTAGTATCTCTTTTTATTTATTTTCTTAGTCTCATAAATTGTTTATAAATGGAATGCTTTAATTGATAGTTAACATTTAATTTCCTTATTAGATGTTACTCTTTTTTTAATCACTTTTTAATTGTCATACAATTTTTTCACAAAATAGTTTAATTAAATAGATATTACATTTTCTTGATCATATATTATTTTTTATTAAAAATATCATCATATTTTATTTGTTTAATATTTTATTTGTTTAATAAATTATTCGTACATAAAGTAATTAAATTAATAGTTATTACTTTTTCTTGATCATGTATTTTTTTTTATTAAAAATGTTACTATCTTATTTTCGTCATTTGAATTGGATGATTATCTCTCTTCCATCATAATACATAACTTTTTTTGTTGAAAATGTCACTCCCTCTGTAAAAAAACAAAAACAAAAACAAAAATAAAAACCAACATATTTTTTATTTTCGTTGCCTAAAAAAAGCTTTCACATTTCAAAATTGGTAAAATAACTCAAAACATCTGCCCACCTCCTTTCACTTCATTTACAAAATTAAATACCACACATACCTAATATACTTTACATTTATTTATTATAGAAAAACACAAAAACACCTCTAAAAGTGACATTTTAATATACAAGCAAAAAGAAATGTAAAGTTTTTTTTAGAATGGAGAAAGTATCAAATTTTAATTTGCCGGAGCATATCGCATAATTCATTAACCATCACGCAGAAATTATCAAATTGATTTTTAAATCCATTCGGACATTTAATTTGCTGGCGAAAGAATTTAATAGTGTCTCTGTAAATACACACCCCTTTTATTAAGGAAAAGACTTGCAGGATGCCGTCTCACATATCACTTACGTGAGACGGATCTTTTTATAACCCATGAAATATGATCCGCACGCTTTTCCAAATTGTTGTGCATTATCGGTTAATTATCCTAACAAAATTGTTAGTGACGTGGCTGCCTTATGTTAGCTGTATCAACTATCAACTCGCATACAAACCATGCTGGCTTCATTTTTCCTTTCTTTTTTTTTTCTTTTTTTTTAATTTTGCAGTAATATTTTATTAATTTTAAAAAAAGTTATACGGGATCAAGAAAAAATGATGTCTCTCCAAGTAAACTATTTTATTATTTTAAGATGAAAAAAAGTGATAATAATTTTAATAAAAAATAATACAGAACCAACGAAAAGTGATAATTGTTTAATTGAGTTATTTTAAAAAGTGTTAATATTTTTAATAAAATGTGATAATATTTTTAATAAAAATTAATATCTAATTAAGGAAATGTGATCATCCAATTGTTAAATTGTTTCATGAAAATTAATATGACAAATAAAAGTGATAACATTTTTAATAAAAAGTGATAATTGATTAATGATAAGTGAAAATCATCAATTAATTTATTTCATGTATATGTAGTATAATTTATATGAAAGATGAAAAGTGATAACATTTTTTATATTAAGTGACTCTTGATCATGAAAAAGTGATAATCGTCCAATTAAATTATTTTATAAATAATTGTTAAATAGTAGAAGAATGAAAAGTGATGACTTTTTTAAAATAAATAAATAAATAAAAGTAATCTTATCTTAATCTTAATATATATAAAAAGAGAATAAATTCAATCCTAACCATCAATTTTTAAAAACAAATTTCAGCCACCCATTAGAATAATTAAGTAATTATAATTATGATATTTTCAAATTAGGAAATAATTTAGTATCTAAAATAATTAAATAATTATAATTATGATCTTTTCAAATTAGGAAATAAGATTTTATTTATTAAAAAATTAATAATATTAAATAGACCAATCAAATTATAAGGATGGAAAGGCAAGCAGAATAAATTCAATCCTAACCATCCTTTTCTAAAAACAAATCTCAGTCACCTATTAGAATAATTAAATAAATATAATTACGATATTTTTAAATTAGAAAATAATTTAGTATCTAAAATAATTAAATAATTATAATTATGATCTTTTCAAATTAGGAAATAAGATTTTATTTATTAAAAAATTAATAATATTAAATAGACCAATCAAATTATAAGGATGGAAAGGCCCAAGCCCGCAGAATTAGGTCAAATTATCCATATCTATATTACTAATTTACACAATTCAAAATCATTTATTGTTTATACATCTTAGTGAATTGACGAACCCTTTCGAACGCAATATTGGTTACAATATAAATAAAAGAATGACTCATCTGAAACATGTATATATTCGATGTTTATTGCAGAATAAGTTATTTTAAAAAATTAATATTCCCTCCGTCCCATCCAAAGAGTCTATTTTTTTTATTTTGGTCGTCCCACCCAAAGAGTTCACTTTCCTTTTTTACACACATGGGACCCACACACACCCACTAATACAATTAAAATATGGGACCCACACTCCCACTAATACAACTATTCACTACACATTAAATAATAATACTCCTTAATCTACGATCCAAAAAATAAAAACTACCCTTAGTGTGGGACGGAGGGAGTATATAATTGAGTTCAACTTAAAAAATGCATATCGTTTTTTTTTGTGGATAAACATTGTGGGTGACTGAGATTTGTTTAAGAAATAGATGGTCAGGATTGGATTAATATTATTAATTTTTTAATAAATAATATCTTATTTTCTAATTTATTATTAATTTTTTAATAAATAATATCTTATTTTTTAATTTATTATTATTTTTTTAATAAATAATATCTTATTTTCTAATTAAAAAAGTCATAATTATAATTATTTTATTATTTTAATGGGTGTCTGAGATTTGTTTGAGAATAGATGATCATCATTAGATTTATTGTAAGTGGCTGAGATTTGTTAAAGAAATAGATGGTCAAGATTTGATCATATAGAAATATTATGCCACAAATCCTAAAACCTGAAAAGCCTAAATCCTAAACCCCCTAAAATCAATCCTAAAACCCTAAACCTTAAACCCTTTGAAAACATTAAATTAAATAATTATTTTAATAGATAGTTTGGTCAGGATTAATATTATTAATTTTTTTAATACATAATATCTTATTTTCTAATTTTAAAAAGTCGTAATTTTAATTATTTTGTTTAAGAACTAAATCCTAAACCATTTGAAAATATTAAATTAAATAATTATTTTAATGGATGGCTTGGTCAGGATTGGATTAATATTATTAATTTTTTTAATAAACAATATCTTATTTCTTAATTTGAAAAAGCCATAATTATAATTATTTAATTATTTTAATAGGTGGTTGAAATTTGTTTAAAAAATAGATGGTCAGGATTGGATTAATATTATTAATTTTTTAATAATTAATATATTATTTTCTAATTTAAAAAAGTTATAGTTATAATTATTTAATAAAATTGTAATTATAACTTTTTCAAATTAGGAAATAATTAAATAATTATAATAAATCCAATCATGGCCTTGACCATCTATTTCTCAAACAGATTTCAGACACTCAATAAAATAATTAAATTAAATAATTATAATTATGACTTTTTCAAATTAGGAAATAATTTAGTCAAATCTAAAATAAATTCAATTTTGGTCATTTATTTATTTATTAAACAAATCTCAGCCACCTCTCAGCCCCCGTTAAAATAATTAAATAATTATAATAAATCCAATCTTAGCCATTTATTTCTCAAACAAATCTCAGCCACCCAATAAATAATTATAATTATGACATTTTTAAATTAGAAAATAATATAATATTTATTCAAAAATTAATATTACTATTAAATATAAATCCAATACTAACCATCTATTTTTCAAACAAAGCTCAACCATCTATTAAAATAATTAAATAATCGTAATTATCACTTTTTCAAATTAGGAAATAATTTATTGTTTCCAAAGGGTTTTAGGGTTTAGGGTTTTAGGGGTTTAGGGTTTTAGGGTTTTAAGGTTTATCTTAAACAAATCTCAACCACCCATTAAAATAATTAAATAATTATAATTATGACTTTTTCAAATTAGAAAATAAGATTATTTATTAAAAAATTAATAATATTAGATATAACGATCCCATACATAATTTTACAGGCGACGTCTCATGCGACCATGACTACAATTACACTTTTCACTTTATACATAATTTTTTTCAATTGGATCATGTACGCGACTTTATATATGTGCGACTATATATTTAATTATATAATGAAGATCGATAAAAAAAGTGAAAAAGTATACTCCCTCCGTCCCATGAAAAGAGGGTCTTTTGCTTTTTTACACGTAGATTAAGGAGTATTATTATTTAATGTGTAGTGGATAGTTGTATTAGTGGAAGTATGGACCCCACATTTAAATTATATTAGAGGATGTGTGTGAGTCCCATGTGTGTAAAAAAGGAAAAGGGACCTTTTTGGTGGGACGTCCAAAATGAAAAAAATACCCTCTTTAAATGGGACGCGAATGGAATATATATATATATATATATATATATATATATATATATATATATATATATATATATATATATATATATATATATATATATATATATATATATAGTATTGAGTAACATTTTTCAAAATCAACTATTAAGATGATATTTTACCATTTCTCATTAAATCAAAAGATGTACATTTTCTTAAAATCTGAATATGTATTTTTATTTTTCATGTAATTTGATATGAAAGGGGATAAATGCACAAAATATTACTTTCGAAATTAATCTAACTAGCTAGCTATACTCTTCCGTAACATTAACTAATAATAATAATCATAATACTTTATTATTTTATTTTTAAATAATAAAACTAATAAGCACGCAGATTAGGTCAAATCATCCATTCACCAATTAAATTGTGGGTTATATATGGGCTTCCTTACCCTTCACCTATATAAGGAGCCCTCCTTCATTCATTCTAGACACATCGAGAGAGATTCTCTAAGAAGATCAAAGACTTCAGAGTTGTCTGAATAGTTCTTCGAATTCTTCAACGAGAATCAACTCAAGAACATAATACATCTAGGATTTAAGTTCTAAACTGCCCGGATTAAGAGTTATTCAGTCAAATTTTTCAGTGAACGGACTATAATCTGGGATTCAGGTGCTAAATAATTAAATTAAATAATTGTGATTATAATTTTTTCAAATTAGGAAATAATTTAATCTAATGTAGAATAAATCCAATTCTAGCCATCTATTTCTTAAACAAATCTCAGCCACCTCAGCTCCCATTAAAATAATTAAATAATTATAATAAATCCAATCCTGACCATTTATTTCTCAAACAAATCTCAGCCACCCAATAAATAATTAAATAATTATAATTATGACTTTTTCAAATTAAAAAATGATATATTAATTTATTTAAAAATTAATAATATTAAATGTAAATCTAATCCTAATCATTTATTTTTCAAACAAATCTCAACTACCCATTAAAATAATTAAATAATTATAATTATAACTTTTTTAAATTAGAAAATAATTTAATGTTTCCAAAGGGTTTAAGGTTTCAGGGTTTTAAGGTTTATAGTTTAGGGTTTATCTTAAACAAATCTTAGTCACCCATTAAAATAATTAAATAATTATAACTATGACTTTTTCAAATTAGAAAATAAGATACTCCCTCCGTCCGCCCCAAAGGTAGATATTTGATTTTTGCACGTGGATTAAGGAGTATTATTATTTAATGTGTAGTTGGTAGTTGTATTAGTGGGATGTATGGGTCCCATAAACTTATTGTATTAGTGATGTGTGTGGGTCCCATATGTTTAAAAAGGAAAATGTGGACCTTTGGTGCGGACGCCCAAAATGGCAAAATGTCCACCTTTTCGGCGGACGGAGGAAGTATTATTTATTAAAAAACTTAATAATATTAAATATAAATTCAATCCTAACCCATCTATTTTTTAAACAAATCTCAACCACCCATTAAAATAGTTAAATAATTGTAATTATAACTTTTCAAATTAGGATAATTTAATGTTTCAAAGGGCTTAAACCGGGTTTAAGGGTTTATATAACTTTTTTAAAATTAGAAAATAATTTAATGGCTCAAACAAATTTCAGCCACCCATTAAAATAATTAAATAATTATAATTATAACTTTTTTAAATTAGGAAATAAGATATTATTCAAGCAGAATAGCTGACCATCTATTTTTTAAACAAATCTCAGTCACTCATTAAGATAATTAAATAATTATAATTATGAATTTAGGGCGACCCATTAAAATAAATTAAATAATTATAATTATAACCTTTTTAAATAAGGAAATAAGATATTATTAAAGTAGAATATATAATCCAGTTCTGACTATCTACTCAGCCATCCATTAAAATAATTAAATAATTATAATTATGAATTTAGGGTTTGGGGTTTTAGGGTTTATGGTTTAGGGTTTTCTGTAATTATTTCCATACAAAACACATATATGAAATAATAAAAAAACATAAATAAAGAAATAATACGACAACAAACAAATCTCAGTCACCATTAAAATAATTAAATAATTATAATTATGAATTTAGGGCAGAATAAATCCAATTCTGACCATCTATTTCTTAAAAAAATTTCAGTCACCCATTAAAATAATTAAATAATTATAATTATGAATTTAGGGTTTAGGGTTTTAGGGTTTTTAGGATAACGTTTGCAGATGGTCAAATCCTGACCATCTATTTCTTAAAAAAATCTCAACCACCCATTAAAATAATTAAATAATTATTATTATGACTTTTTCAATAATTAAATAATTATTAACCCATAAAAATAGAATAAATTCAATCTTGGCCATTTATTTCTCAAATAAATCTCAGTCACCCATTAAAATAATTAAATAATTATAATTATGACTTTTTGAAATTAGAAAATACTCCCTCAATTCCCACCCAAAGAGTGGTATTTGCTTAAACACATATGAGATAATTAAAAAATATAAATAAAGAAATAATACGACAACAAAATTCAAACCACACCAAAACTGGATGAGAGAAGCTCAAACAAATTTTAGCCACTCATTAAAATAATTAAATAAGTATATTTATAAATTTAGGGCTAATACCAACCTATTTCTTAAACAAATCTCAACCACCCATTAAAATAATTAAATAATTATAATTATGAATTTAGAGTTTAGGGTTTTAGGGTTTTAGGGATTAGGATTTAGGGTTTAGGGTTTTAGGGTTTAGGGTTTTAGTGTTTAGAGTTTAGGGTTTAGGGTTTTAGGATTTATATATGGCCATCTATTTATCAAACAAATCTCAGTCACTCATTAAAATAATTAAATATTTAAAATTATGACTTTTTTAAATTAGGAAATAAGATACTCCCTCTGTCCACTCCAAAGAGTCTCATTTTTCTATTTTGGTCGTCCGCCCCTAAGGGTCTCATTTCCTTTTTAACACATATAGGTCCCACACCCACTCACTAATACACTTAAAATATGGGACCCACTCACCCACTAATACAACTACCCACTATACATTAAATAATAATACTCCTTAATCTGCGTGCAAAAAAGCAAATGTATCCCTTTGGAGCGGACGGATGGAGTATTATTTATTAAAAGCTTAATAATATTAATCCAATTTGGTCATATATTTCTTAAACAAATCTCAGTCACCTATTGAAATAATTAAATAATTATATTTATAACTTTTTTAATATTTAAATATTAGATTAGATATAATTCAAATAAATATTATTCGGTTCAAATATCATGAAATTAAGTGAAGTTATTCCCCTAAAAATAACACATCACACGCAACACACAATATTAATCCAATCCTGACCATCTATCAGCTACCCATTAAAATAATTATTTAATTTAATATTTCCAAAGGGTTTAGGGTTTATGGTTTAGGGGTTTAGGGTTTTAATTTGTCATATTAGCAGACTTTAATATTAAAACATTAGGTTAGATAAAATACAAAAAAAATATTATTCGGTTCAAATATCTTAAAATCAAATGAAGTTGTCGCCCCAAAACTAACACATACCGTGCAACGCACGGGTTAGCTACTAGTATCTAATAAAGAAAAATTACAGCCATCAATTAAACTATTTTATATGTGAACAATTTATAAGATAATTAAAAAGTGATAACAATGCTAATAAATAGTGATATTACATTAACAAAAAAGTGATATTCGTTTAATTCAATTATTTCGTTTAAAAAGTATTTAATTTTATTTACTTTTGTTATTATAAAATATTTATCTTACATTTTAATTTAAAAAATTGAGTAATATTTTTTACATCATTATATTTAAAGGGTAGGTCTTGCGTGAGACCGTCTCACGTGAGACTATTTTTCACTTTTTCAAATAGTTATCCCTTTCGCTATAAAATGTCATCACTTTCGCTATAAAATGTTATCAAATTTTATTTATATAAATTATTCATGAAATATCACTATCACTTTTTATTAATTTATTATCACTTTCCTTTATAATTAATATATATATTTTAAAATGTTTAAAGTGTCCTTAATTTATTAAATACACACCCTTATATATTTTTTATATTAATCTAATAAGCCCTAACTTGATTAATACAATATACGCAATCTTATAAATTATACGTGCATCTCAAACGGAAAAAAAAAACGAAGAACATATGGAGAATAAGAGGGATCTGCAAGCAATAAACTCTAACCTAAGGAACTGTAATTAACTAAGCTAATTGATAGAGATCTGAAAATCATAATCCCAACCATATTCTATTCTCGTATAATGAAAAATAGTGTAAGATATTATTATCAGTATGATGAGATAAAATTTCTGTAAATTGAAAAAAGTTAATCCACCTCCTGCAACTTGTGTGTCTAAGAGGAAAGTTTGGGCACACTAATCTTTTTCTTTGTTAGCTTTGCGGTAAAGGATGAATGGAATTAAAAATTCAAGAATAGACATCAATAAACAACAACTCAACAACAGCAATATGCAAACTGCAAATGTTTTAGTATTTATTGATATAGAATGGAAACCAATTTCAAGAAAACATTCGAAACTTATAAATTGACAAATCAGCAATAACAAAGTATTTTTATTAAGAACCAAGGATGAAACTCAAAATTACAGCTATATATCTTATGAAATGGGGGTGCATATGTGTTGATAAAGCATAGTTAAAGTTGGGGAAGGAATCAGGATAACATCATCAGATATTCCGACTTTTTAGTTTTTGCCGATAATCAGATTATTGATATCACACCATTCCTAGCAACTGAAAGTGGATCAGGTACTACTCCATTATTTCTTTGGTATTGATTTTCAAGAATTATTAAGAGTTGAGCTATAGATTTTTGTTGTATTAACTTTCAGGGAATTCAAGCAAGAAGAGTATTATAGGTGGGGTTGTTGGAGGTGGAGGTCATGTGCTTATTTTACTTGCTTTCTTGCTGTGGTACAACTTTTCAAAAAAGACTAAAAAAGCTCCAAGAGGTGTTGTTTGTGTATATATAATCTTTGTAGTTTCTTCATTAATACTTGCAAAGAAATAAATCAATTTGTTGTGTTCATGCAAATATACCCACGAAAATACTCCTTAAATTATTGAGTCGTTTCAGCAATTTTTGTGTCTACGTTGGCCCTGACATCATCGGATTTTGCATCAAAGATCCGTAAACCATCAAATCCCTAATTATTCAAATTGACGTGATGCTTTTTTGGGTTCTAAGTTTTTTATCCTATTTCTTTGTGTTGCAGTACAGTAGGCAGTGATATAATTTATGGACAAGAAGAAAGATTGATGAATTAGTGAGTATTTGTATATTGTTAAAAAAAATAATTATTGAGGGGGTGTGTATAATTTTAAAATTAAAAAGGGTAAATTTGAATTTACGGGGTGTGTATTTAATAATATTAAAATTTAAAATATTAAAAAGGGGTGTTTATTCAATAAGGGGTGTGTATTCAATAAAAAAGGATGTGTATTTAATAATACTCTATTTAAAAATGGGCCCAATTAGTATCTAACCAGTTTTATCTAAGGGTGGCGTTGTTGCCACCCGAAAGATTTTTATTGGCAACCGAAATTAAGAAAAAAGTATTTTGTAAAGACGTTAATACCTTAATACAAATTCATTCAAAATAATTACAATGAAACCACCAAAAATTAATCTTTCACCCTCCCAAACTCAAATTACTTAAAATGATCTTGAAGAAGACCTTACACATTAAAATGAAAATTGAAAGAGAATCAGAATCCAGATTTGTTCACAAATTTGAATATTTTGACATTAGGTGAGAAGAGGAAGTGCAATTGGTGAAAGAATTAACAATGGGCATAGGAGCATATAAATAATTATGGCAAAGTCTACTGTACAATTGTTGGACACTAATAACCGGGTCGATCCGAACCCATAACCTGACATATATATAAAGTAAATGGAGCCCTAATTTCATTTCCCTCCTCATTCTCTCCACTCTCTCTCTCTTCCCACCTACCGTCCCTCATTCTCTTTTCTCTCTCTCCCCGTCCATTATTCTCCAATTCTCTCTTCTCTCTCTCCCAACCACCGCCCACTTTCCACCACCCACCACTGCCTCCACCGTCGATGATAACATCTCAGATGAACAGCAGACTGCTAGTGGGAGTGATAGCACCATGGAAGAATTGCAAGCTGCAATTGATCACTACTGCAATGGCTCACTGTAATGGCGTTGCTCCACTTTTGCTAGGCCCCACCGCCGTAGTTGTGACTTTTTACTCCGTAATATTCCAAGATTTAGATCTGGTAAATTTACTTCATCGATGTTTGATTCTTCTTGAAGGCGCTGCAATTTGGTCCTCTGATTCTTCACATTGTCTCTCATTTTCTCCCCTTTTCTCTTCACTCCGTTTTTGTTTGAATTGTCGACTTTTTTTTATTCCCGCCAAAATTTTGGCCAGATCTCATCAAATATCCTGTGAGTTAAAAAGATGTTCAGTTGCAATTCCACAATCACCGAGAATTGAGAATTGTGGCGGAGAATGCAGATGTTTATAAAGGTATATTTTTTAAGCATAAAGTGTATACGTTTTATTGAACAAATGTACTCCCTCCGTCCCGTATTAACGTTGATGTTTGCTTTTTGCACGGGGATTAAGAGATATAATATTTTAATATATAGTGAGGTGAGAGAAATAATATTTAATGTAAAGTGGGTAGTTGTATTAGTGTTGTGCGCAGGCCCTACATGAAATAATTAATTATTTTGTGTGGGCCTAACTTGACAAAAAAGGAAATATAAACTATAACGTAGGATAACCCAAAATGAAAAACGTAAATCTTAACGCGGGATTGAGGGAGTATATCTTTTTATTAATAAACAGTCGAGGTGTTAGAACACTGATTTATTAATTTATACTTTTTAAAAATGTAGTGTGTATGTTTTATTGAATACATATTTTTTAATAACAGTTTGAGTGTTCGAAGAGTGATTTGATTGTAGTTGATGAAGAGTTTTACCGTATTCATAATATGAATTATGTTGGAGGAATGATTATTTTAACTCGTTTTATAATTAAAGTGTATAAGTTTTATTGAACAAGTATTTAATATTTTATTAATAAATGTATACTTTTTAATAACTAATTGTATTAGTGTGCAGTGGAAAGTAACATGAGGAGAAACAAGAGGAGTGAGGAGGAAAGTGATGTCAGCATCCGGGCTCAATATTTTTTATACTTAATCCAATACAAAATATGGATCTGTTGGTTGGTGTACACCTATGTATAGTGGATCAACTCAATAATTATTGTATTTTATTAATCAAATCAAAAGATTATATTAGCAAATTAAATGTAGATCTCGTGATTCTGTCGCCAACACGAAACAATTTTTGCCCTCTCAAAGTTCTAAATCTGCTCTAGAGCCTCATCCCCTGTCCATCCATTAATAACACCTGACTTGTAATCATTATGATTAAATTTTAATTTTTTTCAAAAACCAAAGTCTTAACTGGAGTTCTTGTACCAAAGTTTTTCTTTTTCTCTTTCTCTATTTCAAGACTACAGTTTTTCTTGGGTTAGTTAGCAGTAGGTACAAAATTATCTTCATAATTAGTACTACATAGTACATTAAGTTTATAGAATTACTCTCGGATACGAAATAGAATTCTCTATTTTTCATATTACCCATGTTAACACTAGTGTTCATAATCTATTTAAAAGGAATGTTAAAACTATCCGTAAATCTTTCCTAAAATTTTGCAAGAAATTATCTCACTTACTTTTTTCTGAATGCACGACACTCCCTCAAAATTTTCACACCAGAGTTAAATACATTATTGACTACTGTCTTTGATGGATAAAGGTGAGGATCGAACTCCGTCATGGTGTATATTGTGGAGGGTAAATTCTCGGGACTCTGATATTAAACTTTGTTGTGCATTCCTTTCTCTTCTCCTGCTATAGAAATGATAATGTTAAGGTTCTGAGGTGTGCATGTGTTGGAGATCATCAGAATTGGGAATAATTTGTAGTTGAATTCAAATATATAATTCCTTTATGTATTACCTGTTGGCAATTGGATCGTTTGGTCCAAACGTGATCCGTTTAGGTTAAACAGTTAAACAAATCAGCGGAAGCAATTGAACCGTTTACCGTACTTCAGGGTTGATGTAGAGTCTGAATCGTTGCAGAAGAACCACCTCTAGATCTTCTGCTGTATATTCCAAGTCGAATCCTGCTGTTGTGTGGGCAACAATCTGCATGATTCTCCCAATCTGCTTCTTTCCTAACTCACGTCAAAAGAGGCGCAGTAACTTAGGTTTCCAGAAGCTGAGATGACTATAAATATTGGGCTACAGCAGGGACCAGGAGGAGAAATTGGGCTGGGCCTCAATTGAATTTAATTAACCAAGCTTAGCCCAAAGCTTTTAATTAAATCCAATAATAATAATATAGTCCACTAAAATATTATTACTGTACTACCCGTCCAATCCCAAATTATGTTCTGGGCTCCTTCTTATTATAAGTCCGATGGTCTCCCCATGTTTAAGATATACAATGTCCATTAATTAATTAAGTTACTGACAACTCAAATTAATTAATATCTCATCCGAGAGTAGTACCACTCAACCTTTTTATCATGCCGGAAATTAATCCACTTGCAAGATTTACATGATAAACCTTATGAGCTCCTCAAGGGGACATCATCAACCTATGACGGACATGGATTCCTTCTACAATCAACAGCACACCATAGATACAACACTACTTCCCAACTCACCGAGTTTGTTGATTTAATACTTATAAATCTCACCCATTGATGAATCAAAGAAATACATACTGCCCTACGTGTCGAGGTTATTGTATAGGGATTAAGAGCACGAACTTCCATAATAACAGAGATCAAGTTCTTCTATAAGTCAGTATAAGTCGAACGATCTCAAGCGGTCCTGCTCAATACACACGAGTGCACTAATGTGATTCTATAGCCAAGACAAGCTAATACCGAGCCACACTACAACCATACCGATAGAGAGTCCCCGTCTATCTCAGTTGTGAGCATCTGTTTATACTTTATAAGGATACCGATAACATGATCTTCCGCGTGTTGTCGCACAACATATTATCTACAATATAAAGTAAATGGACTATTGCATCATGCATATAAAATAAATTATAAGATGCAATCATTTGATCAATGATTCTCATTTCAAATATTGTTATGACATTGTTCATACTAAAGCTAGACTTTTAGTATACAATCCAACAATCTCCCACTTATACTAAAAGACTATGCTGTCATGTCTTCTGCCATACATCTGATTCCTACTCCTACTTACACGACCATTAAAAGCTCTCGCCTTAAGGTCCTTGTAAATGGATTACTAGGTCATCATCCGATGCAATCTAGGCGACAACAACCTTCCCCTCATCATATGATTTCTCGTAACAGGTGGTACTCGCGCTCCATGTGTTTAATTGCCTTATGGACTTGTGATTTCTTCAAGTTTGCAACTGCACCAATATCATCAATGTAAATTGTGATTACCTTGGGCAAACTTAGAAATACTTCGAAGTCCATCATAAAGTCTCTAGAGTCATATAGATACTTTGGCTGCCTTATAGGCTCCAATTCATCATCTTTCCATGATGGAGTCCGGAGTCTGAAATATATTTCTATATAACACTCCTCCACATTATGACTCTACTTCCTAAGATTAAACACATAACCTTTGAGGAGAATTTACTGCCGTCCAATCTGACTAAAAAATCTTAATCTACGTAATCCACAAGAAGCAGTGAATCTGTTTAGTAAATCCACATATAATTTCCAGTCCTTCTCAGGCACTTTATATATGTCTTACTACAGTTCATCATTCTTGTTCCGGGTTACGTTGATACCTTCTGTTCATGCGTTCAGCAACACAGATATCCAACTTCGTTCATAGCATTCTTTAGATTAAGTTTCCTTATTCGCCGAAGCATAAGGAACCGCTTTCATCTACTTTATCTTCTTCTTGTGTCTCAAAGACACGTTCACTTAGATAAATTTACATGCTAAATGAGTATGGACTGTATCATTTTATGAAACTTGAGATAAGCATAACATCCTTTCTTGTGATCCGTATTACCGTGATCAAAAGGATGTATTTTGCCTTTCTTAAGTCCTTCATCTTTACCGCTTTATTAACCGTACCCCATACGCCCGATAATACTCTTTCATTGTCTCCAATGAGCAAGATACTATCTACGTATAGTACAAGAAACACCACCACGTTTTCGTCACTCTTTACAACACACAAGACTCATCCGCTCATTGATTTAAATCCATGCCACTGGATTATCTAATCAAAACAGATGCTTCACAATCTTAAAGCTTGCTTTAGTCCATCGCTGGACACTTTTAAGCTTACTATCAAAATGCTATTAGTTACTATCAAAATGCTATTAGTACTTTGCAATGAATTACTCTGGTTGCTTCACATAGATGTTTTCCTCAAGACTTTCAATCAAGAAAGCTGTCTTGACATCTATTTGCTGTCCCTCATAATTTAATATGAGCAGCAATAAATAAAAGAATCCGGATCAACATAAGCATAGCTACCAGCGAACATGTTTGCTCATAATCGAACTATTTCTTTCTGAGTACATCTTTTCGCAACAAGCTTTTGCTTTCAAGATTTTCACCTATCCGTATGATCCTCTTTTATTTCCTATGACCACTTGCAATGGTTTTTACACCATTTTAGTGATCTTTCAAGCTCCAGACTTATTTAAGAATCCGTAGATTCTATTTCAACATTCATTGCAACTTATTAAGATTTCGCATTTTCATCTTGTAGTGCTACGTCATATCCGTGGGACAATACCATGTTTACTAGGGATCAAGTCTCACGACTCTCCCAAAACATATATTAATGGGTTGTCATACAACCCTCCCACTACGACAAGGCACTACATGTAATTGTGTATCAGACGTGACACGCGTTGTAGTTTACCTTGTGGTATATCCTCTTGTACACTTGGTACTTATACTTAGTATTTTCCTCTCACTTCCTTTAGAACAACTTATACATGGGCTTGTGATTTATTACATAGTCCTTTTCCAAAAATCTGGTTATTGTGTTAACAATTACCCTTCGATCTTTTGGACTAAATAAATCACTATCCATTTTTCTAGAATATCCCATATACAGACAAACGTTTCACGAATTACTGTATCTAGGGCATATCCATAAAATGAATTTAATTATTCCAAATAATTCATCATCTATCTAATCATAACCATAAGAGCCTTATACCTTCAACCCACCACACCATTCAGCTGGGGCATGCCCGGTGTAGTCAACTTGAGATTTAATCTCAACTTCTGATTATTAGTTCCTAACTATCCTAAGAGGTTTTCATCATTACGATTGAATCGCAATGTTATGATATATTTTCCATGACGCTTCACTGTACCAGCCTTACAATTCTTGAATTAATCCAAGAACTTAGACATGCAGTGCATCAAATAAATATATCGGTATCCAGAATAATCTTTGAATATTCATAACCACCTCTCGCCTCGATATTGTTAGGTTCGCTTAAATCAGAATGAACTAATTCCAACATATATATCTTTGGCTCTACACCCCACAGCCTTTAAAAGGCAGTTAATCATTTTTACTTCCAAGCAAGACTCGCAAGTCCGATAGTTTCCACTTCAGATAAACCTTACGGTCTATCGGCTATCAACTTTTGAATCCTACTCAAGTAAAATGAACTAATCTTAGACGCCAAATGTATGTTTAGTTCATCTTTGAAGGTTCCTTTCTCTTACTAATATTAGAAGATGCATTATTTAATTACTATTTATTGCATCTGTGGGATGTACATGATTCAAGAGTATACTTTTTATCCACCAACGTACTTTAACGGATTATAGCCTCATTCCTCATTACTATGACCATGTCATTTAAATGAAATGAAGTGTCCATCCGTTAATGCATAGAAACCGAAATCAAATTCTTTCTATGAAACGTACGTAAAGACAATTTCTCATAATCAATCGTTTATTCTTATTATGAGATAAATAAACAACTCCCACTGCAATAGCCACTACCTTTGTAGTTTTACCCATGTCTTAACAATCTTATCCTTACTAAGTGATAAACATTTAGTGATTCCAGTATCTACTGAGTTCGAGTCAGTAGATGCCATCACTAATCATGTTTAAACCATTAGTAAGTAAGATATTAAACTTGTTCACATTATGATGAAAATGGCTTTCCTTTGCCACATGTTTTGTCAGAAGTTTCCCACCTTTTACATCCTCTCGTAACTCAGGTGGAACTTACTCAAAACGTCTAGGCAATTATGAAGAATGAAATTGACTTAGGTTTCCCTTTCAATTTCTATTCCAAGCTTTTCCAATTCATTCATCAATTCAACCATGATCTTCTGCCTTTTAATTTACTCAAGTATCCGAAGAGTTACATGAGATCATCATATTTCTATGAACCTCTCATCTCTTCACTAGAGACTTTAATAGGCATCATGAGACGTCCTATGTGAGAACACACTTGTATTTTCTTAAGCAGTAAAATTCAAAACCAAGATTCTTTTCTAATCAATTAATTAGGACGAGTAAATATAATGTCTTTTAGTTAACAATCAGTGAAATAAAACCATTCAAAATTCAGAGGATCACAAATAAATATTCCGATCAAATCTTCGAATTTTATCCTTTTATATTGATTCCCTCAAAACAATATAAAATAAAATTTACCGACATCTCAAGCACCGTGAGTCTGCAAGCCACGATAGTGTGGACGTTTACAAACCCGAACATTTACAAGAGAAAGTTTTACCCATTAATTTCATTTGTCAACCTCACTTTATGACAAAATAATTAATAGTCGGTTCCTCTTTAGCCATGCAAATAAAAGCAGTGACTCCGATGGGGAGGATACTTATTATTTACATCTAAGTGTACACCATTATTTGACCCCAAGTCTGCGGCCCAAGCTTGTGTGCCTTACAGATGGAGAAGTACACACGCGCTCGGATAACTTTCTACAGTCATCAATTACAAGTTTGTACCAGTGAACCGCATATAAACTCATCCGATAGGGAGGAAGGTCTAAGCCAACGCGCAAGTTCATATGCATCACATTACAAACGTAATTATTTAATGAAGTCTGTTCCAGCAATCCATGAATAAACTCATCCGATGGGGAGGAAGGCTCTAATGCCGACGCGCAAGTCTATTCACATCGCTAACAAACCAATAATGGAGGCTGCGGGAATTTATTACCAATCCCCTCTCCCACTTAGTTATTTAATTACCGAGGGTTTTTTTTAACATGCATATAATATTCAGAAATAAAATATACATTTTAGACATGCTTCTATTAACAGCAATTTAAATAAATAAATCACATAGAACATGTCTATCATATATAACAATTAATTGTCAAGTTAAAACAATTAAATCAGTTATATAACATTAATTAATTGCATAAAATGTTGGATCAATTGTATAGGCCCAGCTGACCCAAACATTATTAGCATAAAATGAGCAGCCCATTATTAAAATAATTAAGCCCATTTATCTTGCAAATTTCTGCATAAAGGTCTAGCCCAATATTTAACCTTGGCCCAACATCAATCCCACAATTAATTAAAACCAGCAATAATAAATGGCCCAGCAGCCCATTACCATTTAATTAAAATTTGGGCCTTATAATTAAACCTGCCAGCCCAATAGAATCCTCAATAAAATTGGCCCCAATAATTAAACTAGGCCCAACAAGCAATCCTTAAACAACAGCCCACTAGGGGCAGCCCAATTCCAACTGACGCCCTAATTGACAGCCGCCTTCACTCTCCAAGCCAGCTGCAGACACACCGCCAGCAAGCTGCTCTCGGTGGCCGGATATCGCCTGGCGTCGTCAAGACCCATCAGCGTCGCCGACTGGAGCAGAGAGAGACGCGCTCGAAAGTTTGGCGGCCGCGATCCGGACTGAGTCAGGCTCGTTCAGAATCTACAACAGGGTCGACCGGGACACCCAATGGCGTGCACACTGGAGAAATCGGCGCACTGTCCTAGCATAGTCACCCGAACGACTACTCACCACCAGACACATCCCAACCGAGCCGTTGCTGATACTTGTTCCCCTGTCGCTTGCGGCAGACAGTACGCATCACGATCTTGCGATTTCCGCACGCCGCCCAGCAACAATCTGGGGAACCCGATCAAAACGGCGAAGGACTCGCCCCGGTTGACTGCTATGGTCTGACTGGAAGCCCTTCAGACCTGCCCCAGCAACCTGTGAATCGCTCGAATCTCACAGTTGAGTCGCCAGGAAACAGCAGTCTAGGTATGTTGCTGTCGTTCGCCGCCCTGCAGTTCACTCCAGTCGTACGCTTCTAGTGGTCCACGGTGAAATTTTGACAACACCGCTCATCCAGCGAGATTGTTTTTCCGCCGTGCCGCCATGTGCCGTGTCCTGTCGCCGCCTGGTCCAGGCATCAACCCACGATCGAGACTCGATCTGTAGAAGCATCAGACTTGCCCTCACCAACGAAGCAGTTGCAAGAAGCATGGGGAACTCGATGCCTCCCGTCCTTTCTTCACATTTTCTCGCTGGTTGCAATCGCTCCCACCAGACCCCAACCGCGAGTCAACCACTACCCAGTAGTCACGCCTTTCTTTTAGCAACCGCATCCTCTCATCGTCGTTGCTCAGTGATGTAACAATCGTGTATTTTAGTGTGATTTACATGGTGTTTCTCTCGTGTCCAGCAAGATTAAGCAACACGATCACATAGGGCAGATTATCCATAAAGGGTTTCATGCTTACAATCATGTGATTATATCCCGATTAATCAAACAATCACATAAGCCCTTCATAGATGCTATAAAAAAGACAATCAACACATGTATGGCTTGAAAAACCATACTAACGTCTCACGTTTCACCACGAAACCAACGCTCTGATACCAATTGTTGGCAATTGGATCGTTTGGTCCAAACGTGATCCGTTTAGGTTAAACAGTTAAACAAATCAGCGGAAGCAATTGAACCGTTTACCGTACTTCAGGGTTGATGTAGAGTCTGAATCGTTGCAGAAGAACCACCTCTAGATCTTCTGCTGTATATCCCAAGTCGAATCCTGCTGTTGTGTGGGCAACAATCTGCAGGATTCTCCCAATCTGCTTCTTTCCTAACTCACGTCAAAAGAGGCGCAGTAACTTAGGTTTCCAGAAGCTGAGATGACTATAAATATTGGGCTACAGCAGGGACCAGGAGGAGAAATTGGGCTGGGCCTCAATTGAATTTAATTAACCAAGCTTAGCCCAAAGCTTTTAATTAAATCCAATAATAATAATATAGTCCACTAAAATATTATTACTGTACTACCCGTCCAATCCCAAATTATGTTCTGGGCTCCTTCTTATTATAAGCCCGATGGTCTCCCCATGTTTAAGATATACAATGTCCATTAATTAATTAAGTTACTGACAACTCAAATTAATTAATATCTCATCCGAGAGTAGTACCACTCAACCTTTTTATCATGCCGGAAATTAATCCACTTGCAAGATTTACATGATAAACCTTATGAGCTCCTCAAGGGGACATCATCAACCTATGACGGACATGGATTCCTTCTACAATCAATAGCACACCATAGATACAGCACTACTTCCCAACTCACCGAGTTTGTTGATTTAATACTTATAAATCTCACCCATTGATGAATCAAAGAAATACATACTGCCCTACGTGTCGAGGTTATTGTATAGGGATTAAGAGCACGAACTTCCATAATAACAGAGATCAAGTTCTTCTATAAGTCAGTATAAGTCGAACGATCTCAAGCGGTCCTGCTCAATACACACGAGTGCACTAATGTGATTCTATAGCCAAGACAAGCTAATACCGAGCCACACTACAACCATACCGATAGAGAGTCCCCGTCTATCTCAGTTGTGAGCATCTGTTTATACTTTATAAGGATACCGATAACATGATCTTCCGCGTGTTGTCGCACAACATATTATTTACAATATAAAGTAAATGGACTATTGCATCATGCGTATAAAATAAATTATAAGATGCAATCATTTGATCAATGATTCTCATTTCAAATATTGTTATGACATTGTTCATACTAAAGCTAGACTTTTAGTATACAATCCAACATTACCTTCTTAATGGTCACCCATTTCGCATTTCGTGGATTTTGGGGTTTAATCTTTTTCTTCTATTCTTTTACTCTTACCCATTAATCAAATCATCAAATCATTTCTTGCGAGCCAGTATGCTTGATAAAGGTATTTTTGTTTTTAAAATTGTATCACTTTTAATTTGTGTTTCTTTTGCTTTTTTCCATTGGTCGATTTGATACTACTGTTCTATATGCTTGATATTTTAAGAAGAGTTTAATAATTTTGTTTGTTGTACCAATCAGTATGGCCTTTACATGGAATTCGATTTTACTGCACATTGTAGTGTACATTCCTGCATAAAGAAATCAATTGAACATTAGTGTCCTCTAAAATGCTTCGTGGGGTTTTAATTTTTGGTTCAAGATAATGATTTGGGTTTTTGAGTTAACGATATTGAATCTTGACCAAAAATATGAGTTGGGTTTAATTTGAACGTTGGTTTACTATAAATGTATGTAAAAGTTAATTTTGCTTCTTGATTTCGCATAACCTTTGTTAAGTTTATGTGCTCTTAATGCGGCGTCGGCGTGAATTGATTTCTGTTTAACAATATGATTTTTTGTTGTGCGATCGGTAGTGAGATATTTTTTAACATTGGTGTACACTTAATCTCATTTTTATTGAACACCGGTGTATTGAATCTCGATTTTGTGATTTTTGCGTTATTCACTCACATATTATTAACTTACGTGTATTTCTTATTAGGATCAATATAGTAAAATCAACACCCAGAAGAAAAAAAAATTAGAACCGCCTTAAATGGAGAAAACTATGTTCAAGATGATGTTCATATGTATAATCATGGTTAGAGGCTACTATAAATTCAGCAGCTTGTATAGAGTTAGTACAAGTTTGTGTATTAGTCCCCTAACAAGTTATGTGTGTTCCAGTAATTGATAGATCAGTTGATACCACATTCAAAGACATATTATGACAGAGGGATATGATGTTATTCAAATCCACATCAAAGACCAGTGTAATATCAAGACTTGTCCCAACACAATAAACACATTGAAAACTATTTTTCATCAATTCAAGCCACTTTTCATAGATTTGTGATTGTACATCAAACCAACTTGTGCTTGTTACTAATTAAATCAGTTTGCACTCCTAGTTATGTCTTATACTTATTGGGATAAACACACGAATAATCAAATAATAAATTATTCGTCTACGTAGCGGAATGATCAATTATCCCTCTCTTGTGTGAATCTATTAGGAAACAATCCTAATAATATAATGCACGATAAAGCAAGTAATCAACAACGCACAACACAAGCAATTTAACGTGGAAAACCTCCTCAATGTGAGAAGGTAAAAAACCACGGGACCGAAGCCCACCAAACACTTCACTATGAGACAAAAAATCCAAGAGTTACAATCTGCCACCACAGACGAACTACCACAAACGTATCAAGACAATCAATATTTGATAACAAACAACGAGATTATAAAGACCTCACCAAACTATGCAAACTGACGTTCTGAGTTCGCAACTGTAGATCCCTCAGAATCCGATCTCCACCCTCCAGAATCAACCCCTGTGAGTCCTGAACGTTCTATCCAAATTACAGCTCGATCCAACGGTTAGTTTATGAGAAACTGCTCTTTCCCCTCGACTGCGCAGAACAGAATCGCCCAAAAACTTGCTTCTGTTTTCGGCGTATTCCCGTCAATAAAAAGCTCCAAACACGATCTCCACCGTTCAGAATATACCTCCACAAGTTCCGAACGTGTTAACCAAAATTCAGCTCGATCCGACGGTTGAAACTTTGGTTATTGCCTCTGCAATATCACTGTGCTGGATTTTCCCTCAAAAAACATGAATTGTGTTTTTGCCCTCTTTTTCTTCTCTCTTCCGTCAATGACTTACGGGACAAGATAAAACCAAGTATCGGGCCTACTTGGGCTTATCCACCTTGTTGAATATTGGGCTCTTCACATATTTGGAAACCCAACCCAACAAATCTCCCCCTTTCCGATTATGTGGAGAGACTAGCCATTCCGGCTATCACACGACATACCTTGAGCTTTTCTCTAGGCAATGCCTTCGTCATCATGTCAGCACCATTATCATCTGTATGAATCTTTTCAAGCTCAAGCAACTTATCATTGATGACATCCCTCATCCAATGATATCTCACATGAATATGCTTCGATCTTGAATGAAATGCAGCACTTTTGCTGAGATGGATAACACTCTGACTATCACAAAATACTACATACCTCTGTTACTTCAATCCAATCTCCTCCATAAACCTTTTGAACCATAACACCTCTTTACATGCTTCCGTTGCAGCAATGTACTCTGATTCTGTTGTGGAGAGTGCAACACACTTTTGCAATCTTGATTGCCATGACACAGCGCCACCTGCGAATGTCACTAGGTAAGCAGAAATCGACTTTCTGGTGTCCACATCAGATCCCATATCTGAATCGGTATAGCCAACTAACTCGGGCTTCCCACCTCCAAAGGTGAGTCTCAAACTAGACGTACCTCGTAGATACCTCATTATCCACTTCACAGCATTCCAATGCTCCTTTCCCGGATTAGACAAATAACGGCTAACAACACCAACTGCATGAGCTATGTCAGGCCTCGTACACACCATTGCATACATCAAGCTTCCCACAGCTGAAGCATATGGGACTCTTCTCATTGTTTCCTTCTCTTCATCGGTTGAAGGACTATGATGAGCACCAAGCTTAAAATGAGTGGCAATAGGAGAACTAACCACTTTAGCTTTGCTCATATTGAATTTCTCAAGCACTTTCTCAATATACTTCTCCTGTGACAAGTGCAGCTTCTTGTTTGCTCTATCTCGGGTGATGTTGATACCAAGGATTTTTTTTGCTGGCCCCAAATCCTTCATGGCAAAGGATTTGCTCAACTGTTTCTTCAACCTGTCAATTTTTGAAACATTCCTGCCAACAATTAACATATCATCAACATACAACAATAATATAATGAAATCATTATCCGAGAACTTCTGAACAAACACACAATGATCAGAAATAGTCTTCTGGTAGCCTTGCTCCCCCATAACTGACTCAAATTTCTGATACCACAATCTAGGTGCTTGCTTCAAACCGTAGAGACTTTTGTTCAGTTTGCATACATGGTCTTCTTTTCCCTTCACCTTGAAACCTTCAGATTGCACCATGTAAATCTCTTTATCTAGCTCACCATGAAGAAAAGCAGTTTTGACATCCATCTGCTCAATCTCCAAGTCAAGACTAGCAGCCAAACCAAGCACAAAATGGATAGAAGACATTTTGACAATCGGAGAGAAAATTTCTTCAAAATCAACTCCCTCTTTCTGACTGAATCCTTTAACAACCAATCTAGCTTTGAATCGAGGCTTTGAGGTGTGCTCATCTTGTTTTATCCTGTACACCCACTTGTTCTTTAAAGCATGCTTCCCGTTTGGTAGTTTCACCAGATCAAATGTGTCATTTTCATGCAAGGACTTCATCTCATCTTGCATTCCTTCCAACCATTCATTCATGTGTTCTCCACGAACTGCTTCTCCATAGCATTCAGGCTCTCCCCCGTCGATCAAGAACACATACTGATCAGGAGGATACATCCTAGAAGGTACACGAGCTCTATTACTTCTTCTAGGTGGTTCTTGAACCTCTTGTTCTGGAACATCAGGTGGTTGTGGCTGATCAATATCCTCTTCATCATGCAAAGGATGATCGACATGCTCATCATTACCAAAATCAGGCTGATCCTGATTCTCCTCTTCAGCTTCTACTTGACCTTGACTGTGAGGAATAATTTTCAAGTCAATCAAGTCATCACCAGGTGTAGAAACTGAGCTATCCGTCTTCTCAATGTCTCTTATGGTTTGATCCTCAACAAACACAACATCCCGACTTCTGACAAGCTTCTTCTCCAAGGGATCATAAAGTCTGTAACCAAACTCATCTTGGCCATAACCAAGAAACACACACTGTCGAGTCTTCATATCCAACTTAGACCTCTCATCTTTGGGAATATGCACAAATGCCTTACATCCAAAGACCCGTAAATGATTATAGAAAATATCTTTTCCTGACCAGACTCTATCTGGAACATCAAAGTCTAAAGGAACACACGGAGTAAGATTTAAAACATGTACCACAGTACTCAGAGCCTCATCCCAAAATGATGAAGACAATACTGCTTCTGATAGCAGACATCTTACTCTCTCGACCAATGTTCTGTTCATCCTTTCTGCAAGACCATTCAACTGAGGAGTCTTTGGAGGAGTCTTTTGATATCGGATACCTTGCTCTCTGCAATACTCATCAAAAGGACCAATGTACTCCCCTCCATTATCCGATCTGATGCATTTCAACTTCTTCCCAGTCTGTCTTTCAACTAAGGCATGAAACTGCTTGAATGCATCGAGCACCTGATCTTTCGCCTTCAACATGTAGATCCAGGTCTTTCTTGAGTGATCATCTATAAAAGTAACAAAATATAAAGCACCACCAAGAGTTCTTATTTTCATAGGACCACAAACATCAGAATAAATTAAATCGAGTATACCTGATGCTCTGGTAGGAGTTGAGGTCTTAAAAGCAACTCGAGTTTGCTTTCCCGCCAAACAGTGAGAGCACTTCCTAAAAGATGCATTCTTCAAGTCTGGAATGAGATTTCTCTTCTCTAAAATCTTCAATCCCTTTTCACTGATATGACTGAGTCTGCTATGCCACAACTCAACTATCCCCTCATTCTTAACTGCATTAATAGAGCCATCAAGTAGCTTTGCTTGCATCAAGTACAATGAGGAATGTTTTTGACCTCTAACAACAACTAAAGAACCTCTTGTAAGCTTCCACTGACCATCGAAGAACACACTGCAGAAACTTCATCATCAAGTCTCCCAACAGATATCAAGTTCAACCGAAGATCAGGCACGTGCTTCACATTTCTCAAAACTAGCGTAGCACCATTACTAGTCCGCAAACATACATCTCCAACGCCAATGGCTTTAGCTAAGCCATCATCACCCATCCTAACATTACCATAGTCACCTGACATATAGGATGTGAACATCTCTCTACGAGATGTGGCATGTATGGATGCCCCACTATCAATCACCCAGCTGCTTTCACGACATGCAAGATTAACAACTTCATAATCACGAAAGATAAGGAAATCACCTGTTGCAGCAGACACTCGATTATTATCTTTCGTTTCTTCATTCTTTCTTTCTTTCCACTTTCTTTCTTGTCATCTTGCTTGGGTTTTCTGCAATACTTTGCTATGTGTCCTGGAGTTTTACAATTCCAACACTCAACCTTGCTATGTCTGTTGGATTTACTCCTCCTGCCTTTTTGCTTGCCTGTTGGACCTCTACTATTACTTCTCCCCCTCTTATCTGTAACCAAAACCTCTGATTGCTGTAAAGGGCCCTGCGATTTTCTCCTTGTTTCCTCATTCAAAACGCTGCCCTTAACCAAATCCATTGTAATGGTACAATTAGGGGCTGAATTAGACAAAGATATCCTGAATGTCTCCCATGAATCCGACAATGTACCAAGAAGCCATAAGCCCTGTACTTCATCCTCAAGTCTCCCAACAGATATCAAGTTCAACCGAAGATCAGGCACGTGCTTCACATTTCTCAAAACTAGCGTAGCACCATTACTAGTCCGCAAACATACATCTCCAACGCCAATGGCTTTAGCTAAGCCATCATCACCCATCCTAACATTACCATAGTCACCTGACATGTAGGATGTGAACATCTCTCTACGAGATGTGGCATGTATGGATGCCCCACTATCAATCACCCAGCTGCTTTCACGACATGCAAGATTAACAACTTCATAATCACGAAAGATAAGGAAATCACCTGTTGCAGCAGACACTCGATTATTATCTTTCGTTTCTTCATTCTTTCTTTCTTTCCACTTTCTTTCTTGTCATCTTGCTTGGGTTTTCTGCAATACTTTGCTATGTGTCCTGGAGTTTTACAATTCCAACACTCAACCTTGCTATGTCTGTTGGATTTACTCCTCCTGCCTTTTTGCTTGCCTGTTGGACCTCTACTATTACTTCTCCCCCTCTTATCTGTAACCAAAACCTCTGATTGCTGTAAAGGGCCCTGCGATTTTCTCCTTGTTTCCTCATTCAAAACGCTGCCCTTAACCAAATCCATTGTAATGGTACAATTAGGGGCTGAATTAGACAAAGATGTCCTGAATGTCTCCCATGAATCCGACAATGTACCAAGAAGCCATAAGCCCTGTACTTCATCCTCAAACTTGATATTCATTTCCGACAATTGATTAATGATGCCCTGAAATGAATTCAAGTGATCCGTCATAGGAGTGCTATCTTTGAATTTCAGATTCATCAACTGCTTAATTAGAAATAACTTGTTGTTCCCAGTTTTTCTAGCATACAGTTCCTCCAACTTTTTCCACAATGTTCGTGCATGTGTTTCTCCACTAACATGGTTCAATACATTATCATCCACCCACTGCCTAATGTAACCACATACTTGACGATGCAATATATTCCATTGATCATCTGTTTTATCATCAGGCTTTTTAGTTTCAAATACAGGCAAATAATAATCTTTCACATAAAGAAGATCCTCCATCTTGCCTTTCCACACATGATAATTAGAACCATTGAGATTCACCATTCTATTAGTATTGGTTTCCATATTCACCACAAGGCACAGAGCAGAAACCCGCTCTGATACCACTTTGTTGGGATAAACACACGAATAATCAAATAATAAACTATTTGTCTACACAGCGGAATGATCAATTATCCCTCTCTTGTGTGAATCTAGCAGGAAACAATCCTAATAATATAATGCACGATAAAGCAAGCAATCAACAACGCACAACACAAGCAATTTAACGTGGAAAACCTCCTCAATGTGAGAAGGTAAAAAACCACGGGACCGAAGCCCACCAAATACTTCACTATGAGACAAAAAATCCAAGAGTTACAATCTGCCACCACAGACGAACTACCACAAACGTATCAAGACAATCAATACTTGATAACAAACAACGAGATTAGAAAGACCTCACCAAACTACGCAAACTGACGTTCTGAGTTCGCAACTGTAGAACCCTCAGAATCCGATCTTCACCGTCCAGAATGAACCTCTGTGACTCCTGAACGTGCTGTCCAAATTACAGCTCGATCCAACGGTTAGTTTGTGAGAAACGGCTCTTTCCCCTCGACTGCGCAGAACAAAATCGCCCAAAAACTTGCTTCTGTTTTCGGCGTATTCCCGTCAAAAAAAAGCTCCAAACACGATCTTCACCATTCAGAATATACCTCCACAAGTTCTGAACGTGCTGACCAAAATTCACCTCGATCCGACGGTTGAAACTTTGGTTATTGCCTCTGCAATATCACTGCGCTGGATTTTCTCTCAAAAAACGTGAATTGTATTTTTGCCCTCTTTTTCTTCTCTCTTCCGTCAATGACTTACGGGATAAGATAAAACCAAGTATCGGGCCTACTTGGGCTTATCCACCTTGTTGGATATTGGGCTCTTCACATATTTGGAAACCCAACCCAACAATACTAAGGATGATTGAATAATCTATTTATTTTTATGTATGTGTCAATTAAAATATAAGATGAAAGTGTATCAAACATTAAAATTACAAAATATATTTACCAGCCAAAGATAGAAAGGGACAATGTAATGATATATAAAGATTGCATATTTAAAATCTTCTAAACAATCTATTAAAATATGAGATGAAAGTGTATCAAATATCAAAATTACAAGATATATCCACCAACTAAAAAAAAACGGACAACATAATTATACATAAAGATTGCATATTTTAAAATCTTCTAAACAATCTGCCACTGTACACTTGTGTACAATTTCCATAATAAGCCAATAACGACACGGTCATAACATGTACACCAACATACAAAAACAGGTACACCACCATAAGAAACATAAGTTTACAAAGATTATGTCAAACAATCTCTAACATTAACATGCACATCTATGTACAGTTACGAGATGTAGAAATTCTACATGCAAATATCTCAAATCGTCAATTTCAAATCAAGTCGAATTACAAAAAATAAATTAAAATGCAAATGTTCCTATCAAATAAATTTGAATTTAGCGATTTCAAATTACGACACGTAGAAGTTAATAGAGAAACATACTCTAGATTTAATAGAGGAATTGTCATTTATGAGTATTCCAATTTTAGCATTGGGTACTTTAAAGTTGGAAACAATTATGATTTCAACGTGCAATTTTTTAGATTTCAGTGTGCAAAAACTCTTTCATTCTATTAATCTCAGAAGTTTCTGTCATTCTAATTGAGAAATTTATGTATCTTTATGAAAAATCAAATGATTAATTATACATTATACATGGACACTATTTAGGGTAAACTTGGAAAAAAATTACTAATTTTATTTGATTTTGTATCTCGTAGTAATTAGGCTATTAAAACTCGTATCCATCATTAATAAACCAATTTTTCTTCCTAATTAATTTATGCACAAGTTTATATTCCGTAACAGAATTCCTATCCAAATTATAATTATAATCATGGAATGACAAGATAATCAAATTTATGAATGGACCTGGATTTCGACTCCTCTAATTTTACTTTAGTGTGTTGGGTGTTCTTCTTTTATAAATTGAGCAAAATAATTTGGGTTTGAGAAAGTGATAAATTAATTTTGGGGTCTTAGTATATTTATTTTGAAAAAAATTATATTAAGGGTATTAATGTCTTTACAATTTTTTTTTTTTTTACATTTTGGGTGCCTTTAGTAATTTTATGTGCGCCAATAGCACCCCCTTTATCTAATTTTAGTACAACATGATTTTAATTTATCCTCTTATTATTGTTTTTTATATGTTATTTTAGTCTTTTTTTGAATAAATAAATTAAAGATTATTATACTCTAACACTAAACTTTAGGGATAAAATATGTTCTATAAGAATGAAATTTCAATTTTACCCTTAGAATTATTCTTAAACTCTAAGAGGAAAATATACCTGATGAGAGTGAAAATAAGCGTATTTTAGTGTCCAATTTAACACCTTGTTGATGGGAATTGATGTCATATATTAGAACAAGTGTCTTATATTAAATATATGTGAGAAAAAGGTGCACTTGAGGTGTTTTATTATATTTTAGGTGGAAAAATGAATCAAAAGTGCAAAGTTAGAGAAAAGGTGCAATTTGTGTATGAATACTGAAAAACGCACGTCCAACTTTTATAATTTTTTTGTATTTTTGTGGAGATCAAAATTGATGGTTTGATATATATTTGGAAATCCACAGAAGAGAGGGTCGTTTTGGCGTAAAGAACACCATAATTGGATTCAAAACGAGAAAGTTATTATCAAAGTGGTGACATCTCGCGAGCTGTGCCTAACAGAACAATTGTGTTATTTTGCATGACTTTTTAAACCTTCAAATCTTGGAATTTTTGTGAGTTATTTATATGGATAGAAATCCAAAGAAGAGAGGATCGTGTGAGTATAAGAATCACTCAAATCGGGGTCCGGATATGGAAGTTATACGCGAAACGGTGAAGCTGGCGCAAGCTGGTTCGACCACGACCAGTAGTCGAACCACTGGTTCGACCACGCTGTTTTGGTCGAATCATATGCCTGAAGTGTGTTAAATCATCGATTTTGATTCGACCATGATTTGACCAAGCCCTAGGTCGAATCACATGCCTGAACAATGCTGGATCAGTATTTTTACACCCCAAGTGCGTGTTTTTGCATATTTTCCAAGAAAAAATCCATCCTAGGTCCTTAAGGAGAGCTTACAAGTATAAAAGGGGATGTAGATCACACCAAGAGATATACAACACAACACAACCATCCTACACCCCACAAGGGGGGTTCACCCCTCAATCATCATCCACATCATTTCCTCCATCCATCCATCACTTTGAAGATTCGTCTGCGGAATCAAGAGGAGAACTGATAGGCTTTTTCTACGCACTATAATTTAATCCTCAAGTATAAGGATGTCAATTGTAGCAACAAGTACCCAAGTTAAATTATCGATCCAATTGAGATAGCTAATTATTTATTTTACTATTAATTACTAATTAATTAGAATTGAGTAACCAATTTCCAATGTTTTGAAGTAAATTATCTAAATAACGAAATATTAAATAACTGAATTAATTAAAAGCAAGGAAAAATAAAAGCAAGTGTCTAATCAAGATATAACAAACAGTTCTAAGGTATCAGGTATTGATCAATTAATTTGGGTTATTAAACTTACGATTGTTCATTCATGCAGTTTTACTGAAAATACACCACATATCCCTGTTATCCCACCGAATATGATTCGATTCTAAGCTAACAGTATAATCTGGTTTAAATCCTAAGGTGCGCAAATATTACCAAGCCTTATTCCTAGATACTAATCCAGCGAACAACAATACCTCCGGATGGTAAGTTCGACTAACAAGATATTTTCTGGAATTACTACAAGGTTCTATTCACTTCCTACTTGATTGTCTAATTGCATTGTTCCACTAAACTAATCAAGTATTTGATTAACCAGTTCATGAAATTAAAGTGCTTATAGCGGAGCTACTCTAATCCCTAACAGATGGACAATACCAATCATGAACGCACACAAGCTAACACAATAATCCAAGCATTATAGCGGATATCATGAATATATTATGAAGACGTTACGAAGCAGATTAACATGTCTTAGTAAAATAAGTAAAATCAAAAGCTCAACTGCATAAAATCCCAATCTTTGGTCTAAATCCCCAAATCAATTAAATCAATCCATCAAACCCTAGAACTGTATAGGAAATTAGCCCATGAGATTACAAGCAATCCTCATGGCTAAGCAATTCATAACAATAATCAAAGTAATAGAAAGGAATAGATAAGAATTGTGAAACCCTAGTGTAGGAGCAATCTCACGTTCCTTCTCCGTCACTTCAATTGCTTGATTCTCCCTCGATTAGCACTTGGAACCCTTGTGGAATTGGATGGATGGCGAAATCAGGTTGTAATCTGATATGGGTATGAAAGGAGTGTGGATTGATGATGGTTTATGGCTGGGCTCTCTCCGATTGACGTCTCGATCTCCCTAATTGTTTCTAAGATGGATGCAGGGCTGTTTTCGCGACGAATCCGCTTCAAAATCGCGTCTGGAAGGTATTTATACAGTGTTGAATCGAACAGGCCCCGTCTGGGCTCTGAACTGGGCCGCTCGGCACCCAGCTCGGCTCGAGCTGGGTCTGGACCCAGCCGAGCGGCCTGCCACGTCACTGGCCACGTCACTGGGGTCCAAGTGGGACCCCACTCGGCACCGTTTACCACCGCTCGGCACCCAGCTCGGCTCGAGCGGTTCGCCGAGCTGCTCCCGAGCTGGGCCGTTCCGGGTCTGTTTTGCTCCTCTTCCGATCCTGCCCTGTTTTACCCTGTTTCTTGCCTTCGAAACTCACAAAAACACCTTAATAGCCTTAAAATCGTGTAAATACTTAAACATACACAATTCCATGCAAAAACGATCAATTTTCTAAGCAAAATGGTGTAATGTGCACACATAAAATGCGTGAAATTCCACTCTCAACAAACCCCCAAACTTACCTGTTGCTCGTCCCGAGGCAACAACATCAAAAACCAATAGATTAACTGAGAGGAAATTTCACAGCAGAAAAACATTCAAGACAATATAGCAATTTAAATATCATACTTTGGATACAAGATAACCATCCATTTAAAAACATACAATTCAAATCAACTAATTCGCCTTTTCGGAATGCTCATCCACCCATTCTCACGGGTAGTATTTACGCTCAACACTCAAGTGCGAGATATACACTTTAGGGTATGGTGTTTACACTCATAATCAATCCATACACACGCGTAACCATAAGCTTGGCAATAATCTCAACTCTCGACTAAAGGAATAATTTCGACAATAGGATCACAAAGGTCTTGCATTAGGTTATAATGTTGGCTCTTTGGTAAAGGTAGGGAGTATATGGATAAGGTGACTCAATCACTAGTAGAGAATCAAAGAAGACTTACAGCTTTTCAACAAACAGCTTAACTTTCTTCTTTCTTCTTCAACGCTCTTCAATGCTTCTTGCAATTTGATTCCTCCTTCACTTTTGAACACCACATCCTTACTTGAATTTTTTCTTCTTCCCTCTTTTCTTTTTTTTTTCTTTTTCAAATAAGGGTACCAGTTTCAGGCACTACCCTTTTCATGGGGTACCAGTTTCGGGCACTACCCCTTTATGCAACAATTTAACCACTCTCTTCAACAAATTTCATCACTTCCAACTTATTTCTCCTTATATACTTCATCACAAGACACCAACTTGATTCCTTCAACTCTCTACCAGGTAGGAATTTTTTAAAGGCTAGCAAAAGGGATCAATTGGCTAATCACGTAGGCTTCCAACAAATAAGGCTTTTAGGCTCAAAAGGGTTGACTACGAATAATTTCAATAGGTAGGAAAATAATATGGCTAGTGACTAATAAAAAAACAAAGATGGCCTAAGATCATTTCCTATCATCTAATTAAACACGTAGCTTCAAGCAAGATATAAAGCCAAGTTCTAAAATACGTGTGTATGAACGACACTCACAAGAATAAACTGAATCATGAAACTTGTCATGATTTCAAAAGGCTCAAATCTCACATGGCTATACGAATGAACGAGCAAACCTAATAAAGCTACATAGCAAATCTTTCATGTACATAATCAAATTTCAAGCATCTCAACATCCAAGCACAATCTCACACTGCTTCTCAAACACAATCACACATATAATCAAGTGCCATAAAAAAAATCAGAAATCATCCTAGAGAACCATAAATCGACTACACCGATACTAGGATTAACACAAAACAAACAATAAACACCACAAAACACGAAACCTGAAAAATCGCAAAAAATCGAACCCTCAATATTCTCAAATAAATCAAAAATATTAAGAATCCGCAAAAAAATCGACTCTCCAAGCAACAACACAATGTAAAAATTCTATTTCGACACTGCAAGACAAGGTATGTACGTTACCCCCCCAAACTTAGATTAAACGAAGTGAGAAACTAAGTTTGCAAAGAAGTATATACCGTAGTCAAGCAACACCTAATAAAACTCCTACACCAACACAGACATATAAAAGCAATAAAACGGAAGGGACAGCCCCCAACAAGCGCTCATGTTTAACGTCGGAGAGTCACGACAGGATACCTCTTTTCAACTACTGGATCGGAGGACAGCTCTCTCGCATTCGTACCTTAAGGTACTTCTTTCCTCTCCTATTTACTTCACCAATCATCTCACCCTTCTTTGTCACTCCAACATGATCCTTTGAATTCTTTTCCTCCCATGACTGTCTTGAGTCCTTCTTGTCAATCCTCCACTCAATTGTAGGCTCAACCTGTGTAGCAAAACAAGGATCAAACAAGTTAGAATTTTCAACATCAATATAAGAATAAAAATCCGGAGGTATGTTCGGAGGCTTCAGATATGGATCATCCATCTTTACTGCAACTAAAAGATTATCAAATATCACATTAGAATTAGTAGTAGGAAAAGTAAGAGATACGTCTGGTCCTGCGATCTCCTCTACCACCTCAATGCTTTGGCTCTTTTGCTTCTCTTCCTTAGCAGTAGGCTTCATCCTCACTTCAACAGTGGACCTCTTATTCCGATTCACACTAGCATTGCCCAATGAAAATAGCTTCTCAAGATAATCAATACATGCATCAATAGACAAATTCTCAAACTCTGCATCAGAAAGGATAAAGTTCTCATCATGCACTGCGTCCACTACATCCACAGACTTGCACTGCTGCTGATCCGTGGGCCACTGCATCTCCTTATTCAAAGAAAAGACAATCTCCTTATCATCAGCCCTAAGCCTCAACTCTCCTTTGAACACATCAATCAGAGCCCTTCCAGTTGCAAGGAATGGACGCCCCAAGATCAGAGGCGCACCATCCTTTTCATCCTCCATGTCAAGTACAAGGAAATCCACAGGAAAAGTCAAATTCGACACCTTCACTAGCACATCTTCAATCACTCCCTCGGGGTATGTCAACGATCGATCTGCTAACTGTAGGGCAACAGACGCAGGTTTCAACTCCCCCAAATCAAGCTTCTTGAACACTGATAAAGACATCAAATTTATACTGGCTCCTAAATCACATAACGCTTTCCTCACTTGTCCTTTTCCAATCTCACAAGGTATGATGAAGCTTCCAGGATCCTTTAACTTTTCAGGTAACTTCTTCTGAATCACTGAGCTGCAATTTTCTGTCAAGTTCACTGTTTCCACACTGTTCAAGCTTCTCTTTCTGGAGATGAGTTCTTTAATGAATCTTGCATAGTATGGCATTGACTCCAAAGCTTCAGAAAAAGGAATATTGATTTGTATGTTCCTCATTACATCAGCAAACTTTCTGAACTTCTCATCCAAGCTTTTTGACAAGAATTTCTGAGGGAAAGGAATTGGTACCTTTGTGATCGGTAATCCCAAACTGTCTTTCTTGAATACCACTTCTGTTTCTCTCAGTTTCTTTGCTTTCTGCCACTTTTTATCAGCGATTTCCAGATCAGACTGACTCTGTACAGAATTCGGACGTGCTGGAAAACCTGGAGGACAGCTCGTTGGCTCGCTCGAGCCGAGCTGTGGAAGAACTGAGCCGAGCTGGGTTCCTCCCAAACCAGAGGACTCAGCAGAACCGGTCGGAACCCCACTCGGCGGCGACTCGGCATCGGCGGGAGGCGGCTCGGCCCGAGCGGGTGGCCGAGCGGCGGTAGATTGATCCTGTCCCGTCCCTGTTTCATCCTGCTTCTGTTCTGTATCATTCTGCATCAGTTCTGATTTATTCTGTACCAATTCTGGACCTTCATAATGCCTTCCGGATCTCAAAGTGATCGCATTAACACTCTCCTTTGGGTTGATTTCCGTATCCGAAGGAAATTTTCCTTTCTGCAACTGCACTTGCTGCTGATTTACTGTAGTAGAGATCTGCCCTATGTTATATGACAAATTCTTCAACTGCTTGTTCACTTCCTCATTCTGTTTGGTCATATTCGAGTCCATGAGAACAATGCAGTTATTGATCTTGTTTATGTCGGCATCATTCTTCTTCATGTATCTTGCTAACACATCGTCAATACTGGACTTCCCTTCTTCAGTCTTAGCACCAGGATCAAAATTAGGAGGATATGGAACTGCATTATTCGGATTTGAATAAGAGAAGTTCTCATGCCTCTGATTCTGCCAATTGCCTCCTTGATTATTAGGACCTCCCCCTTGGATATTCCTCTGGTTCGAATTACCTTGAGGGTACCTATTTCCTTGCCAATTTTGAGGAGTTCTTGAACCCTGAAGACTCTGCCCCATAGCCCAATTAGCATCCTCGACCTCTTGAAGGTTCATCACTACATCATCACTAGCAGACCCTCGGTTGCCTCCCCCATTATTACCTGATATCAGAGTAATCAGGTTCTTATTCATCTGTTCCAATTGAGCGACAACCTTATCATTCTTATCAGCTTCAGAAAATTTCTCTTCAACCTTTGCAACTTTACCAAGTATATAAGTCCCTCGGATCCTCTCAGATGGCCAATCCCTTGAGTTCAAAGAGATATCATCAAACAATTTCTCTACTGCATTGGATGTCTTGCCAAAGATTGTTCCTCCAGCAGAAGCATCAACCAACACTCTCGATTCGTTGTCAAGGCCATTATAGAAGACACTGATGAGTTGAGACTTTTTGAATCCATGCTGAGGGCATCTCCTCAACGCATCAGTAAACCTTTCCCAAGCCTCTCCAAACGACTCATCTCTCCGCTGCTTGAATTGATTGATCTCCTGTTTCAGTAAAAGAACCTTTCCTGGTGGCATAAATCGATCCACGAACAGCTGCTGCAACTCAGTCCAGTTTGAGCAACTGTCTCCCTTTAGCTTATCATACCACTCCCTTGCCTTATCAACCAATGAAAACTGAAAAAGCCTCATCTTCCATCTATCATTAGTAGCATCAGCAGCTTTCACTGTATCCATGTAGCTGTTGAAACGCTTAAGATGGCCATAGGGCTCATCAAAAACGCCTCCGGCAAAGGGGTTTTTCTCCACCATATGAATCAGGGCTGGCCTTATGTCGTTCGTTTCATCAGCTTGAATGGCTCCAACTACGCCTGATCCTCCTAGATTGGTGGACTTGAATGTTTCTCGGATGACGATGTCATCCTCAACAACTCTTTCTCCCATTGATGCTGTTTCAGGTTCTGTCTCAGATTCTGATTCAAACTCCGATTCAGCCTCTTCTAGGATAGCCTGATTCTCAATCTGCACTTCTTCCTCCTCTAAAATTGCTTTAGGAGGTGCTTTGGTATTCTTTGATTTTACTCTTCTTTTCCTCGCAGAAGCTTCAATTTCCGGATCAAATTCAAGATCTTGTGCTCTCGTCTTTGACCTAGTTTGCATGCAACTTCAAGAAAAATCCAAAGAAAAAAAAATAAATCCCAAAGAAAATATTCTAATTAACTAAGTAATAAAAGAAAATAAATAATTAAAACTGTTCCCGGCACAACGGCGCCAAAAACTTGATAGGCTTTTTCTACGCACTATAATTTAATCCTCAAGTATAAGGATGTCAATTGTAGCAACAAGTACCCAAGTTAAATTATCGATCCCACTGAGACAGCTAATTATTTATTTTACTATTAATTACTAATTAATTAGAATTGAGTAACCAATTTCCAATGTTTTGAAGTAAATTATCTAAATAACGAAATATTAAATAACTGAATTAATTAAAAGCAAGGAAAAATAAAAGCAAGTGTCTAATCAAGATATAACAAACAGTTCTAAGGTATCAGGTATTGATCAATTAATTTGGGTTATTAAACTTACGATTGTTCATTCATGCAGTTTTACTGAAAATACACCACATATCCCTGTTATCCCACCGAATATGATTCGATTCTAAGCTAACAGTATAATCTGGTTTAAATCCTAAGGTGCGCAAATATTACCAAGCCTTATTCCTAGATACTAATCCAGCGAACAACAATACCTCCGGATGGTAAGTTCGACTAACAAGATATTTTCTGGAATTACTACAAGGTTCTATTCACTTCCTACTTGATTGTCTAATTGCATTGTTCCACTAAACTAATCAAGTATTTGATTAACCAGTTCATGAAATTAAAGTGCTTATAGCGGAGCTACTCTAATCCCTAACAGATGGACAATACCAATCATGAACGCACACAAGCTAACACAATAATCCAAGCATTATAGCGGATATCATGAATATATTATGAAGACGTTACGAAGCAAATTAACATGTCTTAGTAAAATAAGTAAAATCAAAAGCTCAACTGCATAAAATCCCAATCTTTGGTCTAAATCCCCAAATCAATTAAATCAATCCATCAAACCCTAGAACTGTATAGGAAATTAGCCCATGAGATTACAAGCAATCCTCATGGCTAAGCAATTCATAACAATAATCAAAGTAATAGAAAGGAATAGATAAGAATTGTGAAACCCTAGTGTAGGAGCAATCTCACGTTCCTTCTCCGTCTCTTCAATTGCTTGATTCTCCCTCGATTAGCACTTGGAACCCTTGTGGAATTGGATGGATGGCGAAATCAGGTTGTAATCTGATATGGGTATGAAAGGAGTGTGGATTGATGATGGTTTATGGCTGGGCTCTCTCCGATTGACGTCTCGATCTCCCTAATTGTTTCTAAGATGGATGCAGGGCTGTTTTCGCGACGAATCCGCTTCAGAATCGCGTCTGGAAGGTATTTATACAGTGTTGAATCGAACAGGCCCCGTCTGGGCTCTGAACTGGGCCGCTCGGCACCCAGCTCGGCTCGAGCTGGGTCTGGACCCAGCCGAGCGGCCTGCCACGTCACTGGCCACGTCACTGGGGTCCAAGTGGGACCCCACTCGGCACCGTTTACCACCGCTCGGCACCCAGCTCGGCTCGAGCGGTTCGCCGAGCTGCTCCCGAGCTGGGCCGTTCCGGGTCTGTTTTGCTCCTCTTCCGATCCTGCCCTGTTTTACCCTGTTTCCTGCCTTCGAAACTCACAAAAACACCTTAATAGCCTTAAAATCGTGTAAATACTTAAACATACACAATTCCATGCAAAAACGATCAATTTTCTAAGCAAAATGGTGTAATGTGCACACATAAAATGCGTGAAATTCCACTCTCAACAAGAACCAAGAGGAGGATTCAAGATGGAGAAGGACACGACGACTCCCGCATCTAGGGTTCATTTTATTTCCTAATTTATCTTGTAATTTTTCAGACATCCGGGTAAGATCTATCCAACACCCATGATTGTTCTTCGTAATATCATGGGCTAGAGCCTTTTTGGTAGAACTAGGGTTGTGAAGGTTTTTACAAATAAATTGAACTTTCATGCATAAACTCCATACAACACTACTTGTGGATTTATTTTATATATGATTGTGCTTTCTTAATCCATATTTACGGTCATTTTGTGAATCTTCAATTGGTATATAGAGTCTAAATATATATTTTGGTTGTAGATTGAGTACGTTCACCACTGAACAGAATTCCATGTTATGATTCTAAGTGAGGGGACTCTGAAGCTTCATTAGAACTATAATATATGAATACTTGTTAATTGAATTGGATTCGGGTTAATAAGTAGGATAAAGAGGGTAACTTTATAGTACCTATAAAGGAAGATCATATCGGGTTAGAGTACTAATCTGAGGTTATTCACACGTGTTACGTGCATGTTTACTTGTGTCTATAGAGTAGATATGCATGGTTTAGTGATGCGTCCATATTCCACAAGGCAGAGTTGGACATCAACACACGGAAGGGAAATTAATGCGTGAAACTGGATTATCTTAGAGCTACCTATTCTCCTACTTGATCCACTTTCGTATTCTTTGAGTGATATTTTATTTTATTTTTTTTTAATTAATTGTATGTTAGTTTAATAATTAAATCCTAAAACTTTATTGCCTTCGTCTTAATTAATTTAGTTAATAATTAAATTGATAATACGCCATCCTTTGGGTTCGATAATTCACTTGGTCGCTTGCTTAAGCTACAACTGATATCCTTAATACTTGGGGATTAATTTTGCATACAAAAAAATGCGCATCAAGTTCTTGGCGCCATTGCCGGGATGACTGTTATTATTAGTTTATTATTTCTAGTTTAATTAAGACTTTTATTTGTGATTATTTATCTCTATCTAATCTTGAATTTTTTTGAGGTACTTGTGCACTAGAAAAATGAAAGGAAGGAAAGGAAGAATAACACATAGAGCTAAACATGACCGCAGCAAGGCAGAATCTGGATAATATTACCATACGTGAAATTTTCACGAATAATGGAATTGGTAACATGGGGTTGATAGAAGCAAGGGGGAAGATTATGATTTTGAGATAAGTACCACTCTTATTAACATGGTGGAGAAGAATCCCTTTTCTGTAGGTTGTTTTGAAGATCCATATCAGCATCTCAAAAGATTTCTTGGTTATCCAAACACTCAAAAAGGTGTTGGAGCTCATGATAATGATAGACGGATTTTCTTATTCAAGTTTTCATTGATTGATAAGGCAGAAGCTTGGTATGAGACTCTTGATGCAGCCGACTGCACTACATGGGACCAATTGCAGCAGAAGTTTTTAGAGAGATACATGCCACCCTCAAGGATCTTAAGAATAAAGCAAAAGATCACCCAATTTGTTATGAATCAGGGTGAGAAATTTCATGAGGCGTGGGATAGGTTCAAAGATATGCTCAGGAGGTGTCCACAGCATGGGATGTCTAAGGCTCAATACATAAGTATCATCTACTATGGATTAGATTGTGAGTCGCGTGTTCTTATTGATACATCATTAGGAGGAGCGTTGTTATCTAAGACAGCACTTGAAGCAAAAAGTTATTTGAAAACATCTCTATGAATTCACATAACTGGCATGTAGAGAGAGATAGAGGATCATATGTACTTGGCAAGGTGGCGCAGGTTGAACATCAAGTGGAGCCGAATAGGAATGATGAGATCGTCTCTAGTCTAGCTAACATCAATAAGCTACTAGAGTCCCAGCAGAAGCTGATTACAGAGTTGACACTAAGGGGGCCTAATATGAAGCAACACGAAGTGAAGAGTGTTGAAGATACCTTCAATCGACACATGGCTAAGAATGATACAAGAGTTGATCGTCTTGAGGTTACTATTAATGCTAAACATGCAGATTTATCTAAGCAGTTGAAGGACCTTACTTTGATGATGAGGCAGATGACCGGGAACGTGAATTAATGGACACAAATGTTGGAGAAAGGAATGTTCCCGTCTCAAGGCATAGTGAACCCGAAAGAGTGCGAAACCATCACGTTAAGGTCTGGAACACAGTATGAGGGACTGATGATGTCGGAAATAATTTCGGAAGCTCCAAGAGCTCGATTCGACTAGGGTTCGACCAAGCCAGCAGATCGAACCACATCCTGGAGGTCGAACCAAGCACCTGGGCAAACTCTGGAGCATCCAGACATCCAGTTCGACCACGTTCAGCATGGTTCGACCAACTGCGTTGGTCAAACCGAGGTTGAACCAGCCTATTCGTGACCCCCTGTTTTATCTGAAGTGCGATTCGACCACGTCAAGCATGGTTAGACCAGCCCTGTTGGTCGAACTGTGGTCGAACCTCCCTGTGAGAAGCGCTCTGTTTTGTATGAAGCACAGTTCTACCATGATCACCATGGTTCGACCAGCCCTGTTGGTTGAACCGACCTGTCTGGTATAGAATGCGATTTCTGAAGCCCGGTTTGACCACTACACACCTGGTTTGACCAGCACTCTTGGTCGAATTGTGCTCGAACCATCTCGTCCAATACCATTTTCCGCGTGTGATGCTTTATTTGATGTTGATACTACTCCAGTACCATCCCAAGAGCATAATACTAAGCTAATAGTGGAGAAGAAATGGAAAAGAGCAGGGAGGTTGAAAGACAAGAAGCTTAGACTACAGATGGATAATGAAGATGTGATTTTTTTTTATAAAGCAATGAAGATGCCCATGGAGACTCAATCGTGCAAGAGCATAGATGTGATTTCTAACTTGTTTAATCTTGATTTTAATAGGACAGATGACTCTGAATTTGAGTAGAAGATTGACAAGGAGTTGTCTAGACAGCCATGTGAAGTAAGAAATTCTGAGGATCATATACTTGTTACCAAGAAAGGTGAGGTGTTGAGTGTAGACAAGAAGATGGAAAGAAAGTATTTGAAGGTGAGGATGCGAGAAGAACGTATTCTACCATCGTGACTCTTCGACGTTAAACATGAGCGCCTGTTGGGGGCTTGCCCTTCCATTTTATTGCTTTATTTCTTTCGTGTGAGTAAGAAATTTTTATATTTAAGGTGCTTACTAATCGACAATTATATCTCTTTGCAAACTTAGTTTCAACTTACGATTTTACTAAGTTTAGGGGGTGTGATGTTATTACCTCATTGAAGCACCGAGAGTATAATATTTTCTTTGTAATGATTGGTAGGGAAGTTGATTTTTTGCGGTATGTTGAAACTTTAATCGGTTTTAATGTGTCGATTTTTTTGCAATTTACCTAGTGTTCAGTGGTGTTCCTAGTGTGTGGAGTCAATTATATAGTCAATTGAGTCTTTCTTATAGTTCTCTTATTTTATTATTGATGAATCCTGTGATGATGAGGTGTGTTGAGTTTTGATGATAGAAGAAGGTAAAGAGTGGCAAGATGATCGAGTTGAACAACTTGAGGAGCTCGTGAATGCGTTGAAGAAAAATTAGGTGCCCTCGTTTTCTTATTCTAATTTTTATGTGTGCTTTTAATTCATGGAGTGGAAGGATTGAGTTCATATTTTTTGTGATCCACAAGAGCTTATATTTTTAAATTGTGCCTGAAATTCATATGCTCTTGAAATTGATGAAGGAAGTGTACTTGAGTTACATTGTGATATGAAGTTCTATGTGTACTTGTGGGATATTGCTTACCATGAAAAGTGCTCTGTTACTTGTTAAAAACCCATTTGAGATTTTGAGCCTCGTTGATCATGTACATAATCACATGATATATCTTTTTCTGGTGAGTATCGTTCTTGTGTGTATATTCTAGAACTTACCTCATGTCTTACTTGAAACTACATGTGTGTTGGATGATGGGAGATGATTTTAGGCCATCTTTGATAATTATGAGTCACTTTGCCAAATAATTTTCTACCAAATAATTATATCCGTAGTTAGCCATTTTGAGCCTGAAAGCCTTATTTCTTTGGCAACCTATGAAGATAGCCACTTTGATATCCTATTTGAGTCTTAAACTCCTATATTTAGTGGAGAATTAAATGCTGTCAAAGTGTGTGAATTGATTTTCATGGAGTTTGGAAGGAATAAAATATTTGGAGCTGTACAAGTGATTATTAGCTAAAAAATATGAGCTGAAAAATAAGTTACTTAGGGGTAGTGCCCGAAACTGGTATCCCGAGATGTTAGAGGTAGTGCCCAAAATTGGTACCTCGAGAAAAAAAAAGAAAGGAAAGAAAAAGTATGTTGAGCTTGAAGGAAATGAGAGAAAAGAAAATTAGAAGAGCATGAAGCTGGATAGCCTTGAAGTGTAAAAATCTGCAGTACAAAAGATCTCCGGTTTTAATTCTCTACTAATTAAGTCACTTTATCCATATGTTTCCTACCCTTACCAAAGAGCCAATATTACATCCAAAAGAAAAGTCCCTTTTGATCCTATTATCGAATCATACTTGAATTGAATTTGAGCGTAAACACCTTATCCTATAAGTGTACATCTTTTACACTTGAGTGCGAGTGATATATACTTCCCATGAGAACATGTGGATGGAGCATTTGAATTGGTGGTGATTGTCTTATCTTGTATTCTATGAATTGATTATTACATGTAATGAGAGTTGCATTACCTAAGTTGAAGACAATTGTATTGTGAATGGAGTATTTGCCATAGTCCTTGTTTCCCCGCTAATTTTCTTACTCTCTTTCTCTTTATTTTTATTTTATTACCTCGGGACGAGCAACGAAAAAGTTTGGGGGATTGATGAGAGTGAAAATAAGCGGGCTTTAGTGTCCAATTTAACACCTTGTTGATGGGAATTGATGTCATATATTAGCACAAGTGTCTTATTTTCAATATATATGAGAAAAATGTGCAGTTGAGGTGTTTTATTATATTTTAGGTGTAAAAAGGGATCAAAAGTGCAAAGTTGGAGAAAAGGTGCAATTTGTGTATGAATGCTGAAAAACACACGTCTAACTTGTGTAATTTTTCAATATTTTTTTTGAGTTCAAAACTAGTGGTGTGATATATATTTAGAAATCTACAAAAGAGAGGGTCATTTTCGCTTAAAGAACACCCCAATTGGATTCCAAACAAAAAAGTAATTATCAAAGTGGTGACGTCACGCGAGCTGTGCCGACAGAACAGCTGTGTTACTTTGCATGGCTTGTTATACATACAAATCTAGGAGTTTTTGTGAGTTCTTTCTATTGATAGTAAACCAAGGAAGAAAAAATCGCGTGAGCACAAGAATCACTCAAATCGGAGTCCAGATGTGAAGTTATACGTGAAACGGTGAAGTTGACGCAAGCTGGTTCGACCACGCTGTTTTGGTCGAATCATATGCCTGAAGTGCGTTAAATCGTCGATTTCAATTCGACCATGGTTTGACCAAGCCCTAGGTCGAACCACATGCCTGAATAGCGCCGGATCCATATTTTTACACCCCAAGTGCGTGTTTTTGTATATTTTCCAAGAAAAAGCCCATCCTAGGTCCATAAAGAGAGCTTACAAGTATAAAAGGGGATGTAGACCACACCAAGAGATATACAACACAACACAACCATCCTACACCCCACAAGAGGGGTTCATCCCCCAACCATCATCCACATCCTTTCCTCCATCCATCCATCACTTTGAAGATTCGTCTATGGAATCAAGAGGAGAACCAAGAGGAGGATTCAAGATGGAGAAGGACGCGACGACTCTTGCATCTAGGATTTATATTGTTTCCTAATTTATCTTGTAATTTTCCAGACATCTAGGTAAGATCTATCCAACAGCCATGATTATTGTTCGTAACATCATGGGCTAGAGCCTTTTTGGTAGAACTAGGGTTGTGAAGGTTTTTACAAAGTAATTGAACTTTCGTGTGTAAACTTTGTACAACACTACTTATGGATTTATTTTATATTTGATTGTGCTTTTTTAATCTATTTTCACGATCGTTTTGTGCATCTTCAATTGGTATATAGAGTCTGAATATATATCTTGTTTGTAGATTGAGTGCGTTCACCGCTTAATAGGATTCCATTTTATGATTCTAAGTGAGGGGACTCCGAAACTTCATTAGAACTATCATATATGAATACTTGTTAATTGAATTGGATTCGGGATAATAAGTAGGATAAAAAGGGTAATTTTATAGTATCTATAAAGGGAGATCATATCGGGTTAGAGTACCAATCCTAGTGGGAAATAATTGATACTGATAGTACCTAGAAAGGGGGGTGAAATTATATCTCTTGCTCTGAGATTATTTATACGTGTTACGCGCATATTTACTTGTGTCTATAGAGTAGATATGCATGGTTTAGTGATGTGTCCATATTCCATAAGGCAGAGTCGGACATCAACACACGAAAGGAAAATTAATGCGTGAAACTGGATTATCCTAGAGCTACCTATTCTCCTACTTGATCCACTTTCATATTATTCGAGTGATATTTTATTTTATTTGTTATTTTAATTAATTATTTATTAGTTTAATAATTAAATCTTAAAACTTTATTGCCTTCGTCTTAATTAATTTAATTAATAATTAAATTGATAATACGCCGTCATTTCGGTTCGATAATTCACTTGGTCGCTTGCTTAAGCTGCAACTGATATCCTTAATACTTTGGGATTAATTTTGCGTGTAAAGAAAACACGCATCAATACCCTAAACACGTGGGAGTAATTATTATTATATCCTTAAATTAAAACTAAACTCTAAAAATAAACATTGAACCTTAAAGTTGAAATATATTATAAACCACGAGGTTACATGTATCGAAGGATGAAATAAGTCATAAATTAGTATGATAAAATATTTGATACTATATATTAATATTGTAATTAATAATTAATTAAGAAAAAAAGGGCATACGTGCAGGTGGCATACTACATTTTGGGAAAGACTAATGGTTGTCATATAAAATTAATTGGATATTCAAAATAAATTGCCCAAATAATAATTCATTTTAATATAATATTTGAACTAATATTGAGTTGTTACCTTTATTATAAAATAATTATATTTAATATACATTATAATAAAATAAAATAAAATAATTCTTCAAATTCATACATACCATGATTTATGGATTGCTAAAGAGATAAACTATTACTCTTCTAAATAAAAATATTACTCTTTAAGGAGTAATTTTTTATGTACTATAAAGTAATTTTACAAAAATAAATTTCATGTGTGAATTCGATTCGCACCACACTCACTCTTCTCAAAATTGCCAATTGCACATTCTTTTAATTTATTTAACTAACAACAACATAAAATTTCATAGTTATAACGTATAATATCATTTTAATAATTAAATAAATTCATTTAATGGTGAATACTACCCAATTGCTTTAACATAATATACACAACTCATTAGTCATCACTAACCGACCTTAAATATACATATGTATATATACGTTGTTAATTTACTACTCTCTCCGTCCCACGTATTTTTACCCACTTTCCATTTTGGGGTGTCCCACGTATTTTTACTCATTCCATTTTTGGCAAAAATATATAATATTTTATTACATACTTTTTACAATTCCAACAACTTTAATTATTTTTTTACACTTTATTCATCATTCCCAACAACTTTATTCACTTTTTCTTTTTAAATTACTAATTTATCCCTACTTTCTCTTACATTATATATTAAAAAAATAAAATGTCTTAATCTCCGTGCCCATACAAACGAGTAAAAATACCCGGGACGGAGGGAGTAATATAAAATCTCAACATTTCATGAATGGTTGTAATATTCCACAATCTTTAGCAAGCAACAATAGATGGAATTAATTTGATCGTAATTCACCAAGGCATGGTTTGAATGAGGTGAGCTGGAGATTGAAGCGTGATTTCCCATGCAGTGATTGCTATTTTTTTCTTTCTGGAATAAACGAGAGGCGAGGGAAGATTTGAGCAGGCAAAGCAGTTGTGGTGCGGTCTTGTTGCGATCTATGGCTATTCTCGATCATTGAACAAGAGGAGGTTTATATTGTATTAAGATACAAGGGAGAAAGGGATGGTGGGCTGGTGAGGGAGGCGTTTTGTTTTTTCAGCTCCACTAACTTTGATCATGTCTTAACATTAGCCGATGTATAGAAATTGGGCATTATTATCATTATTATTCATCAGTGCTCTTCTTTTTTCAATTTATATTACTTTCATCCCCTCAGGAAAATGAATCTACCATTGCAATATTTGGGTGAATGCAATTAATCAATTACTCTACTTACCTACGCAACCCAAGCAAAGAAATGTTTTTTACAAGTTTTTTTAATTTCGAATGTATTGCTCTTACCTAACACATATAACATAAATTCCACTTTACAATAAATGTGAACCCAATACTAGAGCGGAGCGAATACAAACTAACCTGGTATCATCGTCATAGTAAAAATACAGAAGATGGATTAATCATCATCTAGAAACAAAATATCAAGCAATGTTTCTCCCTCTCACGTAGTATCTTCCCAGTTTCCAAACTTATAACTATTTTGCAACTTAAATCGTCTTTCAATGAGTTAAAAAAATAATCTTTCATAAGCCTCACTATTATCCACTATGTATTTATTTATTTAAAACAAGCCAAGACCCCGAAATCAGATGAAGCAGAATACAAAGAGCGAAATGCACACGCCAAAGATAATATTGATTGGTAGCATAGAATAATTTGAAAGAGAAAATATAAGTAAGATCACCTCAAGTGGTCTTAACAAAGGGTCAATCCTCTATCAGGTTGCATAAAGAGATCATAAATCCTTAAGGAATGTTGCTAGCTTTATCTTAAAATCACAAACTTGTTAGATTGTATACTAAAAGTCTAGCCTTTTGTATAAATAATGTTATAACAATTTATTTGAAATGATAATCATATGATCAAATGATTGCGTCTTATAATTTATTTATATGTACGATGCAAAAGTCCACTTACTTTATATTGTAGATAATATGTTGTGCGACAACACGTGGAAGATCATATTATCGGTTTCCTTATAAAGTATAAACAAATGCTCACAATCGAGATAGACGGGGACTCTCTATCGGGATGGTTGTAGTGTGATTTGGTATTAGGTTGTCTTGACTATAGAATCACATTAGTGCACTTGTGTGTATTGAGCAGGACCGCTTGAGATCGTTCAATTTATACTGACTATATAGGAGAACTTGATCTCAGTTATTATGGATGTTCGTACTCTTAATCCATATACAATAACCTTGACACGTAAGGCAGTATGTATTTCTTTGATTCATCAATGGGTGAGAATTACATATAATTAAATCAATAAACTTGGTAAGTTGGAAAATAGTGATATCTCTATGGTGTGCTGTTGATTGTAGAAGGAATCCGTGTCCATTATAGGTTGATGATGTCCCATTGAGGAGCTCATAAGGATTATCATGTAAACCCTGCAGGTGGATTTATTCCGGCATGATAATGAACTCTCGGATGAGATATTAATTAACAGAGTTGACAGTAACTTAATTAATTAATGGGCATTGTATATCTTAAACATTGGGAGACTAACGAGCTCATAATAAGGAGCCCATAACATAATTATGGTATTAGAATAGTAGTGCAGTAATAATATTTTAGTGGTATATATTATTATTATTGGACTTAAGTATAAGCTTTGGGCTAAGGTTGGATACTTAAGCCCAATGGAGGCCCAACTCTAATTTCTCCTCCTAGTCCCTGCTGTGGCCCATACATAAGTCATCTCAGCTGTCCGAAAACCCTAACTGAAAATTAATTCATGCATAACACTGTGAGGAGGGTGAGGGAACATCAGATTGAGAAGATCTCGAAGATTATCCCCCACACGATATCGAGATTGGACTTGGGAATACAGCAGAAGATCGAAAGATTGTTTGCTGCTACTGTTTATCTACTTCCATGATTTTTCTAAAATCTTCTGGAACTCCAAACTGGATGTGTACTGTTGGAAAGCCATGGAAAAGTGGATCGTTTTGGCATATAGATCACTCGAATCGGAGATCAGATGAGAAAGTTATGCCCAAAACGGTGAGGCTGCGCAGGTTGCCTGCCAGAATTCGTGTTCTTCTTCAACATACCCTGGTGTAAGGTAATACGTTTTTATGTTTCTTACTTCCACTGATTTAGAAACATATGGAATCCTAACAATTAACGTTAACCAAATGATCGAATGCCAACAATTGGTATCAGAGCTTTAGTTTCATGGTGAAGCGTGACATGTTAGGCTAGGGTGTATGTGTTCAATGTGATTAGGGTTTAGAATTAAGTTTCTTATTGAATACTCTAATTGGACACGAACACACGATCACTGCATGATGACTCAATGGCGGTATTGAGCGGTGGTGAAAGTTGACGGGCATGATTAATGGAGGAGCAACCGTGATGCACACGGCTGTCCTGTGTTGGAAGTGAAACACGGCAGCATGGCGGGCGACTGTTTTCGATGTTGTTGTCCAGTGATGAAAGTACGGTGGAGCTAATGAACGGTGGTGGCATCTGATGTACGGCGACATGCACGACTTTCGATTAGCAACGATGTGTGATGGCTGGATACTCGACAGCGATCGCTGAGGCTGCTGCAACTGGTGGCTTATGGCGTTAGTTATCTAGCGACTGTGCTTCGGTGCTGGCACGATGGAAGATGACATGGCGGCACGGGCTGACGGTGGTGGTTGGCATGGTTATCGCTGGTTCTTGGCGCCCATGTCGAAAAGCCGCATGGCGCTTGAAGCTTGATGTACGACGTGGGATTCATTCGGTAGATATCAGCATGGCCGTGGATGGAGGCAAATTTCTGGGCATGGGGCTACATGAGCAAAGCGAAGGCTGATGTTTCAGATGGCCATGAGCAGAACGGCCAGACAAAGATTTGTCATAAGTCCATCGACGATGGCGGCATCGGTGGACACCGGGACATCTCGTGAAAGATTTTCGAGTGAGTCAGCAACTATTTCTAATCGAGTCTGAGGCATTCCAGGCGAGTCAAGCAGTGGTTACAATCGAGTCAAGCGGTAGTTCCGATCGAGTCAGTCGGCAGTTCGGGGCGAGTCTGGTGGCTGTTCCGAGCGAATCTCCCTAATAGCCGAGCAAGATGGGAGTCACCGACATAATCTGCAGGGGTGGCCGGCATGGGCAGTTAGTATAGCCGGCATGACCAGGTTGCTTGGTTGGCAAGACCAGCAGGCGGCTAGCATGATCAGCTATGTATGCAGCACTTCTAAAATGGGGATTCATGGCGGGGCGGACGTCAATGGAAAGTAGCACGATTATCACTGTCAGCCGGCACATTCTGTGCGGGTGGCCGGCACGAGTTGTACCGAAAGATTTCCTGTGGTGGCATGGCGTGCGGCTGCGCGGCATGCACGAAAGCATGAAGTTGGCGCACGACTTCAAGTTGCTTCCGGGCGAAGGGCACCCGATGGTGTGCCATAGCCGGGCTGCTTGCCGTGTGGGTTTCCGAGCAAATGGATAGCTTATGTGGCTGCTGCATTGGGTGGCACGACTCATGCTGGTGCCTAGCACGAGTCGTGCCAAAGTGTTGTGGGCTAGGTGGGCATTTTTGTTCGGCGTACAGGATGACAGGTGTCGCACGAACGAGTCAGGTAGATTGCCGGGGAAGGAATCTGAGAAAATTTTTTGAAGACCTCCGACCTTACCGGGAAGGTCGATCCCCGGCTGCGTTGTCCAAATTCGTGCTTGGTGGCGAACAATCGAATTTGCTGATAGAATTGTTATAATTTTATTATTGTTATATATGCTATGCATGATTCTTTATGATTTACTGCCTTATGTGCCGTAATAGAGGCATGCTAGGTTGCATATTTTATTCTGAATATTATATGCATGTAAAAACCCTCGGTGTTAAATAACTAAGTGGGAGAAGAGATTGGTAATTAATTCCTGCGGTCTCCATTATTGGTTTGTAAGTGATGTGAATAAACATGCGCGTTGGCTACAGTGCCTTCCTCCCTAACGGATGAGTTTATTCACGGATCATTGGTACAGACTTCTTTAAATAATTATTATTTTTAATGTGATGCATATGACCTTGCGCGTCGGCTATAGTGCCTTCCTCCCTAATGGATGAGTTTATATGTGGTTCACTGGTACAAACTTATAATTGATGATTGTAGAAAGTTATCTGAGCGCATGTGTACTTCTTCAACAGTAAGGCACATAAGCTTGGGCAGCGGACTTGTGATCAAATAATGGTGTACACTCAGGTGTAAATAATTAGTATCCTCCCCAACGGAGTCACTGCTATTATTTGCATGGTTAAAGAGGAACTGACTATTAATTATTTATCATGAGGTTAGGTTGATGAATGAAATTAATGGGTAAAACCTTCTCTTGTAAATATTCGGGTTTGTATACGTCCACACTAACGTGGCATGCAGACTCAGAGTGCTTGAGATTTCGGTGAATTTTAATTTTATATTGTTTTTAGGGAACCAATATAAATGGATAAATTCAAAGATTTGATCGGTATATTTATTTATGATTCTCTGAATTTCAAATAGTTTTATCTCGCTTATTGTTTACTAAAAGAAACATATTTATTGGTCCAAAATTAGATGATAAGAAAAGAATATTTGTTTTAATTTTAATGCTTATGAAAATAAGAGAAAGACTCTTATGGAAATAATTAGATAGATGATGAATTATTTGGAATTACAAAATTCATTTTATGGGGTAAGCCCTAGAAACATCATGTCGTATAACGTTTGTCTATTTGTGGGATATTCTAGAAAATTGGAGGGTGATGATTTATTTAGTCCAAAAGATCGAAGGGTGATTGTTAACACAAACACTAGATTTTTGGAAAAGGACTATGTATTAAATCACAAACCCATGTATAAATTGTTCTAAAGGAAGTGAGATGGAAAAAACACAAAGTATAGTACCAAGTGTGCAAGAGGATATACTATAAGATACACTGCATCGCATATCACATCTGATACACAATTGCATGTAGTGTCTTGTCGTAGTGGGAGGGTTGTTTTTCAACCTGATAGATATATATTTTGGGAGAGTGATAGGCGTTTTCTCAACACACAATTAATCCTCAAGTATGAAGGATATCAATCGTAGTTTCGAAGGTGACCAAGTTATGTATCGAACCCAAGGGATGAATAAATATCAATTTAATTATATTCTAGTAAATTATGACTATGCTAGAAAATATAATGGTTAGATTTTGTAATAAAATAACAAAAGTAATTTAAATGACAAGAAGAAAAGATAAGTGAGTTGTGATCAAGTAAGATAGTAGGTAGTTCGTCAGGTAATCCAGTTCCACTTATTAATTCATCTTTCATGTGACGGTGTCTGACTACCTTGTGATTTATGAATGCATCACTAAACTATGCAAATTCACTCTATAGACACAAGTAAATATGCGTATGACATGTGTGAATATCCTCGGAGCAAGACGTATACTTTACCCCCCTTTCTAAGTACTATCATAATAAATTATTTCCCGTGCACTTAGTACTCTAACCCGATTTCATCTCCCTTTATAGGTACTATAAAGTTATACTCTTTATCCTGCTTATTAACCCGAACATGATTCAATTAACAAGTATTCATAAAAGATAGTACTAATAAGACTTTGGAATCCCTTCACTTAGAATTATAACATAAAACCCTGCTCAACAGTGAACGCACTCAACCAATAACCACATTATGTATTCAGACTCTACACAATAATTATTGATGCACAAAACGACCGTGAGTATGGATTAAAAACGCACAATTTTATATAAAATAAACCACAAGTAGTGTTATATGGAGTTTACACATGAAAGACTAATTAACTCATGAAACCTTCATAACTCTAGAACTACCAAAGCAGCTCTAGCCCATGATTGATCTAAGAACAATCATAGTTAGTTGGACCGATCTTACTTGAATCTCTAGCGGAACTCTGTCACAGCCCCTCCGGATGAGGGATGATCGATCTTCTCTCAACTCTACGTCTCCTTGTCTTCTTGATCACGTCATCTATGATGCTGCATAAGCCTTCTTTTATACTTGTAATCACGTCTTCTGGACTTGGTATGGGCTTTTTAAGTGATCACACACATTGACGGTGTAAAAATACGGATATGGTAAGTTCCCGAAGCTCGATTCGATCTCAACAACAGGTCGAATTGACTTCTCCAAGTCGAATCACAGGTCAAATTGGCACATTGTAAGTCCCAGATGCTCGATTGGACCAACTGCCCTGGTCGAATCGAAGTGACGAGGTCGAATCGGTATTTCTGCCAATCGATTCGACCTCGATTTGACCTAAGACCAGGTCGAATCCCTCTGTCGTGGTCAAATCCACCTTCTGTACATGTTGTATTGCCAATTCGACCTGAAAGGCTGGTCGAATTGATCTTCTTCAGATCAAATTGCCTCCTTCTTCACCCAATCAGATGGCTTCGACTTTCTTTCTTCAGTTTTCAACACTTTCACTTCGATTTTCTTTGAAAAACCACTCAAATAGCTCCAGCAACACATGATTCATGCCTTTTCACAATATATATCGGTTTAAAACTGATTTCAACCTTCAAACACTCCATAATAGCACAAATCCAAGCGCAAGATTCATGAATTAACACACTCATCAAACCCCCAAACTTACATGTTGCTCGTCCTGAGGCAATGCAATCAACCCAAGGAGTCCTGTATAATTCACGAGATCACCAAGTACAATACATATTACACATGCAATTTTATCAATTAAAAACAAGTATATCCTGCATCATATATATTATTCATGTAAAACATTACTCAATTATATTACCATTCGGAGTACTAAGTTATCAAGCTCACAAGATAAGTGCTTACTATCACACTCAAGTGCTAATTGCACTTAAAAGGTTAATGTATACGCTCATACTCAATCCATACTCATGCGTAACCATAAACTTGGCAAGGGTCTCAAAAATCAACTCAAAATCAACTCATTACTAGGATTACAAAGGACTTATTTTTGGGTTGTAATGTTGGCTCTTTGGAAAGGGTAGAAAATTTTAGATAAGTGACTCAAACACTAGTAGAGAGTTACCTTGGAGGTTCTTGCTTTCTTCATCGGCTACATATTCTCCTCCAATTTCTTCTCTTGCACTTGCAATTTTTGAATTTTCCTTCCCTTCCTTGCATCAACATTATTCTTCTTTTAATAACTCGGGTACCGATTGTAGGTACTACCCTTTTCAATCGGGGTACAAGTTTCAGGCACTATCCCTAAACAAGATTTAACCATACAGTTCTCTTACTTTACTCAACCACACTCTACCATCTTCTTCCACTTGCAACACTTATTCACCTCAACTCTCTACCAATAGGGTATTTAAACAAAGCTCAAGTAAAGGTTAAATAAGGCTCTTTTATGCGGCTTACCAAAGAAAAAGCTTTTAAGGCTCAAACGGGGCTGCTAAAGGCATACATAATCAATGGAAAGGTAAAATTTGGCTAAGTTACTCAAGTAATCAAGAATGGCTTAAGATCATGTCCTAGTAATTCACCAATTGTAAATCTCACACAAGACTCCAAGCCAAGTTCTAGAATACGTTCATATGAATGATTCTCTCAAGAATAAACTATCATGATCAAGCATGATTAAAGGCTCAAATCCTCACATGGGTAAATAGAATCTTAAGTACTCCTCATAGCACATAATCAAGATCACTTTCACAAGAACTCTATATACTTATCAAATTATACATGCTTCTCATCAATGAAAATTAACACATGAACATATGAATGCACAAAATCCATGAAACCATAACAAATCGATCATACAAGTATCTCTATAATCCCATCTCATGCATCTAAACATAACATTCATGAGTAACTCCACAAACGACACAAAACAAGAAATAAAACACCACTAAACATTAGGCAAATTATAAAAAAAAATCAACACATAAAAACCGATTAAAGTTTTAAATATGCCACAAAAAATCAACTCCCCTAACAAATATTATAAATAAAAGATTATACTATCGGTGCTTATCGAGGTAAGTACATCACACCCCCCAAACTTAGTAGAAACTATAGTCGAAACTAAGTTTGCAAAGAGATGTAATTGCCGATAAGTAAGCACTTCAAATATAAAAAATTCTTACTCACACGAATGAAATAAACAATAAAACTGGAGGGAAAGCCCCCAACAGGCACTCTTGTTTAACGTCGGAGAGTCACGACGGATTACCACTTCGTAGACTACTTGATCTGAGACAATCCTCTCGCATTCTTACCTTCAAGTACTTCTCTCCTCTTTTATTTTCTACACCAATCATCTCACCCTTCTTTGTAACTAAAACAGAACTTTTTTGAATTTCTTTCCTCCCATGACTGGCTTTATTCCTTCTTGTCAATCCTCCACTCAATTGTAGGCTCAACTTGCGTAGTAAAACAAGGATCAAACAAGTTAGAATTTTCAACACCAATATAAGAATAAAAATCCGTAGGTATGTTCGGAGGCTTCAGATATGGATCATCTATCTTTCCTGCAACCAAAAGATTATCAAATGTCACATTAGAGTTAGTAGTAGGAAAAGTAAGAGATACGCTTGGTCCTGTGATCTCCTCTACCACTTCAATTATCTTGCTCTCATGCTTCTCTTCCATAGCAGCAGGCTTCATTTCCTCCTTAACAGTGGACTTCTGATTCACCATGTCAGCAGTGGTCTTCCTTATCTATTCATCCCTGGCATCACCAAATGCAAGTAACTTCTCAAGATAGGCAATACATGCATCATTGGAGAGACCATCAAGCTCCGTAGTGAGAAAAGTAAGAGACTCCGCCAAACATGTCTCAAGAGCATTTTTCGATAGAATCAAAGACATGTCTTCATTCATAATCTCCTCCACCACATTAATACTGTGACACTGTAACTCAATAAGCATCTTTATTGCTTTGTCAAGGTTGAATAGGACCTCTTCTTTATCCATCCGCAACCTAAGATCCCCCTTCTTAACGTCAATCATGGCACCAGCAGTAGCAAGAAAAGGTCTTCCCAAGATAAGAGGAATATTATCCTTGTCATCTTCCATCTCAAGCATAAGAAAATCCACGAGAAAGACTAGTTTCTCCACTTTGACAAGAATGTCTTCAATGATACCTTTCGGAAATGTCATCGACCTGTCCGCCAATTGTAGAACAACTATTGTAGGCGATAACTCTCCCAAACCAAGCCTTTGAAAGATAGACAATGGCATCAAATTGATGCTTGCCCCAAGATCGCACAAGGCTCGTCGTGCCGGCCCTTTTCCAATCTCACACAAGATAGTGAAGCTTCCCGAATCCTTTATCTTCTGTGGCAGCTTCCTTTGGATAATCGAGCTACAATTTTCAGACAAGTTCACCATCTCAACTCCGTTCAAGCTTCTCTTTTTCAACAATATATCCATAAGGAATCGGGCATAGTATGGCATCTCCAATATTGCCTCAGAGAAAGGAATACTCAAGCTTATCTTATTGATGATATCTGAAAACATCTGGAACTTCTCTTACAATCCCTTCTTAACCAGCTTATAAGGAAATGGCGGAGGTATCTTTGTTTTGGGAATACCCCATTCATCACGCTCGACCTTCTCCGCTTTATCCTTCTCGGCTCTCAACCACTTGGCTCTTTCCCACTTCTTCTCTACTATGATCTTAGTATTTTGCTCATTCGGAACCAATGGAGTAATGTTCTCATCACGAGGAGTGTTTGATGAAGAAACAGGTGTGGAACAGGATGATTCGACCTCAATTCGACTAGGTGCTCTGGTCGAATTGGGCACATAGTGGTCGAATTGCACACCTGGAACACGATTCTCACCCTGTATCTCTGATTTGACCTGGATTCGACCAGAAGGTCTGGTCGAATTGAAGTCCCCCTGGTCGATTCGACTCACTGTAAGATTTCTACCCTCCGATTCGACCTCAATTCGACCTGAAGGTCTGGTCGAATTGAGTGGTTGCTAGTCAAATCGGGCCTCTGATAAAACAGAGTGCTCCGGAAGGGTCGCTTCGACCTCAATTTGACCTGGCCCCCAGGTCAAATTGAATGAATTTTAGTCATATCGAGGCGCTGGTGCTTCCAAATCACATCCAGACATCCAATTCGACCTCCCCTATTGGATTTGACCTGAAGTGTTGGTCAAATTGGGGTCGAATTGAGCCTTTGACTTGTCTAATTTTGATTCTGGCCTCATAGGTCCCTCGTACTGTGTTCCAAACCTCAATGTGATAGCGTTGCAGGACTTTGTATTCTCAATACTCTGTGATGGGAGCTTCCCTTTCTCAATAGTTTAAGTGAGCTTGTTAACACTTTCTGTCATCTCTCCCATCAACAATGTAAGGTCCTTCACTTGTGTAGTCAAATCCTTATGGTTTGCATCAATCTTCTTCTTTAACTTGGCCTCAAGACGATCCACTCTAGCATCATTCCTAGCCATGTACCTGTTCACCATATCCTCGAAACACAGCTTTCCTTCTTCCACTTTCACACCTAGATCAACACCCATTGGAGGTTGAATTGTATTGTTGGGATTACTCCATGAAAACTCCAGACTCCTAGGCTGTTGATAATTACCCGGGGGCCACGATTGTTGTAGTTCCCCTGATAATTCCGATTGCCTTGATTTTGATACCTCATTCCTTGAATACTTTGGCCCATAGCATAGTTTGTTTCTTCCATCTCCTCTTGGATCGTTCCGTTATTCATAACTTCCTGTTGCATGATTGGTACGCGCTGAGATATATCGCTGATTTGCTTTTGTTGGGACTCAAGTAGCTTGTTGATACTCGACAAGCTAGAGACGATCTCATCTTCTCTACTTGTTTTCACCATAGCATGTTCAACCTTAGCCACTTTTCCAAGGTCGTAAGTGCCTCTCACTCTATCAGTTGGCCAATATCTTGAGTTCATCGAAATATCTTCAAAAAGTTTCTCGGCCTCTACGGATGACTTAGTAAGCAATGCTCCATTAGAAGAAGCATCTAATAAGACACGAGAATCACAGTCCAATACACTGTAGAATATAATGATATATTGAGCTTTAGATAGCCCATGTTGTGGACACTTACGACGTATGTCCTTGAATATGTCCCAAGATTCATGAAACTTCTCTCCACCACCGATAGCAAATTGGTTAATGTCTTGCTTCATCTTGAACACCTTCGAAGGTAGCATGTATTTTTCCAAGAATTTTAACTTCAATTGCTCCCAAGTAGTGCATTTAGCTGTGTTAATAGTGTCGTACCAATCTCTCGCCTTTTCAGTAAGCGAGAATTTAAACAAGAGGATCTTCCAAGCATCTTCATGTTCTCCTGCATCTTTTTGAGTACTTGCATAGCCCAAGAACTTGTTTAGATGCTGCTGCAGATCCTCGAAAGTCCCTCCTGAAAAGGAGTTCCTTTCTATCATGCTAATAAGAGCGGGGTGAAGATCGAAGTCCGCATTAGTCCCCCTTGCTCCTAGAAGCCCAGAGTGTCCAGCCCTGTTATTCTTAAAGACTTCACGGATGGCCAGATTGTCCGGATTTGCTGCCATGTTGACTGTCTCTACTTCTAAATTAACTTTGGTTGCAGCTTCAATCATTTGTGAATTTAGCACGTCAACTTCCACTCCAAGGTTAAGAGCTTCAGTTGGATCTATGTTCTTATTTTTACTCTTCTTCTTCTTCTTCTTCCTCGATAATGCTCCGATCTCAGGATTATATGGTTCTAATTCACCTTTCTTTGATCTTGTAAGCATACACCTGAAAAGAATAAAAGTTAGAATAGAAAAACAAGAATTAAAATAGTCCTAGTAAAACTAGAAATAACAAAAAGATATTTTAAGCCGTCCCCGGCAATGGCGCCAGAAACTTGATAGGCGTTTAATCAACACACAATAATCCTCAAGTATGAAGGATATCAATCGTAGTTTCGAAGGTGACCAAGTTATATATCGAATCCAAGGGATGGATAAATATCAATTTAATTATATTCTAGTAAATTATGATTATGCTGGAAAATATAATGGTTGTGAATTTGTAATGAAGTAACAAAAGTAATTTAAATGACAAGAAGAAGAGATAAGTGAGTTGTGATCAAGTAAGATAGTAGGTAGTTCGTCAGGTAATCCAGTATATGACAGTGTCCGACTCTGCCTTGTGGTTTATGGACGCATCACTAAACCACGCAAATTCACTCTATAGACACAAGTAAATATGTGTATGATACGTGTGAATATCCTCGGAGCAAGACGTATACCTTACCCCCCTTTCTAGGTACTATCATAATCAATTATTTCCCGTGCACTTAGTACTCTAACCCGATTTGATCTCCCTTTATAGGTACTATAAAGTTATACTCTTTATCCTACTTATTAACCTGAACATGATTCAATTAACAAGTATTCATATAAGATAGTTCTAATAAGACTTCGGAATCCTTTCACTTAGAATTATAACATAAAACCCTGCTCAGCAGTGAACGCACTCAACCAATAACCACGTTATGTATTCAGACTCTACACAACAATTATTGATGCACAAAATGACCGTGAGTATGGATTAAAAATGCGCAATCTTATATAAAATAAACCACAAGTAGTGTTGTACGGAGTTTACACATGAAAGACTAATTAACTCATGAAACCTTCATAACTCTAGAACTACCGAAGTGGCTCTAGCCCATGATTGATCTAAGAATAATCATGGTTAGTTGGACCGATCTTACTTGAATCTCCAGCGGGACTCTATCACAGCCCTTCCGGATGAGGGATGATCGATCTCCTCTCAACTCTACGTCTCCTTGTCTTCTTGATCAAGTCATTTACGATGCTACATAAGACTTATTTTATACTTGTAATCACATCTCTTGGGCTTGGCATGGGCTTTTTAAGTGATCACACGTATTGACGGTGTAAAAATATAGATATGGTAAGTTTTCGAAGCTCGATTCGACCTCAACAACAGGTCAAATTGACTCCTCCAAGTCGAATCACAGGCCGAATTGGCAAACTGTAAGTCCTAGGTGCTTGATTCGACTAACTGCCCTGGTCGAATCGAAGTGACGAGGTCAAATCGGCATTTCTGCCAATGATTCGACCTCGATTTGAGCTAAAGCCCAGGTCGAATCCCCTGTCGTGGTCGAATCCACCTTCTGTACATGTTGTATTGCCAATTCCACCTGAAGGGCTGGTCGAATTGATCTCCTTCAGATCGAATCGCCCCCTTCTTTGCCCAATTGGATGGCTTCGACTTCCTTTCTTCAGTTTTCAACACTTTCACTCCGATTTCCTTCAAAAAACCACTCAAATAGCTCTAACAACACCTGATTCATGCCTTTTCACAATATATATCGGTTTAAAACTGATTTCAACATTCAAACACTCCATAATAGCACAAATCCAAGCGCAAGATTCGTGAATTAACACACTCATCAGAGAGTCGTGAGACTTGGTCCCTAGTAAACATGGAATTGATCCACGGATACGACGAAGTATTACAAGATTGAAATGTAGAATCTAATTAAGTTGAAAAGAATTATGAAATAGAATCTATGGATTCTAAATTAAATCTGGGAGCCTGTAGAACCACTAACTGGTGTAAAAGCCATTCGAAATGGTTATACAAAATAAAAGAGGATCATACGGTAAGGTGATAACCTTGGAAGCAAAGCTTGTTGCGAAAAGGTATACTCAGAAAGAAAGTATTCGATTATGAGGGAACCTGTTCACCGGTAGCTATGCCTATGTGGATCCGGATACTTTTATTTATTGCTATTCATATTGATTATGAGGAATAGAAAATAGATGTCAAGACAGCTTTCCTAAAAGGAAGTCTTGAGGGAAACATTTATGTGAAGTAACTAGAGTGATTCATTGCAAAGGGCTAAGAGCATTTTGATAGGAAGCTTAAAAGTATCCATCAATGGACTAAAACAAGCTTTAAGATCATAAACATCCATTTTGATGAGGAAATCCAAGCATATGGATTTATTCAATGCGCGGATGTGTCTTATGTATTGAAAAGAGTGACAGAAACGTGGTAGTATTTTTTGTATTGTACGTAGATGATATATTGCTCATTGGAGACAATGAAAAAGTATTGTCGGGCGTATGGGTATGGTTGATAAAGTAGTATGAAATGAAGGACTTAAGAGAAGCAAAATATATCCTTGCGATCATGGTGATCACAAGTTAGGATGTTGTGCTTATCTCAAGTTTCATGAAATGATACAATCCTTACTCATTTTAGCATGTGACTTTATCTAAGGAAATGTGTCTTGACACAAAAGAAGATAAAGGAGATGAAAGCAGTTCCTTATGCTTCGGCGAATAAGGAAGCTTAATCTAAGGAATGCTATGCAAGAGATCGGATATCTTTTTTGCCAAAGGCATGGTCAGTGAGTATCAAGGTAACCCGAAACAAGAATGATGAACTGTGGTAAGACATATACTTATGTACCTGAAAAGGACCAAAAATTATATGTGGACTTACCGAAAAGATTCACTGCTTCTTATGGATTACATAGATTCAGTTTTTCAAATTAGATAGGGACGACAGTCAATCCACCTCAAAGGTTATGTGTTTAATTTTAGGAAGTAGAGTCATAAGATGGAGGAGTGTTATATAGAAATATATTTCGAACTCCACCATGGAAAGATGATAAATTGGAGCCTCTGAGGCAACAAAAGTATTTATATGACTCTAGAAACTTCATGATGGACTTCGAAGTGTTTCTAAGTTTGCCCAAGGTTATCACAATTTATTGTGATAATAATGGTGCAGTTGCAAACTTGAAGGAATCACGAGCCCATAAGGCAATTAAACACATGGAGCGCGAGTACCACATGTTACGAGAAATCGTATGATGAGGAAAAGATTGTTGTCGCCAAGATTGCATTGGATGATGACCTATTAAATCAATTTACAAGGACCTTAAGGCGAGAGCTTTTAACGATCGTGTAGTGAAAGTGGGAATCAGATGTATGGCAGAAGACATGACAGTATAGTCTTTTAGTATAAGTGGGAGATTGTTGGATTGTATACTAAAAGTCTAGCCTTTTTTTGAACATTGTTATAACAATTTATTTGAAATGAGAATCATATGATCAAATGATTGCGTCTTATAATTTATTTATATGTAAGATGCAAAAGTCCACTTACTTTATACTGTAGATAATATGTTGTGCGACAACACGCGAAAGATCATATTATCGGTTTCCTTATAAAGTATAAACAAATGCTCACAACCGAGATAGACGAGGACTTTCTATCGGGATGGTTGTAGTGTGATTTGGTATTAGTTTGTCTTAACTATAGAATCACATTAGTGCACTTGTGTGTATTGAGCAGGACCGCTTGAGATCGTTCGATTTATACTGGCTATATAGGAGAACTTGATCTCAGTTATTATGGATGTTCGTGCTCTTAATCCCTATACAATAACCTCGACACAGAAGACATTATGTATTTCTTTGATTCATCAATGGGTGAGATTTACATGTAATTAAATCAACAAACTCGGTGAGTTGGGAAATAGTGTTGTCTCTATGGTGTGTTGTTGATTGTAGAAGGAATTCGTGTCCGTTATAGGTTGATGATGTCCCCTTGAGGAGATCATAAGGATTATAATGTAAACCCTGCAGGTGGATTTATTCTGACATGATAATGAGGTTGAGTGGTACTACTCTCGGATGAGATATTAATTAATGGAGTTGTCAGTAACTTAATTAATTAATGGGCATTGTATATCTTAAACATGGGGAGACTAACGGGCTCATAATAAGAAGGAGCCCATAACATAATTAAGGGATTAGAACGGTAGTGCAGTAATAATATTTTAGTGGTATATATTATTATTATTGGACTTAAGTATAAGCTTTGGGCTAAGCTTGGATACTTAAGCCCAATGGAGGCCCAACTCTAATTTCTCCTCCCTACTATAGCCCATATATAAGTCATCTCAGTTGTCCGGAAACCCTAACTAAAAATTAATTCACGCATAACACTATGAGTAGAGTGAGAGAACAGTAGATTGAGAAGATCTCAAAGATCTACGCCCACACTACGTCGAGATTGGACTTGGGAATACAGCAGAAAATTGAAAGGTTGTTTGCTGCTGCTGTTCGTCAACTTCCATGATTTTTCTAAAATTATGTAGAATTCAAAACAGGACGTGTGATACACCATTGGAAAGCCACTAAAAAGTGGATCGTTTTGGCACATAGATCACTTGAATCGGAGATCAGATGAGAGAGTTATGCCCAAAATGGCGAGACTGCGCAGGCTGTCGGCGAGAATTCGTGCTCTTTTTCAACATACCCTGGTGTAAGGTAATACATTTATATATTTCTTGCTCCTACTAATTTAGAAATGTATGGAACCCTAATGATTCACGTTAACCAAATGATCGAATGCCAACAAAACTGTTATTTCCTAGTTAAGGCCAAAATAGATGAGAAGTGATCTGCACTATTGGTAAAACAAGCACAGACGAGACAACTTCGCCTAAGTTTTTAAACATTTCCAAAAAATAAACAAATGAAGTTCTGAAATGCTACTATTTAGAACTGTTGATTTCTGTGTCGGTATAATCACCGTGTTACTTGGAGCTCTTTATTTCGATGTGTGATGCATAGAACTTTCCCTTTTTCGGCAACTGCCATAAAAGGATCTTACACTCCGAATAAAAGTTTGTGAATCCCAATATTTAGGCTCATCACCTTGGAAATCTTCCTCTCAAAAGAACCAAGAAAGGCTCATCAAAAGCAACTAAAAGTAGGAATACAAATATTGTTCTTCAAGCACATGTAAAAGATACAACTGACAAAATATTCAAAGAAATCTCAATCCATCAGCAGAAAGCAATAAATGAGTAAAATATTAAAAAATCCATCAGAAACACTTTTTCAGTAGCAACACCCGAACAACCTAATCTGTTTGACTGTAGCAGTCTAACATAAGACAGTTTAGTGGGCTTTGGAATTCGCATACCTACTGCTCAAAAGCCTATCTAATTGTCTCTAATTCATGAAAATTCAATCCAAAATTGCAAGACAAGTACAACCACACTCTACAGAAACATAAATTCAAATTACCATGCTTAATTTCTAAATTTGAAACCAACCCAAATCCTAGAATTCGTGTGAACTGTAGAATGAAGAAGCAAAATGGAAAAGACAAAGATTACATGGTGCTTACTTGATATTGACGAAGCCTTGACGGTTGATGCAATGTATGAACTTTCTTTCCTCTGCTTTCTCTTCTGAACAGTCGCGCCATAAACACAGTGTTGAGAGTGAGAATTCAAGTATTTTGAGCTCTGATTTATGTGAAAATTGAGTATGATTTGGTCTTAAATCGAGGCAAATCTGGATGTATATGGAAAAGCTACGAATTAGATGCTACTGAGGTTTTTTCAGCATAATTTTGTAGAAAAATAGGTTAGAAGTGCTCAGAATCGGAAGACATGAATTTTGAGGTGTTGCTCGACCGTGTTGCTTGACCATGTTGCTTGACCAAGACCATCTTGGTCGAGTAACAGTCAAGAAAATCGAGGGGAGATTTCAGTTTATAGAGATGTTACTCGACCACTGCTCGACCAAAGTCGAGTTGCTCGACCAGAGTGGCTTGGTCGAACAGCATCGCGTATTTCCTATTTTTGACGAGTTTTATACCTCCAGTGCATGTATGAGCGTGTTTTCGACTAAGGAGAGTTTACATGTATAAAAGGGGATGCAGTTTACATTGGAAAGGGAGTTAGATTCCACATCCATCATACACCACATTCAAACCTTATTCCATCCAGTGGAGTTGTAGAGAGAGATTCGTCTGTAGAATCAAGTGGAGAACCAAGTGAAGATTCAATACGGAGCGAGACGCGATTACTCCCGCATCTAGGATTTTATTTGTTTCTTAATTTATTTTATAATTTTTCAAACTATGGGTAAGATCTATCCAACCACCATGATTGTTCTTTGCAACATCATGAGCTAGAACCGCTTCGATAGTTCTAGGGTTTATGAGGTTATACGAGTTAATTGAAATTTCGTGTGTATACTCTGTACAATACTACTTTTGGGTTATTTTATATACGACTAAGCATTTTTAACCCATATTCATAGTCGTTTTGTGCATCTTCAACTGTTATATAGAGTTTGAATATATATCTTGATTATTGATTGAGCGCGTTCACTGTTGAATAGGATTCCATGTTATGATTCTAAGTGAGGGACTTCGAAACTTCATTAGAACTATCATATATGAATACTTATTAATTGAATCTAATTCGGGTTAATAAGTAGGATAAAGAGGATAATTTCATAGTACCTATAAAGGAAGATCATATCGGGTTAGAGTACTAAGTGCACGAGAAATAATTGATACTTATAGTACCTAGAAAGGGGGGAGAAATTATATCTCTTGCTCCAAGGATATTTACATGTGTTATATGCATACTTACTTGTGTCTATAAAGTAATCATGCATGGCTTCGTGATGCATCCATAATCCACAAGGTAGAGTCTGACAAATATACATGAGAGGGAGATTAATGAGTGAAACTAGGTTACCCTAAGGGCTACCTATCTTCTCAATTGATCACTTTCGTTAATTCTCTACTTCTTAATTCTCTAATACTTGATCACTTATCTATTTTATTTGCTATTTTATTATTTGTCTAATAGTTCGATAATTATTCCACACTTAAATTGCCAATTTAAAGTCTTAATTAATTTAGTTAATAATAAGATTAATAATACTCCGTCCTTTGGGTTCGATAATATAACTAGGTCACTTATCTAAGCTACAATAGTACCCTTTATACTTGGAGATTAACTGTGTGTTGAGAAAATCACACAGCACAGCTCCTTTTCTTTTTTACAGTCTCAACGTTTTCTTCTTTTTCTTTTTTTTGATTTTTTTATTAATTAATTTTTTTTAATTTGGATATAATTAATTAAAAGGGTAAAGTTGTCTTGTATGGGGTGTATTTAATAATTTAAATATGTAATTTTTAATTTTAGTGGGGTACGTTTAGTAATTATGATTCATCTAGCAATTCCGGGGTGCAAAAAGTCGCCACCTTTATGTATATGAGAAATTATTTTATTATTAAAAGTGAATGTAAACTGTAATCTACAGCCACAATATGAGTTAAATCATATAGCACCCCATCATGTTAAAAGATATTATAAAAAAAGTACGAAATGTTGAAATTCACATAGTCACTGAGGTCAAATGAAAATTTTTATCTATTAAAATTTTTTTGCATTCATTTGAAAATAAATAAATAAATACCTTGATTTTTCATTCATTTGCATATCAATAAAAATATTAAATAAGACTAATTTTTTCCCCAATGGCCTATCAAAATGAGAAAATGAAAATGATGGAAATATATACCTAATTAGCTTCTTCATTTTCTCATTAGGTTATATATCAATCGGTTACAATTGCCATTAATGCCTTTAATTATTGAAAGTAATAGTAACATTACACCAAGAATTGAGTTAATATACAAATAGAAAGACTAAATTTTTTTTGAGAAATTGACAAGTAGGCCCAAATCTACTCACATGCTGCCACATCAGCAAGGAGAAACTCTCCTTTAATTTACTAGGAGATTGGATAATTTTTTTTCACTCGGACTTTTATCAATCTAATGGAAAATATTAATTTCGGTCAATTTAATGGGTTTCTACTAGGGGTACCAATTCCCGACACGATACGATAGCATCACACGATAGCACGACATGATAATTGTGGGTTTGTGTTTGACCTTATTGGGTTCACATCGTTATTGTGTCAACTCGATAAGGACACGAAAATTTCATATTGAGTTCGTGTCAACCCGTTAAGCACGATCAATACTAATAGATTACCCATTAACATGTTAACAACTCATTAACCAGTTAACCACCCAATATAAATATAAAATTAGGCAAATATATATATATAAATACTTATTAGTCCCTCCGTCCGATGGATAGGTGGATATTTTGCCATTTTAGACGTCCGCACCAAAGATATATATTTTCCTTTTTAAACACATGGAACCCACATACATCACTAACAATTAATATATGAGACTCACATACCCCACTAATGCAACTACCCACTACATATTAAATAATAATACTTTTTAATCCACGTGCAAAAGCAAATGTCCATCTATTTAGCAGAATGAGGGAGTAATAATTTTTAAATATATTTACTTAAAAATAATAATTAGTTTTAATTAGTTTTTTTATTTTTTTTTTTATTTTCTTATCGTGTTGTTATCGTGTCGTGTCGTGTCAACCCGTTATTTTTTCTATTCATATCATATCGGAATGAATTCTTATCGTATCGTGTTTGGGTTTGTCCTCACCGTGTCATGTCACTATTGTTTCAACATGAAACCCGACTTAATAGCACGAATTGACACCCCTTTCTACCCATTTAATGAGGAATAACTTATTTGGACTTTTATTAAAATTTTAAATAATTACTCCCTTCTCCCGTCCTAATAGTTACGTTTGCTTTTAGCATAGGGATTAAGGAATATAGTATTTTAATATTTTAAACAATTACTCCATGATTAGTATGAAAATATGTGTATTTTAGGGTCCGATTCAGCAGCATTTGTGAAATTTATGTTCGTATTTGAGCATCTTTTGGTTGAATTGCATGTTGCTTTTATCTGGCAATTTTTAATTCCTTTGATGGTTTGGTATTATTAATTGTTTACCAATTATTTTTGTGCATCTTTTCTTATTTGCATTTGTGCGATTGTTGATGTATTCTTGAATCTAATTGGTTTGGGATGTACTGAATGTTTTCTTGCTACTTTTATTTATTTATTTATTTAGAGTTAAGTGCTATCTCTTTTTTTCCTTGCTTTCTCCTTTCGTATTCTTTGTGTTTGTTTTATAGTATTTTGTACATCTTAATTGCTTTAGTGGACTGTCAATTTTATATTCCTTGTTGTTCTTGTTTATTGTTGTGTTGCCTTATTTTTATTCCTCATTGTTCTTATTTATGTTGCTGTTATCAATGTTTGATTTATTTTCTTCCCCTTGTTTTCTTATGCCCTTTAGGTGCCCTATTCTGGCATTTTAACCTGCTATATTTGTATACTAATTTTGTTCATGCTTCGTGCTTTTTGCGGCTGCATTTTTAACTTACTTAATTTTACCTGCATTGGTTGTTTCTAATTGTAACCTCACTTTCCTCTCCTATTTTGCGCTTTATGTTGCTGTTATCTTACCTGCATTCTACTTGCTTTGATAGTTTGCTAAATGTTTTCGTGTCCATATTTAGTGATGTTCTCTCTTTTTTCTATGAATATTTTTTTAGTTTATGAGTATTTCTTGAGATTTCGATTGTTATATATTGTACTCTTGAATCAATTTGCTTTTGGATTACTCATTGTCTTGCTTCTCTCTCTCATTCTTCATTCCTTTTGTATTCTTTGTATATATATTTTTTTTTCTAGTAAATAAAAATTGTATGGGGCATGAGCATAAATAACCACCCCCAAAAAATTAAAAAAATGTAAAAGTGTCCACTCAATAGTAAATATAGCAAACATGCTCACTTTATTTATTCTTTTACAAAATTATCTCTGTGATATTTGTTTGACTTGTTAATAGATTTAATTAAATATAATTTAAATATTTAGATTAGTTAAAATTCGGACAATATATTGTATATAATTATTAATTAAATTATTGTGAATAACCTAATCCAATTAAAAATTAATTATAATTAATTAATTTATAGCTTAAATTTAATAATCAATTAAATTACTTAGGAATATAATTATTTAATAAAAAATATAATTAGGTAATTATTAATAAAATATAATTATTAATTATGATAAATTAAATACTAAAATTCTATATATTCACTTTTTTTTCATTTTACAAATTTTATAGTTTTATTTTATTTTTCTTTTAAAATCAATATTTAAATAATTTAGTACATAATTTTCTAATTACTAATAAATTTATATTTTCTTGAATTAATAATCGATACTAATTATAAAACTAATAAATTTTCTAATTATTAACCACATCTATGCTCTTGCAAGATTGAGTCTCCATGGGCATCTTCATTGCTTGATTAAGAGAGAAAACCACATCTTCATTATCCATCTGCAGTCTAAGCTTCTCGGCTCTCAACCTCTTTGCTCTTTCCCACTTCTTCTCAACTATAAGCTCAGTATTCTTCTCTTTGGATGGTACTGGAGTGTTCTGAACATCAGTATAGCATTCGGTATCGAAACGGAAGGAAAGTGAAGTTGTTCGACCACTGTTCAACCAGAATGGTCTGGTCGAACAGCATGAGTGTGGTCGAACGAGAACTTTGTAAATGGGTTCAGTTCGTTCAGTGTTGGTTTGACCATTGTTCGACCGGAATAATCTGATCGAACGGTATGAGTCTGGTCGAACAGAGGTTCTGTAAACTGAACCCGATCTTTCTTCTCCACAGGTGCCTATTCGACCATGGTTCGACCAGAATAGTCTGGTCGAACGGTGGTGTCTTGGTAGAACGACGAGGTAGAAAATAGAATATCGTAACTCTATTTTTTTGGAACTCGTTCGACCATCGTTCGACCATCAATTCTGGTCGAACGGCCTAAGCTTGATCAAACAGGAGCCCTGTCTTCTCTGTTTTGATCCACCAGCTTCATTGGACCATCGTACTGTGTCTCGGACCTCAATGTGATAACTTTGCACTCTTTCAGGTCCATTATGCCTTGAGACGGAAATATTCTTTTCTCCAACATTTGTGTCAATTGATTCACGTTCCCAGTCATCTGCCCCATTATAAAGGTAAGGTCCTTTAACTGCTTAGATAAATCTGCATGATCAACATTCATTCTTGCTTCGATGCGGTCAACCCTTACATCATTCTCAGCTATGTATCGATTGAAGGTATCTTCAACACTCCTCACTTCGTGCTGCTTCAAACTAGGCCCCCTTTGTGTCAACTCTGTAATCTGCCTTTGCTGGGACTCTAGTAACTTGTTGATGTTAGCTAAACTAGAGACGATTTCATCATCCCTATTCGGCTTCACCACTTGATGTTCAACCTGCGCCACCTTGCCAAGTACATAAGATTCTCTTATTCTTTCTATAGGCCAATCACGTGAATTCATAGAGATGTCTTCAAACAACTTTTCTACTTCAAGTGCTGTATTAGATAACAGCGCTCCTCCTGATGATGCATCAATAAGAATACGCGACTCACAATCTAATCCATAGTAAAAGATACTTATGTATTGAGCCTTAGACATCCCATGCTGTGGGCACCTCTTGAGCATGTCTTTAAACCTATACCACGCCTCATGAAATTTCTTACCCTGATTCATAACAAATTGGGTGATGTCTTGCTTCATTCTTAAGATCCTCGAGGGTGGCAAGTATCTTTCTAAGAACTTCTGCTGCAGTTGGTCTCATGTAGTGTAGTCTGCTGTATCAAGAGTCTCATACCAATGTTATGCCCCATCAATTAATGAAAACTTGAATAGGGTGATCCGCCTAGCATGATCATGAGCTCCAGCACCCTTCTGAGTGTTTGCATAACCAAGGAATCTTCTGAGATGCTGATATGGATCTTCAAAACAACCTTCAAAAAGAGATTATTTTCTACCATGTTGATAAGAGCGGGATGTATCTCAAAATCATCATCTTCCCCCCTTGCTCCTATCAACACCATGTTGTCAATCCCATAGTTCGTGAAAATTTCACGTATGATAATATTATTCGGATTCTGCCTTGCTCCGGCCATGTTTAGCACTGTGTATTATTCCTTTCTTTCCTTCCTATCCTTTTCCTAGTTCACAAGTACCTCAGAAAAATTTAAGGATAGATAGAAAATAAATAATCACAAATAAAAGTTTTAATCAAACTAGAAATAATAAACTAATAATAATAGTCATCCCCGGCAATGGGGCCAAAAACATGATGCGCGTTTTCTTTGCACGCAAAATTAATCCCCATGTATAAAGGATATCAGTTGCAGTTTAAGAAAGCGATCAAGTTAAATATCGAACCCAAAGGATGGTGTATTATCAATTTAATTATTATTTACTAAATTAATTAATACGAAAGATAATAAAGTTGATGGATTTAATTAACAACTACTAAACAATTAAATTAAAATAACAAGTAAAATAAATAGCACTAGAATAATACGAAAGTGGATCAAGCAGGAGAATAGGTAGCTCTAGGGTAATCCAATTTTACTACTTAACTTTCCTCTCAAGTGCAGGCCGATTCTGCCTTGTGGACTATGGACGCATCACTAAACCATGCAAATTTACTCTATAGACACAAGTAAATATGCGTTTAACACTTGTGAATAACCTGGAAGCAAGAGACGTAATTTCACCCCTCTTTCTAGGTACTATAGGTATTAATTATTTCCCCCTAGGATTGGTACTCTAACCCGATATGATATCCCTTTATAGGTACTATAAAATTACCTTCTTTATCCTGCTTATTAACCCGAATTCAATTCAATTAATAAACTTTCATATATGATAGTTCTAATGAAGCTTCGAAGTTCCCTCACTTAGAATCATAACATGAAATCCTGTTAAGCGGTGAACGCACTCAATCTACAATCAAGATATATATTCAGACTATATATACCAATTGAAGATGCACAAAACGACTGTGAATATGGATTAAGAAAACGTAATCATATATAAAATAAATCCATAAGTAGTATTGTACGGAGGACAAACAAGAGAGTTTAATTAATTCATAAAACCTTCATAAACCCTAGATCTACCAAAACGGTTCTAGCCCATGATGTTGCGAAGAACAATCATGGGGGTTGGATATATATTACCCATATGTCTGAAAAATACAAGATAAATTAGGAAATGAATAAAATCCTAGATGCAAGAGTCGTTGCGTCCTTCTCCGTCTTGAATCCTCCTCTTGGTTCTCCTCTTGATTCCACAGATGAATCTTCAAAGTGATGTATGGATGGAGGAAAGGATGTGGATGATGGTTGGGGGGTGATCCCCCCTTGTGGTGTATAGTATTGTATAGTGGTTTTCTCAAATCCAATGAATAATGATGTGATCTACATCCCCCTTTATACTTGTAAGCTCTCCTTATGAACCTTGGATGAGTTTTTCTTGGAAAACACGAAAATACACGCACATGGGGCAAAAATCCTGTCGAAAATAGATCTACTTATCTCCGTTCAACCAAAGTTGTTCTGGTCGAATGAGTGGTCGAACGGATCTCCTTGGTCGAACGGGAGGTCAAGCTGCATGCGCAATCTCACCGTTTCGCGCATAACTTTTACATCCAAGCTCCGATTTGAGTGATTCTTACGCTCATAAAATTCTCTCTTTCTTGGCTTTCTATCCTTATAAAGAACTCACAGAGACTCTAATATTTGAATGTGTATAAGGCATGCAAAGTGGCACAGCCTTTCTATTCAGCACAGCTTGCGTGGCGTTACCACTTTGATCATAACTTTCTCGTTTGGACTCCGATTGAGGTGTTCCTTATACCAAAATGATCCACTCTTCTGTGGCTTTCCAACCATATATTACACTTCTAAGTCAAATCTTGACACAAATACAGAAAAATTACACAAATTGGATGTGCATTTTTTAGTATTCCTACATAAGTTGCACCTTTTCTCCAACTTGGCCCTTTTGATCATTTTTCCACCTAAAACATAATAAAATACCTCAAGTGCACCTTTTTCTCATATATATTGAATATAAGATATTTGTGCTAATATATAACAATAATTCATGTCTAAAAGGTGTTAAATTGGACACTAAAACATGCTTATTTTCACTCTCATCATCTACGTCCAAAAAACAAACGTGAACGTTAACACGGGATGGAGAGAGTATGTATAACAATGCTGAGTGAGGGTATATTTTTTAATGTAAAATGTATTGATAAGTCATATGTATTAAAAATTTTATTATTTTTAGAGCGTGAAGAGTTTATTAAGATGAATTATTATAATCATATATTAGGGTGGGTAGATTATTTTACATTGATAGACTTAGGGGGAAATGGTGGGTATAATTTTTTGATGTTTTGGGGACAATGTTATTTATGTAAGATAGGTGTGAGATTTGTCAAAATATGCTTATTATATAGGTAAAGAATACTTAAAATCATATTTTGAGAATAAATAGATGCATCTTACATATACCCATCTAACAAAGGTACTCTTAATTTTCTATAATCCCATTAATTTCTTTAGAAAATTTCTTATAGTAATTAAAATATTTACTTTTTGGGTAGAGTTAAATATGGGGACATAAAAAGAAAGTTAGTCTAATTTAGAAATAAGTTGCTGAATTAAATCAGCAGTGATCTTAACTACGCCTTTGAACTGTGTTATTTAGTTTGACCTAATATATTTAGGTTAGTTGTATGGTCCATTATAAATTCATTAATATATGGAGTTTTTCCAACTTAAGAAGGATCGGCATTTATCGAAGAACTTGGACATGGACCGATTCAAGGCAGTAAGCCTACGTGTAAGATTTTGAACTTCTTTCACATGTCTCCTAAGATGCATATTCGTGATGGCTTTGACCTTCGATGGATTCATCTCGATTCCCCTCAAGCTAACCATGTGTCCCATAAATTTTCCCAAGCTCACTCCAAAGGTGTACTTCTTGGGGTTGAGTTTCATGCCATAAAATCAAAAAATAGCAAATATTTTCCACAAGTGATCAAAATGGTCAGTTTTCACACTTTTTACCAATGTATCATCTATGTATACTTCTACTATCTTGCCGATTTTCTTTTCAAACATTTTGTTGACCAGTCTTTGATACATTGCTCTTGCATTTTTCAAGCCGAATATCATGTTGTACCAGTGATATATCATGTTTCCAGTGTAGAATGATGTGTTCTCTTAATCATCAGGATGCATTGGGATTTGATGGTATTCCAAGAACGCATCCATGAAACTCATGATTTCGTGCCTGGACGCGGAGTCCATCATCTGATCGATCGATGGCAGGGTATAGCTATCTTTGGGGCACGCTTTATTTAAATCAGTGTAATCTACGCAAAGACGCCACGCCCCCACTGTCTATTTTACTAGCACCAATTTGGATACTCGCAGAGGGTATTTTGCGTCACTATTTTTACCGCTAGCTAATGGCATCTTTACCTCCATCTTCAATGTTTCGTTTTTCTTAGGGATGAATTTTCTTTTCTTCTACTGAAATGGAAGAGTTGTTGGGTCAATGTTCAGCCTGTGGCATGCAAACTTTGGATCAACTCCCAATATTTCATCTGGATTCCACGCAATGATGTCTAGATTTTTCTTTAAGAGTTGCACTAGCCTTTCTTTGAATTCGGGCTCTCATTCCTTTACAATCTTGACCTTTATCTCTAGGTCGCTTAGATTCAATTGGACCTCCTCTGTCTTCCCTGGTGCTGAGGCTCCTTCTCTCAATTTCCATCTTGGATCCGTGTTTGGGATTGATGGGTCCAACAACGACTCGAAGGTGTTTACATGTTCTTCCTCAATATCTTCCACAATTTTTATTTTCATATTCACTTCTCTCTCTGGGCTACTTCAACCATGATCTTGTCTGGTCCCTCAACAGTCACCACTTCTTTTCCTTTTTCTGCGTCAGCTTCCAAAATATCCTCAAATGATAGCCTTTCGTATTTTGTGTCATTGTAGATGAGTACTTCTAGTTTTTCAATAAAAGAATATTCTCTCGCCTTTCGCTGGTTTTCAATTATTGTTGCCACCTTGCCATCGGCTGTGGAAAATTTAAGGCACTGATGTAGAGTGTATGGTGTTGAGCATTTTCTTAACATACAATTAATCCCCAAGTATGAAGTATATTTTTGTAGTTTAGATAAGAGACCAAGTTATATTATCGAACCCAAAGGACATAAAAAATATCAATTTATTATTATCTAAATTAGTTAAAACTATGGTTTGACAATTTAAGTTTAGGATAATTAACAATCTAGCAATTTAAGTTTAAAATTATTGTTTGACAATTTATGTGCAATCTGTAGCATCAAGAGTCTCATACCAATCATCTACTCTATCAATTAAAGAGAACTTGAATAGGGCGATCCGTCTAGCAAGATCATTAGCTCCAGAACCCTTTAAAGTGTTTGCATAACCAAGAAATCTTCGGAGATCCTGATATGGATCTTCAAAGCAATCTCCAGAAAAGGAATTCTTCTCTACTATGTTAATAAGAGCGGGATGTATCTCAAAATCATCATCTTCCCCCTTGCTCCTATCAACCCCATTTTGCCAATCCAATAGTTTGTGAAAATTTCATGTATGGCAATATTATCCGGATTCTGCCTTGCTTCGGCCATGCATGTTTAGCTCAATGTGTTATTCCTTCTTTCATCCATCTCCTTTTCCTAGTGTACAAGTGATGGGCATTTTCTCAACACACAATTTTAACCCCCAAGTATGAAGGATTCGATTGTAGCTTAGATAAGAGACCAAGTTATATTTATCAAACCCAAAGGACAGTTGATTATCAATTTTATTATTATTAAGACTAGAGAAACTATTATTGACAATTTAAGTTGAGAATAGTTGTTAAACTAAAGAACTAATAATAAAATAACGAATAAAATAAAGACAGTAGAGATAAACGAGAGTTTGACAAGTGAGAAGATAGGTAGCTCTACGGGCCATCCAGTTTTACTAGCTAATCTCCCTTTCGTATGTCAATGTCCGACTCTGCCTTGTAGACTATGGATGCATCACTAAACCATGCAAACCTACTCTATAGACACAAGAGATAATATGTGTGAATAACTTTGGAGCAAGAGATATAATTACACCCCCCCTATAGTATCAATTATTTCTCGTGCACTAAGTACTCTAACCCAATATGATCTCCCTTTATAGGTACTATATAATTATTCTTTTTATCCTACTAACTAACCTGAATTTAATTCAATTAATAAGTATTCATATAAGATAATTCTAATGAAAGTTCGGAGTCCCCTCACTTAGAATCATAAGATATAATTCTGCTCAGCAGTGAACGCACTGAATCAATAACCAAGATATGTATTCAGACACTACATAACAGTTAATGATGCACAAAACAACTCTAAGTATGAATTAATAAAGCATAGTCTCATACTCCCTCCGTCCCATAGAAGTTGACATACTTTTCTTTTTGGTTTGTCCCACTAAAGTTGACACATTTCCTTTTTAATACATGGGACCCACATAAAAATAATTAATCTACTCTCATGGGCCCTACATATCACCTCTAATACAAACTATCCACTATACATTAAATATTATTTCTCTCACTTCACTTTACTTCACTTTACATTAAATTATTATATTCCTTAATCTCCATGCCCAAAAAAAATTATACCAACTTTAATGGGATGGAGGGAGTATAAAATAAATCCAAAAGTAGTGTTATACGTAGTATACACACGGAAGTTCAATTAACTAGATAAAAACCTTCATAACCTTAGAACTACTAAAGCGGTTCTAGCCCATGACTCTTCAAAGGACGTTCATGGTGATTAGATAGATCTTACCCATAGTCTTGAAAATTACAAGAAAGATTAAATTACGAAGTAAACCCTAGAGATAGGCGTCGTTGCTTCTCGCTCCATCTTGAATCTTCACTTGGTTCTCACTTGATTCGCTGCACGATTCTCTCTCTACCGCTCCTGCGGATGGAGTTAGGGTTTGGATGTGGTGTAGGATGGATGTGGAATCTAACTCTCTTTTTGGTGTGACCGGCACTCCTTTTTATTCTTGTTACTTCTCCTTATGGACCCTTACTGGGCTTTTTCGTAAAAAACACATACATGAACGCACTAGAGGTAAAATCCCGACGTTTTGGAGCTAATATGTCGTCGTTCGACCAGACTTGGCGTGATCGAACAGGACCTCTTAGTCGAACGGTATGTTTGTAAACTGAACTTCATCTCTGCTTCCCGTTCGACTTGATCTTCCTCGTTCGACTTGACTTCATTTGGTCAAAAAAGCTTCCTTGGTCGAATGACCTCTCTGTAAATTGATGAGCTTCCTATTCGACTCATATCCTCCGTTCGACCAAGCTTATGCTAGTCGAACAGTCTCTCCAGGTCGAACAACACCTCAAAAAATATGTTTTCCAATTCCGAGCACTTCAGACCTATTTTTCTGTACTAATATGCTCAAATAATCTCAGTAGCATCTGATTCGTGTATTTTCCATAAACATCCCGATTCATCTTGATAATAGACTAAATCATACTCAATTTCCACACAAATCTGAGCTCATAACACGTGAATTATCACTCTCATCAACAAGTACCTCAGAAAAATTTAAGGTTAGATAGAAATAAATAATCACAAATAAAAATCTTAATAAAACTAGAAATAATAAAATCAATAATAACAGCTATCCCCGGCAACGGCGCCAAAAACTTGATACGTGTTTTCTTTGCATGCAAAATTAATCCCCAAGTATTAAGGATATCAGTTGCAGCTTAAGCAAGCGACCAAGTTAAATATCAAACCCAAAGGACGGCGTATTATCAATTTAATTATTTACTAAATTAATTAAGACGAAAGACAATAACGTTTGAGGATTGAATTATTAACTAATAAAAAATTAATTTAAATAACAAATAAAATAAATAACACTGGAAGAATAGGAAAGTGGCTCAAGAATGGAGAATATGTAGCTCTAAGGTAATCCAGTTTTACTACTTAACCTCCCTCTCAAGTGCAGGCTGACTATGCCTTGTGAACTATGGACGCATCACTAAACCATGTAAATCTACTCTATAGACACAATTAAATATGCATGTAACACGTGTAAATAACTTTGGAGCAAGAGACGTAATTTCACCCCCTTTCTAGGTACTATCAGCATCAATTATTTCTCACGTTTAGAATCTAACCCGATATGATCTCCCTTTATAGGTACTATAAAATTACCCTCTTTATCCAGCTTACTAACCTGAATTCAATTCAATTAATAAACATTCATATATAATAGTTCTAATGAAGCTTCGGAGTCCTCTCACTTAGAATCATAACATGGAATCCTGTTCAGCGGTGAAAATCACTCAATCTACAATCAAGATATATATCCAGACTCTATATAATAGTTGAAGATGCACAAAATGACCGTGAATATGGATTAAAAACATGCAATCATATATAAAATAAATCTATAAGTAGTGTTGTGCGGAGGACACACAAGAAAGTTTAATTAATTCATAACACCTTCAAAACCATAGATCTACCAAAACAGTTCTAGCCCATGATTTTGCGAAGAACAATCATAGGGACTGGATAGATCTTACCCATATGTCTGGAAAGTACAAGATAAATTAGGAAACGAATAAAACCCTAGATGCGGTAGTCACCGCGTCCTTCTCCATCTTGAATTCTCATCTTGGTTCTCCTCTTGATTTCATAGATGAATTTTCAAAGTGATGGATGGATGGAGGAAGGGATGTGGATGATGGTTGGGGGGGTTATCCCCCTTGTGGGGTGTAGGATGATTGTATTGCGGTGTCTTCTTGGTATGATCTATATCCTCTTTTATACTTGTAACCTCTCCTTATTGACCTTGGATGGACTTTTTCGTGAAAATACTAAAGTACACGTACTGGGTGTAAAAATATGGATATGGAGTTTTTCATGCATTTGGTTCGACCTTTGGGCTTGGTCGAACCGGATCAAGGAGGTTGAACTACTCTGTATCACGTTTTCAGGTTCCTGGTTCAACCCGAACCAGTGGTCAAACCAGATCAGGGAGGTCGAACCAGCTTGCGCAGTTTCACCATTTCGTGTATAATGTCCACATCCAAACTCCAATTTGAGTGATTCTTAAACTCACGCAATCCTCTCTTCCTTAGCTTTCTATCCATATAAAGATATCACAAAAAATCTAACATTTGAATGCATAAAAAGTCATGCAAAGTGACACCATCGTGCTGAGTAGGAACAGCTTGCGCGGTGTCACCATTTTGATCATAACTTTCTCGATTGGATTCCAATTGAGGTGTTTCTTATGCCACAATGACCCTTTCGTCTGTGTCTTTCCAACAATATACCACATTTTTAGTTTTGAGCTTCAAAAAAATACAGAAAAATTATACAAGTTGGACGTGTATTTTTTCAGCATTCTTGCACAAGTTACATCTTTTCTCAAACTTTGCACTTTTGATCCTTTTTCCACCTAAAACATAATAAAATACCTCAAAGACACATTTTTCTCACATATATCGAATATAAGACACTTGTGCTAATATATAAAAATAATTTCCATCAAAAGATGTTAAATTGAACACTCAAATACGCTTATTTTCACTCTCATCAATCCCCCAAACTTACCCGTTGCTCGTCCCGAGGCAACAAAATAAAAATAAAGAGAAAGAGAGTAAGAAAATTAGCGGGGAAACTAGGATTATGACCAATATCCCATTCAAAATATAATTGTCCTCAACTTAGGCAATGCAACTCATATTACATATAATAATCAATTTATAGCATATAAGTTAAGACAATCACCACCAATTCAAATGCTCCATTAACATGTTCTTACGGGAAGTAGATATCACTCTCACTCAAGTGTAAAAGATGTACACTCATAGGTTAAAAACTCAGATTCAAAATTCAAGTGCGTGTGTAACCATAAACTTGCCAAATATCTCAAACTCTTACCACTAAAAGTATGATTCGATAATAGGATCAAAAAGAACTTTTCTTTTGGATGTAATGTTGGCTCTTTGATTAAGGTAGGAAATATATGGATAAGTGACTCAAAATTCTAATCAATCAAGCCCGCAATCTCTCTCAATCTTTCATTCTTCCTCTTCACTTCAATTAAGCACAACATCCTCCTCAACTCTTTCATTTTTCTTTTTCTTTCTAGCACAACATATTTTTTCCTTCTTTTTTTTTCTTCTTTTTCTTGAGATATCAGTTTCAGGCACTACCTCGTGCATTCTCCATATGGTACTAGATTTAAGCACTACCCTAGAGTGTTTAGTTCAATGGAGTACTAGATTTAAACACTACTCCATGATTTTCTTAAGATGCATTTTCAACCTTCAATCACTTTTTCAACTCCAATTTCATTCATTCCCAAACTGTTATCAAACTCCATCAACACACTTTGAAAAGCCATTAATTCTTTTCTAGAAGGAAAATCAAGGCTAAATAAATTTAGATGCTCAAAGTGGTTGATGTGCTGTCGCCGGCACCCAAAAATAATACTTATAAAATTTCTGAACAAATCCACTAAAATATAGTAGGATGAGTACGGGTCGAACCCAAGGGAGTAATTGAATTTAAATTGAATTTATGTGTTTTCAAATGAGTAACCGGAGGGGGGAATTTGGATTGAATTAACAACTAATAAACATGAAAATAATTAATTAAAATAACAAACATAAAATTAAATAATAGAACAAATAAAATAACAACCTAGTCCAAGGATTTGATCCCCTCCCATATCCTAATTCATAAAATCGCAAGAATTAAACATGCAAACAATTATACAAACTCAAATCCCTAGGCTAATGGTACGACCAAATTAACCCGAATGTTCTTAAGATCATCAATTAGGGTACAACCACTAAATTGAACTATTTACGAGTGACCCTATGGATTCGAACTCGCAAATACATTAAGACTCCAAACATAGAATTACTAGGCTACGAAAACCGGCTAGGAATCATACAACCTAGATCCTATTACACCTAGAGGGAATTATCTCTATTTGCTACTTAATTCACTCCTCACAACAATTACGGATTGTGGATCACAAAATAGCGTTAAACAATTAAATAATTAAATTAGATGGCCAGACTAAAATAATTATCAAAGTGCTATTAAGAACATCAAAGCATGTAATAGAATAAATTTATATAAAAGTTGGCAATATAAAATTCAAAACAATTAAAATAAATAATTCATAGGAGGTTCACAACCCTCGAACTAGAAACGAAATTACATAATCAAAATTAAATTCAAAATAAATTAGAACATAAAACCGTGTTCTTCATGGTGGAACTCCTTCTCTAATCTGCGTTCCCCAATTTGTCTTCTCCTTCTGCCTTCCCGGATGATGTTGCGTATGTGATGATGATCCCAGAAATTAATAAAATATCTTCCATAAATATATGTGTCTTGATCCCTAAGTAATCTGCTTGATCTCTTTCCTTATCTGTTTCTTCCAAAAATATCTCCAGAATCTCTTCTTTTCCTTAATTATCTTGTCAAATCTTTAATTTTCCTGCAATCAAAATTATTGTAACGGTCCCACAAAATATTTATTTCAATTTTGGCCTGTTTCAATAAGAAATAAAATAATTAAGGTTCAACTATGAAAAATATAAATAAGTCGTAATTACACTAAATAATTCACAACTCTCGCGTAAAGAAGTGAATTTAATCCAAAATAATCATGTAAAATTACGACTTATCAAACTACCCACACCTAAACCTTTGCTTGTCCTCAAGCAAAACAAGAGCAAGACAAAGCATATGAAAAATGATAATCATTTGCAAGTGATAGCAAAACAATGACACTTCCAAGAGAGATAAAAAAAGATACACCAAATACAAATGAGTGGTAGAATGTCTCACAAATATTTGCAACTTATGTAAGATAAAGAAGTTAAGAATTCATGGCCTCACAATGGTTTCACTCAATAACGCTCAAGTATATAAGTGGGTAGCAAAACATTCAAAATTAAACAAGACAAGACATTACCATAAGCTTGCTCCCAAATCAAATCTCCACCAAGTTCAATAAGCATTGCGCAAATATCAAAAGGACTTTTAAATGGTTGTAATGGGGCTTGGGATAAGGTAGGATGAAAAGGATTAGAAAGGCTAAATTTACCACTTTGTAAATATGTACATCAAGAAAGAACATCAAAATGATGCATCATGCCATTCTCAATTTTTTCCACATCCACTCCTTCATTTTCTTTTGATAAATCTCTGAATTTTATCAACACATACAACTACCCACACCTGTTTCTTCTCAAAATTTCAAAAAGCAGGGGCAACAATGAAGGGTTCAGTGTCACTTTCAGAAAAATTCAGCAACAAATTCCAGCTTCGTTCTTTTTTTTTTCAACTCCAATTTCTTTTCTCTTATTTTTTGCAACCATTAATCTTCCATTCTTCCTTTTCTTTTTTTTTTCTTTCCTTTCTCCAATCTTTTTTTTTTTTGCTTTCTCCATTTTTTTTTCTTTCTCTCAACCATCATCTCCCCTTCATCATCAATTCAACCACCAAAAATATTTTTCAATGAATTCCACAATATGCAAAATAGTAAGGGGTTCAATCGGAAGAGTTCAAGAAAGAAAATGGAATATGGCTATTTTATAAGTTCATTCATCAAAGAAAAGACTAGGCTCAAAGTGGCTCTCCTAAAAGATTTATATGATTAGGTAGGTAAAAAGAAGGCCAAAATACGGCTTGCCTAGGTGCCTTTATCATTTAATTACACATGCTCAAATATAAGATCTCAAAATGTATTCAAAGAGCAAGTTCTAGAATGTACATATCAAGTCCAATTTGCACTCAATCAAGAAAAATATAGAGCTTATATAGATGATAGCTCTTCAAGGCTCAAAGCTCACAAGAATATCGATCATTTGCCATGAATTCTCAAACAAAAATTATTCCACATTCGTCACAAAAATAACAAGACAAATCCAACAACTCACAAGCAAAGGTACATCAAATCCAACTCTCTTGTCATGCCAAAAATTTCACATATCAAAGCACAATTTCACCATAAATCCAATACCAACTTCTCATGTGCACAAATGTAAAAATATGATTTCAAATGAAATACTATATGCACATCTAATTAAAATAAAATTGCAACTTCAAATACCACTCAATACACCAAACCTACCCACACCTAATCGTTTGCTTGGCCTCAAGCAAACAAACACAATAAAATTCAAAGGTAAACAAGTGCAAGAGTGGAAAGAAGTCACCGGGTTAAGCTTCATTTTATTGACCACAAGTAGGAATTTTTCTCTTTTCTCCAAAAATGTCATCAACATAACCTAAAAATTAGCACACACCAAAAGAACAAGATTATTTATTAAGAAAATAAAATTAAAAATAAAAATAAGAACCTATGTTGGGTTGCCTCCCAACAAGCGCCTTTTCTTAACGTCGTTGGCTCGACGTTCACTTCCCTTTCACGTGATAGGAGTAAAATGTTCAAACCAATATAATGATCTTATTGGTTTGCGAGAAGTGTTCTCTCCCTTCAAAATTATATGGTTCTTGGTCAGCCTTAACATGTCAAGTTCCACAGAAAATTGTTTGATCGCCTCAAGAAAAGGATCTTTGATCTCATCAATGCGAAACACTTCAACCGTCTCATTTTCATGAGGGATATCAACAACTTATTCCAACCTGAAATGAGAAAAAAAAGTATCAGAACTGATGGACATTAATTCGGATGATATTACCTCGTTTTCGTTTTCATCAGAACTGACACTGAAGGCATCAGTGCCAGTTTCCTGCACAAAATCTGTAGAATTTTCAGCATACTTATCCTCCTCAATTTCGGTCTCCATCTCAAAATTCTTGTCTTTGGTGGCCTCCTCATGATATTCCACTTGGTTTACACTTTGTTGTGCCACCATACGTTCAACCTCGGTCCTTAATTTGCTACATTGGCACTCCAAACTCCAAAGACTCAATTGAGTTTTTTGTTGAAATAACAAATTACTAATTTTCATCTGGTTCAACAAGGACTCTAATGAAGCATTCGAACTTTGTTCATCTCCATTAAATCCATCATCTTCATAATAGCATTCACTATCATTGAAGGATTGAGGTCTATACTCATAGTAGTCACGCCTTTGATATTCGTAAGGTTGATTATGATAGTGGTCCACATATCGGGAATGATGAGGATTACGCCACCCTTGATTGTAAGTGTTGACATATGGTTGATCATTCCAATGCCTTTGTTGATTAGCACTCCAATATTCATCTCTTTGTCTCACCGCTAATATATCAATCAAGGATGGGCAATCATGAGTGGTATGGAGTGTGGTTGCACAAACTCTACATGGTTGAACATTCCGACCATAATAACTATGATATTGATCCATTAGAAGCAAACCTACAAGGGGAGAAAGTGATTAAACTCGAAAAAATAGAAAAATAAAAACAGGGCGGACCTGACACTGAAGAGTTCAGTGTCAGTGCACTGCTGGAAAATTCGAAAATTAAAAATAAAAACACAAAAAATTCAACCAAATTCGGGATTACTCCCCGGCAATGGCGCCAAAATTTGATGTGTTGTCGCCGGCACCCAAAAATAATACTTATAAAATTTTCGAATAAATCCACTAAAATATAGTAGGATGAGTACGGGTCGAACCCAAGGGAGTAATTTAATTTAAATTGAATTTATGTGTTTTCAAATGAGTAACCGGAGGGGGGTTGGATTGAATTAACAACTAATAAACATAAAAATAATTAATTAAAATAACAAACATAAAATTAAATAATAGAACAAATAAAATAACAACCTAGTCCAAGGATTTGATCCCCTCCCATATCCTAATTCATAAAATCGCATGAATTAAACATGCAAACAATTATACAAACTCAAATCCCTAGGCTAATGGTACGACCAAATTAACCCGAATGTTCTTAAGATCATCAATTAGGGTACAACCACTAAATTGAACTATTTACGAGTGACCCTATGGATTCGAACTCGCAAATGCATTAAGACTCTAAACATAGAATTACTAGGCTACGAAAATCGGCTAGGAATCATACAACCTAGATCTTATTACACCTAGAGGGAATTATCTCTATTTGCTACTTAATTCACTCCTCACAACAATTACGGATTGTGGATCACGAAATAGCGTTAAACAATTAAATAATTAAATTAGATAGCCAGACTAAAATAATTATCAAAGTGCTATTAAGAACATCAAAGCATGTAATAGAATAAATTTATATAAAAGTTGGCAATATAAAATTCAAAACAATTAAAATAAATAATTCATGAGAGGTTCACAACCCTCGGACTAGAAACGAAATTACATAATCAAAATTAAATTCAAAATAAATTATAACATAAAACCGTGTTCTTCATGGTGGAACTCCTTCTCTAATCTGCGTTCCCCAATTTGTCTTCTCCTTCTGCCTTCCCGGATGATGTTGCGTATGTGATGATGATCCCAGAAATAAATAAAATATCTTCCATAAATATATGTGTATTGATCCCTAAGTAATCTGCTTGATCTCTTTCCTTATCTGTTTCTTCCAAAAATATCTCCAGAATCTCTTCTTTTCCTTAATTATCTTGGTCAAATCTTTAATTTTCCTGCAGTCAAAATTATTGTAACGGTCCCACAAAATATTTATTTCAATTTTGGCCTGGTTCAATAAGAAATAAAATAATTAAGGTTAAACTATGAAAAATATAAATAAGTCGTAATTACACTAAATAATTCACAACTCACGCATAAAGAAGTGAATTTAATCCAAAATAATCGTGTAAAATTACGACTTATCAGTGGTTATTTCTCGTAGGCTGCCTAAGAATGAGGTTTTTAGGCTCAACGGGACTAACTACGGATAAACATCATTTGGTAGGAAATTATTTGGCTAAGTGACTCATAAATTCAAGGATGGCCTTAGGTCATTTCCCATCATCTAACACACATGTAATTTCAACTAAGACAAGAGGCAAGTTCTAGAATACACGCACAAGAACAATACTCACCAGAAAAGATATATCATGTGATTATGTAACATGATCAATGAGGCTCAAAATCATACATGGGATTTTAACAAGTAACAGAGCACCTTTCATGGTAAGTAATATCCCACAAGTACACATAGAACTTCATACCACAATATAACTCAAGTACACTTCCTTCATCAATTTCAAGAGCATATGAATTTTAGGCACAATTTAAAAAAAATAAGCTCATGTGGATCACCAAAACCAAACTTAATCCATCCACTCTCATAAATTAAAAGCGCACATAAAAATTAGAATAAGGAAATGAGGGCACCTGATTTTTCTTCAACGTATGCACGAGCTCCTCGAGTTGTTCAACTTAATCAGGTTAAAGCCTCAGCATAGAACTCGTCTTGCCACTCTTTTACCTTTTTCTATCATCAAAGCTCAAACACACTTCATCATCACATGATTAATCAATAATAAAATAAGAGAACTATGAGAAAGACTCAATTGACTATATAATCGACTCCACACACTAGAAACACCAACACGACACACTAAACATTAGATAAGTTGCAAAAAATTGATATACCAACACTGGTTAAAATATTAATATGCCGCAAAAATCAACTTCCTAACAAACAAACAACCAACGGAAGGAAAAATTATACCCTTAGTACTCATAAGATGAGGTAAGTACATTACACCCCTCAAACTTAGTAAAAACGTAAGTCGAAACTAAGTTTGAAAAGAGATGTAATTGCCGAAGCGTGAGCAACTCAAATATAATAAATTCTCACTCACACGAAAGAAATTAACGGAAGCAATAAAATGGAAGGGACAACCCCCCAGGCGCTTAAGTTTAGCGTCGGAGAGTCACGACGGTTTACCGCTTGTTGAACTACTGGATTAGAGAGCGGTCTTCTCGCATCCTCACCTTCAAGTATTTTCTTTCACTCTTCTTGTTTACACTCAACACCTCATCTTTCTTGGTTACAAAAATATGATCCTTGGAAATTCCTTCCTTCCATGGCTGTCTAGACTCCTCCTAGTCAATCATCCATTCAAATTCAGAATCATCTGTCCCACTAAAATCAAGATTAAACAAGTTAGAGACCACATCTATGCTCTTGCATGATTGAGTCTCCATGGGCATTATCATTGCTTTATTAAGAGAGAAAATCACATCTTCATTATCCATCTGCAGTCTAAGCTTCTCGGCTCTCAACCTCTTTGCTCTTTCCCATTTCTTTTCCACTATAAGCTCAGTATTCTGCCATTGGAATGACACTGGAGTAACATCAACATCAGTTAAGGCATTCTACGCAAAAACAGTGCTGGACAAGGTGGTTCGACCTCGGTTTGACCTTGGGTGCTGGTCAAACTAGGTGTATAGTGGTTGAATCGAACATCTGAAAATTCGGCATCCTTCGTACAAGTCGGTTCGACCATGATTCGACCTTCTGGGTTGGTTAAACCAGGGCGGTGTTGGTCGAACCTACATCAGAAAATTCAGAGTCTCACGGATAGGCTAGTTCGATCGTGGTTTGACCTTCAGGGTTGGTCGAACCAGGTTGGTGTTGGTCGAACTAACCATCTGAACACTCCAAAAGGTGCCCAGGTGCTTGGTTCGACTTAGGTGATGTGGTTCGACCTGCTATTTTAGTTGAACCATGGTCGAATCGAGCTTCTGAAGATCCATAATTCATTTCTGGCATCATTCGTCTCTCATACTGTGTTCCGGATCTCAACGTGATCGCTTAGAACTCCTTCAAGTGCATTATGCCTTGAGACGGAAACATTCATTTCTCCAATGTTTGTGTTAATTAATTTATGTTTTCGGCCATCTGTCCCATCATCAAAGTAAGGTCCTTCAACTGCTTAGATAAATCTGCATGATTAGCATTCATAGTAGCCTCAACTCTATCCACTTTTGCATCATTCTTAGCCATGTATCGATTGAAGGTATCTTCAACACTCTTCACTTCTTGCTGCTGCATATTAGGCCCCCTTTGTGTCAACTCTGTAATCTGCTTCTGCTGGAACTCTACTAGCTTGTTGATGTTAGCTAAACTAGAGACAATCTCATATCCCTATTCGACTTCACCGTTTGATGTTCAACCTGTACTACCTTGCCAAGTACATATGATCCACTTACTCACTCCGTAGGCCAGTCACGTGAATTCATAGAGATGTCTTCAAATAACTTTTTTGCTTCAAGTGCTGTCTTAAATAACATCGCTCCTCCTGATGATGCATCAATAAGAACACGCGACTCACAATCCAATCCATAGTAAAAATGCTTATGTACTGAACCTTAGACATCCCATGCTGTGGGCACCGCTTGAGCATGTCTTTAAACCTATCCCACGCCTCATGAAATTTCTCACCCTGATTCATAACAAATTGGATGATGTCTTACTTAATTCTTAAGATCCACGAGGGTGGCATGTATCTCTCCAAGAATTTCTGCTGCAGTTGGTACTATGTAGTGCAATCTGTGGCATCTAGAGTATCATACCAATCTTTTGCTCTATCAATTAAAGAGAACTTGAAAAGGGCAATTTGTCTAGCAAGATCATTAGCTCCAGAACCCTTTTAAGTGTTTGCATAACCAAGAAATCTTAGGAGATGCTGATATGGATCTTCAAAGCAACCTCCAGAAAAGGGATTCTTCTCTACCATGTTAATAAGAGCACGATGTATCTCAAAATCATCATCTTCCCCATTGCTCCTATCAACCTCATGTTGTCAATCCCATAGTTCATGAAAATTTCGTGTATGGCAATATTATTCGGATTATGTCTTGCTCCGGCCATGTTTAGCTTAATGTGTTATTCCTTCTTTCCTTCTTCTCCTTTTCCTAGTGCACCCTCAGAAAAATTTAAGGTTAGATAGAAATAAATAATCACAAATAAAAATCTTAATCAAACTAGAAATAATAAAATCAATAATAACAGTCATCCCCGGCAACGGCGCCAAAAACTTGATGTGCGTTTTCTTTGCACGCAAAATTAATCCCAATGTATTAAGGACATCAGTTGCAACTTAACATACGACCAAGTTAAATATCGAACTCAAAAGACGGCGTATTATCAATTTAATTATTTACTAAATTAATTAAGACGAAAGGCAATAACGTTTGAGGATTGAATTATTAACTAATAAATAATTAATTTAAATAACAAATAAAATAAATAATACTGGAAGAATACGAAAGTGGCTCAAGAATGGAGAATATGTAGCTCTAAGGTAATCCACTTTTACTACTTAACTTCCCTCTCAAGTGCAGGCCGACTATGTCTTGTGGACTATGGACGCATCACTAAACCATGCAAATCTACTCTATAGACATAAATAAATATGCGTGTAACACGTGTGAGTAACCTTGGAGTAAGAGACGTAATTTCACTCCCTTTCTAGGTACTATCAGCATCAATTTTTTTCCACGTCTGGAATCTAACCCGATATGATCTCCCTTTATAGGTACTATAAAATTACCCTTTTTATCCTGCTTACTAACCCAAATTCAATTCAATTAATAAACATTCACATATGATAGTTCTAATGAAGCTTTTGAGTCCCCTCACTTAGAATCATAACATGTAATCCTGTTCAGCGGTGAACATACTCAATCTACAACCAAGATATATATTCAGACTCTATATAACAGTTGAAGATGCACAAAACGACTGTGAATATGGATTAGAAATGTGCAATCATATATAAAATAAATCTACAAGTAGTGTTGTACGGAGGACACACAAGAGAGTTTAATTAATTCATAACAAACCTTCAAAACCCTAGATCTACCAAAATAGTTCTAGCCCATGATGTTGCAAAGAACAATCACGGGGGTTGGATAGATCTTACCCATATGTCTGGAAAATACAAGATAAATTAGGAAACAAATAAAATCCTAGATGCGGAAGTCGTCGTGTCCTTCTCCGTCTTGAATCCTCCTCTTGGTTCTCCTTTTGATTTCACAGACGAATCTTCAAAGTGATGGATGGATGGAGGAAGGGATGTGGATGATGGTTGGGGGTTGATCTCCCTTGTGGGGTGTAGGATGATTGTGTTGTGGTGTCTTCTTGGTATGATCTATATTATCTTTTATACTTCTAAGCTATCTTTATGGACCTTGGATGGGCTTTTTCTTGGAAAACACAAAAATACACGCACTGGGGTGTAAAAATATGGATCTGGAGTTGTTAAGGTATTTGGTTCGACCTTTGGGCTTGGTGGAACCAGATCAAGGAGGTCGAACCACTCTGTAACACGTTTTCAGGTTCCTGATTCGATCCGAACTAGTGGTGGAACCAAATCAGGGAGGTCGAACAATCTTGCGCAGTCTCACCGTTTCGCGTATAACATTCACATCCAAACTTCGATTTGAGTAATTCTTATGCTCACGCGATACTCTCTTTCTTGGCTTTCTATCCATATAAAGAACTCACAAAACTCCAATATTTAAATGTACAACAAGTCATGCAAAGTGACACCACCGTGCTGAGTGGGAACATCTTGCGCGGCGTTACCATTTTGATCATAACTTTCTCGATTGGATTCCAATTGAGGTTTATCTTATGCCAAAATGACCCTCTCGTCCGTGGCTTTCCAAACACGTATCGCACTTCTAGTTTTGAACTCCAAAAAAATACAGAAAAATTACACAAATTGGATGTTTATTTTTCAGCATTCTTGCACAAATTACACCTTTTCTCCAACTTTGCACTTTTGATCCTTTTTCCACCTAAAACACAATAAAACACCTCAAACGCACCTTTTTATCATATATATCGAATATAAGACACTTGTGCTAATATATAACAATAATTTCCATCAAAAGATGTTAAATTGGACACTCAAACACGCTTATTTTCACTCTCATCAATGTAGAGTGGATGGTGTTGAGCATTTTCTTAATACATAATTAATCCCTAAGAATGAAGGATATTATTGTAGTTTAGATAAGAGAGCACGTTATATTATCGAACCCAAAAGATGGAAAAATTATCAATTTATTATTATCTAATTTAGTTAAAACTATGGTTTGACAATTTAAGTTTGGAATAATTATCAATCTACTAAACAAATAATTTAAGAGCAAATGAAATAAACAAGCAATAGAAAATTATCGAAAGTGATCAAGTAAGAGAATAGGTAGCTCTTCGGGCAATCCAGTTTCACTCATTAATATCCCTTTCATGTATATTGTCCGACTCTACCTTGTGGAATAAGGACGCATCACTAAGTAATGCAAATCTACTCTATAGACATAAGTAAATAGGCATGTAATACGTATGTGAATCACCTTGGACCAAGAGATATAATTTCACCCCCCTTTCTAGGTACTATCAGTATCAATTATTTCTCGTGCACTTAGTACTCCAATCTGATATGATCTCCCTTTATAAGTACTATAAAATAATCCTTTTTATCCTGCATATTAACCCGAATTAGATTCAATTAACAAGTATTCATATATGATAGTTCTAATGAAGCCTCAGAGTCCCCTCACTTAGAATCATAACATAGAATCTTATTCAGCAGTGAACGCGCTCAATCAACAACCAAGATATATATTCAAACTCTATATAACATTTGAAGATGCACAAAATGATTGTGAATATTGATTAAAAATGCTTAGTCATATATAAAATAACTCACAAGTAGTGTTGTACGAAGTATACACACGAAAGTTCAATGAACTCGTAAAACCTTCATAAACCCTAGAACTACCGAAGCGGTTCTAGCCCATGATGTTACGAAGAACAATCATGGTGATTGGATAGATCTTACCCATATTCTGGAAAATTATAAGATAAATTAAGAAACGAATAAAACCCTAGATGCAGGAGTAGTACCGTTTCACTCCATCTTAAATCTTCAATTAGTTTTCACTTGATTTGACAGACGAATCTCTCTCTACAGTTCCTTTGGATGGAATTAGGGTTTAGATGTGGTGTAGGATGGATGTGGAATCTAACTCTTTCTGATGTGAAATACATTTTCTTTTATACTTGTAAACTCTCCTTATGGACCTTTACTGGGTTTTTTTTTGGAAAATATGCACATACACGCAGTGGAGGTATAAACTCGACAAATTTGGATGTTCGTGTCCTTTCTCGACCAAACTGCTCTTGGTCTAGCAACATCATCTTGGTCGAGCAAGACGTCGAATAGCATGTTTGTACACTGAAACTCCTCCCTCGCCTTGCTCGACCATTGCTCGACCAACTGGCTCTGGTCGATAAACTCCTCTTTTGGTTGAGCAACGCCTCGAAAATTGTGTTTTCTAATTCTGAGCACTTCTGACCTATTTTCCTGTGAAATTATGTTCAAACAACCTCAGTAGCATCTGATTCATGGTGAATTCTCACTCTCAACAAACTCCCAAACTTACATGTTTCTCGTCCCGAGGCAACGAAATTTAAACAAAGGCAAGATAGTGCGAACTTCACAAGGTCAACAAAACATGCACAATCTATACTAACACATGCGATTCCATCAATTCCAAACATGCATCAATCCATCATATTTTTCATTCATGCAAAAACATTAATCAATCACAATACTCATCCGAGTGCTCAAGTCATCTAGCTTACTAGGTAAGTGTTTACTCTTACTCTCAAGTATAAAATATGTACACTTAAAGGGTTAGTATATATTTACGCTCATCATCAATCCATATATTCGCGTAACCATAAGCTTGGCAAGGGTCTCAACAATCAACTCATAATTAATTAAATATTAGAATCACAAAGGACTTGTTCTTTTGCTGTAATGTTGGCTCTTTGGTAAATGTATGAGAATATAGACAAAGTGACTAATTCACTAGTAGAGAATTACCTTGGAGTTTTGCTTTTCATCAAACAGTTTCATTCTTCTTCTCCATCATCATTCTCATGATCTTTTCAATTTCCCTTTTCTCCTTCTTCACTTATAGGCAACATCTTCTTTCTTTTTTAGTATAAGGATACTAGTTTCGGGCACTACCATTCATAGCGAATATCGGGGTATTGGTTTAGGGCACTACCCCCCAAACAATATTTAACCATGATTTTTCTTCTCTTTCACTTTCACTAACTTCACTTCCTTTTGCTTTTTATTCATCACTATCAACTTATTCACCTTAACTCTCTACTAGTAAAAAAGGTATTTAAAGCTCAAGTTCTAGGTAATTAAGAAAGGCTTTTTATCAAAGGCTTACCAAAGAAAAAGTTTAAAGGCTCAATTGGCCTTCCAATGATATACACATAATAAAGGAAGGTAAAATTTGACTAAGTGGCTCAATATAACAATAATGGCCTAAGATCATGTCCTATTGTCTAACAATCATAAGTTTTAAGCAACACTCCAAGCGAAGTTCTAGAATACAAATATACGAATAATACTCACAAGAATAAACTATCATGCATTGATGTAGAATGATTTCATAAGGCTTAAATTCTCACATGAGTAATAAATTTCCTAAGCACTCTTCAAAGCATGTAATCAAAATCAATCTCTACATAAAATACAAGTAATCAAGTAAACGATATATGCTTTTCATCAACAAAATCAATATACATCAAATACAAGTGTGCATGCATGTAAAAGAGTCAATCATCTCAATATACGGTCACAAACCCACATTAAAATCATCAAATATCTCCATCAAACATCAACTATCTCAATAACAAGTACATGCCATCCTCACAAGAATCACTCAATATACTCAATATACATGCCACCTACGCACGCAATACTTAACCTATATAGAGAAAAATAGAAGGGAGGCAAGAGGAAACAGACAAAGGCAAAAACATGGCGCACTCTACTCCTATGGAGTATCATCATCACTCTCTCCCATACGCCAATCGTCAAAGTCCCTCTGCAAGCTATCTATTTTTCTATCCAATGCCTCATAGTTATAATGCAGATCTACTAACCTCCTATCCATTGCATCGTACCTCAGGTTGAGTGTAGCATAGTTTGTGTTCGCCAAAGCAAGCTGGAGGTTGGTCTCTTGCTGGTTCGTGTTCAGGGTAATAAAGTACTCGTTCATCAACCTAAACTGCTCTCTATAAAACTAATCTTGAGACTGCCAAAAATCATACTAATACTGCTGTGGTGGTGGTTGTGGCTGCATCGGAGAAACTCCCATCTCCAGATGCTCATGAGGCATCTCTCCATGCACCTCATAAATCGGTTGCTGCTAATGCTGCTGCTACGGTGGTTGGCGTGGCTGTGGCTCATGCTCCTCCTCCTCCTCAGGCTCTCCTACCAAGATCATATCTATATCTAAGTAGATCCCATCAATGTGAATCTGAGCCAATGTCCTCCAATCTTCGTTTCCAATGCAAGTATCGGAGATTGCTTTGTGTGGACGAATATTCATTAGGAGGTTCGCATTGATCTGAATGGAAGTAAGATCAACGAGGGAAAATAGAAACATAAAAGAAATCAGATTGCTCCCTCGAATGAACATCCATGCATCATCCTTTCTCCAAGCCAAGTTTATCCTAACGCATGCTGACATAATCAAGTTTGGGTCACCTTGGACCGACCTATACCCCGTCAAATCAATGTTGAAATGCTCTGCTATCAGAATCAGATCTTCTATGTTGACCTTGTGAAACGAGTGTGTAGTGAACCGATACAACTGTTGGAAAAGATACGCTCCAACATTGAATTGAACCCCATTTATCATACACCATAGCACGTAAAGCTCCCCTCTCGGAATACACCCACCCTCAGCTCGGGCAAATAAAATATTTTCAAGGATCCGGTCCTTGTATGCGATCACCTGGTTGTGAATAAAAGCAGCCCTTGAAGAGTAGGAATTGTAATTCCTTTGCCCCTTGGTGATCGACCTCCAAAAGACATTGGGGTCAAAATCCTCGTGCTCCTCTCTCAGAATCCCTTCTGGATATCCAAATGCCTCATTAAACTCGGTAGCATACATCAAACGATGTTGTTCTCTGATTGTTGTGAAATTCACCTAGATTTTAAGTGGATTTTTGTGGCTTTAATTTAATAATTGAGCATGATTTTAATGAAAATACTATTAATTGCTTGATTATTTGGAGAAAGGTATTTTTGTTTATTTTTGCAGAAAAATGGGTGATTTTGATAAAAATGGATTCTACAAGTGAAGAGGAAGATGTGGGAGAAAACGAAGCTCGATTTGGAGTTGAAACGAGCAAGAACGGGCCAAAGGAAAAATTGTTATAAATTCCATTTTTGGTGTCATGAGCTAAATTATCCCACATTGATTACCTACCACAAATTCCTCCCACTCTATCACTACATGAACCTACTTGTCCCACATTGGAAACTCACTCAAATTTCTCTCACCCTTACTACTATAAATACCCTCTTCCATGAAAGCCACCATGGATCAATTCTCACCCATTAAATTCCATTAAATTGAATCATTAGATTCAATAGTTGAAGAGAGCTTTTTAAGATCTCCATAGTTGAGATCCCTCCCCCTTTCGGGGTGAGGGATCCGTCCGTAGTTTAAATATTTTTTCTAGATTAGGATTTTATTGTTTTCCAAGAAGGTGGGGACACCAAGGAAAGGATGATCCTCATGGATGTAAAACTTCATTAAGGTGTAATCTAATCCTACTAATTATCTTTTTATTTTCTATGTTTTGGATGTTTAAGTGATATTTAGATTATGGATTAATTTGTGATATTATTTAAACTGCAATCCCGGCTTTGATTAGTTTCATTTATGGATGCTTAATTGTTTAATTTATATGTTTGATTTGTGTGGTTAATTATCTAGTGCATGTAGTTAGAACGAGAGTTCAATTGTGTTTTAGGAATTAATTTAATCATTTCATCATGTGGGTTATGTGGATTAATGTGGGAAGAGTTGGAGACGACCTCTCATGTTTAGAACTACATAAGTGGACACTAGAGAGGTTAGATCGAGAGGTCAATTAATCTAGTGAGGGGAACCAACCTTAGTGAATTCATAGTACCTAGAAAGAGAATATTACCTATGATTTAGTACCTTTTAGGGAACTCGTACGTGTAATTAGTACCTATTGGGAGGTGTTCGCTATGGTATCGATCCTATGTGCTGCTTTGGGGTCTTTGTAAGGGCCTACATCCTCTTCATCTCGAGAGAGAGTTTAGGTGAAAATAGTGATCGCTCTTACTATGATAGCTTAAATTGGGAGGCAATTAGATGTGTTACATGATTGATCCATTTGAATTGCATCATGAAGATTTCCTTTGCATTGAAAATTCCAAAAATATTATAATTAGTTTCTTTTATTGTTTTTATTATCTCTCTTCTCGGTCGTCCCTAACTAATACGAGACTATAACTTGAAGGCCACGAATCCTAAATTGCCTTGGGTTCAATATTTTGTTGCTTGGTCGCCCGGACTATTAACGACCAATCATTCTCTAAGCTAGAACCATATGCCATACGAAAGAAAACTATCTCCACGTTCAGCCATCAACGTGCATAAGACCTCTGCAGTGGTGTGGAAATATATCTCCCTCTTTAAATTCATGAACTAACTGATCCCCACCTGGTTGAACATTCACCTTATATATTTATGATATTCATTCTACCATAACTTCATCATCCTGGTATCGAGTCCGAGCCATCATGTCATAAATAGCTTCCCACAACTCCTTCTTTTCTTCCCAATCATCTATCTGTATGTTGAAGTCTGACGGTCTCCTCTTATCTTTTTTCGATTTCTTCGAAGGTTCACCCTTCTTTGGTGCCTTCGAATCCTTCCTCTTTGAAGAGGTAGCAATTCCTTTACCTACAAAGATTATATTTCAATACAAAACAAAGTAAATAAAGCAAGTATACCTAACCTAGGACTAGTTGTCACATAGATTCTACAAAAGACTTCAAATCAATACACAAACAACCAATTCATGAACCAATTTCTCCATAACTTCACAAGCTTAACCATATTAAACTTGAATCCACAAACAACATCCATCATAGAGAAATCAGATTTAAAAACCTTAAGTCATAACTTCCCGATTCAACATACTTCAACAACAATCCCAACATGCTTCACAATAAATCAAATTCAAAAATCAAGCCTAGTATGTATCAACTCACCACTTTAATTGCTCATAATGTTCACAAAAAATCAACGATCTCATGCAAAAATTCAACAATTAAACTCAAGTCCGTGATATATGCATCATCAATTATATATAATTCCATAAATTCAACGTAAAATTGAACCCATGCAAATTCATATAAAATTTCAACACAAACACCCAATTTCAACTTTCAATCCTAACAAAAAACATGTTTAATCAATTTACCTATCAATATCTAATCCAAGAATCATCAAATCCAAGGGTATAGAGTTAAGAAAATATACTTTTATCTACGGCCATGGGTGTATGTGACGAAGCAATGAAATCCCCAACTTTCAATAGAAAAAGCCCTAATTTGGACTTGAATTCTCCAAAAATTGGTGTAGAATATGTGTAATTAGGGAAAAGGAAAGTGTACTAAGAGTTTGGGGTGAAATTATTACAGTTCAGTATAAGTGCTCGAAAAGAGGTGACGAAGAATGGTCGAGCAACTCAGAAACTGCCTTTTTATCGCGAATTTTAAACCCTTGCTCGACTCGAGCAACTTGATCGAGCAAGACCATGCGTGCTCGAGCAAGGTGCCTGTAAACTAAACCTATTCGCTCCTTGTTGCTCGACCAACTGATCTTGATCGAGCAACACTGTTTTGATCAAGTAACCACCCTGTAAACTGAAAAACTCACAGTATCTTGCTCGACCATTGCTCGACTAATATGGTTTTGTCGAGCAACTTGCACTTGGTCGATCAAGCTGTCTGTAAATAAAATTTGCCTCTCGGAGCCTTGCTCGACCGCTGCTCGACCAACACGATCTGGTCGAGCAACTTTGGATTTGGTCGAGCAACTTCTGAAGCTCCATTTTTCGTGATATTCTTCATCCCCTGCAAAATACAAACTCTAATATGACATTAAATATCATAATGAACCAAAACGATAGCTAGAGAACTAAAATTCAGACTCAATAAATCAAGTATATAACTCTGCATAATACGCAATAATCAAAACACCACTGAACATTAGGCACATTACAAAAATCGACACATTAACACGGGTTAAAGTTTTAATATGCCGCAAAATCAACCCCAAACAAACGTTACAAAGAAAATATTATACTCTTGGTACTAAGATGAGGTAAGTACATCATACACAGACTTAATAAAAACTTAAGCTGAAACTAAGTATGCAAAGAGATGTAATTGCTGATACTTAAGTTGAAAATAAGTTTTAATTATGACTTTTTCAACTTTTTCAAATCAGGAAATAAGATGGAGTAGTATTTATTACAAAATGTATATTGTAACCGTTGGTACTGAAATGCAAATTTATCTTTTCAGTAGTATTTATTACAAATTGAATAATATTAAATATATTTTTTGAATATATTAAATATTTTCAAATAAATCTCAGCCACCTATAAAAATAATTAAATAATTGTAATTATGACTTTTTCAAATCATGAAACAATTTAGTCCAAATCCTAACCATCTATTTCTCAAATAAATTTCAGCCACCTATTGAAATAATTAAATAATTATCAGGGTTTAGGATTTAGAGTTTATTGTATAATGTTTCCAAAGGGTTTAGGGTTTATGGCATAATGTTTTCAGTCAGTCACCCATTAAAATAATTAAATAATTATAATTTTGACTTTTTTAAATCATGAAATAATTTAGTCTAAATCCTGACCATTTATTTTTCAAACAAATCTCAACAGCCATTAAAATAATTAAATAATTATAATTATGAACTTTTGAAATCAAGAAATAAGATATCATTTTAAAAATTGAATAATATTAAATATATTATTTGAATGAATTCAAACAAATCTCAGACCCATTATAATAATTAAATGATTGTAATTATGATTTTTTCAACTTTTTCAAATCAGAAAATAAGATATTATTTATTAATTATTGAATAATATTAAATATATTATTTGAATATATTCAAAATTTTCAAACAAATCTCAGCCACCCGTAAAAATAATTAAATAATTGTAATTATGATTTTTTCAAATCAAGAAATAATTTAGTCCAAATTCGACCATCCACTACAAAAAAAGCCTTGAATAGAGACCAAAGTTTGAGAGGGTTTATATGTCGTCTCAACTTGAGGCGGTTTTAGAAAGGGTTTTTTGAGATGGAGACGATTTTTTGGTCCACTTTTGATCCCTAGTCTAGTGATGTGTGGGATCGTCTAAAAGAGTATTGGGCTATCCCAGAATTTCAAGCAATCTCTGAGAGGAATAAAAAGAGTCGAAATAATATTAAGTTCGGTGGCACTAGCAAAGCCAGAGATAAAGGTGGGTCCCGATCGGCTACTCAAACTCAAAAGTGGCTGGTAAGCGAGTTTTGTATAATTAAAATCTATATATAATTCAAAAAAGTTAAGTTAATTAATAAGTGCATGCAATGTTTTTTCAGGCACAAAATAACAAAGATTGTTCTAGGTTCGCAGTATTTCAGCATATACACCGCGCTGGGGAAGATGGCATGGGGACGTATAAGCGGGTTGCTGACTTGTTTGTAAGTTTTTAAGTTCAATGTAGAATGTTAAATAATTGTACTTTCATTAGCGTGAAGTCATAATAATATAATATATTTTTTAGGCCCGCGTGAAAGCAAGAAAGGCTGCCCTCACACAAAAAAATTCTAGTTCTGCAGGTGCCACAGCCCTGCCACCAACTCTAGATGATATTAATGATATTTACTTGCAGGAGGCTGGCGTCAATCGTGGGAGGGTACTTGGGCAAGGTATCATGTCAAAGTCTGCTAGGTGCTCTATGCACTCACGTGGATCTACGCCATCCACTAATTTGCTGGACAAGCGTCTTGCACAAGACCTCAAGGCTACATTTCAAAGCATCAGGCATACCACCAACAATTTGTTGCATGGGCCACCTCGCAGGGATTTATTGCACCCCACCCCCTCCGATGCCTTCGAGCTTTCTAGCTTGTATTGCTCCCTCTGATGAGGCCAGTCCCTCTGGTTCTGGTGCAAGTGATGGTGATGATGATGTTGAGGACTTGGGTAATTAATTTGATGAATTTGTAATGATACTAAATATATTTTTGAAGTATGTTGACATTTCTGCTGCAGGTGATGGTGATCATGATGATGTCTGCAGACTTGGTAGTTAATTTGATAAATTTGTAATGATACTAAATAAATGTTTGAAGTATGTTGACATTTCTGCTGCAAGTGATGGTGATCATGATGATGTCTGCAGACTTGGTAGTTAATTTGATGAATTTGTAATAATACAAAATATTTTTTTGAAGTATGTTGACGTTTTGAACTTATTAGCATATAATATTTGTGTTTCTAGCTAGTTTGGTAGTGTAATTATGTGGAAAAGTTTTATTTTTGTGAGCAGGCACATTATTAAACAAGATTTTTACCTTGATAGTCATACAAGTACAGAGGAAATTCTTTCAAAATTTAAATAAATTTAAACACTGATATAATATGTTTATATACACGAGTTTTAATCGAAGTATCAAAATTATTAAGTGCAAACTATTAATTAAATTAACATAAAATATTACAACTGCAAAACTAATATATTAGACAAGGTGCAAAACAATTAAGTGTCAACTATTAATTAAAGTGATAGAAAATTAAATATAAATTATTAAACTAAAAGTTTAAGTGTTCAACGATTTTATATAAATCATTAACAAAATAATATAAACTATCCTTTCTATATATGTGTCATATAACTTGAGCGTGACAACTCTAAAATTAGTTAATACATATATTCATAATACCACCTCGCATGCAAATGAATTACATTCTTAGACCGGACCCACATCGTGGGCTACCTACGTATCTCTTAAGAAAGAATCTTTATATGAGAGAATCAGATCGTCGTAGTTCAATTCTTTCATTCACTAACATCTTACTCCTTCCCTTTCCCAATCGCAAGCCTTTGGCTCATATGGATAGATCCCTAGATCTTTTACGTGAGGTTTTCAGTTTTACATAGAATAAAAGTGTAAATATTATTTATTGAGGGATAAATAGAGTAATTTTATTTATTCAATTAAAATATAATATATTTTTAATGTATGTAATATAAAATTTAAGGTAAATTATTATTAAATACTAACTACTAATATAATAATATAAATATATGATCTTGTCTATATTTTTTAAATAACATTTACAAAATACTTTAGATTTTATAATTAAAACCTTTATATAACTATTATGAATGCATATATAATATAATGTATATATGGTGGGTCTTATTATGAGTAGAAAGTATAAAATATATATACATAATGTAATGAATAAATTAAAACTACTCTTAGCAAAGTTGGTTCGCATAAAGCCCACAAGGGCTCTCCATGCATGAAGACGTGGGTTCAAACCCCATTGGGGGCTTAAAAATACATTGCCTTACAAAATAAAATATATATAAAATCTGGTGAAAAAAAATGTAAAAGAAATGGTGGCTAGTCGGGTGGATTCGAGTCTCGGGTTTAGGGTTAAGTGTTAAAGGTTTATTTCTAGAGGGTTTATGACATAATGTTTTCAGTCAGCTACCTATTAAAATAATTAAATACATGTAATTATAACTTTTTCAAATCAGAAAATAATTTAGTCAGAATCCAGATTATCTATTTCTCAAACAAATCTCAATCACCCATTAAAATAATTATAATTATGACTTTTTCTAATAAGGAAATAAGATATAAATTATTAAAAATTGAATTATATTAAATATATTATTTGAATATATTAAAAATTTTCAAACAAAACTCAACCACCTATTAAAATAATTAAATAACTGTAATTATGACTTTTTCAAATCAAGAAACAATTTAGTCCAAATCACGACCATCTATTTCTCAAAAAAATTTCAACTACCTCTTAAAATAATTAAATAATTAATGGTTTAGGGTTTATAGCATAATGTTTACAATGGGTTTAGGTTAAGGGTTTAGGATTTTCAGAGGATTTAGGGTTTCGGGTTAAGAGTATATGTTTAGAGTTTAGAGTTTATAGTAAATGTTTTGAGTCACCCACCCAATAAAATAATTAAATAAATATAATTATAACCTTCTCAAATAAGAAAATAATTTAGTCCAAATCCTAAGCATTTATTTCCCAAACAAATCTCAGTCACACATAAAATAATTAAATAATTATAATTATGACTTTTTTAAATCAGGAAGTAAGATATTATTTATCAAAAATTGAATAATATTAAATATATTAGTTGAATTAACTCAATCGAATCTCAGCCACCCATTAAAATAATTAAATGATTACAATTATGACTTTTTTAACATTGTCAAATCATATATTATTTATTAAAAATTGAATAATATTAAATATTATATTCGAATATATTCAAAAATTTCAAACAAATCTCAGCCACCCATTAAAATAATTAAATAATTGTAATTAAGAACTTTTAAAATAAAGAAATTATTTAATCCAAATCCTGACTATCAATTTTTCAAATAAATTTCAGTCACCTATTAAAATAATTAAATAATAATAAGGATTTATGGTTTATGGCATATTGTTTCCAAAGACATAGGGTTTAAGATAAAGGTTTAGGGTTTTCGATTAAAGGTTTAGGGTTTATGACATAATATTTTCAATCAGCCACACATTAAAATAATTAAATAGTAATTGTAATTTTTACTTTTTCAAATCAGAAAATAATTTAGTCCAAATCCTGACTATTTATTTTTCAAACAAATCTCAGTCACCAATTAAAATAATTAAATAATTATAAATATGAATTTTCTAATCAGGAAATTAGATATTATTTATTAAAAATTGAATAATATTAAATTTATTATTTGAATGTATTATAAAATTTCAAACAAATCTCAACTACCTTTTAAAATAATTAAATAATTGTAATTATGACTTTTTCAACTGTTTCAAATCAGGAAATAAGATATTATTTATTAAAAATTGAGCAATATTAAATATTATTTGAATATATTAAAAATTTTTAAACAAATCTCAGCCACCAATTAAAAATAATTATATAATTGTAATTATGACTTCTTAAATTCAAGAAATAATTTAGTCCAAATCATGACCATCTATTTCTTAAATAAATTTCAGTTATCTATTAAAATAATTAAATAATTATAATGATTTAGGGTTTACAGTTTATGGCATAATGTTTACAGAGGGTTTAGGATTTCGATTTAGGGGTTTAGGTTTAGGATTTATGGCATAATATTTTTAGTTAGCCACCCATTAAAATAATTAAATAGTTATTATTATGACTTTTTTAAATTAGAAAAATAATATAGTCTAAATGCAAACCATCTATCTCTCAAACAAATCTCAATCACCCATTAAAATAATTAAATAATTATAATTATGATTTTTCTAATTAGGAAATAAGATACTCCCTCCATTCCATAATACTTTTCACGTTTACTGTTCCACGTTGTTTAAGAAAAGTTGCACTTTTTGACCAAATTTATTGACTTTGAAGGGTATTGTAGTATTTTTAGGTAATGATAAAATATAAAGTAATGATATGTGTGTGAAAAAGGAATGACAAATTTGAAATTAAAGTAACTTTTGAGATTGTTAGATGAAGTGATGTTTTCTTTTTTGGGGTGTGAAAGGTTTTGTGGGACAAACAAATGAGGAAAGTATGAAAATTTTATGGGACGGAGGGAGTATTATTTATTAAAAATTGAATAATATTAAATATATTATCTGAATATATTAAAAAATTTCAAACAAATCTCAGCCAATCAATAAAATAATTAAATAATTATACTTATGACTGTTACAAATCAGTAAATAATTTAGTCCAAATCCTGACCCTATTTCTCAAACAAACTTCAGTCACCTATTAAAATAATTAAATAATTACAAGGGTTTAAGGTTTATAGCATAATGTTTCAGAGGGTTTATGGTTCAGGGTTAAGGGTGTACGATTTTCTTAGGGTTAAGGTTTTATTGTTTAGGGTTTCCATAGGGTTTAAGGTTTAGTATTTAGGGTTTATGATATAATGTTTTCAATTAGTTACTCATTAAAATAATTAAATAATTATAATTATGACTTTTTTAAATCCGAAAATAATTTAGTTCAAATCCTGACCTTTTATTTCTCAAACAAATTTTATCCACCCATTAAAATAATTAAATAATCATAATTATGACTTTTTCAAATCAAGAAATAAGATATTATTTATTAAAATTAAGTAATATTAAATATATTGTTTGAATATTCAAAATTTTCAAACAAATTTTAGCCACTCATAAAAATAATTAAATTATTGTATACACGAAACTTTAGATGAGTCTTTTAAATTATTTGCAATGGAAATTTGGTTGAGTTAATTAACACTAAAACATTTCATTAATTGATTAATGTTTATAAATTAGTAATATAGAATCTGATCTTATAATTTTGAAAATGAAGGATTACTACTAGATACATTAAAAAATCATTTATTAATATGAGATACAAACATACAAAAATATCATTACTAACTACATAGTGATATTTCAATATTACCTTTACAATGTGCTGCACATAAATGTTTGTGTGCAACATAAAAGTTCGTGTGCAACAAAAGTGTATGCAGTAAAAACTTGTGTGCAGCAAATGTTGTGTAAAAAGTGTTATGTGCAACAAAAAAAAATTATATGTGCAGCATAAACATTTGAGTGCAGCGAATATTATGTACAGCAAAAAATTTATGTGTAGCAAATGTTATATCCATTCATATTCATGTGGTGCAAATATTAAATAAATCATAAGAAAAAATGTATTTCAAATGTTATGTAAATGTTATAGTTGAACAAAAATCTATGTGCAGGCCAAATATATTCGATAATAACAATAGAGTTTCTCTCTCCTAGATTTTCTCTTTCCTAATCCTGCAAATCATGTTAACTAGTAAAAAATTTATTAATCAATCTATTTCTCTCTCCTGAAATTTGTCAATTAATCAGTTTCTCTTTCCTGATATTTCTTTCACCTGGAAAATAACTCACCTCCTCTGTTAATTCGAATTCTTCCAACTGATGAGCCGCCAGAGTTGTGAATGCTTCACGCTACTCACCTAGCTGGAATCTGCCACGAGTTCACCGGAAAAATTCGCTCGTTGATAGCTACGCCGTCATCACAGGTCCGCACCGGAGATGCTAACGCAACCGAACACCACCACTTGGCAGAAATCACGACCGACCCCTGCCTTACAAACCGTCGCACTAGCCTACTCGCTGCGTGCCCAACTCGCGGATGATGACGCCGACATTGCAAGTTCCACCGCTATCACCGTTGATGCCGTCGTCTACCGCCGTTGCTGATACGACTTCTGCTGCACATATTCCCCCACCTCCTCCGCCGCCGAAACGACCAATTGTAGCAGCAACATCGACTAGTTATATTGGGCAAATAAGAAGACACGAGAAACTGGAGAGTATTTGTGAATAGGAAGGATATTGGGCAGGCCGGAGATGACCCGAATTTCCCTCAACGTGCCGACATCGTCGTCGCCGATGAAGATATGGCAGCTCTTGACGAAGTGCTTGTAGGCCTACGGGTTGTCGAACTGCCGGACGACGGAACCACAAGGTGGAATTACTAATTAAATACAGTGTAATTGGAATTCCAAATTAATATATCAACTGAAATTGATAAAAGGTGAATTATAAAGAATAGATCAAATAACAGCACCTATGCACGAATTCCCAAATCAAGAACAAATCGGGTTAACCAGATTTAGTGAGCGGCGGCGTCGCCGGTTGGCGAGCGGCGACATCAGTGGTTTGGACTAACCATTGGGGTGGGGATAGATCTGGGAGGAAGAGGAAGAAGAAGAAGTCGTGGGGTAGGAGGGAGAGATCAAGTTCTGAGAGGAAAGAGGAACTGAGGAATGGGCGTCAGATTGTGAGTATTTGAGATGATTATAATGGGTTAAAGGTCATATCAGGTATTTTGTCTTAATCTTTCGTATGTAGAAGTAATTTCTTTTATTGATGTATCTCATAGTAATAGTGACTATAAAGTGTGTATCTATTAGTAATAAATTCTTTTTAAAAAAAAAATTTACTATTGCATTTTATGTTTTTAAAATTATGCATTTTAATCTCATTACAAAAGATATTAGTAAAAATATATGAATTGATCAACTAAATAGGCTCGCAAGGTGTTAGAAGCCTTTACTCATAACTACATTAGACTTTAATATTAAAATATTAGGTTAGATATAATTCAAATAAATATTATTCGGTACAAACATCATAAAATTAGGTGAAATTTTTTCCCTAAAAATAATATCCTGTGCAACGCACGAATTCAATTACTAGTAATAATAATATTCCTTAATCCACACATGAAAAGCAATTGGATACCTTTGTTATGATCGCTGAAAATATATACTTCTTTAATTTAAATTTCATAATATTTAAAGGCAAAGTCTATTGTACCCAATTTTTAAGGTACAATCGAGTTAAAAATTGACCCAATAACCCGCATATAAATACGTTATTTTGTCTGATGGGTCATTCACTTCCTCCCTCTTCAATCGCTCTCTCTCTATTCATCCTTCAATCACGCTCTCTCTCTCCCATCTTTCCACCTCATCTGTCTTCCTATTGCATTCTCTCTTTCTATTCCATCTTTCTACCGCCTCTCTGCTGCCCTTCCGAAATCATCTCTCCGTTCTTCCGAAGTCACTTCCAGTTACTGCTTAATCACCTGATTTCTTCTCGATCCTCCGCCGTCTCTCTGCTGTCTTATTCGAAATCGTCTCTTCGCTGCCACTTCCGAAATCGCCATCAGGATAATGCTTAACCAGAACTCGCCATCAGATACTGCTTAACCCGATCTCTCCACCGCCACGCTGAAGAAGTAGTATTCGAGATTTGAAAGATTCCACTCAATCTGGTCGCCTTTCCCCTCCACGTTGGAATTTTTTGGAGGAATTTTTTTTGTTGTGATTGTTGTTATGATTAATTCTTGAGTTGTTGATGAGAGTAAAAATAAGCGTGTTTTAGTATACAATTTATATATTTTTTATGGGAATTGTTGTTATATATTAGCACAAGTGTCTTATATTCAATATATGTGTGAAAAAAATGCATTTGAGGTATTTTATTGTGTTTTAGTTGGAAAAATGATTAAAAGTGCAAAGTCAGAGGAATGTTGAAAAACACACATTCAATTTTCATAATTTTTCTGTACTCGTGTGGCATTCATAATTGATGGTGTGATACATGGTTGGAAAGCCATGGAAGATGAGATCGTTTTGGCGCAAGAATCACTCAAATCGAAGATCAGACAAGGAAGTTATGCTCCAAATCGTGAGGTTGCGCAGCTGACGGTGAGAATTTCCGAAAATTTTTAAAAATTAGCCCATAATTTCTATTTCTTGGAGCACAATTAATCTCCTTATCATATAATCCTCTATTATTCACTCATATCTTTTATTTCCTTATTTAATTCCGTTCTCACACCTATATATATTTTACATCATTATTCATGTGGAACAACACAATCATCATATACCCCACAAGGGGGATCACCCCCCAACTATCATCCACATCCTTTTCTCCATCCATCCATCACTTTGAAGATTCGTCTGTGGAATCAAGAGGAGAACCAAGAGGAGGATTCAAGACGGAGATGGACGTGACGACTCCCGCATCTAGGGTTTTATTCATTTCCTAATTTATCTTGTATTTTCTAAATATATGGGTAAGATCTATCCAACCCTCATGATTGCTCTTTGCAACATCATGGGCTAGAACCGTTTTGGTAGATCTAGGATTTTGAAGGTTTTATGAATTAATTAAACTCTCTTGTGTGTCCTCCATACAATACTACTTGTGGATTGATTGTATATATGATTGTGCTTTCTTAATCCATATTCACAGTCGTTTTGTTTATCTTCAATTGGTATATAGAGTCTGAATATATATCTTGGTTGTAGGTTGAGTGCGTTCACTGATGAACAGGATTCCATGTTATGATTCTAAGTGAGGGGACTTCGAAGCTTCATTAGAACTATCTTATATAAATACTTACTAATTGAATTGAATTCTGGTTAGTAAGTAGGATAAAGAGGATAATTTTATAGTACCTATAAAGGGAGATCATATCAGGTTAGAGTACCAATTGACCAGGAAAATAATTGGCACTGATAGTGCCTAGAAAGGGGGGTAAAATTATATCTCTTGCTCCAAAGTTATTCACATGTGTTATACGCATGTTTGCTTGTGTCTATAGAGTAAACATGTGTGGCTTAGTTATGCATACATAATCCACAAGGTAGAGTTGGACATTGATACACGAAAGGGAATTTAAAGAGTGAAACTGAATTGCCTGAAGAGCTACATATTCTCATACTTGATTCACTTTTGTATTCTTCTAGTGTTAAATTTATTTTATTTGTTATTTTAATTATTGTTTAGTAGTTAATAATTTTATACCTCAACTTTATTGCCACAATTCATTTTAATCAATTTAGTAAATAATTAAATTGATAATACACCTTCCTTTGAGTTCGATATTTAATGTGGTCGCTTGCTTAAGCTGCAATTGATATCTTAATGCTTGGGGATTAATTTTGTGTGCAAAGAAAACACTCATCAAGTTTTTGGCGTCGTTACCGGGGATGGCTGGTATTATTGATTTTATTATATCTAGTTGTTAAGACTTTTATTTTTTATTATTTATTTCTATCTAACCTTAAATTTTTCTGAGTTACTTGTACACTAGGAAAAGGAGAGGAAAGAAAGGAAGAAGTAACACACAGAGCTAAACATGACCGGAGCAAGGCAGAATCCGAATAATGTTGTCATATGTAAAATTTTCACGTACAATGGGATTTGCAACATGGGATTGATAGGAGCAGGAGGGAAGATGATGATTTTGAAATACATCCCACTCTTATTAACATGGTAGAGAAGAATCCCTTTTCTGGAGGTCCTTTTGAAGATCCATATCAGTATTCAAAAGATTCCTTGGTTATGCAAATACTCAAAGGGTGGTGCAGCTAATGACAATGCTAGGCGAATCGTCCTATTCAAGTTCTCTTTGATTGATAGGGCAGAAGATTGATTTGAGACTTTTGATGCCACAGACTGCACTACATGAGACCAACTGCAGTAGAAGTTCTAGGAGAGATACATGCCACCCTCAAGGGTTTTTAGAATTAAGCAAGACATCACTCAATTTGCTCAGAACCAAGGTGAGAAATTCCATGAGGCATGGGATATGTTTAAAGATATGTTCAAGCGGTGCCCATAGCATGGGATGTCTAAAGCTCAGTACATAAGACCGATGTTGGTATGTCGATTTTTTACAACTTACCTAATATTTTGTGTGTTATTTTTGTGTGTTCCCTAGTATTATTTGTTGAATTATTAATTTTTTGTCTTGTTAATTTTTCTGGTATCTCCTATATTATTATTTATGAATCTGTGATGATGAGGTGTGCTTGAGCTTTGATGATAGAAAAGGTAATTAGAGGAAAATATGAGTTTTACACTGAGGCTTTGACCTGACCGAGTTGAACAACTTGAGGAGCTCGTACATACTTTGAAGGAGAAATCAGGTGCCCTTATTTCCTTATTCTAATCTTTTTTGTGTACTTTTAATTGATAGATGTGGAAGGATTGAGATCTCGATTTTGTGATCCACATGAGCTTATATTCTTAAATTGTGCCTGAAATTCATATGCTCTTAAAATTGATGAAGGAAGTGTACTTGAATTATATTGTGGTATGTTCTATATATGTACTTGTGGGATATTGCTTATCATGAAAAGTGCTTTGTTACTTGTTAAAAATCCATGTGAGATTTTGAGCCTCGTCGTTCTTGTGCATGTATTCTAGAACTTGCCTTTTTTCTTCATTGAAACTTCATGTGTGTTAGATGATTGGAGATGATTTTAGGCCATTCTTAATTTTATGAGTCGCTTGGCCAAATAATTTCCTACCAAATGATATTTATCTGTAGTTAGCCCCATTGAGCCTAAAAACCTCATTCTTTGGCAGCCTACAAGAAATAGCCACTTTGAGCTTCTGAAATTTTTGAGCCTTGATTTTATCATGACGAGAATTAATGGCTTTTCAAAGTGTGTTCATTAAGTTTGATAATTGTTTGAAAGGGAATGAAATTGGTGTTGAAAAGTGATTAAGCTTGATAATGCGTCTAAGGAGAATCATGGAGTAGTGCTTAAATCTAGTACTCCATTGAATAAAACACCTAGGGTAGTGCTTAAATCTAGTATCCAATAGAGAATGTGAGAGGTAGTGCCCAAAACTGGTACCTTAAGATAAAAGAAAAAAAAAAGAAGAAGGAAAAAAAAAAGTTGTGCTAGAAAGAAAAAGAAAAGTGAAGGAGTTGAGGAGGATGTGCGCTTAATTGAAGTGAGTAGGAAGAATGAAAAATCATGATGGAGTGCACGCTTGATTGATCCGAGTTTTGAGTCATTATCTATATATTTCTTACCTTAACCAAGGAGCCAATGTTACATCCAAAAGAAAAGTACTTTTTGATCCCATTGTCGAATCATACATTTAGTGGTAGAAAGTTTGAGATATTTGGCAAGCTTATGGTTATGCATGCACTTGAATTGAATTTAAGCGTAAACACCTTAACCCATAATTGTATATCTTTTACACTTGAATGTGAGTGATATATACTTCCCGTGAGAACATGTCAATGGAGCATTTGAATTGGTGGTGATTGTCATATCTTGTATACTATGAATTGATTATTACATGTAATAAGAGTTGCATGACCTAAGTTGAGGACAATTGTATTATGAATGGGGTATTTATTGTAGTCTTTGTTTCCCGCTAATTTCCTTAATTACTCTCTCTGTCTTTATTTTTATTTTGTTGCCTCGGGACGAGCAACGGGTAAGTATGGGGGATTGATAAGAGTGAAAATAAGCGTGTTTTAGTGCCCAATTTAATACCTTTTTATGGAAATTATTATTATATATTAGCACAAGTGTATTATATTCAATATATGTGAGAAAAATGTGCATTTGAGGTGTTTTATTGTGTTTTAAGTGAAAATATAATTAAAAGTGCAAAGTTAGAGGAATGCTAAAAAATGCACGTTCCACTTCCGTAATTTTTTTGTATTTGTGTGGAGCTCATAACTGATGGTGTGATACAAAGTTGGAAAGCCACGGAAGATAGGATCATTTTGGTGTAAGAATCACTCAAATCAAAGATCGGACAAGAAAGTTATGCTCAAAATTGTGAGGTCGCGCAGCTGCCGACGAGAATTTCCGAGAATTTCTGAAAATTAGCCCATAATTCCTATTTCTTGGAGCACAATTATTCTCCTTATCACATAATTCTCCATGATTCACCCATATATTTTATTTCCTTATTTAATTCCCTTCTCACACCTATATTTATTTTACATCATTATTCATGTGCAACAACACAATCATCCTACACCCCACAAGGGGGATCATCCCCAACTATCATCCAAATCCTTTCCTCCATCTATCGTCACTTTGAAGATTCGTCTGTGGAATCAAGAGGAGAACCAAGAGGAGGATTCAAGATGGAGAAGGACGCGCGACTCCCGCATCTAGGGTTTTATTCGTTTCCTAATTTATCTTGTATTTTTCAGACATATGGGTAAGATCTATCCAACCCCCATGATTTTTCTTCACAACATTATGGGCTAGAACCATTTTGGTATATCTAGAGTTTTGAAGGTTTTATGAATTAATTAAACTCTCTTGTGTGTCCTCCGTACAACACTACTTGTGGATTGATCTTATATATGATTGTGCTTTCTTAATCTATATTCACGGCCGTTTTGTGCATCTTCAATTGGTATATAGAGTCTGAATATATATCTTGGTTGTAGATTGAGTGCGTTCACTGCTGAACAGGATTCTGTGTTATGATTCTAAGTGAGAGGACTCCGAAGTTTTATTAGAAATATCTTATATAAATACTTATTAATTGAATTAAATTCGGGTTAGTAAGTAGGATAAAGAGGATAATTTTATAGTACCTATAAAAGGAGATCTATCGGGTTAGAGTACCTATTGACCAGGGAAATATAGTGTTGATAGTACCTAGAAAGGGGGGGGGGTGAAATTATATCTCTTACTCCAAGATTATTCACACGTGTTATATGCATGTTTGCTTGTGTCTATAGAGTAAACATGCATGGCTTAGTAATGCATCCATAATCCACAAGGCAGAGTCGGACATTGATACATGAAAGAAAATTAATGAGTGAAAATGAATTGCCCGAAGAGCTACCTATTCTCATACTTGATTCACTTTCGTATTCTTCTAATGCTAAATTTATTTTATTTGTTATTTTAATTAATTATTTAGTAGTTAATAATTCTATACCTCAACTTTATAGCCACAATTCATTTTAATTAATTTAGTAAATAATTAAATTGATAATATGCCGTCATTTGGGTTCGATATTTAACTTGGTTGCTTGCTTAAACTGCAATTGATATTCTTAATCTTTGGGTATTAATTTTGTGTGCAAAAAAAATGCTCATCAGTTGTCTGAAGAAAACGTAGGAACCTACAATATCTAATATTTTTATTTTGTAATATCTTAATTAGCAACTGTATTAGTTGTAATTTTATAATGTATAAGTTTTCCTAAATTATTGTATACAATTCTAGATTTGTTTCTATTGAGATATTTTGGTAGAATATTTTGTTGTGATTGTTGTTGTGATTAATTTTGGAGTTTACACGAAGAGAATTTAGAGAATCTAGGAACTGAAAAAATCTAATATTTTTATTTGGTAACATTTTAATAAGCAATTGTATTATTTGTAATTTTATAATGTAGTATAAGTTTTCCTAAATTATTGTATACAATTCTAGATTTATTTTATTGTGATTCTTTTTTTCCCGTGTAAGACTTATCTGATATCTGGAGCTAATCTGGAAAGAACGATAAGTACTAAATAATTTTAATATTTTTATGGTGGAAGTTGGAATAAACACTTTAATAAGAAACTGTATAAGTTATAATTTTATAATGTATAAGTTTTCCTTACTTGACGTATATTATACAAGTTTTATATAACAATATACATTTTTGAATAAAAAGTAGTACTGTTAATATATAAAAATTACGGTTACACATTATAATTAATTGTATTAGATGTAATTTAGTAGTGTATATGTTTTCTTGATAAACGTATTATTTAAAAAAATTATTGAAATTTCAATATCTTCCTTTATATATATTCACTTTCTTTTTTATACGTTAATATTAAAATAATATATTTATGAATATAAACTTATACATTAATAAATTTAACTAATACAGTTTATCAGATTATATCACAATTAGTATACGTGCAAATTAACAAATTTTAATATGAGCCAGAAACTTTAGTAAAATTTTATCAATAATCTTGATTCAATTACAATAACAAATTTGAAGTTAGAATAGAAATACAATTGTAAATTGAATAACCAAATTAAAAAAAAAAAGAATTAAACTCTAGATGAATTGGTGGAACAGGAGCTATGATCTGAGAGTAGACTTGGAACGATATATTGACATTCAATCGTTTGATTAACGTGAACTATTAGGGTTTCACACGATTCTAACAGTCAGTGGAAGTAAGAAAATAAGAAACGTATTACCTTTCACCAGGGTATGTTGGAGAAGATGAATTATCACCGACAGCCAGCGCAGCCTCATTATTTTGGGCATAACTCTCTCATCCAATCTCGGTTTTGAGTGATCTATACGCTAAAAAGATCTTCTCTTCCGTGGCTTTCCGTCAATATATCATACGTTAAAATCTGACTTCTATATGATTTTATAAAAAATGTAGAATTTGGCAGACAGCAGCAGCTAACAACCTTCCGGTCTTCTGCTGTATTCACAAGCCCAATCTCGACGTCGTGTGGGCGACGGTCCTCGAGATCATCTCAATATGCTATTCCATCTACTCTCTTACGTGTTAGGCGTGTCTCATCTAGGGTTAGAACAGGTGAAATGACTTATATATGGGCTACAGTAGGGACCAAGAGGAGAAATTAGAGTTGGGCCTCTATTAGGCTTAAATATCCAAGCTTAGCCCAAAGCTTATACTTAAGTCCAATAATAATAATGTATACCACTAAAATATTATTACTGCACTACCGTTCTTATCCCCTAATTACGTTATGGGCTCCTTCTTATTATGAGTTCGTTAGTCTCCCCATGCTTAAGATATACAATGTCCATTAATTTACTGACAACTCCATTAATTAATATCTTATTCGAGAGTAGTACCACTCAATCTCATTATTATGCCAGAATAAATCCACCTGCAGGGTTTATATGATAATCCTTATGAGCTCCTCAAGGGAACATCATCAACCTATGACGGACGCGGATTCCTTCTACAATCAACAACACACCATAGGGACAGCACCATTTCCCAACTCACCGAGTTTGTTGATTTAATACATGTAAATCTCACCTATTGATGAATTAAAGAAATACATACTTCCTACGTGTTGAGGTTATTGTATAGGGATTAAGAGCACGAACATCTATAATAACTGAGATCAAGTTCTTCTATAGGTTAGTATAAATCGAATGATCTCAAGCGGTCCTGCTCAATACACACAAGTGCACTAATGTGATTCTATAGTCAAGACAAACTAATACCAAATCACACTACAACCATCCTGATAGAGAGTCCCCGTCTATCTCGGTTGTGAGCATTTGTTTATACTTTATAAGAAAATCGATAATATGATCTTCCGCGTGTTGTCGCACAACATATTATCTACAATATAAAGTAAGTGGACTATTGCATCGTGCATATAAATAAATTATAATACGTAAGCATTTGATCATATGATTCTCATTTCAAATTAATTACTTAAACATTGTTCATACAAAAAGTTAGACTTTTAGTATACAATCCAACACGATAATCAATAGAACAGGAGCTATGAATTGAGATTAGATCTGGAGCGATGTGGATGATAATGAGAAGATCTAAAGCAATGGAGAGAGATACGGCGATGAAGACCGAAGCACTGCAAAGAGCAAATTTGGAGCGAATGAGAGAGCTGTGATACAGCGGTGGAAGGTGAAGGTGTGGTGGTGGCGGTGTGCGGTGAAAGGTGGAGGCGGCGCGGTGACGGTGTTGGTGATGAATAGATTCTAGAGAAGAAAGAAGGGAGAGTGAAGGAAAAGAAGGGTTGAGGCGGTAGAGAGTGTAAAAAAAGATCCAATTGGATTTTATTAAATTATATATATGACCCATTTCCTAAATATGGATCCTATTATTAGTGTACACAATTGTACAATAGATCAACTCATATTTAAAATTTGTTACGTAATTTGTTTAATTATTTAAAAGAAAAAACTATTATTTATTTATTTAAAGGAATTTTCAATATTTCTATTTAGTTTATGTTAAAAATTAATCTAATTTTTATTATATAATGAAATCAAAATATACGGTATAATCTATAAATTTATATATATATTAATTAGCCATAATATAGTGGGCATGACCAATTAAAGAAATTATCGAACCACAGGGAGGAAGGTACTAGAGTTTAAGCGATCTCAAGTTTATCGTGATTTTATAAGGACGACGGAAGAGAGGATAGGAGCAAATGAATGCAATTATGCTAAAGCAAGAAATAAAGATAAAATGAATTCAAAGATAAGATTGTTCCAAATGATGCAAGGATGAGATTAACAACAATCATGGCATAGATAATTAAGTAATTATGCAATTAATTCTAATCTCTCATGGACAAGGTATAGAAGCGATCACTAATTCTACCTAAACTCTCTCTCGAGATGGATAGGATGTAGGCCCTCAACAAGGCTCCCAAACGCACATAGGATCGAGACAATAGCAAACACCTCCCACTAGGTACTAATTACTCTATGAGTTCCCTAATTAGGTACTAAATCATAAGCAATATTCCCTTTTAAGGTACTATGAATTCACTAATTGTTTGGGTCTCCTCATTTAATCAACCAACCTCTCGATTAAGCTAATCAAATGTTCTATCAAAGGGTTCTAAATCTAGAAGGATATCTCTATCTCATTCTAAATTAATGCACATGAAGTGTATGATGAAATGATTCAATGAACTATCCTAAACACATAATTGATTTCTCAATCTAATCACATGCCCATGACAATTAATCACACAAATCATCATATACATCAAGCAATCAACAATCAATGATAGAAATAACACAAAGCCCATTCAAGATTAAAATCAATTTGCATAAAAACTAAATTATCCAACACCAATCATGGAGCTAATCTCACAAAGGAGATTAGCCTCTCATATCCATAAGAAAATTAACATAGACATTAAGATCCTTACAAAACATGATCAATCTATAAAGAAATGCACAAAAATTAGAATTAGATTCCCCCTTTGAAGTGCTTCAATGGAGATCTCCTTCTTCTTCTTGTGATCTCACTCTCCCTTGCTTCCTTGACCACTTGGATGGTGGATTTGATGGAGGGGATCAAGTGTAGATGGGTGGATGAAGAATGGATGAAGATGATGGTGGAAAATGGAAGAAATGGTGTGTGAGGTGTGTGGGGAAGGTGGAATTTCGGATTTTTTTTCATAAAATCTGAATGGAGGGGTATTTATACTCCTTGACAAGCTTCTAGAAGGATTCTGAATTTTTCTGATCCCTGACACGACACGAGTCGTGTGGCGCAACACGGCCATAAGGTGCCCGTGTTGCGTGAACTGATGCTCCCGCACGGCCATCGCTTATAGGCCCGTGTTGGCTACACGGGTCGTGTGCTGCAACACGAGTCGAGCTCCGCAACACGGCCAAATGGTGGTCGTGTTGGATGAATAGATGTTGCCGCACGACCATTCTGGACAGGCCCATGTTAGCTACACGAGTCGTGTACTGCGACACGGCTCGTGCCACCGACACGGCCAATCGTGTTGCTGCTGCCCTGATTCCTTCACTGTTTTGGCTCGTTCTCCCTCGTTTCAACTCCAAATTGAGTTCCACTTTTTCCTACATCTTCCTTATCATATTTAGCATCAAATAAAAAGTGAAAATAGTAGGTTTAAGCTCATTCATACACATTTCCATGAAAACACAACCAAATAACACATAAAATACGGATAAAAATATACGAAAACACATATAAAAAGACACTAAAATCTAGGTGAAAATATCACTCATCACACCCCCAAACTTAAAGTGTTGTGCGTCCCCGCACAACGAAAATGATAAACCATGAGAGTGATTTTCACCTAGGAAAAGACTAAACGAACATAAGTAACAACACATCAATAATAATAAGAATCACAATTTATGCTAAGTCATCCTACAACATTAGATTCATGACATGAAGAATTAACAAGTTCAATCTAAAGAGAATAAAGTGTAATATAGTCCCTTTTAGTCCAAGCCTTACATAGGTTATAAATTTCACTCAACACTCTTTAAAGTAGGTAAATCAACACTCATCAATTGATTGGCTTGACTCGCTATAAGCTTGCTCGTGGACTACATTCACAAACCGCCAAAGTTTCCATTAATGATCAAAAAGGTCTTTCATTAAGGATGTAATGATAGGCTCTTTGGTAGGGTATGGAAGATATGGATAATAGTGACTAAGCAAGTGTAAGTAATCGAAGAGATGGCCAATTTCTCCAACTTCTCCACTTTTCTTTCTTCCTTTCTCAACTTTGGTAATCACAAGCACTAATCATCAACATTGCTTTGGATTGAGCTTCTTATGATGCATGCTTCCTTTCTTTGAATTTTTATTTCCTTGAGCATCTTGTTGTTGCTTTACTCATTTTTCTTGTTTTGAGGTTGCATGTTCATTCTTTTTTATGCTCTTTTTCATCCTTTTTCTTGCTTGTTTACCATTTCCTTTTTCTTTTTCTTCTTTATCAAACCTTTCTAGTTACCATCTCCTCAATCACCCACACAAATGGTATATATATAAGGCTTAAGTGGGTAATCATGGCTTGTAATGTGCTTATATCACAATAAATAGGCTTTAAGGCTCAAAGTAGTTGACTAGGGATGATGTTCATGGTAGGGAAATATATGGTAATGACTATAATAACAAGGATGGCCTTAGATCATGTCACTAATCTCCACAAATCGGGCTCGTTCCTATAGTCCTTGAGCAAGTTCTAGCTTATCAAACACAACCAATCCACTCATGAAGAAAAATACCATGTATGCACGGTTGAGGCTCAAACGCTCACAAGCTTGTGCTCGGACCTTAAGAAACTTATTACACCACATCCATCTCAAAATTGAACAAGTTAAGTAAAACATGTCACAATTCGAAAGTGTAGAGATTCTTAATCATAACTTGTCATCACTTACTACCACAACATATCACCACTCATATTCAAAAATGACTCACAACATCCCAAAACAAACCACCAAACATACCAAGACAAAAATAAGAAAACACACAAAACATAAAATAAAGACTCAACAAACAATAAACAAAACAAAAACACATAACATGCAAGAATAAAAATCACCATCATTAAACAATGAAGCACACATTCAAATCATCCATAAACAATGTAAGCTCACAATCATCCCAACCTTTGATTGAAAAGAAAATCCTAACTAATGAAAATAAACATCCCAAAAAACATAACACATGAAGTAGCATGCTAATCACATCAATACAAATCAAATCAAATTATGCTAAGCACATAAAAGTGGTAGGGTGTAGAATGAACTCCCTCAATAAGCATTTGATAGTGGAAGTTGTTAGCTCCGAGCTCAATTCGTGCTTCCAATACCCTTCATGCATGCTCAACAAAACCATTAGCTCAACAATTTCATTAAAAATATGGACTATCATGCACTTCAACACGACCAATCATACCAAAATCAAACCAATGCTCATGAGAAAAATTCAAAATTAGCCCAAAAACACGAAAAGTATATGGCTTCAAAACAAAGTATGTCACACCATGCCATATCCCCCCAAACTTAAATTGAAACAAGAGTTTCGAGGTAAGTTTGCAAAAAGTTGTGTGACTTACTTTCACACTTCAAATCAAGCACTTATCGTATCTTGAAAACTCATTCTTCTCACAAGCACGATCCACCTACAAGGCCAAAATGCAAGAAACAACAAATCCACAATCTTTATTGAAAGCATTAAATAAAGCAATAAAGATAATGATGGGTTGCCTCCCATCTAGCGCTAAGTTTAACGTCTTCAAGCCGGACGATAGTCTTTAGCTCATGGTGGTCTTGAATAGTCCTTAGGCACTATCATAGGTTTCTTCTTGAAGTAGTGCCGTGTGCTCTCCCGTTCAACCACTAGAACGGTTCCCTTCTTGTTAAATAACTCAAGTAATTGGTCTCCGAAGGCGTTCTTCACAAGGAATGGCCCTTTCCACTTGTTCCACTTTTTCCATGGGGCTTTATATGCATTTTGAACTTCAACCACATCCCCCGGTAAGAATTCGGGCATTGACAAGTGTTGTTGTCCTCTTGCAACCTTTTTCCTACAATCACCAAACAAATTTTTATCAATAAAATCATGAAAGTTCTTAAGAGAATTTGAAATTTCAATAGAATGAGAAGGTTTAGGCTTGTGGGGAGTGAAATCCATGATCTTAGTTTCCGGAGACTTCTTTTCTTCCATAAGGGCATGAATCTCTTCTCGATTTTGATGTTTTACTTTCTCAACCATCTCTTCAAGAGACTCGACAAATTTATCGAATTCCTCCGTCAACTCTTCTTTCAACTTTGTAGCTTTCACCCACTTAGGCACCCTTTCTCTCTTTTCCTTCATAACTTCATCAACCCCCAAACTATCCTCTTTTCGATCTTTAATAGAGGAAGAAGGCTTGTTGTTCTCAACGGTGGATACAACTTGACTAACTTGGTGCTCAATGGAATCCAATCTAGCACCGAATGCTACTATTGCACTTGTCACCATATCACACCAATTTCCGATTCGATCCATCCACATTTCATTAAACTTACTCTCCTTCTCTATGCGATCCATAACCATTTCAAACATCTTTTCTCCAAACATTGCTATGTGGTCACTTTGGGTGGAATAAGAGGTGTTGGAGTGTTGAAAATTTCCCCATAGATGTGGTTGATTTCCTTCTTGATGACTAGAAAAATTTCCTTGAAAAACATCTTCCACACCTTGAGGGTATACTTGATGACTCATTTGATGAGGAACTCCAAAATCTCCATAACCTTGTTGTAGGAATTGCATATCTTGTACTCCATAATCCGGTTGCAAATTAGGTTCACCATTTGGCATTTGAAATCTTAGAAAATTTCCTTGTGTGTTCATAACGGAATGAACATTTCTATTCACCATATCTCGAAGAGTATCCATGTAGCTCATATTTTTGGGGTTGCTCTCCTTCTTCTTCCTTCTCAAGGTATGCACCTATAAAAGAAAGAAAAATTAGAACAAAATTTTCCAAAGCAAATATAAGATGCAAAAATAAAAAAAAAATATCCTTATTAAGACCACTCTAAACAATCCTTCGTCAAACTACTAGCGACCGTTACCTCCCCGGCAACGGCGCCATTTGATTAGCCATAATATAGTGGGCATGACCAATTAAAGAAATTATCGAACCACAGGGAGGAAGGTACTAGAGTTTAAGCGATCTCAAGTTTATCGTGATTTTATAAGGACGACGGAAGAGAGGATAGGAGCAAATGAATGCAATTATGCTAAAGCAAGAAATAAAGATAAAATGAATTCAAAGATAAGATTGTTCCAAATGATGCAAGGATGAGATTAACAACAATCATGGCATAGATAATTAAGTAATTATGCAATTAATTCTAATCTCTCATGGACAAGGTATAGAAGCGATCACTAATTCTACCTAAACTCTCTCTCGAGATGGATAGGATGTAGGCCCTCAACAAGGCTCCCAAACGCACATAGGATCGAGACAATAGCAAACACCTCCCACTAGGTACTAATTACTCTATGAGTTCCCTAATTAGGTACTAAATCATAAGCAATATTCCCTTTTAAGGTACTATGAATTCACTAATTGTTTGGGTCTCCTCATTTAATCAACCAATCTCTCGATTAAGCTAATCAAATGTTCTATCAAAGGGTTCTAAATCTAGAAGGATATCTCTATCTCATTCTAAATTAATGCACATGAAGTGTATGATGAAATGATTCAATGAACTATCCTAAACACATAATTGATTTCTCAATCTAATCACATGCCCATGACAATTAATCACACAAATCATCATATACATCAAGCAATCAACAATCAATGATAGAAATAACACAAAGCCCATTCAAGATTAAAATCAATTTGCATAAAAACTAAATTATCCAACACCAATCATGGAGCTAATCTCACAAAGGAGATTAGCCTCTCATATCCATAAGAAAATTAACATAGACATTAAGATCCTTACAAAACATGATCAATCTATAAAGAAATGCACAAAAATTAGAATTAGATTCCCCCTTTGAAGTGCTTCAATGGAGATCTCCTTCTTCTTCTTGTGATCTCACTCTCCCTTGCTTCCTTGACCACTTGGATGGTGGATTTGATGGAGGGGATCAAGTGTAGATGGGTGGATGAAGAATGGATGAAGATGATGGTGGAAAATGGAAGAAATGGTGTGTGAGGTGTGTGGGGAAGGTGGAATTTCGGATTTTTTTCATAAAATCTGAATGGAGGGGTATTTATACTCCTTGACAAGCTTCTAGAAGGATTCTGAATTTTTCTGATCCCTGACACGACACGAGTCGTGTGGCGCAACACGGCCATAAGGTGCCCGTGTTGCGTGAACTGATGCTCCCGCACGGCCATCGCTTACAGGCCCGTGTTGGCTACACGGGTCGTGTGCTGCAACACGAGTCGAGCTCCGCAACACGGCCAAATGGTGGTCGTGTTGGATGAATAGATGTTGCCGCACGACCATTCTGGACAGGCCCGTGTTAGCTACACGAGTCGTGTACTGCGACACGGCTCGTGCCACCGACACGGCCAGTCGTGTTGCTGCTGCCCTGATTCCTTCACTGTTTTGGCTCGTTCTCCCTCGTTTCAACTCCAAATTGAGTTCCGCTTTTTCCTACATCTTCCTTATCATATTTAGCATCAAATAAAAAGTGAAAATAGTAGGTTTAAGCTCATTCATACACATTTCCATGAAAACACAACCAAATAACACATAAAATACGGATAAAAATATACGAAAACACATATAAAAAGACACTAAAATCTAGGTGAAAATATCACTCATCATATATATATAAAGAAAACCTAAACTTCTACTTTTGTTTTCAATTTTACTCTATTTAGAAATAATTCAATTTTAATCTTGACTGTCCAATTAATATTTTTGATTTCAATAATAAAATCTAATCTAATTATACTAATAATAATGTATTGGAATTATTACTACCTAGTACAATATATAAACTAATATTACTAATAGATACATAGCATATATTATATTACTATAACGTACAAAAATATATAATAAAAAGTATCAATTACCCCTTTATATAATACGTAATTCACGTTTACATAATAACTTCATTCCTGTATTATAGTTCTCTCTCCACCAATATTTTTTTTTCTTTTTTTATCGAAAATAAATTCTAAAATATATTGAATGAAGGTCTGAATACAAGCAGATTTCTGAATATCTAATTTTTTTTTTCATATGCAAACATATTTCTATTGAAAATAAATTCTAAAATGGGTCCATTACTACCCGGTACAATATATATATTATTATTACTAACAGGTACATTAATATATTTTGAATAAGTGAAATTCCTTTCTTATCCTTAATGAGATTGTATTCAATAATATTTTAAAATGTAAAGATATTATATATTAAAATTAAAAACATATTTCATTCCATATTTTTCTCCTAAAAATATGTTAGGGATTGATTAATCTAATTCCGCTGATGCGAAGCGTGAGTTAATCTCTGTATATTCAATTTTTGAATACTTCATTATTGAACATTAAATATTTTGAATACCTACTAATTTTGAATATAAAAGTGTTTCAATGAATTTGAAATATATTTTGAATACAAAAGTGTTTTAATGAATTTGAAATATATTGAATACATTATAAATATTTCGTGAATATTGAGAAAATATTTCTGAATATGTGTTATTGAACATTAAATTTTCTAAATAATTACTGATTTTATTGAACTTTTCTAAATATTTTAAATTGTGTTCAATAATATATTAAAATGTAAATATATTTTATATTAAAATTAAAAACAGATTTGGTTCCACCTTTTACTCCTAAAAATTCGTTGGAAATATAAAATTAAAAACAGATTTGGTTCCACCTTTTTCTCCTAAAAATTCATTGGAAATAACTCAATTCATTCCACGTTGATAGAAGCGTTACGATATTTAATTAATGAATGCATCGTTACTAGACATTAAATATTCTGAATACCTACTAATTTTGAATACACAAGCATTTAAATACCTACTATCTTTGAATACATTCTGAGTAATTGATCATAGCTGCAAGGCTAACTAGTGGATGTTGCACCCTCATACAGTACATCCTCGTACATGGCTTTTGTCTCTCGGCTAAAGTCTAGAAACCTTATTACATTTGGTATCAACTTCATCTGTCATCATGTTATATATATCTGCAAATTTATAATTATCAATCAGCAAATAAACATATCTGGAAAACATTCTTCAGAAAATAAATAATACAAATCATGATCAAAATTTATGAAGAAAAATTAATTCTTTTGACCTATCATAAACATATATGCTAAAGGTTGGAACAATAGTATGTAGGAAAGACCTCTGCTACATTGGACGTAGTCTTTCTTGCAATCGTGGACAGCCGTAGTCAGCAGGGCTGAGAGGAATGGGAAAAACTCAATAATAATATCGCATGAGTGAGGTACACGAGACAGAGAAATCTAGGAGGGACTTGCGTTTGGAAAGCCGCGCCCGCCGGAAATATCAGCAAAAGACCCAAACGGTGAGGTGAAAACCCTTGTAAGAGGGAGGGTGATGTCTTGTAAGCGCGCTGGAGATAGTCATGATTGGCTGGAGATCTGTCGGAAATCTGAGCAAAATTCGGCATTTGGATTGCAAGCATCGGAGGCGGCGTGGCCGGCAGTAGGCGATACTTCTCCATCGGGATGATTTCTTCAATAAAAACAGCGACGGAACGATTGAGAGCCTCTAGACAGGGGAGAGATGGAGGGCGCGAGCAGATGGCCAGCGCAAAGGAACGCACCATGGTGGGTCTCCGGTGACAGATGTCACACAAGCGGCCTCCGGTCCGGTAAAAAGGGAAAATACGTCGAATATTTGGATGCAGAAAGGGGAACTTTGGAGAAAAAATAAGGGATTCTGAAAAAATGAACGGATAAAGTAACAGCGAAGAAGAGAGAGAAAAAAAATAATTAAAATTGTTAATAAAAGAATTAATTGAGATTATATTTTTATAGGGATATTATGGGTATCTCATCCTTATATATTGTACTCCCTCCGTCCCAAATTCAAGTTCACGTTTACTGTAGATACGGAGTTTAAGAAAAGTCACTTTTTGATTTACTTTTGAGGGTAGTATGGTATTTTTGGGTAATAAATAAATGATAAAGTATGTTATGTGTGTTAAAAAAGGTGATGGCAAATTTGAAATTAAAGTATGTTAGAGGGATATTAGTTTGTTGCTTTTTCCTTTTATGGAAGTGTGAAGTTGAATTTGGGACGGACTAAAACGGAAAGTGTGAAGTTGAAGTTGGGACGGAGGGAGTATATGTTATTAATATTTTATCCTATTGTATCTAACAGTAATATAGATATATAATTTGTATTGAATAGTAATAAATCCTTCTAAAATATATTGAATGAAGGTTTGAATACAAGTAGGTTTCTGAATACCTAACATGTTTTTTCTAACAAAAATATTCTTTGGAATATATTGAACAATGTCTGAATAACAATAGATTTCTGAATACTGCGTGCATCGATTGGAGTATGCAGAATAGGTATGCACATTGATTACTTACCGAGGGTGAAATACAAAATTGAACCCACAATTCTTAGTATTGGTTGAAATTGAACACAACCTATTATTTGAATACCATGTGGGACTCTTTTTTATCGGATTGACTAATCCCAACCTATTTCCTACTTTCATGGATAGATTAACGGTTAATTATCTTCTGAATATAATTAAACTTATAATAATAGGATTAAAAGTGGTATTTGATGGGTTCAATTTGTAGCGGATAGAATTTTAATTTAGATATTGTACCTGCTAGTAATATAGATAGAGAAATTGTATTTATAAGTAAAGGACCCTAATGTATTTTGTTATTTAAAATTTACTTTTTATTTAACAATATAAATTTGATAAATATGAGAGATATTTTTGGTAAATTTAACTAATTTTTAATCAATATACTTTTTTCTGATTTCGTTGGAAGTCAAAGAATAGAAACTTGATTTAACTTAAAACAAGCTAGGCCAGAGGCAAACCTATGTCAAGATAACCCCACCTTGAAACACTTTTGTAGTGCTTCTGGATCAGAATCTCAAATAATGAATCAGAGCACGTGGAGCCATCTCCTTATCTTATTTTTCTGTCAAGAATAAATATGGCGGATTGACTGATATTTCTATCAGTTAATGAAAGAGCCCAATGCAAAAAAAATGCATGTTGGGTCTTTGAAAGGAAGTGTAACTCTTTTAGTGGGACGGAGGGAGTATGAGATAATTATAAACATAAATTTAAAAAAATACTACAACAAAATTCAAACCAGACCAAAATTAGATGAGAGAAGCTCAAACATATTCATATAGATACATAATACTATTAAAATAAAACAAAAAAAAATTAACCAACAATCCTATAATAAAATAATTTTCGTGCAACGCACGAACGGAAAATACTAGTAAATATATAAAAGCAAACCTTAATTTCTATTTTTATCTTTAATTTTTCTCCATCTTTTCAATTTTACTTTATTTAGCAACTATTCAATTTTAATCTTGATCATCCATTTAATACTTTTGATCTCAACTATAATACACTTTTTTATTGTTAATCTTAACCCACGAGTATTAATAAAAGGATTTTGAATGTAATTTAAAATTTATACTTGATGGGTACCAGTAGGATTAAAAGGATATGAGAGAAATATATATCATGCAAAAGGTTATACAAAGATGCATGTTTCGTCATTATAATACTTAAGATAGAATTATACCATATAAGTAATAATATTGAAGAACATGTTGTGTATAAATAGAGATGGTAACGAGATGGATATTTTTCAGTATCGTTCTACCTGAACCATATTAGAACAAGTACTGGTAGTATAAGAAAATTATATTAAGTTTCAAACGGGTACGAGTATATGCCTCGGGTACTCGCATCATTAGAAGACTTAAGATAGAGTTCTACAAGATAAGTCATAGTGTTGGATAACATGTCGGGTACAAATAGAGATGTCAATGAGAGTGATATTTCCAAATACTGTTTGACCCGAATCCTATTAAGATAGATACATGTAGTTTTTTAAGAAAATCATATTAGAGTTTGGGACGGGTATGAGTTGGGTACCCGCGTATATAACCTATTGAGATATGTACAGGTAATTTAAGAAAACATATCAGAGTTTGGGATGGATATGAGTAGGATTAGGGTATGCATTGGTTAAAAAATGAATCGAGTTAATAAAATCGAACACCAAATTTTTACAAAATGACAAAACCGAACCAAAACCAAAAATTTGAATTCACCGAGTAAAACCGAACCGAAATGTTTGGTTTGATTCGATTTAAAAACCAAATTCATCGAACAAACAGGAAAAAATAAAAAAAATCTAAATCTCCAATATAACCCTACTTTTTATCAAATGACTTTTTCTTCTCTTGATTGTGTCCTAATCCAAGTCTCCTACTCTCCTTGATAGTAGCATCACCACACAAGACGAATACTAGCCAGGTCAGTCCTATATATACATAATACATGATATTATATATGTAATTACCCTTGAGCTACAAGATGAAGAAGCTCAAATATTTACCAATTATATGTGTAAATATAAATACAGACAACATTTTGGCTCACTGACACTGGGTGTTGCTTCCCTTCTAATTTGTTTTTAAATATTCGAAATTAAAACCCCCTTAGATCCAGATTTTAGATTGCAACTTACCAAGAAGAGAAAGGATGAGATGGTGGATCGGTGGTGACTGATAACGGTGAGGCTGGGAACATTGAATGGTCGCCGATGGATGGTTGGTGGGCTGGCACTGGCAGTGGGCAGGGATGACTGCACAAGACGAAGCACCGAGCAATGAAGGTGGGTACTGATGAATCGCCAATGGTGGTGGTGACTGCCGATGAACTCTGTCGGCGATTGCCAACAACGTGGGATGAAGGGGGCGCTGGGGGTAGAGCAACTCCAACAGCGGATGGGCGCGGGGCGCCGCTGAGGAGTGATAGAAATGAAATTAGATTTAGGGCATGGAAGAATTAGGGTTTCTATTTATATATGTCCAATTCGGTTCGGTTGTCAGTTTTGTCGGTTTTTCGTACGCCAAAATTGAAACCAAATCGAAAACTTAATTTTTAATTTATTTAAAATTGAAACTAAACCGAACTTTTAAAAACCGAACCGAATTGATCGGTCTGGTTCGATTCGGTTGGTTAAATCGGATTTCAAGGTATTCTGCTCACCCCTAAGTAGGATACCTGCATGTATTTGTTTATAAAATGTTGAATAAAAGCATATACATTTATACGTTGTCATCCCTAAGTAAAAATTCATGTATTATCATACAATTTAATAAAAAAATATAAGACTACATTATATTAAAAATAATAAAAATAAATTTATTTTAATATATTATAATTTTATAAATAATTAGATGTTTATTAAATACATAAATTTAAATACATCCACCTACGGGTAAGTTTTGTTGTTTATGTCCGCCTCCACTTACTACTTCATTACATTTCCCTTTTCTTCGACTTCGCTGAATTTCCCGCCCCCTACTGGGAAGCCCAAATATTTGCCCCTATTTTTTTTACTCAATACCCCGTTGTTCAATTGCATGGTATCTTCTTACAGAAAACTATACTCACCCTTAAACAACCATTAACTGCTGGTTGAATTCCATTTGGAATTCGTTCGTCGGCTCCAGCTCCTTCGTCGATTCCCGAAAGAGTTGTTTACCTCTTCGTCATTGAAAATAAATAAAAATACCCTCTGTATTCTGAGGTCAGTGTACCCTTGTTTTCCTCCCTATAAATCCAAACTTAAACTCTTTGTGTGGATTATGTTATGGTAGAGGAACCAACAATGTATGCATAAATGCTTCACTTCTCTTGTAGGAAATAAATCAATTAAATCTTAATACCTTAAACCCTATCATGATTAACGAGATCTAAACATAACACGGAAGTGTACCTTAATCCATGGAGTTGTTAGACGCAACACGAACTCGGAGATTAGTAGGTGTTGTGGTCTTCTTCAACTAAGCCTCCTTATTCCTTATGGGGACCGTAGTAATCCTTCCCGATGGAAAAAAGGGAAGACCATGTGCGGTTTAGTATATTGGGGACCATAACCTGTGAGCCTTTATATACTACACAACTGGGCCACCCATAATCACCATTTATATAATATTGGGTATCTACTCAATTGACCCATATCAAATTATTATAGGCCATGGACTTTTAACTTTAATTAGATCACTTAATTAAGTCCATAAAATAATTGAATAGCTAATACAATTACATAATAATATATTGCCACAATTAGATTATATTGGAAATTATAAATTTCCAACAATCTCACTCTTGGGCTATATATTTCTCAAAGCAATTATATCAAGAGTCCTTAGTTGCGCAACTTTATGATATTCCTCTTCAAGTTATACTTAACAATCTGGTCAATCTCATATACTAATATGGAACTACAGCGGCATTCACCACATTACAAATCGTGGTTAAACCCCGACAATCACCAATATCAGTATACTCAATGACATAAATCAAATATGGTGAGTAGCATGGAAATTACATGTCAAATGTGATCAACATCATATCTATTTCCAACTGGTCCAACTTTAATCTTTAGTGAGATCAATCCATAATGCAAAACCATCAACTTTATTCTGTAGAAAACTGAATTATCCAAAACAAAGTGTCTTGAAAACTTTAAAGAGCAATAAATTTAGACTCCCACTGAACAAATGTATTCTAAAACAATATAACACCCACATGAGTAGCTAGCTCATAAAATTACAGGGTGTTGAATACATAATTTGCGGATCCGTATTTAAAGTCTATCATAATATGCTCTACTAAAAAATTTATCCATACAAAATACTTTCTTTAACAAATAAGAATTTTATGTCAATAAGCTTGACTTATAAGAACTCTTGTTGCTAATACTTTACTACGAACTAACTGTCACAATGAACTTCATGTGACAAAACTTCGCAACTTTTTTGTTGTTGGTTGGATGCCCTTAGTGTGCTACTATTTCTATTGTCATGGTTAATGAGCTACAAGTGTTTGTTTGGCACTTCTTCATAATATAATTCTCCCGACCCACAGAAAATATAGCCTAAAATGGATCTTAAACTGTATTAGCATCCAACAAACACAGAATCAGACTACTTTATTATCTCCTACAAATCTGATCTCTGAAGTGCAAGCATGTTGTTTTAGTTCTCTATAAATACTTTATAAAGATCCATACTAGAGTTACTTAAATGTCTACTTAATACACCAATAACAGAAGCCAAATTAGGTCTTGTATATACCTCATCATACAACAACTTTCAACAATCAAAACATATAGAATATTTCTACATTTCTTAAATCTTTAGCTTAACTTTAGGGCACCTGATTGAGACTGCACTTGTCTCCCTTAGTTTAACTTAAACATTCTCCCACTGAATTACATAATTATATACATTTGTCTCAAAACCAAATGAGACAATTGCTATATGATGATACTTGTGATTCCTATACGTGAAAGCTTGCTTGAATTGATAGATATTTTTTCTTTTAGTTCTTAAACCGTTGAGATCATTTAATCAATGTTACCATTAAGAAATATTATCTTTACATTCATTTAATGCAATTCAAGATCAAAATGTACTACTAATGTCACGATTATCTTAAAGGAGCCTTTCTTAGAAACTTGATAGAAAGTCTCTTAAAACAATGCCTTCTTTTCCTTTTAAGTATAATCCTTTACCAAGATATAAACCTGATCATCTTGTATTTATTTAAACTCAAAACTTATAGCATTAACCCACTTTCAAGTATTTGGACCTTACATGGCTTGATAAACATTTTTGAATGTTCTACCATTAATTTCATAGTGTCCTCATTATTTAAAAGAAAAACTACATAATCATCTGAATTGTCTTTTTCTCTACTCTAGTGGTTTACTTAGTGACATTAATTCTTGAGGTTGTTGAATTTGTTATTCTTTAAATATTATTGACATTATCATATCGTTATTCTGAATTTGCTCCATTCTTAAAAGCATAAGTGGGAGTCGAAATAGACTCCTCCTTAAAAACAATGTCTCTAATATTTTTCTCTCCCAAAATCAACATCCTCAAAGAATACCATATTACCCATCTCAAATATCATTTGATTAATTGGATTAAACTTTTATCTTTATTCATAACCAATAAAGTAGCTTGCATTTATTTGAGTCCAATTTTCTTTAGTAGATCCCAATGATCTAGCCTTAGTTGGACATCACCATATGTGAAACTCAAAGAGTTCTCACAACTACTTTGGTCTGAACTTTATTGAGACCATAAGCTGCAATCTTTAGTATTTCTCCCATTAGTAATTATATGTTTTGGAGTTCAATCATGTCTTTTAACTACACTACAACGTCATTCATGCTAAGTAATCTTAATGTGGTGTATTATAAAATAATTCCACAAGCCTTTAGGAGTAAACAAAAGGTTGTACTTTAGTTGTCTTTAGCAGCTTTCTTAATGAGTTTTTTTGTATTACCCTTATACTTTATTAAGACTAAGTTTGTTAGAAACCTACTAGTCTCATCTTTAATGTTGAAGTTATCATCATGTATGATTTTGTTGTTGATATAGATTAAATTTAATTAGTAGACTTCTAAATTATATAGAGAATTATTTTAAAATAATTTATCATGCTCGCATTAAACTTTATAATCATTCAAATTTTAAATAGTGTAGAATCATCTCGAGGAATCAAACACAATATTAGTGTTAAGTCCAATGATAACAATACTAACTTGTAAGTGACACCCTCTTTGTAGTAATCAAATACTGACAATAAGAACTGTCAAGCAATAGTCTTCCTTTGGGTCGACTTATTACTCACATGTCAAATAAATAATTGTCACGTAATTACCACCACATGTGCTTGTGTATTTCAGGTCAAATATTAATCTACCTTTGGGCCAATCAATACCCGCATGAAAATACACTCGCAACATATATGTCATAAAATAAATTATGACTAGTGATACTAGTTGGTGTAACATTAACCTCGTCTATGGAAAAAAATTAACTGCAGGGGTAATCTTGGTGTAATAATCAAATACTAATAATAAGTTCTGTCAAACAAAAGTCTATCTTTGGACCGACTCATGTTCACATGAACAATTCAAAATAATTATCACATACTTATTATCACATGTGTGTTATTATTCTGCCAAATTATGCCTACCTATGGGCCGAATACAGAACGCATAAATAATTACACACCCATCTATGTAATTTCAATAAAGTCGCACTCCACGCACAGAGGCTGCTATGTCAACATGAGGCTTTGATTGACTAGATTGAAAAATTACTAAACCAATTAAACAAATACTTAAAATAAATATTTATGTTTAATTGAACGACATTAAAAATTTCTCCTCAATTTTAATTTATTTAATTCTCAAGCTTTACGAGAATATTTGATGATTCCCACATATTTAAAAGTAGTGAAAGATTTCTTTAACTTAAATTAAGGATTCAAAATCCTAATTTAAAATAAATTAAATTAGGCAAATATTTTCTACTCAAATAATTATAATTAAATTTCCATTTTCCGTATTTAAATTAATAAATTAATCGAAGAGCATAATAAACTGAATACACGTTCTCTAAATTAATGTTGTACTGTATTGTGTAGTCCAACTATAAGTCAAAATATAAATACAGCCTTAAGGCCTTTACCATATCTTTAATGGTATTAGTAAGCTAGATCCAAATATATATAATGACCTCAGTAATTAAAATTGTGTAAGGGTGCAGTAATCAATCCCATAATAAAAGCACAATCTTATCTAATCAAATCGAAAATAAATGCGCGTAATAATTGATTGTCAATTAAATCAAATTAGCTTTCATAATGGGATTATATGAGTTAACTATCCCAAAATTAAATAATGATGTACCATGATTAATTCTAATATCAATTATCAAATTAATGAAATAAGAATTACAGTCTCAATTATTAAATTATCATTATTTACTGCCAATTCAAAAATGGTAGTCAACATGACCAAAAAAAATTGTCGACTATGCATCAACAATTATTAAACACAAATGTGTTTATTAATCATAATCCATTTTAAATTCATTGATCTAATTTAATTTAATACTAAAACATCAATACACCACCCAAAACTACTTTAATTCAAGTGGAGAAAGGCATACCAGTAAACCCATAACAAATACCCATGTATTTTCTCAAAATAATTTATATGTCATCCTTAAAATAATGAATCTGAATTCTGATGATGCAATTAATATCCACTCATTGAAATGCACAATTGAAATTCAAATATGTGAGAATTAAATATAAAATTGGAATCCGAATGCACCGTTGAAACAGTCTAGTGTATATATAATAACATCAAATAAATAGATGATCCCCGTAATATAAATATTTGGAACTTTAACACAATTCTTTCGGATCTCAGTGAATCATAAATAGGGTGACTCTGATACCACTTATAGGAAATAAATCAATTAAATCCTAATACCTTAAATCCTATCATGAATAACAAGATCTAAACATAACACGGAAGCGTACCTTAATCCATAGAGTTGTTAGACGGAACACGAACTCGGAGATTAGTAGGTGTTGTGGTCTTACACAACTAAGCCTCCTTATTCCTTATGGGGACCGTAGTAATCCCTCCCGATGGGGAGAAGGGAAGACCATATGCGGCTTAGTATATTGGGGACCATAACCTGTGAGCCTTTATATACTACACAACTGGACCACCCATAATCACACAGTCATATAGTATTGGGTATCTACTCAATTGGTCCATATCAAAATATTATAGGCCATGGACTTTTAACTTTAATTAGATCACTTAATTAAATCTATAAAATAATTAAAAAACTAATACAATTGCATAATAATATATTGTCCACAATTAGATTATATTAAAAATTATAAATTTCCAACACCTCTTTCTTTTCTTTTTTTATTTTTTATTTTTATTAAGTTAGTTTGGTCTTTCCCCTTTATTGACTTGCTTGCATTCCTTCATAGAGTATGAATTCCCTTGAGGAGAATAATAATTTATACGTCATATATAGTTTCAATTGTATGTGTTCCATTTTGTAAAATACACCGGCTTGCTCCTAACTACGTCATTTTTGCGGAACAGTATAATCACTTTGTGTTCTGAGGTATACTGCTCATTCCTTTGGGATCTTGATCTCGTAACACAAAGACATTGTAGGTTTTCCACCATGTTTCTCGCTTGGGCTTGATTGTTATTGTATTTAATTGAGTTTGGCGTGTTGAAATTGAGTTCCTTTAGCCTTAACTCTGTTTTGCATTTTCAGATTTGTTGTACACGTGCTTTTTTTATTTGATTTTTTTTTTTAAATTGAGCTCCCAACAAAGATAAATAATGGTGCTACAATTGGAAGGCAGAAAAACATTACATAATGTTATAAACTTCACTACCACTGATTCTTCATGTTCAACTTCTTTTGAATTCGAAAAATGGTAACAACAAAATTTACCAGCAGATGAATGTTAAATATATATATATATATTTATGTATTATTGACTAACATAATTTTATTAATTTAAATATATAAAATAAATAATCAAAATGTAATTCATTTCGTGCAACGTGAGGATGGGTAAAATTTAGTATTTTCAAAAACAGAATCAATTTATATTTTCTTTATTGAAACATGTTCATAATAAAATATATTTTTTGATTGTAAAATTAAATATAAAAAAAAGTAAAAAATATAAATAATAATATTGATGAGAAGAATACGGTTATGCTATTCCTCTTAATCTCTTCCCAAAAGCAATTTTTAAAATTTTATTTGGTATTAATTATTTTACTTAATATTTTAATGTATATATTTACAAATTTTTGGTGCTATCTTCCCATGCTACTATTCTATTTTTCTGAAAAACGATAAATGTTATTCAGATATCGGATCATAATTTACAAATCAAGAAGCAAAGCAAACTCAAAATACGCAAACACTCAAGAAGCACATAAAAAAACAATAGAAGAAGTATTCTAGTCCACATGACCAAGAAGCACTTCAAAAACATCAGAATAAGTATTCAAGTCTAAAAGTTTCAAGGGTAATAGCATCGGCTATCTGTTGCATGGGAAAGCTCACTCTTTCGACTAGTCGTACATTTCGAAGATCCCACAATTTTGTGACACAAACTACAAGAGTTAGAGTATGTAATTTTCTTTGCTGGAGAGATAGCCTCTTCTCTTTGTAAATCCATTTGTATCCTACTTGAATCGACTGGATACGCCTCAATCATCCAATCTACTGTCGAACGATCTTCCAAACTGTCTCAGAAAAGTGGACATTTAAAGAAAAGGTGGTCGACAGTCTCTATTTACCAATGCAGAAGCCACAATTACGATCTCCTTCCGATCCCATACTCGATCCTTGGTAAGAAGGAAGCCCTTAGATATGAACCAGAGACGAATACTGAACTTTTTAGGGACCCACTTGTGCCATATCCTTGATAGAATAAATCTCCCACTCGTTATAGGTGAAGGGTGTAAAATTCTATAGATTTTGGAGGCTACTAGTTTATGCCCTTTAGTGTGATTTTTCACTCCGATACCACGTCAATATGTATACCAATGTGGCGGCTAACTCTTCCTTTAACAGCAAGATAGGTCAAGCTACTATTCTATTTTTATATTAATACAGATTTTCTTAGGCAAACACTGCTATGTCCCTTCTTAATTATTGGATTCCCAGGTATGTGTTTTTTTTGTATTTTTTTCAAATTTTTTTTAAAATTTAATTACAATAATATAATTATAATTTCACTCCAATGATTTATGGTATAGTTTACCCTAATGTTTAGGGTATATTTTATTTTTAAGTTTACCCTTAGGGTTCAGTGTTAATTTCAAGAGTATAATTGTAATTTTATCCATATAGTTTAAAACATATTTCTCCCTTGAGAGCTCGTTTTCTAGTGGATATGAGATATAAAGAGATTGTGTATAATGTGATTTGTTTGGCTTGTAATTAATTATATTATTGTTTAGTATTATGGAAAAATAAAATTGTTGATAACTAGATATTAGTTATTTATGTTTGTTATTGAGTATTAACAAATGAGATAATAAGTTAAATGACATATTTACCCCTTATTATTATTGTTATTCTTATTATTTATTTATTTATTATTATTATTAATTATTAATTATTAATATTACTATTAATATTTATTATTTATTATTAATATTATTTATTATTATTAATTATTATTATTATAATTATTAATTACTCCATCCGTCCGCTTGAAAAAGGGTATTTTTTCCATTATGATTGTCCGCTCCAAAGAGGGTCATTTTCTTTTTTACACACATGAGACCCACACATACCCACTAATACAACTAAAGTATGAGGTCTACTCTCCCACTAATACAACTATCTACTACACATTAAATAATAATATTCATTAATTAACGTGTACAAAAGTAAAATACCTTCTTTCGGGCGGATGGAGGGAGTATTATTATTAATTACTCCCTCAGTCCCAACTTAAGAGTCCCATTTATTTTTGGGCACGTGGATTAAGGAGTATTATTATTTAATGTGTAGTGAGTAGTTGTATTAGTGGGTGTGGGGGCCCCATGTTTTAATTGTATTAGTGGGTGTGGGTGTGGGTGGGTCCCATGTATCCAAAAAAGGAAATGAGACTATTTAGGTGGGACGACCAAAATGGTAAAATGACCCTCTTAGCCTGGGACGGAGGGAGTATATATTATTATTATTTATTATTCATGTTATTATTATTAATTATTTTTAATATTATTATTAATTATATTATTATTAATTATTATAATAATTATTATTAATAATACTCACTCCGTCCCATTGAAATGTAATTACAAAGGAAACGCGTACGTTTCAATGGGATGGAGGGAGTAATAATAATTATTATTATTATTGGATAAGGGTAAAATGATAAAATTATATATAATACCTAAGTATTAAATATTGGTATTGTATATCACACCCCTTGAGATGAGATACACAATACATAGAAAAAGTATTGTTAATACTGGTCAAAATATATTGGGTCACATGTATTATGAATACATCGAGACAAACATGACATTATGAGGGACAGTGCATCTATACCACCCTAATCCCTACAAGCAAAACGACCCCTGAGTTGATATCCAGTGCAACTGGATACAAACGTGCATTCATATGTGTATAATATTTTATTCAAAAGTGTATACATATTCCTTAATAATTGTATAATTTTTTTTACATTCAATTATTCTAAAAAAAAAACTAACTGAAAATTCGCTAATAAAGAGTTTGCATTTTTATTCATTAGTGTATACTCCCTCCATCCCCTTCAAAGAGAATCTTTTTTCTATTTTGGGCGTCCCACCCAAAGAGTCCTCTTTCATTTTTTACATACATGGGATCCACACACACCCACTAATACAATTAAAATATGGGGTCCACACTCCCACTAATACAACTACCCAGTGCACATTAAATAATAATACTTCTTAATTCACATGTAAAAAACAAAAGACCCTCTTGCTATGGGAAAGGGGGAGTACATTTTTATTTATAAGTGTATAATTTTTTAAAAGTAGGTGCACCGTAGAAAGGAAGGAGCACATTTTTATTTATAAGTGTATAAAATTTTGAAATTAGGGGCAACATGCACTCGCGTTCACAAAAAATTAGCCTTCTCCCTTATGGTTTACTCCCTTCATCTCCTTTCAAATGTCATACTTTCTATTTTGGGTTGTCTCACAAAAGTTTGTACATTTTTAAAAAAAGCAAAAAATAAAAAACGATCACACTTCCTCATGCACTTTATTTAAAAAAAAAACCATCTCTACTTAACGTACTTTATCATTTATTTATTACAAAAAAATACCATTATACCCCTAAAAGTTATCACTTTATTAATCTCCGTGTCGGAAGGGGGACGCAATCTTTTGTGAGATTGAGGGAGTAAAATTTAGGATCTAATTGTAATTTCACATTTAAGATTTAGAGTATATTTTACATCTAACATTTACTCCCTCCCTCCCGCCCTAATAGTTACGTTTTATTTATAAATTATGAAGTAAACGTAACCATTAAGGCGGGACAGAGGGAGTAGAGTTTAGGGTATAACTGTAATTTCACATTTATCATTAAGGGTAAATTTAATCACTAGTGGTTTAGGGTATGTGTTTACCCCTTGTGTCTAAGGTATGTGTTTACTGAGTAGGTTTATGATTTATGATATCATAATAAATTTCACCTAATAGTTGATAATATATTTTATCTGTTCATTTAGGCTTAATTTTAGGAGTATAACTATAATTTTATCATTTTGATTTAGGGCATATTTAATATTTTTTTTTGTCTCAATTTTAACTTCACACTTTCCATTTTATTCGTCTCAAATTCAACTTCAAAATTCCATAAAAAAACAATTAACTAATATTTTCTAACGTACTTTAATTTTAAAATTTTCATTACCTTTTAAAAATTCATAACATAATTTATAAATTATTTATTACCCAAAATATCCTATCACTTTAAAAAAAGTCAAAAAGTTGTTTTTATTAAATTTTCCTTCACAATCATCTCCCACACCTTCTCCGGTTCAAAAAGAAGTCAAAAAGTTGTTTTTATTAAATTTTTCCTTCACAATCATCTCCCACACCTTCTCCAGTTCAAGCGTATTTTAAATCTTCCAAAAGCCAGTGCTTTTAATCATGGGAATTTTTTCCACTCTTTTTCCAACCTTTTGCATCCTCAAATTCCGAAAACAAGAGATCATCTCTTCGATGATGGGTATGGAGCAGAGGTCTCGATTTTGACTGATGATGGTGGTGTAATCTAAGCACACTCATGTATTATTGCAAGTGATCAAATAAATCTGTAGCAATTTAATGATATGTTTTCTGTATTTTGATTTGTGATTGTTCAAATAATCACCTGTAGAACAATGCTTCCCCAATTTTGAAAGCTATACTTAGGAAATCCAAAAGCTGTGGCAATAAATAGCGTGGTTCAATGTCGATTCGAAGAGTCGTGCTTTCCTTCGCTTCTTGAATTCTTTTTACTGGTAATCTTATGCTAGCATATACTTCTGATGATCATTGTATCTTTATTGTTTTTCTATTGTTTAAATTTGAAATATTCTTGAATTGACAAGTCTTAATAGTGGTCAAATGCTATTAGATGAATACTGAATTTTATATTAGCATCAGAAAATCTCATTCTTGATGTAAACCCCTCTCTCTCTCTATTCTTTTGTTGTATCCTGCATTTTACTAATTGATTATTGGCAAAAAGTTGCATAAGACCGTCTCACGTACATTATCACTTTCAATATAAAATGCTATTACTTTTTATGTATATTATAAATTGTTAATGAAATAGTTTAATGCATCGTTATGACTTTTCATCGATTAAGTGTCACTTTTCATTAATGATGATATCATTTTTATATGTGGGCGGTCTCACACGAGACTTGCCCTTGATTATAAGGTCTCGCACATGATGCATAATCTCTTTCTGCATTCTATTGCTTCATCATAAGTGAATTTTTGTGCATTTGAAGTTATGAAGAAGAAAATATGAAGGAACATACATTGTCTTTACTGATGCTATCAAATGCGTATTGCGGTTGAAGAACCAAAGCACGTGTGCGTGTGTTTCCTTGAGATGAAAATCCTCAATTCCGAGAACTTAATCGACATATTTCAGCTGGCATTGCTGTGTGATGCACCCCCGCTCGGCCTCATTTTCCGTCACTTCATTACATCCTGCTTCGAGGCTGTTTCTGCCACATGGAACGACATGAAACAAGCTATCCAATCCTAGCTAAGGAAATCATTGCATCTTTGAGTGATGTGGATTTGTAAGTATTACCATTTTGCAGATCATGCCCTGGAAAAATTAGCTCTTCAGTTTTGATCTGAACAAAGGGTTTGGTTTTGCAAAAATTGTTGCAAGAGAGAATGAGGAATAAGAGCAAGAGGAAGGTGTATGTGCAGAGGCAATGAAAGCTCTGGTTCACATATGCAATGATGGTTGTTAAAAGACGATAAGGCCCAGTGTAATTGTTGTTACTTCTTTGAGTACTTCTTGTTACTTCTGTGATTTTTTTGCTTAAAGAAACCCCAAATTTCGAAAATTCTTTACCTAGCTCTGCTTTATGAAAATTACTGTGCAATTCTTTGAGCAGTATATATCTGGTGTGATCAATTATTAATGTTCTTATGATACAGATCTTGATAACAATTATTCAAGAATCAGTAAATGTGAAAAGGTACTACATTTGGATTTGGACTTGGATTTTGAAGATGTATGCGATAAATACATAAGAAGTAGACAAGGTACTAGTGAAGGGGGTGAAGCTAATTCATTTGGAAGTGAAGAATCTGACTCTGAAACAGAACAACCACCTCAAAGGGCAATCAGATTAACACTCTAGTATGTCACATGAGTTTGACTCAAGAAGAAAAAAACTAGATAAGCTGCAATCTATGTACGAGGAGAAGTGTACGTCAATTGGTGAGATGCTAGAAGAGAGACGATATTTACAACATATTCTTTGAAGGTTCGTGCCTATGAACATCTCTGAGCCTAGCTACTTTGACGCTTTAATCTGTTTTCTTTTCTTTTATATATTGAAATTGACAGATTGTGTTTTGTTTATAGAAGTAAGGAATCTGCTAAACATTGCATGGGATCATACATTTTATACTCAAAATGTGAAAAGATGATGTAATCGACCTTGATATAGTCTACACAAAGACATGAATCTCTCTTCATATCATAAACCTGCCTAAGGTCAAACAGTGCTGTCATCCTTAGTTTTATTGTGAAATATAAAAATAATGATTGAGAGTGTCATGAAAGCTAATTAAATTTATGCATTTATTTATTCGTTTCCATTTATTGTCCTTCTTGATAACTCTTACAACCTATAAGTTGCAGCATATTTAATTGCTGCAAACTGTACATAATAGTGAACTAACAAAAAAAAATGGTTTGACTGAGCTTTCCTATCATTATAATCACCTCTCGAGATGAATTATCCGGGGCGGTAAACTTGATGGTAATGTTGTTGTACAACTTAAGTCTTGAGTTTGGTTTTGACGAGCTCATTAAATGGTGGTTTGCAGAAGCCTTCATTGAGGAAGAGAGCAGTAATCTTTTTATTCATGGATTCGGTGAGATGAATTCCATCCCAAGTGATGTGCTTCTGAGGATCTTTGCAGGAGGAGGATTTCGACGAGCCGAAGAGCGAATGCCTGTTGATAGACATTCCTCCACCTTGGTCACAGCATGATTTGAAGGGCTCCTCAATGTCGAACTTCTTAGGGTCTTTGAGGACTGTGAGGTACGCGTTCCAATAGTCGGCATACACAATTTGGCAATGGGGGTACATTTTCCTGAACTTCTGTAGTCTCATTTGAAGGATCTCATTGTAACTGCTGATTCCTATGTTTGCAGATGCTGCGCATCCCATGTCGTCTCGATCCTGGGATGAGCTCGACGAAATGTATGCTGGAAAGCAACCTAATGGTGGTAAACCTTGAACAACTATGTACTTTGCTCCATTGTCTAGTACTGACTGTGTAAATGCATGTGCATGGGTGAGTTTTTATAACTTTTTATTATAAATAGTTTTTGTACACCGGATCTTCTTATCAATTTTCGTACATATCTTCTGTGTCACTGACACAGGAGATGTACCAAAATGACAGAGATAATCTGATAATCTGAACCGTTGTTTTTGGCATGATTAAATTATGTTACGGAATAGTACTCTATGATTAGTTTATCCAATGAACGTCATACCTTGAGAATTTCACATACTATTCTCACTGATATCTCAGTTATTTGTGGAATGGCGAGTGATGACCCTATAGCGCTGATGAAGTCAGACACGCCCATTTCTCCAACCCAGAATAGTGAGTTTGCAATGTCTTCATTGCACCTGCCGCTTGCCTTGCATCCTGCGTCTGCCAGGAATTTGTTGAACCATTCTACTTGTGTCTGAAAACCCTGTGGGACTCCCTTCCAGATTTGGCTACTCAGATTGCTATTGGAAAAGTAATCCTTGGGAAGTGCTGTTGATCCCGCAACCGCAAAATTCAATCCGCCGCTGCCGCTGAGACTGCCGCTCCCGCTACCTCCTCCGCTGACACTACCGCTCCCACTACTTCCGCCGCTGACACTGCCACTGCCACTACCTCCACCGCTGACACTACCTCCTCCGCTGCCACTGCCACTGCCACTACCACCACCACCACCACCACCACCACCGTTGACGCTGCCGTTGATGCTGCCACCACCACCACCACCACCATCGACGCTACCACTACCACCACCACCACCAATGCTGCCACTGCCACTGCCGCTGCCACCGATGCTGCCGCTGCCGCTACCACCACCGATGCTGCCGCTGCCGCTGCCGCTGCCGCTACCACCACCACCGACGTTGCCGCTGCTGCTACCGCTACCACTACCACCACTTCCGACACTGCCGCTGCTGTTACCACTACCACCACTACCTACGTTGCCGCTACCACCACCACCACCACCACCAATGCTGCCGCCAGCACTGCCGTTGACGCTGCTGCTGCCACCACCACCGCCGCTGACACTGCCATTGACACTACTGCCACCACCACTGCTACCGCTGGTGGAGTTAGAAGCAGCTTTGTAGGGTGCAATTTCAGGTAGAGAAAGGGCATCACATAGGAAATCAACGACCAAACGACCATTACTCAACCGTCCATTAGTTTCCCTGACCGGAGGTGGACCCAATAGAGAGCTAGCATTTCTTAGGACACCTAATAGGTAAGCATTCCCTGTGTCTATGTCCGACCCTCCAAAAGCAAACACCTTCGAGAAAGAACCCTTAAAGCTACCGTTAAACTCGAAGGAAGCATTAATCTGCAAGGAAGCATTAACACCACCACTACCACCACCACCACCACCCCCGCCGCCACCACCATTGCCCGTTTTGTTGGCTTCGGATGGTGGGGTAGAAGCGTGATCATTGCCGCCGGCTTTGTTGTGTTCCGATGGTGGGGAAGAAGCTTGATCATTGCCCCCCGTTTTGTTGTTTCCCGGCGGAGGCGAAAGTAAATTGTGGCCGGTTATGTTGCCTGCAGATGCAAGGAGGCCACCAAGCTCTTCACCAACTTTGAAGTGTGCGGATGTAAGTGTGAAGAGAAGGAAGAAGAGGGGAAGAGAAGAAGCTAGACGAATAGAGGTAGACATCATCATTGTTGAATTGTTTGAATTAGCCTTCCATGTCTGCTGTGCATACCCTTTTTATGGAAGCATTTGCAGCTCCTAAGAAGGGTCATCCTTAGTCATAGGAAATAATATGGGTTATAACTAATGGCTTAGCCTTTTGTTAAAAAAAAGATATGTTTTTCATGGTTTCATTCTTTTCATTAGTATGTCAGTTTGTGTGGTAATGGTTAATGTCTAAAATTAGAGTGTATCAATTTTTTTGTGATAGTTTGTTGACTTCCCACCCATTTAAGGGAAATCATCATAGGGTGGGCAAAATCCCCCAGGGTGAAATAAGTGTGGAGAAGCTCGCTCCGAAATATATGGTTGAGATTTTGACTACCATCCACCTAAACATTCACATTTGTTTTTTTATATAGATTAAGAGATATAATATTTTTTTATATATAAATTAAGAAATATAATATTTTAATATGTAAGAAGTTAATGAATATATTAATATTTTAATTATAGTTAGTAATTATATTAATATTGTTTGCAGGTCTCATTGAAATATATATACATTAATGGTTGTGTTTTGGTCTTAATTTAAAAAAATGTAGGAGTAAATCTTATCCTATAACAAATTGAAATGAAAAACATAAACTTAGGAGACAGAGTATATATTAGGGGGACTAGGATGGGAAATGATGTTTCAAATGTTAACAATCATGTTTATTTGAAAATTTTAAAAATAATGTGGTATCATCATGAGTGAGGCTTGCGTGCACCCGGGCGCACGGAACACATTCCGTGCGCCTTTAGAAATTTTGTATTATGGGTAAGGGTACATTAATTTGGTCTAAAGGGTATACACTTTAATTACTAAAAGGTACACAATTTTGTTCTAAAGGGTATACACTTTTCATTAATATTTTTTTTTCTTTAGAAAATAAAGGGTACACATTTTTATACTAAAGGGTATACAATTTAACACAAAATTCTAAAGGCGCACGGAGTGTTGTTCGTGCGCCCAGATTTTTCTTTAGAAAATAAAGGGTACACATCTGTATACTAAAAGGTATACAATTTAGCACAAATTTCTAAAGGCGCACGGAAAGTGTTCCGTGCGCCCGGGTGCACAGGAGCTTTTGCCTATCATCATTATGCAGTAAGATCCTGGATAAAAAATATTTTAGTTCTATAATTTTGATTATTTTCACTTTTCATCCTTAAAAAAGATAAAAAATTTCACTTTAGTACCTCCAATTAGGAAATAGCGGAAAATGCTGAAATTAAAGGAAACTCACTGGAAATAGGATCATTCTTGTCGAGAATCAGCATGTTTCTGGCGATTTCAGCATTTTTTGACAAAAATAAGATATTTTTTGTCCTATTTTCTGACAGGTGGTACAAAATTGAAACTTTTATCTTTTGTGAGACAAAAAATGAATATACCCAAAGTCATGAAAGTAATTTTTATCCCAATATTGAGGGTTACGCAATACACGTCGCCCACATATGCATTGGCATTTCTATCGAGTGTATATTGTTTTTGCTTATATATCCTATCTAACTTTTTTTTAAATCTAATTAATTTACCCAAAGAAACACATATTAAGTTTCGTTTCGGATTCTTTGTGGCATTTTGGTATATCATCCCATGTACCATACTGTTGGATGGATGACACGTAAGAGAGAAAAAAATTATACCCTAAAATGAAAAGCTTGAACCTTAGAGGCAACGGTTTGATTTTTTTCCCTCTTTACGCGTCAACGGGGCCGGCCCAATAATTTGAGGGGCCCGATACAAAATTTTTTTGAAGCCTTTTATTTTTATATATGGTATAAAGTAAAAATAAAATCGTAATATGAATATGAATATATAATTCAATTTGATAGACATACAGTACTAAAGGCGTCTGACTTGTTCGTATGTTCTCAACACACAATTTAATCCCCAAGTGTGAAGGATATCAATTGTAGTTTCGAAGGTGACCAAGTTATTATCGTACCCAAGGGACGGATAAATATCAATTCAATTATACTCTAGTAAACTAAGAATATTTGGAAATATAATAATGTTGAAATTGAGTAAGAACTATTAATCGAAATAACAAAAGAAAAGATAGAAGGTTGTGGTCAAGTAAGATGATAGGTAGTTCGTCAGGTCATCCGGTTTCATTCATTAATTCATACTTTTGTGTGTCGATGTCCGACTCTACCTTGTGGTTTATGGACGCATCACTAACCCATGCAAATCTACTCTATAGACACAAGTAGATAAGCGTTTGACACGTGTGAATATCCTCGGAGCAAGATGTATACTTTACCCCCCTTTCTAGGTACTATCATAATCAATTATTTCCCGTGCACTTAGTACTCTAACCCGATTTGATCTCCCTTTGTAGGTACTATAAAGTTATACTCTTTATCCTACTTGTTAACTCGAATTCAATTCAATTAACAAACATTCATATAAGACGGTTCTAATAAGACTTAGGAATCCCTTCACTTAGTATTATAACAATGAACCCTGCTCATTAGTGAACGCACTCAACAAATAACCATGTTATGCATTCAGACTTTACGCAATGATTATTGATGCACAAAACAACTATGAGTATGGATTAAAAACGTGCAATCTTATATAAACTAAACCACAAGTAGTGTTGTACGGAGTATACACACGAAATACAAATTTTACTCATGAAACCTTCATAACCCTAGAACTACCGAAGTGGCTCTAGCCCATGATTGATCTAGGAACAATCATGGTTAGATAGACCGATCTTACTTGAATCTCCAGCCGATCCTCTGTCTCAGCCCTCCGGATGGTGGAAGATCGTCTCCTCCAATCTACGTCTTCTTATCTCCTTATGATTCTCGATCAAAAGCTCCCTTCTTGGACTGCATGAGCCTTCTTTTATACTTGTAATCACGTCTCTAGGGCTTGGAATGGGCTTTTCAAGTGATCCCACGTGTTTTGGCCTCGAGAAATCCAGATAAGGTAAGTTTCCGCACGTAGGTTCGACCTCGTCAAACAGGTCGAACCACTAGCCACAGGTCGAATCCTAAGTCGAACCCCGCTACTGGAAGAATTCTGCACTGGTTCGACCTTGAACCTCTCAGGACTTGGTCGAACCCCAGGTCGAACCTCATCACTGGAAAATTTCTGCTCTTGGTTCGGCCAATCGTTAGGTCGAACTCCCAACGTCGTGGTCGAACCCAACTTCTCACGAACTGGTTCGACCATGGTTCGACCTGATGAACAGGTCAAACCCCTTAAGTCGTGGTCGAACCTACTTCCTACACTTCTCCAACACTTGTTCGACCTGCTGGAGAGGTCGAACCCTCCTCCAACAGGTCGAACCCACCTCTTTTCTTGGCGGTTCGCATGGTCTCGACTTCGTCTCTTCGATTCTTGGCACTTCCACTCCGTTTTTGCTATAAAAACCACTCAAATAGCTCCACCAACACCTGATTCATGCTAATTCACAATATATATAGGTTTTTCACCTATTTCCACATCAAAACTCTCCAAAACTAGCACAAAACTTGGTGCCAAACTTGTGAATTTACACACTCATCAGCGTCACATCATTATACATAATATAACTTATTAAATTAAATTAAAAAAAATAGTTCAATATTTATCACAAAAATTATATATGAAACTAATTATGCAATTTTGATTTTCTGGCACTTTTTTCAGTAAAATCATCAATCAATTTTTCATAATTGAGTTTTCAAAAAAAATAATTCTCCATTGAAATCAAGATAATGCATTTAATTTTGTTGATACAGATGATCTCAAATAAGAATAATTATTAATTAACTATTAAGAATAATTTATAAAATAAAATCAATTTGAGAGAATTATAAAGCAAATTTGAACCAATAACTACATGGAATAAAAACTTAAAAATGAATATATATATATATATATATATATATATATATATATATATATATATATATATATATATATATTGTAAAACTAAGTACCCTTGTTCAAAAAGAATGATAATATACAATTATTCTCAAGGATGTTACCAAAATTTATGCTGAACAAATATCGTAGAAGATGAGTTGGAAAGAAATTAAAAGAAAAAAGAAAGATATGGAAGAAATTAAAGAGAATGAAAAGGAGATACATATTTCTTTTTAGAACTTATTATTTAATTAGATTTTGTTACTCGTACGTTGCACGGAACAAAGATATATTATATTTTATAGGGTTAATCGCAAGAAAAAACCCCACCTTTACATCAATGGCAAATTAAACCCAACATTTTGAATTTGGTAAATAAACCCTCACTTTTACCATTCGTTGCAAATCTCACTAATGGGCAGTTGTCTCCTTCGCAACTGCTGACTTGGCAGCCACATCAGTGGTAACAATAATTAAAGAAAAAAAAATCAATCAATCAATGAGAAACAAAACCATGACTCCTGATGGCTGTTTTCTCAACACACAATTTTAATCCCCAAGTATGAAGGATATCAATTGTAGTTTCGAAGGTGACCAAGTTAAATATCGAATCCACGGGACGGATAAATATCACTTTAGTTATTTTCTAGCAATTATGACTATGTTGAGAATCGTAATTGTTGGTTTGTAAACTAAGTAACAATTGAAATAGCAAATAAATAACAAGAACAAGAGAATAGTAGTTGTGATCAAATAAGATGATAGGTAGTTCGTCAGGTCATCCAGTTTTCTTCGTTAATTCATACTTTCGTGTATCGATGTCCGACTCTGCCTTGTGGTTTATGGACGCATCGCTAGACCATGCAAATCTATTCTATAGACACAAATAGATAAGCTTTTGACACGTGTGAGTATCCTCAGAGCAAGACATATACTTTACCTCCCTTTCTAGGTACTATCATAATCAATTATTTCCGGTGCACTTAGTACTCTAACCCGATTTGATCTCCCTTTTTAGGTACTGTAAATTTATACTTTTAATCCTACTTGTTAACCCGAATTCAATTCAATTAACAAATATTCATATAAGATGGTTCTAATAAAACCTCGGAATCCCTTCACTTAGAATTATAACAATAAACCCTGCTCATTAGTGAACGCACTTAATCAATAACCATGTTATGCATTCAGACTCTACACAACGATTATTGATGCACAAAACAACTATGAGTATGGATTAAAAACGCACAATCTTATATAAACTAAACCACAAGTAGTGTTGTACGGAGTATACACACGAAATACAAATCAACTCATGAAACTTTCATAACCATAGAACTAGCGAAGTGGCTCTAGCCCATGATTGATCTAGGAACAATCATGGTTAGATGGACCAATCTTACTTGAATCTCCAGCGGAACCTCTGTCACAGCTCCTCCTAGTCTTCTCTTGTATTGTGTTGTTGGTGATTGGTATATATGATGATATTTTTACGTGTTCCTTGACTACATGAGCCTCCTTTTATACTTATAATCACGTCTCTAGGGCATGGAATGAGCTTTTCAAGTGATCCCACGTGTTTTGGCCTCGAAAATTCGGACAAGGTAAGTTCCCGCACGATGGTTCGACCTCAGCAAATAGGTCGAACCACAGGTCGAACCACGCTACTGGAAGTATTCTGCACTTGGTTCGACCAACTGTCAGGTCGAACCACTCCCTCTTTGGTCGAACCACTGGTCGAACTGCACCACTGGACAATTTCTGCTCCTGGTTCGACCAACTGTCAGGTCAAACCTCAACGTCGTGGTCGAATCACACTTCTCGCGAACTGGTTTGATCATGGTTCGACCTGATGAACAGGACGAACCCCTCGAGTCGTGGTCGAACCCTCCTTTTGCACACTTTGCAATGCTAGTTCGACCTGTAGGAGAGGTCGAACCCTCCTCAACAGGTCGAACCCACCTCTCTCCTTGGCGGTTCGCATGGTCTCGACTTTGTCTCTTCGATTCTTAGCACTTCCACTCTGATTTTGCTATGAAAGCCACTTAAATAGCTCCACTAACACCTGATTCATGCTAATTCACAATATATATAGATTTTCCACCTATTTCCACCTCAAAACTCTCCAAAACTAGCACAAAACATGATGCCAAACTTGTGAATTTATACACTCATCAAACCCCCAAACTTACATGTTGCTCGTCCCGAGGCAACCAAATCAAACCACAGGAGTCGTGTATAATTCACCAAGATCAAGTACAACACATATCACACATGCAACTTCATTAAATCAAACAAGTATTAATTGCTTCATATATATCATTCATGCGAAACCAATCCAATCACACACCATTCGGAGTACTAAGTAATCTAGCTCACAAGATAAGTATTTATTCTCTTTCACTCAAGTGCGTGAGGCACTATATAGGTTAAAATAAACACTCATATCAATCCATATTCACGTGTAACCATAAGCTTGGCAAAGGTCTCAAAAATCAACTTATAATCAACTCTTCACTAGGATCACAAAGAACTTGTTTTTGGGTTGTAATGTTGGCTCTTTGAAAAAAGGTAGAAAAATTTGGATAAGTAACTTAAGACACTAGTAGAGAGTTACCTTGGAGGTTCTCGAATTCTTATTCTTGCTGCCATATCTCCTCCAACTTTTCCTCTTCTTCTCATGAATTTTTGTTCTTTTCCGTGCATCAACATCATCTCTTTAGACAATTCGGGTACCGGTTTTAGGCACTACCCTTCTTCTCATGTATAGGCCATCAGCTGCTAAGCTTCATGCACCATGTATAAAAACAATTGGGGTACCAGTTTCGGGCACTACCCCTAAACAAGATTTAACCATATTCTTTTCATCCAACCATATTCTATCTTCCTTTTTCTTCTTGCAACACTTACTCACCTCAACTCTCTCTACCAATGAATAGGTCAATCAAGGCTCACGTAAAGGTTTATAAGGTTATTTACTTCGGCTACCAAAGAAAAAGCTTTAACGGCTCAACAGGGCATCCAAAGGTTAATAAGATCATTAGGAAGAATAAAATTTGGCTAAGTAACTTAATCACAAAATAATGGCCTAAGATCATGTCCTAGCATTTATCAATCATAAGTCTCATACAAGACTCCAAGCCAAGTTCTAGAATACGTTCATATGAATGATCCTCTCAAGAATAAAATAATCATGATCAAGCATGATTATAAAGGCTCAAATCATCACATAGGTAAATAGAATCCTAAGTACTCCTCATAGCACATAATTAAGATCAATTCCACAAGAATTCAATATACTTATCAAATTATACATGCTTTTCATCAATAGAACTTAACACATGAACATATGAATACACAAAATCAATAAGCTCATACCCAATCAATCATACAAGATATCACTTATACATTCCACTCACGCATGAATCACAACCCAACCTGTAAAGATAAAAAGAAGAATGGAGACAAGATGAATCGGAGGAAACCAAAGAAAACCTGAAAAACTACTCCTCCGGAGCATCATCATCCTCATCATCAAGTCTCCGCTCCACAATCCGGTGCAGATCACCGATGTGTCTATCCAAGTAATCAACTCGATCACCCAACTTACCAACTTTCTCATTCAAGGCAGTGTACCTCTCATTCAGCGTAGCATAGTTGGTGTTGGCGAGTGCGAGCTGTCGGTTTGTCTCCTGCTGGCTAGCAACGATCGCGACCAGCTGCTCATGAATAAGGCGGAGCTGCTCCCGTGTATTATTTGGGACAGCCCGCTGCTGCTGCGGTGCTGGCTCATGCTGAGGTGCGTCGTGCTGCATTGACATCTCCTCATCCTGCTGCTCCTCTTCTAGATGCTCCTCTTCAGGCTGCTGTGGTGGACGTAACTCTTCTTGATCAACAATCTGTTGTAACTCCGCCATCCTACCATCCGCACACATCTGCGATACAGTCCTCCAATCACCACCCGATTTCACTATTACGGATAAGGCATTGTGTCCTAGGGAATCCATTAACTTGTTCCTCGCCACTCGAATGGTTATCAAGTTGCTCACATCGAAAGGAAACATGAAATCGAAGGGCTGGAGTCCCCTCGTGAAGAACCAATCTCCATTTCTGAAATGGGCAAATCCTCCCTTCATGTATGTAAACATCGCCAAATCGGGCTTTCCTCTAACTGGTGTGATGCCGGTGAAATCCAAGTTATAATGCTCAGCCACGATCGTCAGTAATCCTCCAATATTCACCTTTTGAAACCCAATGGTCCTGAATCGATGTAGCTGTGCAATGAAATAAGCTCCAACATTGAACTGCACCCCATTTAGCATACACCACCAGGCGTAAAGCTCTCCTCTAGACACAACACTCCCCTCTGAGCGGGCGAACAATGTGTTGCTCAAGACACGGTCCATGTACCTCAAAACTAGATTCTTTATTGAGGAAGCACGAGCCTGTTTGATCTTGAAATCTGCAATCTCCCCTGTGATCTCCCTCCAAAACCTATTAGCGTTGAATGTAGCATTCTCCAAACGAGGGATCCCCAAAGAAGTCTCAAACAGCTCATTAAAATCCTCAGACGTCCATCTCCTTCTCGCTCCACCTAGCTGAAACGTACACTGATACGGGTACCCAAGCGGGTCCTTCACCATCTCAAATGAGCAAACTACTTCCGCTGTAACATGGAAGTACGTCAGCTTCTTTAATTCCATAAATCTCCGGATACCCACTTGATCGAACATCCAGAAGATGTCATTCTCGATTCTCATTGTCCTCATCGTCTCATCATCTTGGTATCGAGTGTGAGCTATCTTGTCTGAGACTTCTTCCCACTTTTCTTTGATCTCATCCCAATTTTGCATTTGAATTTTGAAGTTTCCGGGTAAACGATCTTGTAGCCTCAGCTTCTTTGTCACAGTATCAACATTCGAAGGCCTGTCATGCCTCTTCTTCGATCTTGCTTCCTCTGCCTTACCTTTACCTTTACTTGATCCTTGTCCCTTTCCTGAAAACAAAAACTTCAATACAACCAACAAGACAAGAACACAAGTATTTGACTAGCATATCCTATACTCTACTCAAGACTTCAAGCATCCATGCTTAATCAACTCCAATTATCATCTCAACACCACTTGCTTATTTAACATGCTCAAAACATCTTCAATCACACTCCCTTTAATCTTCAAATCATAAACAACAAGCATGCATCAACCAATTCAAGCCATTCAACAAGAATTTCAACAACTGAACTTCATGAACAACTCCAATCAACAATTCAAACCTAATTAACATGCTCATTCTTCTAGATGCATTATATCCTTGATCAATCCACATAAAAACTCAAGTTCTATCCATAATCGAGCAATCTCAAACCAATAAACATGAATTCATATGAATTGATTCAACAATATCAATTATCACCATGAACTTCAACCAAGATCAACATCAATCAACTTACCCACAACACATTTCTTGCAATAAACTTCAATCCTAAGGTAATTGAGTTGAAAAAAACGTACCTTTAGTCTTGCCCATGGTTAACAATAAAAAATTGGCACACAACACTCAAAACGCGCGACTGAAGCCCTAATTCGCGACGAAAATCACCCAAATCCGCGCCCAATTCAAGAATTAAGAGTGTAGTGTTGTGTAATCGATGCAAAATCAAGTGTAATTGATGAATTTATGCAAAGGTGTAGAGGTTCGAAGAGGGTTCGAGGTTCGGTGAAATTAAAAAGTGATCGAACCTTTTTGAAAAATCGAACTTAAATCGCGTACCTGACTTGGTTCGACCTCGGGTTCGACCTGCGGAATAGGTCGAACCATGAATGACAAGGTCGAACCTACCTTCTGGACAACTGCTCCTCTTGGTTCGACCTGGGTTCGACCTTCTGAACATGTCGAACCATTCTTGTTTTGGTCGAACAAATCGCCTGAAAAATAAAGTGCTCTCAACGGACTGGTTCGACCTTCTGAACAGGTCGAACCATAACGGCTTAGGTCGAACCACCCTACTGTAAGTTTTAGGTCACCGAGTTCGACCTTGGTTCGACCTGTTAGACAGATCGAACCATCAATAATGAGGTCGAACCACCTCACTGGATGATTTTCTGCATCGGTTCGACTTCCTCTGCTCGGTTCGACCTCCTGGCACTGGTCGAACCTACCCTGGCTTTGGTCGAACCACCCTTCTAAGCTTCAAAACTGAGTGTTCTTCAATCCCTACACACTTCAAACTTCAATACAAATCATTAGGTACCAACTAGAGCACAACTTCATCAAAAATTGTTCCACAAAATATTATTCATGAGTAACTCCGTAAAAGAAAACACAATCAAAACCCACTAAATATTAGGCAAGTTGTAAAAATCGTCACATCAAAATCGATTAAAATTTTAAATATGGCGCAAAAACCAACTCCCCTAACAAACGTCACAAAGAAAAGATTATACTATCGGTGCTTATTGAGGTAAGTACATCACACCCCCCCAAACTTAGTAGAAACGACAGTCGAAACTAAGTTTGCAAAGAGATGTAATTGCCGATAAGTAAGCACTTCAAATATAAAAATTTCTTACACACACGAATTGAATAAAACAATAAAACGGGAGGAAAAGCCCCCAACAGGCGCTCATATTTAACTCGGAGAGTCACGACGGTACCAACTCAGATCAAGGTATCCAAAAAGATGACACAAATATCATCTGGCGACCTATAGTGCTTCAAGCGATGTCCATTCGCCACAAAAATGTCTCCATCCTTGTCAATTAGCTCAAAACTCCCCCCTCCTAAGGCTCGATGAATCATGAGTGGTCCCGTCCACTTTGACTTCAACTTGCTTGCAAAAAGTTTTAAATGAGAGTTAAAGAGTAATACCTCATCTCCTTGCTTGAACTCTTTGTACGAGATCTTCGAATCATGCCACCTCTTAATCTTTTCCTTGTAGATCTCTGTATTCTTGTACGCATGACTCCGAAACTCATCCAAAAGATTTATGTGAGTAATCCTCAACTCCCTCACATCCTTGAGTGTCAAGTTCAAGCTTCGCAAAGCCCAAAACGCTTTGTGTTGAATCTCTACAGGTAAGTGGCACGGCTTCCCATAGACAATTTGATACAGTGACATATCTAACACCGTCTTGTACGCGGTCCAGAACCCCCACACGACATCATCGAGCTTTAGAGCCTAATCCTTTCTATTAGTTCCGACCACCTTCTCCAGAATCTATTTGACTTGACGGTTAGAGACCTCCACTTGCCCATTCGCTTGAGGATGATAGGGTGTAGTAACCCTATGCTTAACACCATACCCTTTAAGCACCTTCTCCAGAAATTTATTGACGAAGTGCGTACCTCCATCACTCACAAGTGCTCTAGGGACTCCAAAGCGGGCAAAGATATGCTTCTTCAAGAAAGATAAAACAGTTTTCAAATCATTCAAGCGAGTAGGAATCGCTTCCACCCACTTAGAAACATAATCCATCGCAAGTAGAATGTAGAGAAATCCATTAGATGGGGGAGAAGGCCCCATAAAATCGATACTCCATACATCAAAAATCTCGACCACTATGCTCGGCTGAAGCGGCATCTCGTCTCTCCTACCGATGTTCCCCATGCGTTGACATCTATCGCAAGACGCCACATAGGTCTCACAGTCCTTGAACAACGTAGGCCAATAAAGAGCGGACTGAAGTACCTTGGCTGATGTCTTTTGAGCGCCGAAGTGCCCCCCGTTAGGTTGTGCATGGCAAAACTCGAGAACACTCTCCATCTCCATCTCGGGTACACACCTACGGATGATAGAATCCGTGCAAATCTTGTACACAAACGGATCATACCATATGAAAGTCTCAACATCCCTCTTGAATTTAGCAAGTTGATATCGGTTGAGAACCCTTGGAATTTCTCCCACAGCAATATAGTTAACATAATCCGCATACCATGGATCAACTCCCTGCGCAGCAACCACACACGCTCGCTCAGCCCCTTCAACAAAAACGGCCATGATCTTTTCATCCGGTAACATTTCCTCAATATACTCGAAAGAATTATCACAATGTTCCCTAGTCTCCAACCTCGAAAGGTGATCCGCCAACACATTATCAGAACCTTTCTTATCCCGGATCTCCATGTCAAACTCTTGGAGTAGAAGAATCCACCTTATGATCCTAGGTTTCGTCTCCTTCTTCTCCATCAAGTAGCGAATCGCTAAATGATCGGTGTACACAATAGTCTTCATGCCAACCAAATACTGACGAAACTTATCGAATGCGTACATAACAGCCAAAAACTCCTTTTCAGTTACCGTATAATTCTTTTGTGCCACATCGAAAGTCTTACTCGCGTAGTAAATGGCGCAGAACTTCTTCTCCTTCAGCTGCCCAAGCACCACTCCAAGTGCTACATCACTTGCATCACACATTAGTACAAACGGTTGAGTCCAATCTGGTGTGATCAAGATAGGTGCAGTGATAAGTGCCTCCTTCAAAACTTGAAAAGCTGTTAGACACTCTTCATCAAACACAAAAGTAACATCCTTTTCAAGTAAGTGAGATAAGGGCTTAGAGTATTTTGAGAAGTCTTTTATGAATCTCCTGTAAAAACCGGCGTGTCCAAGGAAGGACCGCACTCCTCTTTCATTGGTCGGTGGTGGAAGCTTCTCAATTGCCACCACTTTAGCACGATCGACCTGCAATCCTTTGGCTGAAACATGATACCCAAGAACAATCCCATCCTTCACCATGAAGTGACACTTCTCCCAATTCAAGACAAGATTAGTCACTTGACATCTCTTCAAAACAGTAGCTAGGTTAGACAAACAAACATCAAAAGAGGAACCAAAATAGAAAAATCATCCATGAACACCTCCATGATCTTCTCTATCAACCCATCGAATATTGCCATCATGCATCTCTGAAAAGTAGCAGGCGCATTACATAACCCAAATGGCATTTTCCGAAAAGCAAAGTTACCGTAGGGGCAAGTAAAAGTGGTCTTTTCTTGATCCTCGGGGGCAATCATGATTTGGTTGTACCCCGAGTATCCATCCAAGAAACAATAAAACTCATACCCTGTAAGACGATCTAACATTTGATCCATGAAAGGAAGAGGAAAATGATCTTTACACGTGTTCTCATTCAACTTCCTATAATCTACACATGTACGCCATCCCGTAGGAATCCTTGTGGCAATCGCTTCTCCATCCTCAGCTTTTACTATAGTCATTCCCCTCTTTTTAGTAACTACATGTAATGGACTCACATGGGGACTACCACTAATAGGATATATGATTCCAGCATCCAACCACGTAAGGATTTGCTTCCTAATCACCTCTTGAATCACGGGATTAACCCTCCGCTGATTCTGAACACTTGCCTTGGCCTCGTCTAACAATATAATCCTATGTATGCAATACGAAGGACTAATTCCTTTCAAATCCTCAAGAGACCAACCAATCGCAGACTTATACTTCCTAAGAATATTCAATAACTCCTCAAGTTGATCTTCATCAAGAGAAAAAGATATAATTACCGAATATTTTTCATTGTCGCCAAGAAAGGCGTACTTCAAGTTTTCCGACAAAAGTTTCAGCTCCTCTTTCCTTACTTCCATCGGAGAGCTCTCGTTATCCAAAGGCAAGTACTTCCTTGTCCACTTGACTTCTTCCACCTTAGTTCTTTCCGATTCAAACCTGTCATTACCCAAAGCAAGTAAGTTTTCAAGAAATTCAATACATACCTCATTGGAGAGTCCGTCAAGCTCCGTAGTGGGATAAGTAAGAGACTCCATCAAACATGTATCAAGAGAATCCTTTGACAGGATCAGAGACATATCCTCCTTCACAATCTCCTCCACTACGTCAATACTATAACACTGAGACTCTATGGGCATCATCATTGCTTTGTCCAAGTTGAAAATAACTTCTTCTTTGTCCATCCGCAATCTAAGCTCTCCTTTTTGAACATCAATCATAGCTCCAGCAGTAGCAAGGAAAGGTTTCCCCAAGATTAAAGGGATATTATCCTTGTCTTCTTCCATCTCTAGCTCAAGAAAGTCCACAGGAAAGACTAGCTTCTCCACTTTGACGAGAACGTCTTCAATTATACCTTTTGGAAACGTCATCGACCTGTCCGCCAATTGGAGAACCACTGTTGTAGGGGTCAACTCCCCCAAACCAAGCCTCTGAAAGATGGACAACGGCATCAAATTGATGCTTGCCCCTAGATCGCACAAAGCTCACCGTGCCGGCCCCTTTCCGATTTCACATAGAATAGTGAAGCTCCCCGGATCCTTCATCTTTTGATGCAGCTTCCTTTGAATGATTGAGCTGCAATTCTCATATAAATTCACCGTTTTAATTTCGATTAAGCTCCGTTCTTCAACAATATGTCTTTAAGAAATTGGGCATAGTACGGCATCTCCATGATTGCTTCTGAGAAAGGAATGCTCAAGCTTATCTTGTTCATTATCTCTGAAAACTTCTTGAACTTCTCTTCCAATCCCTTGTTCACTAGCTTATAAGGAAACGGCGGAGGTATCTTTATTTTGGGAATCCCCCATTCATCACGATCAACCTTCTCCGCTTTCTCCTTTTTTGCTCTCAATCGCTTGGCTCTCTCCCACTTTTCTCAGCTATTATCTCTGTACTTTGCTCATTCTGAACAACTGGAGTAGCGTCAACATCATCGAGAGTGTTCGGAGTAGCAATAGGAAATTTTTGGAGGGGTTCGACCAGGGTTCGACCTGTGGAACAGGTTGAACCAGACACGTAATGGTCGAACCTACCTTCTGGACAACGGTTCTCTTTTTGAATTTAAGGTTCGACCTGGGTTCGACCTGTTGAGTAGGTCGAACCATGGGCACCTAGGTCGAACCGACCTACTGTACTCTTTCCGCCCTCCGATTCGACCAAGGTTCGACCTGTTTGATAGGTCGAACCATGTCCGTCGTGGTCGAACCGTTGCTGCGACAAAACAGAATGCTCCAATTTATGTGGTTCGACCTGGGTTCGACCTATTGGATAGGTCGAACCATCATTGATTTGGTCGAACCGATGTTTTAGAAAAACAGAGTGCTCCAAATTGTCAGGTTCGACCATGGTTCGACCTGTATCCCAGTCGAACCATCTGCAGTTTGGTCGAACCTATGCTGCGATGTCTCCTGATCGTGTCCAGTGCGTTTGTTCGACCTCTCATGTATGGTTCGACCTTCAATGTTGGTCGAACCATGGTCGAATCTTGTCCTAGACATGTCCAAATATTATTCCAGCCTCGTAGGTCCCTCGTACTGCGTTCCCGACCTCAATGTCATGGCATTGCAGGACCTTGGATTCTCAATACTTTGAGACGGGAACTTTCCCTTCTCAATAGTTTGAGTAAGCTTGTTAACACTTCCTGCCATCTCCCCCATCAACAATGTAAGGTCCTTCACCTGCTTGGATATAACCTCATGGTTTGCATCGATTTTCTTTTCAAGTTTGGCCTCAAGGCGGTTCACTCTTTCATCATTCTTGGCCATATACCTGTTCACAGTATCCTCAAGACCCGATTTCCCTTCTTCCACCTTAGCGCCCGGATCAACACCCATTGGAGGTTGAATCGCATTATTTGGATTGCTCCATGAGAACTCCGGCCTCTTAGGCTGTTGATAAACCACCTGGGGGACCACGATTATTAAAGTTTCCTCGATAGTTCCCTTGGTAGTTCCGGTTTCCTTGATCTGGATACCTAGTCCCTTGAATACTTTGACCCATGGCATAGTGTGCCTCTTCCAACTCCTCTTGGATTGGTCCATCATTCTTCAACTCCTGCTGCATGGTTGGTACGCTCTCAGATAATTCGCTGATTTGCTTCTGTTGGGATTCAAGTAGCTTGTTGATATTGGACAAGCTAGAGACGATCTCATCCTCTCTACTTGTTTTCACCATTGCTTGTTCAATCTGAGCTACCTTCCCAAGGACATAAGTACCTCTAACTCTATCAGTTGGCCAATCCCTCGAATTCATCGAAATATCTTCAAATAACTTCTCTGCCTCTACGTATGACTTTGTTAGAAATGCTCCATTAGAAGAAGCATCCAATAACACTTGTGAATCACAGTCCAATCCATTGTAGAATATACTGATATATTGAGCTTTAGATAGCCCATGTTGAGGATACTTCCTAAGCATGTCCTTGAATCTATTCCATGCTTCATGAAATTTCTCACCTCCACCGATAGCAAATTGGTTAATGTCTTGCTTCATCTTAAACACCTTTGAAGGCGGCATGTACCTCTCCAAGAACCTTAACTTTAGTTGCTCCCAAGTGGTGCACTCAGCTGCGTTGATAGTGTCGTACCAATCTCTCGCCTTTTCAGTAAGCGAGAATTTGAACAAAAGGATCTTCCTAGCATCTTCATGTTCTCCTGCGTCTTTTTGAGTACTTGCATAGCCTAAGAACTTGTTCAGATGCTGCTGCGGATCCTCGAAAGACCCTCCTGAAAAGGAGTTCCTTTCTATCATGCTAATAAGAGCGGGATGAAGATCGAAAGCTGAGTTAGTTCCCCTCGCTCCTAGAAGCCCAATATTTCCAGCCCCATTATTTCTGAAAACCTCTCGGATGGCTAGATTATCCGGATTCGCTGCCATGTTGATTGTCCTTACTCCCGAATTAACTTCAGTTGTAGCTTCAATCGTCTGTGAATTCTGCTCGTCAACTTCAACTCCAAAATTCAGAGCTTCAGTTGGATCAATAGTCTTTGCCTTGCTCTTCTTCTTCTTCTTCTTTCTTGACGATACTCCGATCTCAGGATTATAGGGTTCAAGTTCACCTTTCTTTGATCTCGTGAGCATGCACCTAAAAAGAACTAGAATTAAAATAGCAAAACAAGAAAAATAGCCCTAATAAACTAGAAATAAAAAAAAGATATTTTAAGCCGTCCCCGGCAACGGCGCCAAAAACTTGATGGGTGTTTTCTCAACACACAATTTTAATCCCCAAGTATGAAGGATATCAATTGTAGTTTCGAAGATGACCAAGTTAAATATCGAATCCACGGGACGGATAAATATCACTTTAGTTATTTTCTAGCAATTATGACTATGTTGAGAATTGTAATTGTTGGTTTGTAAACTAAGTAACAGTTGAAATAACAAATAAATAACAAGAACAAGAGAATAGTAGTTGTGATAAAATAAGATGATAGGTAGTTCGTCAGGTCATCCAGTTTCCTTCGTTAATTCATACTTTCGTGTATCGATGTCCAACTCTGCCTTGTGGTTTATGGACGCATCGCTAGACCATGCAAATCTATTCTATAGACACAAATAGATAAGCTTTTTGACACATGTGAGTATCCTCAGAGCAAGACGTATACTTTACCTCCCTTTCTATGTACTATCATAATCAATTATTTCCCGTGCACTTAGTACTCTAACCCGATTTGATCTCCCTTTTTAGGTACTGTAAATTTATACTCTTAATCCTACTTGTTAACCCTAATTCAATTCAATTAACAAACATTCATATAAGACGGTTCTAATAAAATCTCAGAATCCCTTCACTTAGAATTATAACAATAAACCCTGCTCATTAGTGAACGCACTTAATCAATAACCATGTTATACATTCAGACTCTACACAACGATTATTGATGCACAAAACAACTATGAGTATGGATTAAAAACGCACAATCTTATATAAACTAAACCACAAGTAGTGTTGTACGGAGTATACACACGAAATACAAATCAACTCATGAAACCTTCATAACCCTAGAACTACCGAAGTGGCTCTAGCCCATGATTGATCTAGGAAAAATCATGGTTAGATGGACCAATCTTACTTGAATCTCCAGCGGAACCTCTGTCACAGCTCCTCCTAGTCTTCTCTTGTATTGTGTTGTTGGTGATTGGTATATATGATGATATTTTTACGTGTTCCTTGACTGCATGAGCCTCCTTTTATACTTGTAATCACGTTTCTAGGGCTTGGAATGGGCTTTTCAAGTGATCCCACGCGTTTTGACCTCAAAAATTCGGATAAGGTAAGTTCCCGCACGATGGTTCGACCTCAGCAAACAGGTCGAACCACTGGCCGCAGGTCAAACCACTGGTCGAACCACGCTACTGGAAGTATTCTGCACTTGGTTCGACCAACTGTCAGGCCAAACCACTCCCTCTTTGGTCGAACCACTGGTCGAACCGCACCACTGGACAATTTCTGCTCCTGGTTCGACCAACTGTCGGTCGAACCCCAACGTCGTGGTCGAATCACACTTCTCGCGAACTGGTTCGACCATGGTTCGACTTGATGAATAGGTCGAACCCCTCGAGTCGTGGTCGAACCCTCCTTCTGCACACTTTGCAATGCCAGTTCGACCTGTAGAAGAGGTCGAACCCTCCTCTAACAGGTCGAACCCACCTCTTTCCTTGGCGGTTCGCGTGGTCTCGACTTCGTCTCTTCGATTCTTGGCACTTCCACTCTGATTTTGCTATGAAAACCACTTAAATAGCTCCACTAACACCTGATTCATGCTAATTCACAATATATATAGGTTTTCCACCTATTTCCACCTCAAAACTCTCCAAAACTAGCACAAAACATGATGTCAAACGTGTGAATTTACATGCTCATCAACTCCTACATAGATTTATCCAAACTCCACCCACTACTGCACAACCACCCTCCTTCCACCTCCAACACCTCCTCCTCCATGGCCTTCATCGGGAAATGTCCCGTTGACCTTCCTTACGGCAGCCCTCCAACCCCTTCAAGCATCGTTGCTCCAATCTCTCCCCCAACGTAGACCCACTGTCCGACGATGTAAAGGACGAGGATCCTCCACCTCCGCCGCTGCTCCTCCCTACCGCCGCTGTATACGCCTGGAGTACGACTCCGACTCCACTGGCCTAATACCCCTCGTCTCCTACTGCAATTCACCGAGTACGTCCCCTTCGACAATCTAGACGACGCCGGGCAGCTCTTCCCTGAAATCGTCGAGCTCTCCTCCTCTTTCGGCCCCTCCGTCCAACGCGTCGTCGTATACTTTGCCGATGCCCTCTCCTCGTGTATATAATTAGCTTCTACCTCTGCACCACTCCCCACTCACCCCACCGTATTAATTACTCTATAAAAGACTAAGCTGTAATAGGTTAAAGCTGGTGGTGGATGGTGGGTACGGTGAGATGAATTATTATTTATTAATTTTTTAATAGACTAAACTACATCGTATTTTGGGTGGATTAGATGGTTGATGTGGCATTACTTTGTCAAGTCAAGACCGGGCAGGAGATGACTGCCCTTTAGGACAAATTTGCAACAAATGTTAAAAGTGATAGTTTTTTTTTCCAAATTCTGAAAGTTGAGATTAATTTGCAATTGATGAAAAGGTGAGATTTTTTCTTGCAATTAACTCTATTTTATAATCTCTTTGTCATATGAATATTATTATATTTACTGTTTGTACGAAGATTAAAAAATATTTTATTTTTTAAAAGTGGAAATTGAATGGAGAGAGTATGTTATAAAAAATGTATTTGATAAGTAATACAAAGGAAATGTGATTGATATTGTGAGATTGAAGAAGTAATATAATGAATATTGAACAATTGTGGGAGTATATTAAATACTACTTAGTTGGATTGATTGAGAAAATATTAATTTTAGTTTGATAAGTTATAAATTTTTTATATTTTAAGCTTATGTTTAACTTTCATATAAATCTTTTTATTGTGTCACTCAAATTTTTACTTAATCATTTTAGTAGACTGTATTACACAAATTAATAAATATTTTTAAAAAGTTGTACTCTCATAATTTATAGTCTAGTCTCATGAAGCATTCATACTTTTTTCATTTATTTGTTATACTATAGTCTAGTTTGACAAGGTTATTACCTTTTTTTTTTTTAAAAAAGAATGTACGTCATTCCAACCACTTCAAAATACAATAAGATTAGTAAGACACATTCTCACATATATAAAAAAACACCCCCTCATATTATAACATTCTTTAGAACATCTCTTATTTTTCATTTGGGATGCATGATAAGTACTGTCAAGTGAAACAGTTCCATGTAAAATAATTTAATTTATTAGAAACGTAAATAAAAATAAAAATAATAAGAATTAGTTTTGAAAACTTAAAAAAAATACTTTTGTAGACTTATGGGAACATCTGCAAAATGATCATGTGTCAGATTCCTCAAACAATTTGTTACCCATGTCACGTATTAGAACCATCAACTTCTCTTCCCATTTAGTAACCTTGTTCGCTCGAATGAATTCATAATTTCAGATATAAGAAATATGAATTCTAACTTTTGATCAATAGAATAAAATTGCCAGATTATAAATTAAACAAATTACTTACTCGAAATTCTTTACATTAAACTCCATCATCTTTATGGGTTTTGTTGGATTGTATACTAAAAGTCTAGCTTTTTGTATGAACAATATTTAACAATGAATTTAAAATGAGAATCATATGATCAAATGTTTTGCATATTATAATTTAATTGCAAAAGTCCACTTACTTTATACTGTAGATAATATGTTGTGCGACAACACACGGAAGATCATATTATCGATTTTCTTATAAAGTATAAACAGATGCCCACAACCGAGATGGACGAGACTCTCTATCAGGATGGTTGTAGTGTGATTTAGTATTAGTTATTCTTGACTATAGAATCACATTAGTGCACTTTGTGTGAATTGAGCAGGACCGCTTGAGATCGTTCGATTTATACTGACTATATAGAACTTGATCTTAGTTATTATGGATGTTCGTAAGGCAGTATGTATTTCTTTGATTTATCAATAGATGAGATTTACATGTAATTAAATAAATAAACTCGGTGAGTTGGGAAATAGTGTTGTCTATATGGTGTGCTGTTGATTGTAGAAGGAATATGTGTCCTATTAAATAGGTTGATGATGTCCCCTTGAAGAGCTCATAAGGATTATCATGTAAACCCAACAGGTGGATTTATTTCGGCATGATAAAAAGGTTGAGTGGTACTACTCTCAGATGAGATACTAATTAATGGAGTTGCCAGTAACTTAATTAATTAATGGACATTGTATATCTCAAACACAGTGAGACTAACGGGCTCATAATAAGGAGCCCATAACTTAATTATGGGATTAGAGCGGCAGTGCAGTAATAATATTTTAGTGGAATATATTATTATTATTGGACTTAAGTATAAGTTTTGGGCTAAACTTGGATACTTAAGCCCAGTGGAGGCCCGACTCTAATTTCTCCTCCGGGTCATAAGTCATCTCAACTGTCCGGAAACCCTAATTATTATTATTCATGCCTAATACTGTAAGGGGAGAAAGGGAACAACAGATTGAGCAGATCTTGAGGATTGTCACCTATAAGACGTCAAGATTGAACTTGGGAATACAGCAGAAGATCAAGAGGTTGTTTGCTGCTGCTGTTCGTTAATTTCTATAATTTTTATAAAATCGTGTGTAACTCCAAACTATACGTGTAATACACTGTTGGAAATTCACGGAAGATAGAATTATTTTGGTGCATAGATCACTCAAATCAGAGATTGGATGAGTGAGTTATGCCCAAAACGGTGAGGCTGCACGTGCTGCCTGATAGAATTCTTCTTCTTCAACATACCCTGACAAAAGGTAATATGATTTTATGTTCTTTCTTCCGCTGATATAGAATCGTATGGAACCCTAACGGTTCATGATGAGTGTTTTCTCAACACACAAAATTAATCCTCAAGTATAAGGATATCAATTGTAGTTTCGATAGGTGACCTAGTGATTATCGTACCCAAGAGAAGGAGTATTATCAGTTTTTTATGTTCTAATTTACTAAGATTATGTTTGGCAAATTAGATTAGAATTGTTACGAAATTAAATAGCAATTGACTTAAATAGCAATAAAATAATAGACAAGCAATAAAAAATACGGTTGTGATCATGCAAGAGATAAGGTAGTTCTTCGGGCATCTGATTTTACTTATTAATCTCCTTTCCATGCGTTATTGTCCGACTCTACCTTGTGGTCTATGGACGTATCACTAAACCATGCAAGTTCACCCTATCGACACAAATAAACATGCGTATGACACGTGTGAATATCTTTGGAGCAAGAGATATAATTCACCCCCTTTCTAGGTACTATCAGTATCAATTATTTCTCGTGCACTTAGTACTCTAACCCGATATGATCTTCCTTTATAGGTACTATGACGTTATACTCTTTATCCTAGTTATTAACCCGAATAAGATTCAATTAACAAGTATCTATATAAGATAGTTCTAATAAGACTTCGGAATCCCTTCACTTAGAATTATAATATGCAATCCTGCTCAGCGGTGAATGCACTCAATCAATAATCATGATATGCTTTCAGACTCTACATAACAGTTAATGATGCATAAAACAACCGTGAGTATGAATTGAAAAGGCACAATCTTAAATAAAATAAACCACAAGTAGTGTTGTACGGAGTTTACACATGAAAATTCAATTAACTTATAAAACTTTCATAACCCTAGAACTACTGGAGCGGTTCTAGCCTATGATTGATCTAGGAACAATCATGGCTGTTTGGTATGATCTTACTTGACGCGCTAGACGAACCTCTCTTCACGACCCCTTCGGATGATGGTAGGATTTCGGTGGTGGATGGATAATGATTGATGTGTGTCGTCCCTTTTTTCCTGCAAAAGCTCTTCTTTTATACTGGTGGAATCTCCTTATGGGCTTAGGATGGGCTTTTGCTTGAAGCACACGTCAAATTTGGTAAAAGACATCCAGAATTATCATAAATAGAAGCAGTGAAAATCCATTCGACCAAGCCTGATCTGGTCGAGCAAGGCCTCCAACCCGAGCAATGATCGAGCAAGCTCTCTGTAAGCGTTCGCACACTTTCTTCAACTTCAATCATCTGCTCGACCAAGATAATTCTGGTCGAGCAACCTCTCCAAGTCGAGCAAGCTCTCTGGATGAATCTGCGTATTCTACTCGACTTGGCCACCTTGTTCGACCAAAGTGATAATGGTCGAACAAGGGCTTGAGGTTGAACGGCCTTCGAAACTCACTTCAAAAATCGTGTCTTCCAATTCTGAGCCCTTTCTACCTGTTTTCCTATACAAATATGCTCAAAAATCCCTTGTACCCTCTGATTCTTGACTTTTCCATAAACTTACCAATTCGTCTCAATAAAAGACTCAATCGTACTCAATTTCCACACAAATCAGCACCCAAAATCTATGAATTTACACTCTCATCAACCCCCAAACTTACATGTTGCTCATCCCAAGGCAACGACAATCAAAACAAATCAGAGAGTGTAATCACGAGATCAAGCACAACTTATTCTAACACATGTAATTATATCAATTTAAGTCATGCAATCCATCATACCTTTCATTCACATAAAAACGTCAATCAATCACAATACTTCTACGAGTGCTAAGTCACCTAAGTCACTAGTAAGTATTTACTCTCTCTCTCAAGTGTAAAAGATGTACACCTTATGGTTATTATCGACACTCAATTTCAATTCATATACTCGCGTAACTATAAGCTTGACAAGGGTCTCAAAAATCCATCTATACCAACTTCAATACTAGGATCACAAAGGACTTGCATATAGGTTGTAATGTTAGCTCTTTGGTAAAGGCAGGAGAATATAGATAAGTAACTAAATTACTAGCAAAGAAGCACCTTGGAGATTCGCTCTTCAACAACTTCCTTCTTCTCTCTTTCGTCTTTTTTATGATCACTTCAATACATGCTTCCTCCATCTTTACTTGGATCAACATTTTTTCGTAGTAGAATACCAATTCCGGTGTTCTTCAAGTATAAGGATACCAGTTTTGGACACTACCCTTTCTAGTATTAGGGATACCGATGTTAGGCATTATCCCTTGCAAGTTTTAACCTCTTGTCCTTCGATTCTTATTTCACCAATTCCGTCCTTCGTTTTCCTCTTTAAACTTCATATATCATTAATTTACCTCCACTTCTTACTAGTAATAGGTGTTCAAGGCCCAAGAAGGTAAATGGCTATTTATCAACGGCTTGCCAAAGAAAAAGCTTAAAGGCTCAAAAGAGCTTCCAATGATAATCATATAATAGAGTAGGATAAATTTGGCTAAGTAACTCAATTGACAACAATGGCCTAAGATCATTTCTTAGTATCTATCAATTATAGACTTCAAACAAGACTCCAAATCAAGTTCTAGAATACGAGTATACAAACAACTTTCAAGAATAAACTATCATGCGTATAACACGATCAAAAGGCTCAAATTTTCACATGGGTAATAGAATCCTATGCACTCTTCAAAGCATACAATCAATATCAATTTCCTATGAACTACAAGTAAAATAGAACATGCTCGTCATCAACAAATCAACATACATCAAAATAAAAGTACATGCATAACATGAATAATCCTCATCACTAAACAATCCCAAGCAAACAACTTCCAACAATCAATCAATCATCACTATCAAATACATGCCACTCACACATGAATCACACTACATCCACAACAATCAAGCCTACACTTGTAAAGTGTAAAGAGAATGGGGATGAGAAGAATCAGAAAAGATAGACCTGACGCTCTTTACTCCTCCGGAGCATCATCATCACTCTCATCTCTTCGCCAATCATCGAAATCTCTCTGTAGAGTATCGATCTTCCTATCAAGAGATTCATATTCTCATTCAAATCCCCCAATCTTAGATTAAGCGTAGAATAATTATCATTCGCTAATGCCAGCTGCTTATTTGTTTCTTGCTGGTTCACATTGAGCATGGTGAAGTGCTCGTGCATCAGTCGAAATTGCTCCCGATAAAACTTATCCTGAGCTACCCAATAATCTTGTTGTGGCTGTGGCTGTAGTGGTGGCTCGAAAAACTCCTGCTCCATTGGCTGCTGAGGCTGCACCGGAGGCATATCTATCCCCGGATAATCAAAAGCGGGTGGTGGCTGTATCTCCTCATCAACAAAGTCAGCTGGATCTCCTATTATAACCATGTCCTCATCTAACTCAATCCCATGAGCTCGCATATCAACAAGGAGCCTCCAGTCTCCTCCTTTCAAGCACGTCTCCGAGATCACAGTGTGCTCCGTGGTATTTATCAATAAGTTGTTGTTCACCCTAATCGTAGTAAGATCAATAATTACCAATGAAAAACTGAACGTACTAGGATTCTTTCCTCGGATGAACATCCAAGTATCACCTTGCCTCTCAATCAGCCCCATCCTCACACATGATGTCAAGACCAAATCCGGATCCCCTCGGATAGGCTTGTGCCTGCTCAAATCAACTCTGTAATACTCAGCGATCAAGGTGATAAGTCCTCCGATATTCACGCGCTGTAACACCCCACTAATTTTAACCAATTAATTAAATAAAATTAAATAAAAATAAAAGGCTTTACTAAATAAAATAATGTAGGAATATTAGTAACCCTTCAAATTCCTAGTTTGTGAGACCTTTCATATTTCCTCACATGTGAGCTTAACACACAAGCTACCCATGATCTACAATTAAACTCCTCAACCCATGATCTACCATTAGTAGGGTAATTATTAGATAACATTTATGTTGATTTAGTGCTAAAACCTTTCACTAGCTCACAACCTCCTATATAAACCCCAAGCCCCAAGCTCACTACACACACCACCACATTTCACTCTAAAGCAAGTCTCAAGAGTTTCTAGGCAAATCCTCAAGAGTTTCATGTTTCAAGCAAGTTAATTTATTAAGACTAAGGTGTGGGAATTTTATGTGTTTTCCTATATGAATATGCATGTTTCTCAATGTTCATGAAATGAATCTATGAATGCATACATGAAAGCTCGTTTGTACTTAATTGTACCATGGAAATTAGCCAGGGTCCCTTAGGGGTCGGGATTGTATGAAGATCCCCGAGGTAGACTCGCCGTGCTCATGATATTATCGATCGATCAAGAAACTCAAAACTATTTTATGCCAAGTTGATGAATACATGATGTTGATGCATGTTATTATTTTATTTGAATATGCATATGGTTCCCCACTGAGCAAGTTGGAATGCTCACCCCAAACACTGAATATTTTCAGATTATGAAGGTTGATGCAAGGGCTTGGTCAGAGGTGTAATTGGCTTGGGCATCCACACCTCAATTGCTATGGATTCTATTTTAAGTTTTATGCATTATGAACTCATGTTCCTCTATTTAACTAGAGGCAAAACATTATGTTTTTATCATGAACTACTTTTTAGTACTCCCTCCGTCCCGTTTCAATATTTACGTTTGATTTTTGCACGTTGATTGAAAAGTATTATATTTTAATAGATAGTGGGTGAAAAAATATAATATTTGATATGAAGTAGATAGGTGTATCAGTGTTGGATGATATATTAATTTTTTAGGTTGGTCCCATATTCCTAAAAAGGAAAACGTAAGCATTGAAATGAGACGTGCAAAACAGAAACGTAAACATTGAAACGGGACGGAGGGAGTACTCTTTTATCAATTATGAAGTTCGGCTTACTTGTTTATGTGTCCTAATTTTCTATTTTTAAATTAATTTACATTCTATTTTTATAAAAAATTGAGATGTTTTAGTTGGTATCAGAGCCTTGCGGTTCTGTAGACTATAAAAATAAAATATTTTTCGCTGCCCATAAATTTATTTTGCATGAGTTGTGTTTAAAATTCTACATATATGTATTTCATACACTTAAAAGTTCATCATATAAATTTCTGCATAATAAAATTCTGCAAAAAAAAAGCATTTCATAAATTCTGAAAAAAAAAAAATGCCCTTCTATTCTTTTAAAAATTCAGCATGTCCATTTTTGCAAAAGAATTTCTACATACTTAAATATCACATATGCATTACCTATTTCCGCATATGCGTATGTGTTGTCATGATATGACATGACATTACACACTAAGTCCAAGCAATTACACACTCACCATATCGCGTCAACCACAAAGTAACACTCTAATCCTTAGAGATGAATGTACAAATATTTATTGACTATCGTGAGAATGTAGAGGTTGATGGAGAGACCAACCCAAAGTAGGAAGAACCTATGGAAAATTAGTTGACCACTGGATTTTCTTTTTCAACTTTATATTTCAATTGTCTCCTATGTTATCTATCATTCAAGTATATTAGTAAATGATATTATCTTATTTACTTAAAATCCAATGAATCAGCTTAGCTCCAATACTATGTACAACAAATATATAATGAGTAGAATGTCAAATCAAGAGGAGTAGTTCAAAACAATAACAGTAATAATAATAATAATAAATATTATAATACACATATAATTTTATTTTAGTTACAAACAACAAAGATAACTTAATTTAGGAAATAATCAAACTACTTATAAGGATCAAGTTAGCATTTGTTAAAAAAAATTGGTAGCTAATAGTAATCGAACATTGTTTTGGTTGCAAACATCTAATGATTTAAAAGCACACTTGTAAAAAATAAAAACTCTATTAACTATTTAAAAAATATATATATTATATATATTTAAGAACTTGAATAAGAAGTATCAAGTGTTGAAAAATGAACTTGGTTTCAATTTTGGTTAAATTGATTTAGAGCAAGTGTACTCTATCGTGTGTAGCATGTAAGCGACCAAGTACAAAATTTATATAATATCGAACCCAAGAGCGAAAGTGGGTCGCCGTATTTGAGAAATGCTTCACTCTAGTAGGACGAATCAAAGAAGGAGGGGATGATTATACTACAAACTAACAACTAGGAAAGCAATTAAATATAGAACATGTACAAATGAGATGGATGATGGGTGAAGGTGAACAATCTAAGAAATATGCAAGGTAAGCAACACTCATGGCAAGGTATATATAGACTCACACACACACATGCATTGATGGTTTTCATGTTATGATATTAAGGGCAATCACGTTTGTACCCCTAATCCCTATGGCCATGACAATTAGGTTCTCAACTCTTTTACAAGTTTAAATCTCCTAGGATTGCTCTTACTCTCAATTCCCATGAAGGTACTATGATCATAAGTTGGGTTCTCCTCACTAGTTCATCACTAATGTCCTATCATGAGGTTCTAAGCACTTGAAGGGTATGGCTTACCTCTCCTCATACTAACTAAGTCATCTCATGCAATCAATGATTCAATTAAACCACTAATCATAATATTGGAATGACCATCCTAACACTATGAATAGAGAATTTAACCGCACAAATCATACATAAAGTGAGAATAAGCATTCATGATATAAAATATTCATAACAATCATTTCATCAAACATGTGGTGTGCAAAATCTATATAATTCCTAATCAACCACATTGCTAGCCTCACATGAGGAAAAACCACTACATATCATTACAAATTCAATACAATCCATGACATGCTCCAATTGAGATAAATAATGAAGAAAATAACAAAATAAAGGTAAGTTGGCTCCCCTTTGATTGTGAACTTCCTCCCCTTTGATCATGCTAAAATCTTCAACCAATGATGAATTCCTCTTCTTAGATTGGTGGATTGATGGATTTATGGATGGATTTGAGGAGATCAAGTGGTTTGGATGGATGAAGTGAAGGGTGGAAGAGATGGAGATGAATGTGTGTGATTTAGGTGTCTAGTGTGTGTGGAAACAGCTCCAAAATGATTCCTCCCGGATTTTGTGGTCAAAACATGTATTTATACTCCCATGGAAGCTTCTAGAACGTGGGGAAATCATAAAACTGACTTTTGTCAGAACACGGGCAGTGTGTGGAACACGGCCATGGGACTGGCCGTGTAGCATTTTCTGGTGTCGGAACATGGCCACCCCTTACAGGGCCGTGCTCCGTGCATCGCGTGCTTCGCAGTCTCACCATTTCGCGCATAACTTTAACATCCGATCTCCAATTCAAGTCATTCTTGTGCTCACGCAATCCTCTCTTCCTTGGCTTTCCAACCATATATCACATATCTAGTTTTGAACTCCACACGAATACAGAAAAATTACACAAGTTGGACGTGTATTTTTGAGTTTTGCTTTGGTCGTTCTCCCCCGTTTCAACTCCAAATTGAGCTCTGTTTTTTCCCACATCTTCCTTATCATGTCTAGAATCCATTTTTACCTAAAAATCACATAAATTACACCAATTTACCAATTCTCTAAATATTCATAAATATAGCACAATTTAAGACACTTAATCATGAAAATCACACATTTATCATTTCAAAGCACACATCTCCATATCTTCATATAACACCACCAAATGATATACAAAATGAATAAAAATACATAATAAAAGACACTAAAATCTAGGTAAAAACAACACCGATCAACCCCCCAAACTTAAAGTGTTGCTCGTCCTCAAGCAACGAAAATGAGAAAACGAGAGGGAGAATTTTCACCTAGAGAAAGACCTAAAGAACGTAAACAACAACACATCATAAGTAGCAAGGACTACAAATCATATCAAGTTACAATACAACATTAAAATCATGACATAAAAATTTAATAAGTTCAAGTCTAAGAAAATTAAGAGTAATAAAGTCCCTTCCGGTCCAAACCTCACAACGGGTATTAAAATGAACTCAACACTCTATGAAGTAGGATAATTTTCACTCATCAATCGATTAAACCCGTACCATAGGCTTGCTCACAGACTACATTCACAAGCCACCAAGGCTTCAACTAATGATAAAAAAAGACTCTACTTTTGGATGTAATGTTAGGCTTTTTGGTAAGGGTAGGGAGATTATGGATAAGAGTGACTCATCAAGTGTAGATAATTGAAGAGATGATCAGCTTCTTCAACTTCTTCACATTTCTATCTTCCTTTCTTTTCTTTTCTCATCACAAGCAATAATCATTATCATTCCTTTGATTTCTTGAGCTTCTTTTGATTTCATGCTACATTCCTTTGACTTGGCATTTGCTTGAGCATATTTTTATTATTTTTGCTCATTTTTCTTATGTTGGGATTGCATGTGTATTTGCTTGAACTCTTTTCATCATTTTCTTGCTTGTTTACCATTTCCTTCTTTCTTTTGGACAACTTCACTACCAAACCTTGTAAACCATAATCTCCTCAATCATCCACATAAAGGTTATATATATAAAGCTTGAGTGGGTATTCAAGGCTTGTATTGTGCTCAAATCACAAAGAATAGACTTTAAGGCTCAAAGTGTTTAACTAGGGAATGATGTATAGGGTAAGGAAATTTATGGCAATAGCTATGATATAACAAGAATGACCTAAGATCATATCACTAACCTCCACCAATCTGGCTCATTCCCGTAGTCCATGAGCAAGTTCTAGTTTACCAAGGCTCAATCGATCTACTCATAAAGAAATTGGCCATGGATACACGGTTGAGGCTCAAACGCTCACAAGCTTTTGCTCGGACTTTTAGGAATATATTACACCTCAATTCATCTCAAAATTGAATAAGTTAAATAGAATATGCCACAATTTTAAAGAGTAAAGCTTCTCAACATAGTTCGCAATCACTTATCGCAAACAACATGCCATTACTCACATTCAAAAATGACTCACAACATCCCAAAACAAACCATCAAGTAACCCTATACAAGAATAAAAATACAAACGATACACATAAGAAAAGACTCACCAAACAAGAAACAACACAACAACACATAACAAGCAAAAATGACCTTCTATCCATCAAAAGAAATTCAAGCATATATCCTCAATCATCCAATAACATGTAAGCTCAAGAATTTGCCACCTTATTCAAAAATAAGAAAAACTAAAGCAAGTAAACCTCCCAAGTACATCACACATGAAGTTGCATACTAATCCAAACAATCCAAATCAAATCAAGTATACGCTAAGCAAATAGAAATGATGAGTATTAAAATAAACTCCCTGAAAAGGCATTTGATAATGGAAATGGTTGGCACAAGCTTCCGGATTGCATGCACAATGAATCTCGACATTAATTTTCGGGCTCAATTCATGCTTCCACTACACTTCATTTCTGCTCAACAACTCATCAAAACCATTAGCACAATAATTACTAGCAAATAATGAAATAGCATACACTTCAACACAACCAAACGATCTAAAATCATACCAATACTCATGAGAAAAATTTTAAAATTTACCTAATTTTACAAGAAGATCTCTCAATCAACATAATAAGCACACTCAAGTGGTGACTCACACCATACACTCTCCTCCCAAACTTAAATCGAAACAAGTTGAGAATTAAGTTTGCAAAAAGTGGTGGGACTTACCCTTGTAGTTTCCACCAATATCTTCTTGTACAGAAGCATATGCATCACAACAATTCAAGGTATGTCCACCACGCACTATCCCCCCAAACTTAAAGTGAAACAAGAGTTGAACTTTAAATTTGCAAGAAGTGGTGAGACGTACCTTCACACTTCAAATCGAGCACTTCTCGTATCTCCACTACGCATTCTGCTCACGAGCACAATCAACCTACACACCAAAAATGTAAGAAAACTAAATCAAAGAAATTAAATGAAAGCATTAAAATAAATAATGGGTTGCCTCCCATCTAGCGCTAAGTTTAACGTCTTCAAGCCGGACAAAATATGGAGAACTCATCGGAATGGCCAAGGATATCGTTCGTTCTTGCCATCAAATTTTAATCTTTGTGCTTCTTCCTCTATTAGGCATTTGTGACAAGTGACCATAGTAGCATCCTTTGAGATTGGCTTTAATAATTCTACTCGTTTGAGCTTGCATTTCATTAACCTCTCCTTTCTCGACCACAACTTATTTCTCTTTATCAAGTATGTTTCCAACATTTCTTCAAGCTCTCTTTTGTACCTAAGGCATTGAGAAGAATCAATAGGTAAAACAAAGTCAATATAAACAATATTGTGAAATTTAATGCAACTTGGAGAGTTAAAAGGTGTAGAAATGCTCATTTCACTCCCGAACTCATCTTCAAGTGCTCTTAGACCTTGTTACACTTCATCGAATTCATACTCATCACTTGATTTTTCATCTTCACTTGAATTTTTCTCATCAACAAGAGACAAGAAATCTTGGATAATCTCTTCATTCTCAAAGCTCTCTTCTACCTTAGGCTCTTTACTCCTCTCACTTTCCTCCTCTAATCTTTCTTTTACCTTGTCTTCCTTATCCTCAATAAGCTCAACATCTCTTGAGTCTTCTTCATAATCCCTCGAACACTCTTCTACCTCTAACTTTTCATCAAAACTCTCCATTTCACGAAGAGTGTTCCGTTCACTTATCATTTAACTCATTCGACATTCTAGGGCTTCAAGTCTCCTCTCATTTTTCTCATCTTCTCTCTTTCTTTCTTCAATCATTTCATACATCATCTCCATGAGTTGACCAAATCTATCTTCTATGGATGGCTTGATCTCTTCATTCGGTGGTTGCCATCTTTTTTTTAGTGAAATTGGTAAATATTATTTCACTGGAAACGGTTGCATCGAGTACTTACGTACGATGCGAATACAAAGACAAACCTTCTTATCCAACCTACTCAACCAAGGTGCTTGAGGTGAATAAAAAATACATCAAGAGTTCATATATAAGGATGCTATCTGAATGCTAATTCTATCTGCGATGTAGTTCGGAGACAGCATCCTTGTGCCATGCTGAAGAGCGTTCCTTTCCATCCATATGTGGTAGATCATGGTAGCAAAAGTGATGAAAATGAGCTTTCTTGCTTTTTTGTTGGTTCTTGTGTCCTGGTGTATCTTTCTGAACGCATCTGTGACTGATAATAGCCTTTCTCTTCGCCATCCGATCCATCCTCTGACCTGATCCCATATAAGTGTGGTGTAAGGGCAATGGAAGAAGAGGTGCGATGTGGTCTCCTGAGCAAAGCAAAAAACACATCGTTTGTCTTCTTCCGTGCACCACACCCTATCCTTTGTAGCAACTCTGTCTCTGTGGACCAGCCAAAGTCTGAAACTGTGTTTCCTCACTATCCACTTGTGCCATACCTGTCTGTAAACAAAACTCGAGTCCGCTATATATCTACTTCTCAAATGATCATACATGCGACTGGCTTTGAATACTCCATTCTCACAACACTTCTCCATAACTCCAATCACTCCATCGTCCTCTTCTGATTCACTGTCAATTGTATTCCTAATAGCAATGAGAACTCTCCATAAGTATGTAGAATTATTACCGGGAGAAGTCACTGTCCACTGTGAAGACGAGAGGTAGACAGTGTGGATCCATTTCACCCATAGGGATGAGGCTTCCCTATGTACATCCCACAGTGCACTTGCCAAGAGAGCCTTGTTCCAAGTGATAATGTCTTTCAACCCTAGCCCCCCTGCATTCTTGGGTTGAATGATGTCATTCCAGCTCACCGGGCTCACCTTCGTTCCCCACAAGAATCTGCGGATAATGGTCTCCACTTTTTTGACCACCACAATTGGAATTTTGACAATAGCACACCAGAAAGATAAAATACCATATATTCCAGAGGTGATCAATTCTAATCTTCCCGTGAAGGACAACAGCTTAGAAGACCAAGTATGTATCATATTGTTAATATCATTGAGAAGGGGTGTAAAATCATTCACTCCTATTCTCTTGCTATAGATAGGGATGCCCAAGTATTTGAAAGGAATGGTACCTGTGTTGTATGGAAGAATCTGGGCAATACGATGTCGGGTGCGAGTCGACATTCCAGAGGTAATGAGATTAGACTTCTGAGGATTCATATTTAACCCAGACACTTCAGAAAACCCTTTTAAAATTCTGTCAATACACTTAGCTGTAGCCACATCTCCATAACTCACTATCAAGAGATCATCCGAAAAAATCAAGTGTGAAACATCTACACGCTTACAAATTCTCGAGTGGAATCTGTATTCATGTAGCTCTACTGCTCTACTCATCAATCTACTAAAGTACTCCATGCAAATAACAAAGAGGAGCGAAGAAATCGGATCACCTTGTCGAAGACCCCTCTTGCCTTTGAAGAATCCTTCCGGTTTGCCATTGATGAGTAAGGAGTATGAAGGGGTAGTAACACACTGCTCAATCCAAGTACGAAACTTAGAGGGAAAACCTAGGCCCGTAAGCAACTCGAAGAGGTACTTCCAGCTAACAGAGTCATAAGCTTTGGATATGTCCACTTTGACTGCCATCCTAGGGGAGATATTCCCTGCTCTCCGTCCATAACCCCTGAAGATCTCCTCTGCCAGCATCACACAGTCTCTCATTTTCCTTCCTTTAATAAATCCAAATTGGGATAGATTTATTAAAGAAGGTAGGCAAAGTCTGAGTCGAGCAGCCAAGATTTTAGATATAATTTTATACACTGTGTTGCAGCAAGATATGGGTCTAAAATCTTGAACTGTCGGCTCATGATTCTTTTTGGGAATCAAGGAGACAAATGTGGAGTTCAACTGTCTAAGTAATTTGCCTTTCCGAAAGAATTCCTTCACGGCCGCCACTACATCTCCACCAACCACATTCCATGCACTCTGAAAGAAGGCCGAGGTGTAACCATCAGGTCCAGGTGATTTGTTCTTGTTGATTGACCACAAAGCTTCTTTGATCTCCGCCTCTTCAACCGGTGCTTCTAGGGTACCCGCTTCCATAGGTGAGATTATTGGACCTCTATCCAACACTTGCTGCTCCACAGATAATGAAGTCGAGCTATCCCCACCAAGAATTGATTGATAATAAGTGAGAAAATTATCAATCAATTCTTGATATGAAGTAGTGGGGCCACTCTCCGTGTGAATAAAATAAATACCATTCTTTGCTCCTTTACTTCGAATGAGAGAGTAGAAGTACTTGGTAGCTCGATCCTGGTTCTTAATGTGCTTATGCTTGAGAACCTGCATAAGAAAGTTAGACTCACAGTCTTCCAGGTGCTTCTGCTTTTTGATCTCCTCTGCTATCTCCTGTTGAATCTCAGAATTATTCAAACTTGACATAAACATCATTTGGAGATAATGCAAGTGTTCTTTCCCTCTATTCACTCTTTCAGAAATATGAGAATAATTCTGTTTATGTAGCTCCTTCAGAGGTGTTTTCAGTGCCTTCAACTTTTTGCAAAGGATGTACTGCTTTGTGCCTTCTACATGTACCTGCCAATAAGAAGAAACAAGAGCAATAAATTTATCATGGTTAGTCCAAAAATTGTAAAATCTGAAAGGTCTTATATAGTGAGGGTTTGGATTATGGAAGGATGTGATGGATGGGCAATGATCAGACTGAGTGCCTTGAGGAAGAAAATTGGTTTGCAAATTCCAACCCATACTTCTCCAAAGCTTGCAGGTCATAACTCTATCTATTTTTGAACAATAAGCTCCATTCGACCAAGTATAGAAGCACCCCATGGAAGCAGTATCTTCCACTCCCAGTATAGAACATGTTTCATGCATTTCTCTAGTCCCTGTGTTTTGTGTGGAAGTATTCCTTTCCCCTTCAAATCTAACACAATTGAAGTCCCCTCCGAGGAGCCAAGGCAGTGGGTTAGAGTGAAATAAAGAAATTAGGTGCTGCCACAGGCTTCTTCTATCTGCATATCGGTTATAAGCATAAATGATGGACATTGTGAACATTCTACGAGTAGTAAGACAGCAGGCATTCATCGTGATTGATTGACCAGACAATACAAAATTCTCCATTTCAAGACGAGTTGGGTTCCAAGCTACAACAATCCTTCCTCCATTACAAAGGTCGAAGTTGTGTATATGATTCCATCCCGGGAATAATTTATGAACAACTTCGTCCACGTTCCGATGAGAGAGTTTAGTTTCCACCAGCCCTGCTATTGCCACATCATGCTCACGCACTAGTTTTTTGAGTGCATTGTGGGTTGGCGTGCGCCCCATCCCACGCACATTCCAAATCATGAGACTCATGAGGAATATTCAGAAGAGGTAAGACCCTCCTCTGCAACTTTCCTACTAATCCAATCTGCGTAGTCTACTAGATTTTCCACTTCATTCTCATGCATCAGTGTCTTACTGTCCAAGGATGTTGTTCTTCTATGCTTGAAGTTTTTGTCCATGGAAGATGATGACTCGCCACTGTACACAGGCACCCGTGCTTTTTTACTGGAGCTAGCTGCCTGTTTTCCATGGATGGTCTGCTGGGGCTTCAGAATTTGATCATGGTCAGAACGAACATGGGGGGGAATATCTTCATGGTTAGAAGACTCCTGTAGTGTAAGTGCTGCAAATTTATTAGAAGAATTGGGCTTGGGCATGGTTTCAATTTGGGAATTCAGGGGAGAAGAAGAAGGGAGGGCCGAGGAAATGGGCTTGGGATTAGAAGAGGTGGCTATATAGTGAGGGAATTGTTTGTTGGGCTGTTCAGACATAGTAGAGGGGTTAAGGGGTCGGTTTTTTGGGATATTTGGGGCAGTATGGATTGAGTTGTGGGCTTGGGTGAAATTGGGCCTATAATTGGGCTGGTTTTTGGAATATGCTTGGTTGGGCCTAACCACTCTTTTCCTGTTTCTCTTTTTCTTACCAGGAATGAATGGCGTTTCTTCTCCAGTTGCTGCTGTTGGACCTGGCTGCCCGTTCCCAATGTGTCGACAGTCCATGGCGAGGTGCCCGAGAGTCTTACAACTTGAGCAAAATTGTGGGTAGAACTCATACTCTATCCGTTGCCGAAATCCACCCATTCGGCTTTTCACCCAAATTTCTTCCGGAAGAACCATGGAGGCATTGACATGAATCAGCACACGGGCATAGGAGACTCGTTCCTTGTTCGTGGTGTAGTAGTCCATCTTTGTTCTTGGAGATAATTCTCTTGATCAACACTTGGTAAATTACTCCCTTGCATGTAAGATATATCCTCCACTTGAGAACTAGGCATCATCCACTCTTGTTGCACCGTAGGATAACATGTTGGCATACTTTGAAAGTATTGAGGCCCATAACTAAGAAGACTTGGTTGAAAACTTTGCCTTGCATCACTTCCATAAGCATATCTTCTAAGCAACTCCATCAAGGCATTATTTTCGGCTAAAGGAGTAAACAAAGGACTTTGGTTGGTAGAACTTGGTATGGAATAAGTGTATGCTTGAAACGGTTGGAATGTGTTTCCATTGAAAGCTCCTTGCCATCCCCCATATATTCCATTATTGTAGCATTGATCCATGTTTAGCTCTTCTTCTCAAGATCTACTACAATCTTCTCCACTTACTATTTTTGGTTGCTCTTGCTCCCCTTCTCTCAAGGATGGTGTACCTATCAAGAAGAACAAGTAAGAACAAAATTTTCAAAACATATATAGAATGCAAAAATAAGAAAAATATCCTAAGTAGAGCTAACAAATTCAAACACGTTACACCGAAGGCTTTCGCCCCGGCAACGGCGCCATGAAATTGGTTTCAATTTTGGTTAAATTGATTTAGAGAAAGTGTACTATATCGTGTGTAGCACGTAAGCGACCAAGTACAAAATTTATATAATATCGAACCCAAGAACGAAAGTGAGTAGCCGTATTTGAGAAATGCTTCACTCTAGTAGGACGAATCAAAAAAGGAGGGGATGATTATACTACAACTAACAACAATGAAAGAAATTAAAGATAGAACATGTACAAATGAGATGGATGATGGGTGAAGGTAAACAATCTAAGAAATATGCAAGGCAAGCAAAACTCATGGCAAGGTATATATAGACTCACACACACACATGCATTGATGGTTTTCATGTTATGATATTAAGGGCAATCACGTTTGTACCCCTAATCTCTATGGCCACGACAATTATGTTCTCAACTCTTTTACAAGTTTAAATCTCCTAGGATTGCTCTTACTCTCAATTCCCATGAAGGTACTATGATCATAAGTTGGGTTCTCCTCACTAGTTCATCACTAATATCCTATCATGAGGTTCTAAGCACTTGAAGGGTATGGCTTACCTCTCCTCATACTAACTAAGTCATCTCATGCAATCAATGATTCAATTAAACCACTAATCATAATATTGGAATGACCATCCTAACACTATGAATAGAGAATTTAACCGCACAAATCATATATAAAGTGAGAATAAGCATTCATGATAGAAAATATTCATAACAATCATTTCATCAAACATGTGGTGTGCAAAATCTACATAATTCCTAATTAATCACATTGCTAGACTCACATGAGGACTAGCCACTACATATCATTACAAATTCAATACAATCCATGGCATGCTCCAATTGAGCTAAATAATGAAGAAAATAACAAAATAAAGGTAAGTTGGCTCTCCTTTGATGGTGAACTTCCTCCTCTTTGATCATGCTAAAATCTTCAACCAATGATGAATTCGTCTTCTTAGATTGGTGGATGGATGGATTTATGGATGGATTTGAGGAGATCAAGTGGTTTGGATGGATGAAGTGAAGGGTGAAAGAGATGGAGATGAATGTGTGTGATTTAGGCGTCTAGTGTGTGTGGAAACTACTCCAAAATGATTCCGCCCCGGATTTTGTGGTCAAAACATGTATTTATACCTCCATGGAAGCTTCTAGAACATGGGAAAATCATAAAACTGACTTTTATCAGAACACGGGCCGTGTGCGGAACAAGGCCTTGGGAGTGGCCATGTAGCATTTTCTAGTATCAGAACACGGTCACCCCTTACAGTGCCGTGCTCGGTACACGGGTCGTGTAGTGCATCGCGTGCTATGTAGTCTTAACGTTTCGCTCATAACTTTCACATCCGATCTCCAATTCAAGTTATTCTTGCACTCACGCAATCCGCTCTTCCTTGGCTTTTCAACCATGTATCATACGTCTAATTTTGAGCTCCACATGAATACAGAAAAATTACACAAGTTGGACGTGTATTTTTCAGATTTGCTTTGGTCGTTCTCCCCCGTTTCAACTCCAAATTGAGCTCTGTTTTTTTCCACATCTTTCTTATCGTGTCTAGAATCTATTTTTACCTAAAAATCACACAAATTACACCAATTTGATAATTCTCTAAATATTCACAAATATAGCACAATTTAAGGCACTTAATAATGAAAATCACACATTTATCATTTCAAAGCACACATCTCCATATCTTCATATAACACCACCAAATGATATACAAATTGAATAAAAATACATTAAAATACATAATAAAAGACACTAAAATTTAGGTGAAAATGACACCGATCAGAAAAGATAATTCAAATGAGTCATAACAAGATTTTATCTGAAATTAAATATAATGAAAGTGTGTCAGTTTTTCACAAAGAAAAGGAAAAGAATAAGTATAAATAGAGAAATTATGATAAGTAGTAATGAGATAATAAGTAGTATAGGTGATAGCAAAAATAAATAAATCAATCAATCAATCAAACAATAATTAATAACAGCAACCAATTGGTAAAATGAGTAATTGTATAACTAATAAATAAGGTGACACTGTTAATTATGACAACAATTACAATTTATTTATACAATATTAATGATAAAAAAAAAATAAAACATAGAGATTACAATAATTACAATAATAATAATAATAATAATAAAATTTAGTAGGACAGGTATTAGAGGGAATATTATTGACCTTAATAAAATTAGAGATTAGTCTGATAGACAAAACAACTTTAGAAAACTAGTCAATCTTATGAATGGAATGACTGTAGTGAACACTAAAGAGAACTTATGTATTTGTTAGGAAAATATCGCACACTCATTCGTCTCCTCCAAATCTCACTCTCTAACCGGAGGTAAAAGTGTTGAAATTAATACAAGAAGCCCTAGAAATTACATATCATCCGGGAAGATAATACATGTAAATTCGATAGCTAATAACATACTAATAAAGGTGAATGAAAATAACTTACATGGTAATTTATATATATTAGTCATGAGGGATTTTGATGTAATTCTTGGGATGGATTGCCTTAGTAAGTATCACGAAGACATTAGGTGTCATGCGATAGATATCACCCTATGTTAACCTACTGAGGAACACGCAAAAAAAACTGTGGAGAAAAAGCTAGAGCCATGCCATGGGTGGTGACGGCTATGGAAGCCACAAGGATGTTAACAAAATGATACAATCAAGGTTATTTGGTCAAGATGGTTGGATTTCCAGAAACTGGAAGCATAGATAATGTTCCAGTGGTGTGAGAATTTTTAGATGTTTTTTCGGAAGACTTGCCGGGGATTACTCCTGAACGACAAGTGAGTTCACTATTGATCTAATGCCAAGAGCCGCACCAATCTCTAAATCTCCTTACTGAATGGCACCAAAAGAATTGGAGGAATTTAAGACCCAAATACAAGAGTTACTAAATATGGGTTTTATCCGACCTAGTGTTTCACCTTGGGGTGTGCCGGTGCATTAGTAAAGAAAAAGCATAGGACGATAAATTGTGTATCGATTATAGGAAGATAAACTGAATCAATATTAAGAACAATATCCACTACCAAGGATAGAGGACCTGTTTGATCAATTGAAAGGAGCTGGAACATTTTTTAAAAATTGATTTGAGGTCAGGATATCACCAGTTGAGGGTGAAACCAATTGACGTACCAAAAATAGCATTTTGAACCCGATATGGACATTTTGAATTTGTAATTATGCCATTTGGGTTAACCAATGCATCTGTTGTACTCATGGACTTGATGAATCATGTGTTTCATCCTTATTTAGATCGGTTCGTAATTGTTTTCATAGATGACATTTTGGTTTATTCCAAGGATGAGAAACAACATGAGAAACATCTCAAGGAAGTGTTGTGGATGTTGCGAAGAGAGATTATATACAAAATTTAAGAAATGCGAGTTTTGGATGATCCAAGTCGTGTTTCTTGGACATGTGATAACAGCCCAAGGAATCGAGGTGGATCCATCAAAGGTGGAAGCTGTGAACCAATGGAGTATTCCTACCAATGCCCACAAAGTACGTAGTTTCTTGGGCTTAGCTGGTTATTACCGATGGTTTATAGATGGATTTTCGATGCTCGCAGCACCATTGACGGGGTTAACAAAGAAAGGAGTAAAATTCTTATGGAATGAGAGGTGCGAGAAAAGTTTTCAAAAACTTAAGAAAAGGCTTACGTCAACACCTGTATTAACAATTCCGGATCCAACCAAGAAATTCGTAATATACAATGATGCTTCAAAGCAAGGACTCGGATGTATTTTGATGCAAGAAGGAAAGGTAATTGCTTATGCTTCAAGGAATTGAGGACTCACGAGGTGAATTACCCAACACACGATTTGGAGTTGGCAGTAGTAGTTCATGCCTTAAAGATTTGGCATCACTACCTGTATGGAAAAGTGTGAAATCTACTCCGACCATAAGAGTTTGAAGTATTTATTCACACAGAAGGAATTAAACATGAGGCAAAGGCGATGGCTAGAATTGGTGAAGGACTATGATTGTACCATACACTATCACCCAAGAAAGGCCAATGTTGTCGCACATACCTTAAGTTGGAAAACAAATAAGCAATTGCCATGTCTATACACTGAACAACAACGATTGGTGGAAGAATTTGAGAAAATAAAGATTGAGGTGATAGCTCCACCAAAAGACATGAAATCAGTGTTAGCAGCGTTGGTTGTATAGCCCACTTTAAGGGAAAGGATCATATTGGCACAAGCTAAAGATTTGCTTTTGAGAAATATGAGACAAAAAGCAGGCTAATGGACATACCAAGGATTTAGTGTAAAGGACTATAATGCCGTGTACTACAAAAACAGAATTTGTGTTCCCTATAATAAAGACATGAGAAGAGAGATATTAGAAGAAGCACATAGTACACCGTACACCGCTCATCCCGGGGGTACCAAAATGTACCACGATTTGAAGGAGGTATTTTGGTGGAGGAGTATGAAACGGAATATTGGAAAATTTTTGGAAAGATGCTTTACTTGCAAATAAGTCAAGGCAGAGCACCAAAAACCAGCTGGGAAATTGAAACCACTAGAAATTCCTAAATGGAAGTGGGAACAAATATCGATGGATTTTGTTAAGGGGCTTCCGAAAATAGTGAAGGAAAATCATGCCATATGGATTATAGTAGATCGATTGACAAAGTCCACTCACTTTATACCAGTAAGGATGAACCTCAGAATAGAACAATATGCACAATTATACATTAAGAAAATTATGAGATTGCATGGCGTCCAATCTCGATAGTGTCGGATAGGGATACACGGTTTACCTCAAGATTTTGAGAGAGTTTACATAGATCAATAGGCACGAAGTTGACGTTTAGTACTGCTTATCACCCTCAGACGGACGGGCAGTCTGAGAGGACAATTCAGTTATTGTAAGACATGTTACAGACATGTGCTCTTGATTTAGGTGGAGATTGGAAAGAACATCTTATGTTGGTAGAATTTGCATATAATAACAGCTATCAATCTACTATCAAGATAGCACCGTATGAGGCCTTGTACGGAATGAAATGTCGTTTGCCCCTATATTGGGATGAGGTAGGAGAGCGAGAAGTATTAGGCCCAGATGTCATAGAAAGAACTGTGAGCAAAGTAGAGAAAATTAAGGAAAATATTAAAGCAGCCCAAGATAGATAGAAATCTTACGCAGATAATCGAAGGAGAGAATTAAAATTCATTGTGGGAGATAAGGTTTTCTTGAAGGTATCCCAACCAGAGGAGTGGCTAGTTTTGGAAAGAAAGAGAAGTTAAAACCAAGATTTATTGGTCCTTTTGAGATTTTGGAGCGACTAGGCGAGTTAGCTTACAGATTAGCATTGCCTCCAGAATTTTTATCGATACATAACATTTTTCATGTATCAATGCTTAGAAAATATATCTATGATCCTAGCCACGTTATAAGTTATACAGACTTGGAAGTTAACCATGACTTAACCTATGAGGACTAGTGCTCTAGGAACTCCATAGCGGGTAAAGATATGTTTCTTCAAGAACGATAAAACAGTCCTTGAATTATTCACGTGAGTGGGAATGACTTCCACCCACTTAGAAACATAATCCACTGCTAAAAGAATATAGAGAAACCCATTAGATGGGGGGAAGTCCCCGTAAAATCAATCCCGCATACATCGAAGATTTCAACAACAATGCTTGGCCGAAGTGACATCTCATCTCTCCTACTTATGTTCCCCATCCTTTGATATCTATCGCAGGGCGCCACATAGGTATCACAATATTTAAACAAAGTAGGCCAATAAAAAGCAGATTGAAGTACCTTAGCCGCCGTCTTTTGAGCCCCAAAGTGCCCCCGTTAGGTTGTGCATGGCAAAAATTAAGAACACTCTCCATCTCCATCTCAGGCATACACCTACGGACTATGGAATCCGTACATATCTTGTAGACAAATGGATCATACCATATAAATGTCTCAACATTCCTCTTAAATTTTGCAAGTTGATATCAGTTGAGATCTCTCGGAATTTCTCCTACGGCAATATAATTCACATAATCCGCATACCATGGATCCATCCTTTGGGCAGCAACCACGCATGCTCTTTCCGCTCCTTCAACAAATACTGCCATTATCTTTTCATCAGGGAACATCTATTCAATGTAATCGAAAGAATCATCACAGTGCTCCCTTGTCTCCAACCTCGATAGGTGATCCGCCAACACGTTCTCCGTGCCTTTCTTAACTCGGATCTCCATATCGAACTCTTGCAGAAGAAGGATCCATCTAATGATCCTTGGCTTCGTTTTCTTCTTCTCCATCAAGTATCGGATCACAAAATAATCCGTATATACTATCGTCCTCATGCCAACCAAATACTATCTAATCTTATTGAATGCGTACACCACAACCAAAAACTCCTTTTCAGTCACCGTGTAGTTCTTTTGTGCCGCATCAAAAGTCTTACTTAAATGGCGCAGAACTTCTTTTTCCTCAACTGCCCAAGCACCACTCCAAGTGCTAAGTCACTTGCATCACACATAAGAACAAACGGCTGAGTCCAATCCGGTGTGATCAAGATAGGTGCAGTAATAAGCGCTTCTTTCAAAACCTGAAAAGCTGTTAGACACTCTTCATCAAAAATAAAAGGAACATCCTTTTCAAGTAAATGAGATAAGGACTTGGAGTATTTCGAGAAGTCTTTTATGAATCTTCTATAAAAACCGATGTATCCAAAGAAGGACCGCACTCCCTTTTCATTAGTAGGTGGTGGAAGCTTCTCAATCGCCACCACCTTTGCTCTATCCACCTGCAATCCCTTGGCCGAAATAAGATGGCCAAGAACAATTTCATCTCTTACCATGAAGTGACACTTCTCCCAATTCAAGGCAAGATTAATTGAACGAGTTCAGAAATCATGCTTACAAGAACTCGGAGATCTTTAAGGAGAGAATGAAGAGATGGCATGATTCGAAGATCTCGTACAAGGAGTAAGCAAGGTGATGAGGTATTACTCTTTAACTCTCGTTTGAAGCTTTTTGCAGGGAAATTGTTGATTAAATTGTGCAAAATTAATTTTTGCACAATTCTTAACCTAAGTAGTCTTACACGTATTTCAAGTCCATATAGAAAATTGTGCAAAATTAATAATATTTTTGCATATTTCTACCACAAATTACGTTTTTGCACATTTGTTTACACATATTCCAATTACCTGTCATGGGTGTTTGCAAACCTCTCCTTTTGCTCTCCAAAATTCTCATACAAAATTACCAATTAGGAATAATCACTTATTTTTAGAGTGTAGTCATTAATTATTGTGCAGACATGTCCCAATTGAATAATAATTTTTTTATAATACAAAAAATTGAACAACTGCAGGAATCTCAACTAAAAAACCATCATGGTGTCTTCCAAAAGAAGAGCAATAATCAGAAGGATCCTGATCTAATAATTTTCCAAATTTAAAACAAAAATAAAATGAAGCATACCAACATGAACTCAAGCACTATGACATCAATCCAATAAGCCCAAGTCTTTCTACTCTTCATCTGCTTAGCACGATCGAGCTCCTTCGCACCCCCTTTGATATTACCAGCAGCACTAGCCACATTCTCCTCAATGTTGTACATTTTCTCACACTGTTCCTCAACCATCACTGCCATATCAAGAAACACTTGATGCAATTCAACCAAACTTTTCCGAATCTCCTTCACGGCCTCATTCCTTTGTTAAGTTTCCTCCAAAACTTCTCCCCCCTTCCCCTCATCTACTACCATCATCTCACCTTCTGATATCATCTTTTCGATTATTTCATCGCATGGTTGTTCCCCGGTAGCACTGTGGGTGTGCATCTATGAAAGAGTGGGTAGGAATCATACGGTACCATATTCAACAAACAGAATGAACGTGGTTTTAAATGTCCTGAGCTGGGAGACGGATAAGAATCTCAAACAACAGCTCCCCTGGAAGAGAGTAATTCATGGATACACTTTTTCCCCAATCATCTGCATATTAGGATTAGGCAAAGCTTTTGTCACTACTTAAGCTCAAAGATATCTATAATCTAATGACTTATCTAAACCAACTATTCATCATTTTTTGTTCTTTGACAGCAATAATTCTATTTAACTCCACTATATAGTGAACATTGATCATCAAAACTATTATTACAGAAGAGCCTACCTCCACAAAATATCAATCAAGAACAGAATGAAGGTTAGAGAAACATAACATACATATTCTATCAAGCTTCCAAGTGAACCTACATACTATAATGGTTATGCAGAGAAACATAGTATTCGCTGAGGATGATAAAAGAGAAAGGGATATAAAATTTAATTACTGACATATAATGGAGTAATTACTTTCAATAGTTGTACACAAGAACTAATTTATAAAAACAAGATTAATGGAACCAAAAGCTTAATTATTGGAGGAAGCTTACCAGAGTAGTGTTTCTATAGCACCTCTTTGGTGCATATCTACCCTCGTTCGCCGTTCGCCGCTAAGTAGATCTCGCCGGAAAATATATCTTTATTGGCATCCTCAAATTCGACGGCTGCCGACGCCGCTTTCTTGTCCATGGGTTTCTGTTGTCGCCGCCACCGATCTATAATTTCAGATCCCACCGCTGCCTAACTATTATTTCAGGGAAGGAATCGTCTGGTCCTGCTTCGGTTGCAGAGGATACTTCTCCGCCCTCCAACTTTTGCCTCCCTTTCTAATGATTTACGACGGGCTTTCCGATTTTCCTTCTTTTCTCAATGGCCGTTGCTGCCATTCCCGGCTACCACCGGCTCTAGCAGTCGCCTTCATCTGACGTTAATCACTCAAGCCTTGTGTTGCTCCATGCCCAATTCTGTCCAGGGCTGAAATTGCGATTTATGCAGATTACTCAAGTTGAGTTTCGACGAGACAGCGGCGTGATCTTCCATCTGGCTTGAGCGATTGGAAAGTGGGATCCTTATGTAGAGAGAAGGCTAATTTAGTCTCACGGCAACTAATTAGTGTAGCTGATGGAAATTATTTTTCCTTTGTATTTTAGAATATTTATGCTCTAAATTATGTATCTAGGAGTAATAAACCCTTATAAAATATATTTAATTACATTAAATATTAAATTATTTAAAATAATATACTATTAATTGCATTATTAAGATTATTAATAGAAGAGATTAAATATAATAATATTTATGATATTACTTATAAGATTAACGTGAGAGTGCCACATACACAATTTTTTCTAAGAATAAACGTGGCGATGCCACATATACATTTTTTTCTGAGGAGAAATGTGGCGCTGCCACCTACACAGTTTTAAAATTTTATTTTTGGTGAGCAATTGCACGGGTTTTACTATTGTGATATCTTTTTTCCAAAATATAATTTATGAAAATATATTTTTATGATTTTATATTTTTTAATATATATATATTTTTTGGAATAATTACTAATAGGTACACACTTTGTACCCCTAATTACTATAAGATACATTGATTTAAAATAATTACTCTCACATACAAAATATTAAAGTAAAATACCAAATATAATCCTAAATCCATACACTTTTAAACCACAAACCCTAAACCCTCACCCTCCGCCGGACCACCACCAGACCACCGCCGGACCGCCGGCCGCCAGAATTCTACCGCCATTGGAGCTCCAGCGGCCGGTCGCTGGACCACTCCATTTTTTTGCTGCACATACTTTTTTTTACTGCACACATATTTTTTACTGCACACACTTTTACTGCACATGAAATTTTCCTGCACACAACATTTATGTGCAGCACATTGTAGGGGTAATATTAGAATATCACTATATATTTTTCATTTTAGTTCACTATTAAATGTATATTTTACTCTGTGTTAAAAAGATGAACATTCCATTAATATATAAAGAAGCGAGGTGCCATGAGTATTTTCAATATAAAAATAAATAAAATATCAATCCAGGACTTAAATTATTTTCTCTATCAATTAGAGGTTTGAAATATATAAAACTATATAAAAAAAAGCGATGTGCCATAATGAACTATTTTTCTATCACAATTATTCACAAAAATATTTTAAACTTATTATTAGTAGTAAATTAATTAAAAATTGAGCATCACTATTTTTTTTACTCCCAATGTCCCATTAAAGATGTAACATTATTTTTGGGCACGAAGATAAAATTGTATAATAATTTAACACAAAAACACTCTTATAAATCCTGTTTACATAACTTAGTATATGAACCTGGTCTTATCTCACCCTAAACTCTATGGTCCTCCCTTCCAATCCTATTATACCCTATTTATTGCTATATATTTAAATTAAAAGAGACCACAGGGTTTACACTGTAAACCCGATTCATAGGAGACTAACTCATAATTTAATGGACAGTGGGTTGAGAATATAATATTTTAATGTGTAGTATGTAGTTGTATTAGTGGTGAGTGTTAGGTGTGTGTGGGCCCATATGATTATATTAATTATTTTTGTGTGGGTCCCATGTACCAAAAGAGAAAATGTGATAACTTTTGTGGGACAACCCAAAAAGAAAAGTGTCACAACATCTATGGGATGGTGGGAGTATTGATCTGAGCTATTTTCACCTAGGTTTTAATGCCTTTTTATTTATATTATCGTATGATTTTATCCAGTTTGGATAACATTTGGAAGTATTTGATGGTGTTTATGTTCATATCGAGATTTATATGTGGAAATATTGAATGTGTGAAAATGAGCTTAAATATGCTTAAAATAGGTGAAAAACAGAGCAAAACAAAGTCGACGCTAAAACAGAAGAAAATAGGAAGTCGGGGCAAGAACTCGCATCGAGCTCAGGACTTGAGTCGACACCTATTACACAGCTCGATGTCGATTTGGTGCAAAAGGCTGACTGTATACGTCTTCAACATGAGCTAGCTCGGCCTCCCCTGTTGCTTGAATTCAGAGCTCGAATCAAGTCCCGTTTGGTGCCTAAACTACCGAGAAAAATACTGCTACTCGCGTCGAGCGCCGTACTTGAATCGAGTGCGGCCAATTTTGTGAAACTAATTCAGCGAGATTATAGAAGATTCTAGGGCTATAAATATAAATTTAATGCTGATTTACGAGAGAATTCATTTGGAACAGCTGTTACACCTATTCTATACCTTAGAACACGCACACATCCTCTTCATTTCACTCTTTGATCCATAATCCATTTCCACAATATTTATCCATCAATTCCACTTGAATTCCACACATTCATCAAATTTTCATCGCCTTACTCCAATTTGAGAAGAAGTTCTATATTTGGTGAAGAAGTTGACATGATCAAGAAAGAAGAAGTATACCTTCAAAGGGAAACCATTCAACCTTATTTTGTTAATTCTCTTCTATTTATGACTCACGTGGAGTAAGCCTTGTATTGTAATGATTTGACTATGATTGTAATAGGCTAGACCTCTTGTGAGGCTAGCAATATGATTGGATAAGAATTCTAGATTTTTGCACTCGAAGTGTTTGATGAAATGAATGAGTTGAATTACTTTCTACTATGAATGCATATTCTCATCTTATGTTATTACTTGTATGATTATATGATCATTGCAAGTGAAATAGAGGTAAGACCTTGATTGTATGTTATGATTATGTAATTGAATCAATGATGACATGAGATGACTATATTAGTATGGATTGAGATTGAAATACATTCAATACATGCTTAGAATCTCATAGTAGGATATGAGACTTTAATCTTGTGATAAGACCTTTCTATGGACTCTAGTACCTTCTAAGGGAATGAGAATATAGTTAGACTCTCTAGGGGCTATTTTATGGTATCTTAGGTGCTAAGTGCCTACTTCTATATGTTGCTTGAAAGATAGAGCATGTAGTGTTTATAGTGAGATTCTATAGTGATCAATTCATGACCTTCATCATTACTTGAGTGTGTGAACTCGAAAACCTTACCATGTTGTTGTTAGCCTTGCATGCATCTCTTATTGTTCTACCTACATCCATTCCATATATCTTGTTACTTACTCTTGTTTGTTAGTTTCTTTACTTGTTTTATTAGTTGATAAGTGATAGAATAATTCAAACCTACACAATCGATCTTTTCCTTTTAGAGCGAGCATTTCTTGAATACAGATACTCATATCTTTGTCTTTTGGGTTCAATATTTTATTATTTGGATACCGGCATTACTAGATGATAGAGTACACTTGCTCTTCACAAAGAAAATACCAATCAATATTTTGGCGCCGTTGCCGGGGACAAAGGCAATCTGTGTAACGTGTTTGAACCTTTAAAAAGAATAATTTTCTTTTTTTTTTACTTGTTTTACTTGTGTGTTTGTTGTGGAACGCTAATTGTGTGATTATGTAGGTGCATGCGCACTCGCTCAAAAGTATAGGAGTTATACCACTTGACTTGGAGTTAGAAAAGACACTGTGAACAAGGAGAAGAGTTAAAAGACGTGAAATGATGAATATTTTAAATGATGATGGTTGTAACTCCCCAATATTTCAATATATCTTTAATAAAAAAAATATATTTATTACATAATAATAATAATAATATGTATGATATTTTTGCAAGTTGCTGTTTGGATAAGGATAAGTTTAAGTGAAGTGACGTGTGTGGGTCTGAGTTATGTGATCAAACTTGGTCACCAAGTTTGAGTATGTATATATATACAACCAATGTCACTTGTGTATATATATATATATATGTATATATATATATATATATATATATATATATATATATATATATCCATTTTTAGTCCTTAAGTTATGAAAATTCTCAAAATTGGTCCTTTTGTTCTCAAAATTGGTCCTTGCTATTACCAAACCTAATTTCCACCATGCTATTTACGAAATTGCCACTAGGTTTATAAATATAACTATACTTGATTCTAAAGGCATATTTTCATCCGGTTTCGACCCAAAATGGTATCAGAGCCCTAGGTTTTTTTATTTATGAATGAAAAATTATTATAAACTCATAATACTTAACGAGAGGAGAGTCTCAAAGATATATGGGTCCGAACAAAAGTTTGACATCCGAGAGTGATAAGACTACTAGCCCTGTTCAAAACTGAAGCAACAGCGCCTAATGGCCCGCTGGATATGATGAAATGAGTAACTCTATACAACAATACTATAATAGTTTGTGTAGACAACAAGTAGAAAAGAAGGTTGATGCCAAAAACTGATTCTAAAAAGGTCTTAGACGTGGATGGACATGAACCGAGGCTCGTGCCAATTACACCGAGGAGGAACACTTGGAGAAAGGCCGCCAGATGGAAATAAAATACTTCAAGGAAGTATCAAGGAATATAGTGGAACTTCGCAGTTTCACAGAGATCCATGGACGTGTCTCGGACACGAACAATGGAGAAGACGGCCTAATCAAGGTCCAAGAGAGATCTGCAAGCCCTATCACTTTTCATGGAGGTCAAAATGATAGAGTGGAAAGAGATCGAGGCAGATAACTCTAAGATAAATCAAGATCTCAGAGAATTACAGAAGACAATAAAATTCTTTGAAGAATATTGACAAAACATGTCCAAGATGATATTTGAGATCAGTCTCAAGATGGATAAGGTGGAGACGTTGCAGAACAAACAACTCGACCTCATCAAGAAGTTGATAAAGCAAGTAGAGTCCCTAGAAACCAAGGTGACAGGGAGAAAGCCAGGAGGAAGGTTGCCACCAACCTTCGGAATAGAACCTCTTTTACACCAAAAGGCAAAGACGATGGAGGTCACAAGGCTAAAGACGGAAAGTGAAAAGATGATCGCTATCCTTCGAGGAGAATTCACTTCCCCTGATGGAAAGAGCGAATCTTGAGGATCTACAAGATCTATATGAGTCCTTCCAATGACTATCATAGATCTGAAAATAAATGTTGGAGAGACTTCAAACTCTCATCAACAATCTCAGGCTGCTCAGACCAGACAGGATCTGAGTCAATATAAAGGAACTTCAGGATCGCATGGAGTCCATGAAGTAAGACAAGAATAGACATCTCAAAACCAAGGAAATTTCAAGATGAAGGTGATGGAATTGTCAACAAGAGAAAGACAAGTTCGAGGATATAACCTACATAACACCCCATATGGTCGGTCTCACCTTGAATCGATAAATCCATACAGGTTGATCTTAAACCTTGACTCTCTAGACTTCAAGAACAGAGAGACCTTGATCAACGAGTGAATAAATGCAATGAAGATTGCAGGAGGTGCACTAAAGCTGGATAAAAAAGGATTCATAAGATTCCTAATTATGAGCCTAGAAGGATCAGTAAAGTACGCTTGGGAGGTGCTCTCAGACGAAGTCAAGAAGGAGGTCATGGAAGGCGAAGATCTAGGTAATATTTTTGATCGCATGGCCAAGATCTTCAAGATCCACTTCATCAGAGTAGGATACTTCGAAAGAATGGAAGAAGAAAAGAAGAAGAAGTATAGGAATGCCCTATACAGCCTGGAACTACTTGACATCTGTCACGTAGACGAGTACATCAAACTCTTCACAGAGTATAGATAAAAATTGAAGATCAAGGAGGAGGAAGTATTCCACCTATTCTTTGCCAAGATTCCAAGTCTATAGAGGGAAATGCTGATCAAAGAGTATGAACCATGCGAGCTGGATTCAATAGCAAGGAGGATGTCTTTCCTCAAAGCCATCCCCCAAACTTACCCATTGCTCATCCCGAGGCAACAAAAAAAAAGAGAGAGTAAGAAAATTAGCGGGGAAACAAGGATTATGACCAATACTCCCTTCAAAATACAATTGTCTCAACTAAAGTCATGCAACCCTCATTACATGTAATAATCAATTCATAGCATACAAGTTAAGACAATCACCACCAATCAAATACTCCATTCACATGTTCTCACGGAAGTATCACTCGCACTCAAGTGTAAAACATGTACACTTATGGGTTATGGTGTTTACGCTCAAATTTAATTCAAGTGCATACGTAACCATAAGCTTGCCAAATATCTTAAACTCTCCACCAATAAAAGTATGATTCGACGATGTGATCAAAAATAATTTTTCTTTTGGATGTAACGTTGCTCTTTGGTTAAGGTAGGAAATATATGGATAATGTGACTTAAATAGTGAAGAACTAAAGTTGATTGATCACTTCAACTTTCTTCCTCTCTTTCTTTTCAATGCAGACGATTTTCATTCCTTCTTCACCTTCAAGCACAACTATTTTTTCTTTCTTCTCTCTTTTCTTAAGGTACCAGTTTTAGGCACTACCTCTAACATCTCAGGTTACCAGTTTTGGGCACTACCCCTAAGCAACTTATTTTTCAGCTCATATTTTTAGCTCATAATCACTTGTACAGCTCCAAATATTTTATTCCTTCCAAACTCCATGAAAATCAATTCACACACTTTGATAACATTTAATTCTCCACTAAATATAGGAATTTAATGCTCAAATAGGATATCAAAGTGGCTATCTTCATAGGTTGCCAAAGAAATAAGGCTTTTAGGCTCAACGGGCTAACTACGGATATAAAATTATTTGGTATGAAATTATTTGGCTAAGTGACTCATAAATTCAAGAATGACCTAAAATCATCTCACATTTTCTAACATAATATGCAATCTCAAGTAAGACAATAGACAAGTTCTAGAATACACACACAAAAACGATACTCACCAGAAAGAAATATCATATGTTTATGAACATGAATAAGGCTCAAAATCTCATATGGGTTTTTAACAAGTAATAGAGCACTCTTCATGGTAAGCAATTTTCCATAAGTACACATAGAACTTCATACCACAATATAACTCAAGTACACTTCCTTCATCAATTTCAAGAGTATATGAATTTCAAACACAATTTAAAAAAATATAAGCTCATATGGATCATCAACACCAAGAACTCAATCCTTCCACTCCTACTAATTAAAATCATACATAAAAATTAGAATAAGGAAACGAGGGCACCTGATTTCTCCTTCGAAACGCACGAGCTCCTCGAGTCAAAGTCTTAATGTAGAACTCGTCTTGCCACCCTAGTTACCTTTTTCTATAATCAAAGCTCAAGTACACTCATCATCACATGATTCATCATAATAAAATAGGAGAACTATAAGAAAAAATCAATTGACTATCTAATCGACTCCACACACTAGAAACACCACTGAACACTAGGCAAATTGCAAAAAATTGACACATCAAAACCGATTAAAGTTTCAACATACCGCAAAAAATCAACTCCCCTAGCAAACATTACAAAGAAAAGATTATACTCTTGGTGCTTCAATGAGGTAAGAACATCACACCCCCCAAACTTAGTAAAAATGTATGTCGAAACTAATTTTGAAAAGAGATATAATTGCCGAATAGTAAGCACCTTAAATATAAAAATTTCTTACTCACACAAAATAAATAAAGCAATAAAACGGAAGGGACAAGCCCCAACAGGCACTCATATTTAACGTCGGAGAGTCACGACTGATAAAAGTCTTAATCAAATTAGAAATAATAAATTAATAATAACAGCCGTCCCCGGCAACGGTGCCAAGAACTTGATGCGCATTTTCTTTGCACGCAAAATTTATCCTCAAGTATTAAGGATATCAATTGCAGCTTAGCAAGCGACAAAGTGAATATCGAATCCAAGGAATGGCGTATTATCAATTTAATTATTTACTAAATTAATTAAGACAATATGGTAAATAAGTTTAAGGTTTGAATTATTAATCTACTAACAAAAATATTAAATAACAATTAAAATAAAGTCACTTAGAAGAATACAAAAGTGGATCAAGTAGGAGAATAGGTAGCTCTAGCGTAATCCAGTTTCACTTATTAATTTCTCTTTCATGTGTTGATGTCCGACTCTGCCTTGTGGAATATGGACGCATCACTAAACCATGCATATCTACTCTATAGACACAAGTAAACATGCATGTAACACGTGTGAATAACCTCGAAGCAAGAGATATAATTCCACCTCCCTTTCTAGGTACTATCAGTATCAATTATTTCCCTAGCCAATTGGTACTCTAACCCGATATGAACTCCCTTTATAGGTACTATAAAATTATCCTCTTTATCCTACTTAATAACCCGAATTCAATTCAATTAATAAGTATTCATATATGATAGTTCTAATGAAGCTTCGGAGTCCCCTCACTTAGAATCATAACATGGAATTCTGCTCAGCAGTAAACGCACTCAATCAATAACCAAGATATGTATTCAGACTCTACATAACAGTTAATGATGCACAAAACGACCTTGAGTATGAATAAAAAGGCACAATCATATATAAAATAAATCGACAAGTAGTGTTGTACGGAGTTTACACATGATAGTTCAATTAATTGGTAAAAACCTTCACAACCCTAGTTCTACCAAAAAGGCTCTAGCCCATGATGTTACGAAGAACAATCATGGGTGTTGGATAGATCTTACCCGGATATCCGAAATATACAAGATAAATTAGAAAATGAATAAAACCCTAGATGCGGGAGTCGTCGCGTCCTTCTCCATCTTGAATCCTCCTCTTGGTTCTCCTCTTGATTCCACAAACGAATCTTCAAAGTGATGGATGGATGGAAGAAAGGATGTGGATGATGGTTGGGGGGTGATCCCCCCTTGTGGGGTATAATATGGTTGTGGCCTCTCTCCAATCCAATATGATTCTATCCTCTAATAATGATGTGATCTACACCCCCTTTTATACTTGTAAGCTCTCTTTATGGGACTTGGAATGGGATTAAATAAGGAAAGAATTATATATAGATATGAGAATGGAATAAGGAAATAAAAGATATGGGTGAATCATGGATGATTATGTGATAAGGAGATAAATATGGTAATTTCGGAAAAAGGAGATAAATTAGGTAATTTTTGGAAATTCTCGCTGGCAGTTGCGCGACTTCACGATTTTGAGCATAACTTTTTCGTCCGATCTTCAATTTTAGTGATTCTTGTTCTCACGTGATCCTCTTTTCCTTTTCGTTCTCTGAATATAAAGATCTCACCAAAACTCCAATATTTGAAGGAGTAACAAACCATGTAATGTGGAATAGTCGTGCTGAGTTAAAACAGCTTGCGTGATGTCACCATTTCGATCATAACTTTCTCGTTTGGAATCCAATTGAGGTTTTCTTTACGCCAAAACGATCCTCTTTTCAGTGGCTTTCCAAAAATGTATCACACAAGTATTTTTTATCTCCAAATAAATACAGAAAAATACGAAAGTTGGATGTGCGTTTTTCAGCATTCATACACAAGTTGCACCTTTTCTCCAATTTTGCACTTTTGGTCCCTTTTTCCACCTAAAACATAATAAAACACCTCAAGTGCACCTTTTTCTCACTTATATTGAATATAAGACCCTTGTGCTAATATATGACAATAATATCAATAAAAAAGGTGTTAAATTAGACCCTAAAACACGCTAATTTCCACTCTCAATAAAAGCCAAGGTTGCGGAGTGGTGTCATCAAGCATCACTACAGAAGAACTACAAGAGATTAAGGGGAATCAACAAGATAGTACCCTTATATTGCGAGAATAACGATCTTCCAACTATCATTGGAAGAAGTCCAAGAAAGCAGAAAAGGATGAAGAAAAATCATCCTTACACACAAAGGAGCGGAGGATGGAGGTCCAGATGATCAAGATCCTTTTGGTCCAAACAAAAGGCCCGAAGCTATAAATCAGGGCAAAGGTCTGGACCATTCAAATGGAGTTCAAGAAGTCAAGCCTCATCCTCAGGATCAAACCAGAAAAGCACAGAGAGAACTCCCACGAGAAAGACATTCCAAAAAGCACCTACACGAGCTAATAAAAGATTTAAGGATTGTAACTGCTATACATGTGGAGCTAGAGGGCATATCTCACCCGATTACCCGGAGAACCAGAAATGGGGAATACGACATTTTGAAACAACTCTAGAAGTGGAGGAAGTTGTTTACTTCCAAGATTGTGTACAGGTATATCAGTTTGAAGATATACCGTCAGATGAGAGTATCTATGAAGAAGAATTCTTTAGTCAGGATGAATCTTCCGAAGATGAGTCGGAGTGAAGAAGAAAGCTTCAGAGAAGAGATGCAAGAAGATATGTCCGGATTCTTTTCCCAGACATTCATTTCTCATAAAGCCCTTATGAGAATCATAAAGGAGGATCCAAGACTCAATCTATATGATGGATTCACTGTGGGAAGATTGGAGAAACTTCTCAACTTCAAAAAGAGAAAGCACAACATCATATATAAGGTGACTGAAGGGGAAATTGCCATCCCAATGGAGCTCACGGGAAATGTGATGGAAATGCAACTAGTTCCTATTGATGAAATCAAAGAGAACTCAGAAAACTCAAGGAAGGAATGGCTAAGACCATTTCTTGCATCCGTATCGGAGCAATTCTGATCCTTATCAAAGCGACTTTCAAAGAAGGTATTGATACACCAATCGATATTACAATCTTTGATAAGAGGATCAAGAATACAAGAGAGGCATGCCTGGGAGGAATCTCAGAAAACCTATACGCAGGCGAAGTGGCATCCTACATCTACCAAATGATTGCCTATAATCTGGCAGATAAAGATTTTAGTAGAGTACTCACCCTTCATCAAGATTTCAAGAATAAAGATTTGATGAAAAAAGGGAACCGTCTGTACTCTATCACTTATAGTATCTCATATACTCTATGCAACACTCATCATTCAGATCTATTCCAAATGAAGGAGTATATTGAGATATCAGAAGTGTTCAAAATGGTTGCATGTGCAACCAGGCCAGAGATAATGGAGTTACTGCCAATTCACGATATGAATTTGCAGATCAAGGATAAGCCAATTTGGAGCAGACAAGATAGTCTAAGATTCGAGCAGAGAAGGATTTCTTTCGAAGAAGATAGGGTGATCAGTAAGAAATGGGAAAAAAACCAATCGTGGAAGTAATCCAAGAGCCGAAAAAGTTCACAACGAAAGGTAAACTAAAATGCCCAAAAGGATGGAGAGGAGTCGAAGTAATATTCGATATCATCAAAAAGGAAAATTCTATCCCTTGTGATGTCTTGTATTATCTTCAACAACCAACAAATGGGAGATACCAATGAAAGCTCAAACTCGGTGATCTTGAGCTAATAATCGAGGGAGTTGCAGGAAGATTCCTAGAACAACTAGTGTTGGGATTAGAGTTTCATGAGAATCACAAACCTTGGGAAGGACTACAAGATCGGATGAAATTCACAGTCATGGGGAACAGATACAAGGTTTACTAGTAAAGGCTCGGGGTTATAAGCTCTGATCTACCCATGACTACCAGTCCATTCTCGATATATATCACTATGGGGATGATATATAAGGAACACATTGCAGAATATTTTGCGGCATACATTGATTTAGGAGCCAGTATCTGCACAGCAAAAGAAGGAGTCTTTCCTAAAGGCTCAGGTGAAGATTTACCAACTGTACAAGGAAGAGATTTTTCACAGAAGGTGCTAATCCTTAAAAGAGAAATAAAAAAAGCGGAAATTATGATCAGATGAGCGGATCGTACCCCATGGTACAAGGTAAAGACTCCACCGATATACTTTCATGACATCGGAGTAGATATCTTATCAGGAAATAATTTCCTACAGACATTCAAGTGTTTTACCCAAGAAAACGCAACAAGGAGGCTCATATTCAGTACTCCATGTGAACATTAGATCATTGCACTAAGACTGCGTAATACATTTCAAAGAAAAATTCCAATCAAATTTTGCAGTAAGCGTGGTGATAATGAAGGAAAACTTAGCTATCCAAAGATGAACGATCAAAGGAAATATGGTGAAGCAGTCCTTTAAATGAGAATCGAGACTGGAGGAGAATAGAAGATGGAGAAACTAAAAGAAAAAACAATCCACCTTCCTAAAGCAAGCTTGGGAGAAAACCTACAGAGAGACATCACAATCGAAGAATAAACATAAAAACCTACAGAGAGACGTCATAAGCGAAGAACAAACATCTTTGGAGAACGTCAAGAAGAAGATACAAAGGAACTTCAATGAGGCTAGTGGGATAAAAACGAGCTCAAAGCTTCACTCAAAGTAAAAGAAGAAAATGAGCATGAGTTCGTGAGATACAAGCCTATCCTGATGAACCAAGAAGATTGAAAGGATATGCAGCTAATACTTAAGGAACATCTAGACCTTAAGTTGATATCACCAGGAGTATCTCCATACAACAGTTGATGAGTGATATTTTCACCTAGATTTTAGTGTCTTTTTATGTGTGTTTTCATATTATGTTATCTGTATTTGTGTACTATTTGGTTGTATTTTGTGTTTTAATGGAAATATGTGTTAATGAGCTTAAATGTATGATTTTCAGGTAAAAATAGATCCTAGACGCGAAAAGAAAGATGTAGGAAAAAGTGAATCTCAATTCAGAGTTGAAATGAGGGAGAACGAGTCGAAACAAAATTGTAAAAATAGGAGTTGCACCAATACGGCTGGCCGTGTTGCAGCACACAAGCCGTGTTACGCAATACGGTCCTGTAAGCCTTGGCCATTTTCTGACATCAGAAAAACCTACATGGCCACCATGTGGCCGTGTTGCAGCACACGAGTCGTGTGGCTGCAGCATCAGAAACATATCAGAATTCTTCTAGAAGCTTCCCAAGGGGTATAAATACCCAATACTTCAATTTTAGATCAGATTGGTCGAGGGTTTTCACCCTTACACCTACCTCACACACTATTTCCTCCATTTTACACCTTCATCTTCATCTATTCTTCATCCATACCATCTATCATCATCCCATCATCAAATCCTTCATCCATTTAGCTAGAGAAGCAAGGGAGAGAGGAGAATTGTAAAGGGAAGAAGAAGATTACAATTGGAGACATCCAAGGGAGTTTTTATCTAACTTTTGTATTGAAACCTTATTGATTATCATGTTTTGTAAGGATCTTAATGTCTATGTTGATTTCTTTGTAAACATGAGAAGCTAATCTCCTTTGTGAGATTAGCAATATGAATTGTGTTGGATAATTTTGGGTATTTGCAATTGAATGATTATGTTGATTGGGTTTATTAATTTTCTATCATTGATGCTTGAGATCTTGAGGTTTTTGATGAATTGTGTATTTAGTTGCTCTAAATATGTGATTAGATTGAGAAATCAATTATGTGCTTAGGATAATTAAGTAAATCATTTCATCAAACACTTTATATACATTGTAAATTGTAAAGAGATTGAGAAATTCTTTAGAATTTAGAACCCTTTGATAGAACATTCGATTGGTTAGATCGAGAGGTCAATTGATCGTGTGAGGGGACTCTCCAATTGAACTTAGTACCTAGATGGAATTGTTTGATTGAGAACCAACCTTTGAGCTATTTTGAGACCTTTGTGAGAATCTACATCATCAAAATATTATAGCCCATGGACTTATCAACTTAATTGAATCACTTAATTAAGTCCATAGGATAACTGAATAGCTAATACAATTGCATAATAATATATTGCCCACAATTAGATTATATTAGAAATTATAAATTTCCTAACACTTGTCTCTTGTCTTACTTGAAACTACATGTGTGTTAAGGCCTTCCTTGAATTTATGAGTCACTTAACTAAATAATTTCCTACCAAATGATGTTTATCCGTAGTTAGCCCCGTTGAGCCTAAAAAACTCATTCTTTGGCAGCTTACGTGAAATAACCACTTTGAGCATCTGAATTTTTTGAGCCTTGATTGTCTAGTGGAGAATTAATGGTTTTTCAAAGTGTGTTGATGGAGTTTGATAACAGCTTGGGAAGGAATTAAATTGGTGTTGAAAACAGTGACTGAGCTTGAAAATGCATCTAAATAAAATCATGGAGTAGTGCTTATATCTAGTACTCCATTGAACTAAACACCCTATGGTAGTGCTAAAATCTAATACCCTATGGAGGATGGGCGAGGTAGTGCCCAAAACTGGTACCATAACCCATAAATGTACATCTTTTACACTTGAGTGCAAGTGATATATATTTCCCGTGAGAACATGTTAATGGAGCATTTGAATTGGTGGTAATTGTCCTATCTTGTATGCTATGAATTGATTATTACATATAATAAGAGCTGCATGACCTTAGTTGAGGACAATTGTATTTTGAATGGGGTATTTGCCATAGTCCTTGTTTTCCCTCTAATTTTTTAACTTTCTCTCTCTCTTTATTTTTATTTTGTTGCCTTGGGACAAGCAACGGGTAAGTTTGGGGGATTGATGAGAGTGAAAATAAGCATGTATGAGTGTCTAATTTAACACCTTTTGATGGGAATTGTTGTTATATATTAGCAAAAGTGTCTTATATTCAATATATGTGAGAAAAAAGTGCGTTTAAGGTATTTTATTGTGTTTTAGGTGGAAAAATGATCAAAAGTGCAAAGTTGGAGAAAAGGTGTAACTTGTGCAAGAATCCTGAAAAGCGCACATCCAACTTGTGTAATTGTTCTGTCTTTGTATGGAGCTCAAAATTAAAAGTGTGATACAAGGTTGGAAAGCCACATAAGATAGGATCTTTTTGGCATAAAGAACACCTCAATTGAAATCCAAACGAGAAAGTTATGATCAAAATAGTGACGCCGCGCAAGCTGTTCCTGCTCAGCACGGTTGTGTCACTTTGCATGACTTTTTATATATTCAAATATTGGAGTTTTTATGAGTTTTTTATAGAGATAGAAAGCCAAGGAAGAAAGGATCGCCGTGAGCATAAGAATCATTCAAATCAGAGTTTGGATGTGGAAGCTATACGTGAAATGGTGAGACCGCGCAAGCTGGTTCGACCTCACTGATCTAGGTCGACCACTGGTTCGAGTCGAACTAAGAACCTGAAAACGTGTTACAGAGTGGTTCGACCTCCCTGATCTGGTTCGACCAAGCCCAAAGGTCTAACAAAATGCCTGAATAGCTTCAGATCCGTATTTTTACACCCCAGTGCGTGTATTTTCATATTTTCCAAGAAAAAGCCCATCCAAGGTCCATAAGGGGAGCTTACAAGTATAAAAAGGGATGTAAATCACACCAACCACAACACAATCATCATGCACCCCACAAGGGGGGATCACGGCTCCAACCATCATCCACACCCTTTCCTTCATCCATCCATTACTTTGAAGATTCGTCTGTGGAATCAAGAGGAGAACCAAGAGGAGGATTCAAGATGGAGAAGGACGCGACGATGCCCACATTTAGAGTTTTATTCGTTTCCTAATTTATCTTGTATTTTTCAAACATATGAGTAAGATTTATCCATCCCTCATGATTGTTCTTCATAACATCATGGGCTAGAACCGTTTTGGTAGATCTAGGGTTTTTGAAGGTTTTTATGAATTAATTGAACTTTCGTGTGTATACTCCGTACAACACTACTTGTGGATTTATTTTATATATGACTATGCATTTTTAATTCATACTCAGAGTTGTTTTGTGCATCATTAACTGTTATATAGAGTCTGAATATATATCTCAGTTATTGATTGAGTGTGTTCACTGCTGAGCAGGATTCCATGTTATGATTCTAAGTGAGGGGCCTCCGAAGTTTCATTAGAACTATCTTATATAAACACTTATTAATTTAATTGAATTCGGGTTAGTAAGTAGGATAAATATTATACTTTCATAGTACTTATAAAGGGAGATCATATCGGGTTAGAGTGTCAATTGATCAGGGAAATAATTGATACTAATAGTACCAGGAAAGGGGGTGAATTATATCTCTTACTTCAAGGTTATTCACACGTGTTACACGCATATTTACTTGTTTCTATAGAGTAGATTTGCATGGTATAGTGATGCGTCTATAGTCCACAAGGCAGAGTTGGACATTGATACATGAAAGGGAGATTAATGAGTGAAACCGAATTATCCTAGGGCTACCTATTCTCTATTCCTGAGTCACTTTCGAATTCTTCTAAGTGCTTTTATTGTAATTGTTATTTTAATTAATTTGTTAGTAGATTAAATTAATTTCTTAAACTTAATTGCCACTTGTCTTAATTAATTTAGTAAATAATTAAATTGATAATACGACGTCCTTTGGGTTCGATATTTAACTAGGTCGCTTGCTTAAGCTACAACTGATATCCTTTATACTTGGGAATTAATTGTGTGTTGAGAAAACACACATCAGCCTATAAACCATGGGCTAAGTTCGTTTACAGTTCTAGAGATTTGATGGTTAGATTTGATTGATTTGATAAACTAGACAATGATTGTGATTTCACGTAGAGTGCTTATTTTGTTTTATGAAATTGCCCGTGATGCATGATTTATTTTTAGCTTGTGTGCATTCATAAATTAAATTGTCTATTTGCTAAGGATTAAATGGATTGTCGAGTATACTTTAATTCTTTAGAACTAATAAATCAGATGTTTGAATGATCTAGTATAACAATCCAATTAAACTTTCAAGTAGGATATTAAGAGTTAATTCTATAGTACCTATAAAGGTAAAACATAAAGGATTCAAGTACCTTATGAGAGAAAGAATTAATACAGTTAGAACATAGAAAAGAGGGTGGAATTATCTCTTACGCATCCTAGTATTAAAACCAGATTTAAGTGTTAATTTATTTGGCATGTCTATGTGATGCTTCCATATAGTCTACATGTATGAACAATTGAATGTCTAGAAATTCATATTAACCAGTCTACACCGAATTTCTTTAGGACTGTTGTTTTTCTCTTGGTTAATACTTAAACTTGTCCTTTAGTGATTTAATTTATTTTGTCAATTAATTTTCTGATCTTTAAATAATAATTGTACTCTTCGTCCCATTTCAGATGATAAATTTTTTATTTTGGGTTGCCCCACAAAAGTTTGCATCTTCCTAAAAATGTAAAAGTGAAACACAATCACCCTTTCCCATACACTTTATTTACAAAAAAATCACTCATACCTAAAACACATAACATACTTTATCATTTATTTATTAAAAAAATACCATAATACCCTTAAAAGTTATCACTTTTCTTAATATCCGTTCCGGAAGAGGGGTGCAAACATTTGTGGGACGGTGGGAGTAAATTTTACAAAATTGGATATTGATCACTTGTCTTTTTTGATCTGATAATTTTAGAAATAAATAATTTATTGTAATTAGGGTTCGATAATTAAATTGATTGCTTGCCACTGCAATTGACATCCTAAATACTTGAGGATTAGAATGGTGTGTAGGAAAATGCGCAACTACCTCAACATCTCATATAACAGTGAGATCTATAATAACTTTGTAGCCAGGAAACCTACCTACAAAGTATCCTATGAGACTATTCCTCCACTCTTGAGCGCATCCCTCCACTCTTCCATGTGTATCCTGAGGAATATATTAGAGGTTGCATATGTTGTATAGCTTCCTATTATGACTCATTGGCAGTGGGATCTCAGCTGCTTTCTTGATTTCTTAGGAATAAACTAGTGGATCTTTATTAAGCATGGCACTTGAAATATTTCCAATCCTGATTTAATCCATAACTGTTGGATTAATATCTATGATAGTGTATTTTGAAGCTCCAACATCGATTTGAGAAGTGTTCGTATGTTCAACAAGTACTTCTTTTAAACAATAGTGAGTTCTGGGGGTTCTTCACAGTAAGGCAGCTCTGACATTCCCTAAAAGAAAGGTACCTTGAGCCTATTACTTCGTAGACCTCTGAGTTTTCAAACTATGTAACTGTTGTGGTTTTGTTTTTATTCCCTGGTCCATTTAATGCTCGCTCCAACTGGTGAAGTATTCCATCAACCGAATGAGCCATCCCTTCTGGCGAAATATCTTTGATGAATTTCCTGTTGGTACCTGTACCTGTTGTGTTTATTAAAAGAATGTTTTGTATTTATCCATTAATTCAATTACTTTTTAATATATGAAAAAATATAAATATTCCTAATGTGGTTATTAGAAGTGCTCACTCCACACTGTGTAACTGCTACGGTTTTGTTTTTATGCTCTAGTCTAATTACTCTTTACTATATGAAAAAATATTTTTTAGAGTAATTAACTATTATTCTTTTGAGAGAAGAATACTACTCTTAATCAAATTCTAATATGTTGTGAGTTTTTTATATTTATGTTTAGATGAATAATACCAATTTTCATCTAGAATGATAATAATACATTACACTAAAGAATAATTTTTTTATGTAATAAATAGTTTCTCTAGTGAACCCTCGTACAACGAATCTTAATTTTACCGAAATTAATATTAGTTGGTAAAAAAATTATTTTTAAGAGTAATGAACTACTTCTATTACTCTTATTAATTAAAAATAATACTCATTTCAACGGGAATATAAAAAATACAACATTTTAGAATTTGACTAGAAGTAATATTTTACATTTAAAAGAGTCATAATTCTTTACCTTAAAGAGTAATATTTTATGTACTAAACAGTAATTTTATTGCATGGTGAGCTTGAGTGTATGAAATACTTTGACTTAGGCCCTTAGTGAACTGTTCTCTTGTGAACCCATATACACCCAAATTTTATTTAAATTACTCTATAATACATGAAAAATTCATTTTTCAAGTAATAAAGTATTGCTTTCATTTTATTAAAAATATAAAAAATTATAACATATTAGAATTTGGAGTCAAACTAGGGATGTACGTGGTGTACCAGTACACCTAGTAAGTAGGAAACATTAGATCAAACAATTGATTAATAACCACATTTAGATCAAATAAAATAAAAAATTTAAAGAATATAAATAACTATATATACCTTAAAAAAATATTTTATAAACCCCAAGTGTACCGGTGTATCCTGTGCTCCACAAAATAACTACAAAATTTTACTAGAAGTAACATTATAAATTTAAGAAAAAATATCACTCTAAAGAATAATCTTTTATATACTAAAGAGTAACATCGAGTGAAAAGAATACTTTACCTTTAGTAAAATTTGTACTCTATGTTTACTTGTACCCATTTGCATTCAATTAACATCCTATCTGAAATTTGAAATATTCTATTCTTTCCTTGCCTGATACTCAAGTCCCAATTGGTTACTTTACTCTACTAGTAAAATTGACTTTACCATACTTAAAGGCTGTTGAGCGAGCCAAGCGAGCTAGATAATGCTTATTCAAGATCGATTCAAGTAGTTAGCTCGGCTCAATTTGTTATTAAACTTATGAGCGAGCTCCACTCAACTTGAAAATTACTCATTCGAGCTTGAGTTCTGCTCATAAAGCAAATCAAACCGAGCTTTTGAGCCTTAATGAGCTTATCGAGTTTGTTTTTAATTAATCATATATTAATATGTATGATTATAATTAGATAATGTTTATTAATAATAATTATTATTAAGTTAATTGCAAAATAAACTTCAAGCTTTAATTTTATTGCAAATAAGTCCCAACCTTTGAGAAATTACAAAAAAAAACCTCGACCTTCAGGTTTCGTGCAAAACGCACTCAACGGGTAGGAGATGGCTGCCCGACATCCGACGTGGTATTTTAACATCACCTTACCTCTCCAACTCATCAAAACGACGTCGTTTCTTTAAGTGAAATGAATTCCCAAATCAAAAACCCACCCCCCAAATCGATCCTGAACCCTAACTTACTTATTCCCTAATTTTTCCCCAAGTTCTTTTATTCTACATCCTATTGAAGCGGTCGTGAATCGATTGAGAGGAGAAGAAACAATGACCTAAAGATCGCGATCGACAACTAAGGTAAAGTTGAACTTTGTTTGTCTTTCTTCCGTACTCTTCTTGTGTACATAATTTAGGGGTTTAAAAAAACTATGCACAGAATTTTAAATTTAAATTTTAAAATCATAGAAGAATTCATCTTTGGTACTCTCAGGTGTAGTGAATGTTGTTTGTTAATGGGTTTATGAATGGGTTCCTCTGCTTCCCCAAATTTTGAATGGGTTCCTAAATAATTTATTAAGGGTTTTTTTTAATTGAATGTTGTTGTTAGTTGAATTTTTATTTTTCAATAAGAAGAAATGTGAATCTTTAATGTGTTTACATATTTATTGCATGCTAAAAATTGCCGTGATAACAATACCTTCATGTCTTTGAAAAAGGATTTCAAAATTGTCCAGTGATTCATCAAATCTTCTGTAAACCACTTTGATATGTAAGCTCTGTATGCAAAAAAAAATATTTTTCCACTTAGTTATAGAACCCTAGTATAATTCTATAATATTGTTATTCAAGGACTGTGAATATTTCCTAAAATCTTGCTCTATGTTTAGCATATAATTATAGAAACATTAACTGTAATTATTTGTATCATAAAGACTAATCAGTGAGCAATATATGTGAAAACAAAAGTACTGATACACTTGATGTCATAGGAAATCTCTAACAATTGTTAATGTCACTTAACAAGTTGCAAACAATTTGAATGCAAGGTAAAATGTATTTATTTTCTGAATTTAAGAATATTTAGTTCTTGTGAACTGCCTCTTGATATTGTAATTGTATCTTTAGAGTTATGATGCCATTGTTGTTAATACATTTTCACTTTTGTGAAATGCAGTATGGATTCTTTTTTTTTCAATATATTTCTACTATGGTGGAAAAATGGTATCTATCAATGTTGAGATGCATTATTTGGGAGGTGAAATCACTTCTAGGTTTGGGTTAGATTGTGATAAGTTTGGATATTTTGACCTAGAAGAAGAAGTTGAAAAGTTAGGATACTTAAGTTGGGATGGATTATTTTATAAAATTCTAAGGTCAGCAGAAGTTGATGATTTTATGGATGTAAGCAATGACGCTATAGTTATGGATATGATCAAGTATTCATTGAACGAAAAACTTCCAGTTTATGTGTATGTAGTTGGGGGTAAACATGATGAAATACCAGGTTTGCAGTCTAAAATTTTAAAGGATTATGGAGAGATTGCTGATGATAATGAAGAAGTAGAGGTTAATACTAGGGTTGGATCTGATAAAAATGAATCTGAAATTAAAGACTTTGATGAAAAAAATGGGACTGATGATAATTCAGAGGACGAAGAATATGTGCTGCCATTAGACGTTGAAAGTGATTCTGAAGATGGGCTATGTGAAGATGATTTGGATACAGATGATGATGAATACATTAAGGCCAGAAAAAATAGATTTTTTTATCAACTATTACTTCTAGATACAGCTGAAGGTAGCAATCGTGGGAGTGGAGGAGGGTTGCAATCAGATGATGTAAGCTCCAATGATGAAGTTAATTTTGATTCATCAAGTACTGATGAAATGATGCTAGTAGAAGGCTGCAATCATACTAAAAAGCCTCCCAAGATCATGTATGATCCTAAATGCGATCATAAGGATTTCAAGTTTATAATTGGGGTGAGATTTGAAAGTCAAAAGCAATGTAAGGCTGCAATTCAAAGAGTTTCTATTGTCAATGGGTACAACATCCAATTTATGAATACTAACAGTAGACAAGTATATGCCAGATGTGTTGATGGATGCCTGATGAGCATTTTCTCAACACACAAAATTAATCCTCAAGTATGAAATATATCAATTGTAGTTTTGATAGGCAACCAAGTGATTATCGAACCCAAAGGACGAATTATTATTAATTTAATTTAATTCTAATTTATTAAGACTATTATAGCAATATGATTGTGAAGATTAAGTAACTAAGCAACAAATAATTAAAATAACAATTAAAATAATAAGCAATAGAGATAATACGACTGTGATCAAGTGAGAAATTAGATAGTTCTTCGGATCATCCAGTTTTACTTATTAATTTTTCTTCCATGTGTTGATGCCCGACTCTACCTTGTGGTTTGTGGACACATCACTAATCCATGCAAGTTCATTTTATAGATACAAACAAACAAGCGTATGACATGTGTGAATATCCTCGGAGCAAGAAATATAATTCACCCCCATTTCTAGGTACTATCAGTATCAATTATTTCCCGTGCACTTAGTACTCTAACCCAATATGATCTCCCTTTATAGGTACTATGAAGTTATATTCTTTATCCTACTTATTAACCCGAATAGTATTCAATTAACAAGTATTTATATAAGATAGTTCTAATAAGACTTCGGAATCCCTTCACTTAGAATTATAACATGTAATCCTGCTCAACAGTAAACATACTCAATCAATAACTAAGATATGTATTCAGACTCTACATAACAGTTAATGATGCACAAAATGACTGTGAGTATGAATTAAAAAAAGCATAGTCTTATATAAAATAAACCACAAGTAGTGTTGTTTAGAGTTTACATATGAAAATTCGATTAACTCATAAAACCTTCATAACCCTAGAACTATCGAAACAGTTCTAGCCCATGATTGATCTAGGAACAATCATGGTGGTTGGTAGGATCTTACCCATAATCTTGAAAATTACAAGATAAATTAAGTAGTAAAGTAAACCCTAGATGCGGGCACCATCGTGACTCTCTTCGTCTTGAATCTTCACTTGGTTCTCACTTGGTTTGATAGACGAACCTCTTTTCACAGCTCCGTAGGATGGAGTTAGGATTTGGATGTGGTGTAGGATGGATGTGGAATCTAACTCCCTTCTTCATGTGCTCTACATCCCTTTTTATACTTGTAAAGTGCTCCTCACGGACCTTTGATGGGCTTTTACTTGAGACACAAGTCAAATTTGGTAAAAGAAACCTGGAATTACCAAAAATAGCATCAGCGCTATTCTACTTCACCAGAACTCCATTGGTCGAGCAAGACATCTTGGTCGAACGTCGGTCGAACTACCCTTCTATAAAATTTTGCACATTTTGTTCGACCAGTCTTCTTCCATTTGACCAAGATGATTCTGGTTGAACAGACTCCTTTGGTCGAGCAATGCTTCTGTAAGTTTTTGGGCATTTTGCTCGACTTGACCACCTTGTTCGACCACAATGATGATGGTAGAACAAGCCTTCAAGGTCGAACAACCTCGAAAAATGCCTCGAAAATCATGTATTCCAATTCCGAGCCCTTAAGACCTGCTTTCGTGTATAAATATGCTCAAAAACCTCAGTAGCCTCTGATTCATGGATTTTCTATAAACAATTCGATTTATCTTGATAATAGACCAAATCGTACTCAATTCCACATAAATCAGAGCCCAAAATATGTCATTTTACACTCTCATCAAACCTCCAAACTTACATGTTGCTCGTCCCGAGGCAACGATAATCAAATCAAATCTAGAGAGTGTAATCACAAGATCCTTATACTAGCACAACCTATTCTACACATGCAATTGTATCAATTCAAAACATGACATCCATCATACCTTTATCAATGAAAAAATGTTAATTAATCACAAAACTTCTATGAGTGCTAAGACATCTAACTCACGGGTAAGTATTTACTCTCTCTCTCTCAAGTGTAAAAGATATACACTTTACGAGTCAGTATAAACACTCAAATTCAATTCATATACTCGCGTTACCATAAGCTTAACAAGGGTCTCAAAAATCCATCTATAATCGTTTCAATACTAGGATCACAAAGGACTTGTCTTATGGGTTGTAATGTTGGCTCTTTGGTAAAGGTAGAAAAATTTGGGTAAAAATGACTAATTCACTAGTAGAGAATTACCTTGGAGTTTTGCTTTTCATCAAACAACTTAATTCCTTGCTCCATCATCATTCTCATGATCCTTGCGATTCATCGGTTCCTTTCTTTCTTTGGAAATCAATATCTTCTTTCTTCAAAGCTTAAGGGTACCAATTTCGGGAACTACCCTTCTAAGCAATCGGGGTACCAGTTTCAGGCACTACCCCTAAACAAGATTTAACCACAATCTTTTGAACTCATCACTTGGCAAAGTTTTCTTTCCCTCTTTGATTTCATCACTTAACACATCTTTCACCTTAACTCTCTACTAGTAAATAGGGTATTTTAAGCTAAAGTAAAGGGAATAAAGGCTTTTATCACAGGCTTGCCAAAAAAAAAGCTTTGACGGCTCTACAGGGCTTCTAATGATATACACATAAAGGTAGGATAACTTTTGGCTAAGTGGCTCAGTTATCAATAATGGCCCAAGATCATTGCCTAGCATCTACCAATCATAAATTTCAGACAAGACTCCAAGCTAAGTTCTAGAATACGAGTATACAAATGACTCTCAAGAATAAACTATCATGCTCATAGCATGACCAATAGGCTCAAATTCTCACGTGGATAATAGAATCCTAAGCACTCTTTAAAGCATGCAATCAACATCAATCTTCACACGACTACAAGTAAAAAATGGAACATGTTCATCATCAATAAAATCAACATGCATCAAAACAAGTGCACATGCATAACATGAAGCATCATCAATAACAATCCAAATCAAACCAACAAATCCATCCTCCATAAATCCAATAATCAATATCATCAATACAGACCACTCACACATGAATCTCCACACAATACAACAACACTACCATCCTACCATCAAGCCTCAACCTATAAAGTGAAAAAGAGAAGAGGGATGAGATGAAACAGACAAGGATAAAAACTTGGTGCTACTACTCCTCTGGAGCATCATCATCGCTCATCTCTCTGCGCCAATCATCGAAATCCCTCTGTAAGGAATCGATCTTCCTATCCAATGCCTCATAGTTATCATTCAAATCTCCCAACCAAAGATTGAGTGCGGCATAATTGTCATTTGCCAAAGCCAGCTGTCTGTTTGTCTCTTGCTGGTTTGCATTGAGAGTGGCAAAGTGCTCGTTCATCAATCGGAATTGCTCCCGACAGAAGTGATTCTAAGCCGCTAGAAATCCTACTGCTGCTGTGGCAGTGGCTCAAGTACTCATGCTCCTGTGGCTGTGGTGGCTGAATCAGAGGCAAATCCATCTCCGAATAAACGAAAGCTGGTGGTGGTGGCTGATCTCCCTCATCGAATTCGGATGGATCTCCTACTGTAATCATATCCTTGTCTATAAGGATCCCTTGTAAGTGCATATCGGCAAGAAGTCTCATATCCCCCTCTTCCAAACAAGTCCTCGAGATCACCCTATGCTCTGAGGTATCCATCAATAAATTATTGTTGACCTGAATTGTAGTAAGATCAACAATAGATAGCAGAAATCTGAACGAAATTAGATTCTTACCTTGGATGAACATCAAAGCATCGTCCATCCGCTGAACCAACCCATCCTCACACATGATGATAGGATCAAGTCTGGGTCCCCTCGAATTGGTTGATGCCTTCTCAAATCAACCCTATAATACTCGGATATCAGAGTAATAAGTCCTCCAATGTTCATACGCTGAAATCCTTGGGTAGTAAACTTATGAAGCTGCTGGAAAAAGTAAGCAGGTACATTGAAGCGGACTCCATTAAGCATACATCGAAGCATATATAGCTCACCCCTCAGAATACACTCCCCTTGGATCGAGCAAACAAATTGTTACTCAAAATCCTATCCATATAAGCAATCACAGGGTTGCGGATGAAAGCAACCTTGGAAGCATTCGAATTATATCTTTCTTGCCTCCCCGAGATAGACCTCCAAAACTCATCAGGTTTGAAATCATCATTCTCCACATCAGACACATTCTCACAGCAACTCAATTCATTAAACTCACGGGCATGCATCAACTGCTCTCGCCCACCAATATAATCCGAATATCATACAGAAGATAGCGATCTCCACGCTCAATACTCATTGAACATAAAACCTCAGCAGTTATATGGAAATACATCTCCCTCTTCATCTCCATAAACCTGGTTATACCTACTCGATTGAACATCCAACGAATGTCATTGATGATGTTCATTGTAACCATAGCTTCATCATCTTGGTAGCGAGTCCTCATGATCTTGCTCGTAATAGTTGCCCACAACTCCTTTTTCTCCTTCCAATTAGCAATGTTAATACCATAATCAGAAGGTTTCTTCTTATCCAATTTAAGCTTTTTGGCACCCTCACCCTTCCTAGGAGACTTGGTCTCCTTCCTCTTTGAAGATGAAGCAATCTCTTTTCCTAAAAAATTTATACTTCAATACACAACAAAAAGAGATATAGCAAATACCAATCCTAAGTCTAACATGAATCCTACTCAAAACTTCAAACACATGTGCTAAACTACTCTCAATTTCAAGTGTTCATCTAATAATCATAGCAACTCTAACTCGACACTTTCAATCAAGAATAATTAGAATCCTTAGTCTTAAAGAATACTTCACACAATCATGCTCTCCCATTTCAACATATTTCAACAAAACCAAATATGCTTATCCTCCATATTTAATCACACAACATCAACGCTTCAAATCAACGAGCCCATATATATAATTCAAAATTAACCTCAAGCCCATATGATATGCAACATCAATTTCACAAAATTTCAACAACCAAACGTAAATTGAATCATGCCAATTCAAGTGAAATTCCAACAAGAACACCAAAAATTCAACAATTCAATCCACAAAATACATACTTCAATCAACTTATCCAACATTCCTAAGCATAATCTCATCAATTCATGGGTATAGAAGTTCAAAAAACATACCTTTGTTGGCAATGGTATGCGTGTGATGTTCGGTGATAAATTTCCATGAATTTGAGTAGAATAGCCCCCAATTCGGACTTGACTCCTCCAAATTTTGGATGTGAAAGTGTGTGGAGAGAAAGATTAAAGTGTGGAAAGAGTTTGGAAAGAGGAACTTACAATTTGAAATGGGTGCTCGAGAGAAGTTGATGGGAATTGATTGAACAAAAGGGGAAAAACTGACCTTTAAATTTGATTTTGAATCCCGTTCGACTCGAACAACTTGGTCGAACAAGGGTTTTTGGTCAAACAACTCAATCTGCACTTAAGCGTGACCTTGTTCGACCTCTGTTCGACCAAAAGATCTTGGTCAAATAGTAGCTTGAGGTCGAACAACCTGTAAAATTGACCCCCCTATTCTCCCATGTTCCGTTCGACCGCCATTTGACTTGAACAACTTGGTCGAACAAAGTATGTTGGTCAAACAACCTTACTGTAAGTTTTTAAATATTTTGTTCGACTCAGTGTTCGACTTGATGAGCATGGTCGAACAGCGCGTTCTGGTCAAACGGAGCTACTGCAAGATTTTGAACATTTTGTTCGACCAGCGTTCAACCACTCAACTTAGTCGAACGGCAGTGTCTTGGTCGAACAACTACCCAAATTCTTGAAACTTTGTACTTTTCTCGTCTTTCCCTGCAACACTTAAACTATTGGACAACATCAACTATCATGTTAGCCAAAACTTAAGCTAGAGAACCACTTTTTAAACTATATAAAATCATATATAACTCCGCATATGACACATAAAACAAAACACCACTAAACATTAGGAAAATTACAAAAAATTGACACATCAAAACCAATTAAAGTTTTAACATGCCGCAAAAAATCAACTCCCCTAACAAACGCTACAAAGAAAAGATTATACCCTTAGCACTTCGATGAGGTAAGTACATCACATCCCCCCCAAAACTTAGTAGAAACTATAGTCGAAACTAAGTTTGCAAAGAGATGGAATTTCTGAATAGTAAGCACGTCAAATATAAAAATTTCTAACACACCAATGAAATAAAGCAGTAAAACAAGAGGGAAAGCCCCCAACAAGCGCTCTTGTTTAACGTTGGAGAGTCACGACGGTACCTATTTAGTGTAAGGTATCCTCAAAGACGACGCAAGCATCATCTGGCAACTTGTAATGCTTCAATCGATGCCCATTCACCACTATGATGTCCCCATCTTTGTCTATGAGTTCAAAACTCCCCCTCCACAGACTCTATGGATAATGAACGGCCCCGTCCACTTCGATTTTAATTTTTCTGCGAAAAGCTTCAAATGAGAGTTAAAAAGTAATACCTCATCACCTTGCTTGAACTCCTTGTATGTGATCTTCGAATCATGCCACTTCTTCATTCTCTCTTTGTAGATCACCGAATTCATATAAGCTTGATTCCTGAACTCATCTAGTTGATTGATAAGAGTTGCTCTCAACTCTTTAACATCCTTGAGAGACAAGTTCAAGCTTCTCAATGCCCAAAAAGCTTTGTGCTGGATTTTTACGGGTAAGTGGCATGGCTTCCCATAGACAATTTAGTATGGTGACATATCCAACACCATTTTATATGCAGTTCGGAACCCCTACACATATCATCGAGCTTCATAGCCCAATCCTTTCTATTGGTCCCGATTATCTTTTCCAAGAATTGCTTCACTTGTTGGTTGGAGACCTCTGCTTGCCCATTCGCTTGAGGGTGATAGGGTATAGTAACCCTATGATTAACACCATAATCCTTGAGAACTTTTTCAAGAAGCTTGTTGATGAAGTGTGACCCTCCATCACTCACTAGTGCTCTAAGAACTCTATAACAGGCAAATATATGTTTCTTCAAGAAAGACAAAACTATCCTTGAATCATTCACACAAGTGGGAATGGCTTTCACCCACTTAGAAACATAATCCAGTGCTAAGAGGATGTAAAGAAATCTAATAGATGGGGGAAAAGGTCCCATAAAATCAATCCCCCATACATCGAAGATCTCAACAACAATGCTCGGCTAAAGTGCCATCTCATCCCTTTTACTTATGTTCTCCATCCTTTGACATCTATCGCATGTCGCCATATAGGATTCACAGTCTTTAAACTAAGTAGGCCAATATAGAGCAGATTGAAGTACCTTAGCTGCTGTCTTTTGAGCTCCAAAGTGCCCCCTATTAGCTTGTGCATGGCAAAAATCAAGAACGCTCTCCATCTCCATCTAGGGCACACGCCTATGGATGATAGAATCCATACATATCTTGTAGACAAACGGATTATACCATATAAATGTCTCAACATCCCTTTTAAATTTTGCAAGTTGATACCTATTTGGATCTCTTGGAATTTCTCCTACGGCAATGTAATTCATATAGTCCGCATACCATGGATCCACTCCTTGAGCAGCAACTAAACAAGCTACTTCTGCTCCTTCAGTAAACACCGCCATGATCTTCTCCATATCAAATTCCTGCAGAAGAAGGACCCATTTAATGATCATTGGCTTCACTTTCTTCTTCTCCATTAAGTACTGGATCACGGAGTGATCCGTATATACTATAGTCTTCATGCCAACAAAATACTGTCAAAACTTGTTGAATGCATACACCATAGCTAGAAACTCCTTTCAGTGACAGTGTAGTTCTTTTGTGCTGCATCAAAAGTTTTACTCGCATAGTAAATGGCGCAAAACTTCTTCTCCCTCATCTGCCCAAGCACCACTCCAAGTGCTAAGTCACATGCATCACACATAAGTACAAACGGCTGAGTCCAATCCGGTGTGATCAAGATAGGTGCAGTAATAAGCGTCTCTTTCAAAACCTGAAAAGATGTTAGACATTCTTCATCAAAAATAAAAGGAACATCCTTTTCAAGTAAATAAGATAAGGGCTTGGAGTATTTTGAGAAGTCTTTAATGAATCTTCTATAAAAACCAGCGTGTCCAAGGAAGGACCGCACTCCTCGTTCATTGGTAGGTGGTGGAAGCTTCTCAATGGCCACTACCTTCGCTCGATCCACCTGCAATCCTTTAACCAAAATATAATGCCCAAGTACAATCCCATCTCTCACCATGAAGTGACACTTCTCCCAATTCAAGACAAGATTAGTTTCTTGGCATCTCTTCAAAAGAGCAGACAAGTTAGATAAACAAATATCAAAGAAGGAACTAAACATAGAAAAATCATCCATAAACACCTCCATGATCTTTTCTATCAGCCCATTAAATATGGCCATCATGCAGCGCTGAAATGTAGCAGGTGCATTACACAATCCAAAAGGCATCTTCCTAAAAGCGAAAGTTCCATAAGGGCAAGTAAAAGTGGTATTTTCCAGGTCTTTGGGTGCAATCATGATATGATTATAACCCGAGTACTTATCCAAGAAATAATAAAACTCATTCCCTAAAAGACGATCAAGCATTTAATCCATGAAAGGAAGGGGAAAATGGTCTTTGCATGTATTTTCATTCAGTTTCCTATAATCCATACACACACGCCATCCCGTAGGAATCTTAGTGGCTAAAGTCTCACCATCATCGGCTTTCACAATAGTCATGCCCCCTTCTTAGCTACAACATGCAATGGACTCACATGGGGACTATCACTAATTGGATATATAATTCCTGTATCTAGCCACGTCAGGATTTGCTTCCTAATCACTTCTTGAATAGCGGGATTTACCCTCCGTTGATTCTGTATGCTACTTTTAGTCTCATCTAATAATCTTATTCTATGCATGCAATATGATGGACTAATACCTTCAAATCATCAAGAGACCAACCAATTGCAGACTTATACTTCCTAAGCACATCTAAAGACTCCTCAAGTTGATCATCATCAAGGAAAGAAGATACAATTATCGGATATTGTTCATTGTCACCTAGATAGGCGTACTTCAATTGCTCCGATAGTGGTGTTTCAACTCCTCCTTCTTTTCTTCTTTTGGAGTCTCTATCCAAAGACAAGTATTTTTTAATCCACTTCACCTCTTCAAACTTGGTCCTCTTTGATTCATACCTGTCATCACCCAAAGCAAGTAGATTTTCAAGAAAATTAATACATACCTCATTGGAGAGCTTATCTAGCTCTGTGGTTGGAAAAATAAGAGACTACATCAAGCATGTTTCCAAGGGATCCTTTGAAAGGATTAAGGACATGTCTTTCTTCAAAATCTCCTCTACCACATCGATGCTGTGACACTGTATCTCCATTGGCATCTTCATTGCTTTGTCAAGGTTAAACAAGACCTCTTCTTTATCCATCCGAAGCCTAAGCTCACCCTTTTGAACATCAATCATAGCTCCAGCAGTAGCAAGGAATGGTCTCCCTAAGATAAGAGGAACATTATCCTTCTCATCTTCCAACTGAAGCACTAAAAAATCCACAGAAAATATGAGCTTGTCCACTTTGATAAGTACATCCTCTATCACACCCTTCGAAAAGGTCATAGACATATCTGCCAATTGCAAAGCCACTGTTGTGGGAGCGAGCTCCCCCAAACTTAACTTCTTAAATTTAGATAAGGGCATCAAGTTGATGCTTGCACAAGATCACATAAAGCTTTACGTGCCGGCCTCTTTCCAATTTCACATAAGATAGTGAAGCTACCCGGATCTTTCAACTTCTGTGGCAGCTTTCACTGAATGATCGAGCTATAGTTTTTTGATAGATTCACTGTCTCTACCCCGTTCAAGCTTCTCTTCCTCAATATGATATCTTTCAAAAATCAGGCATAGTACAACATCTCCATGATTGCTTTGGAGAAAGGAATGTTCAAGCTTATCTTGTTCATAATATCCTGAAATCTCTTGAAATTTTCTTCCAATCCCTTTTTAACTATCCGAAAGTAAAACGGATGAGGTATCTTAGTCTTTGGTATACCCCATTCATCACGCTCAACCTTATTCGCCTTATCCCTCTCGGCTCTCAATCTTTTTGCTCTTTCCCACTTCTTTTCCACTGTAAGCTTAGTTTTCTACTCTTGAGATGGCTCTAGAGTATTCTGAACAATAGGTGTAGAATTCGGTATCAAAATTGGTGCTAAGTGACAATGTTCGACCACTGTTCGACCATAATGATCTGGTCGAACAGATTGAGGCTGGTCAAACAATGTCTCTGATCGTGATTTCACCTTCTCCAGTTATTGTTCGACCACCGTTCGACTAAGATGGTCTGGTCGAATGGATGTGCTTTGGTCAAACGGCAGGATAGAAAATAGAGCATCAAAATTCTATTTTTCCAAAGGTTGTTCGACATCAGTTCGACCATCAGGTCTGGTCGAACTGGTTGAAGGTGGTCGAACAAGGCTCTTGCTTCCTTCGTTTTTGCTTGTTGGCTTTATCGGACCTCGTACTGCGTTTCTGACCTTAATGTGATAGCATGACAAGACTTAGGATTCTTAATACTTTGAGATGGAAACTTTCCCTTCTCAATAGTTTGAGTCAATTTGTTTACGTTTCCTGCCATCTTCCCCATCAACAATGTAAGATCTTTCACTTGTTTAGACATATTCTCATGATTGGCATCAATCTTCTTTTCTAACTTGGCCTCAAGACGATCTACTTTTGCATCATTCCTTGCCATGTACCTGTTCACCATATCCTCGAAACCAGGTTTCCCTTCTTCCACCTTAGCACTCGGATCAACACCAATAGGAGGTTGTACCACATTATTTAGATTACTCCATGAAAACTCCAGCCTCTTCGGTTGTTGATAATTATCCAGTGGACCACGATTATTGTAGTTCCCTTGATAATTCCAATTTTCTTGATTTTGGAACCTCGTTTCTTGAATACTTTGACCCATGGCTTAGTTCGCCTCTTCTATCTCCTCTTGGCTAGCTCCTTTATTGCACGCATCCTGCATAATTAGTACTCGCTGAGCTATGTCAGTAATCTGCTTTTGCTGAGACTCAAGTAGCTTGCTGATATTAGTCAAACTAGAGACGATCTCATTGTCTCTTCCTGACTTAACCATAGTATGTTCAACCTGCGCTAGCTTTCCAAGAACATAAGTGCCTCTCACTCTATCTGTTAGTCAATCTCTTGAATTCATCGAAATATCCTCAAAGAGCTTTTCGGCCTCTACGGATGACTTTGTCAGCAGTGCTCCATTCGATGGAGCATCTAGTAAAACTCAAGAATCACAGTCTAATCCGCTATAGAAAATACTGATATATTGAGCTTTAGATAGCCCGTGTTGCGGACACTTCCTAAGCATGTCCTTGAATCTGTCTCGTGCCTCATGAAACTTCTCATTACCAAGGATAACAAATTGATTGATTTCTTGTTTCATCTTAAACACCTTTGAGGGTGGTATGTATCACTCAAAGAATTTCACTTTCAATTTCTCTCAAGTATCACATTCAGCAGCATTAAGATTATCGTACCAATCTCTCGCTTTTTCATTCAGTGAGAACCTAAACAATATGATCTTCCTCGCATCTTCATGAACTCCTCCATCTTTTTGTGTACTTGCATACCCAAGAAACTTATTCAAATGTTGCTGAGGATCTTCAAAGATTCCCTAGAGAAGGGACTTCTTTCAATCATGCTGATAAGAGCAGGGTGTAAGTCAAAATCAGCTCCGGCCCCTCTTGTTCCTAACAGCCCCGCATTGCCTCCTCTATTGTTCTTAAAGACTTCACGGATGGCAAGAGTATCAGGATTCGCCACCATGTTGACTGCTTCTGCTTCCAAGTTGAATTCAGTTGCAGCTTCAGTTGCTTGCGGATTCAGCTCATCAACTTTAACTCCTAAATTAAGAGCTTTAGTTGGTTCATTTCTTGTTCCTGTTCTTCTTCTTCTTCTTTCTCGATGACGCACCGATCTCAGGATTAAAAGGTACTAACTCTCCTGTCTTTGATCTAGTGAGCATACACCTAAGAAAAATAAGCGTTAGAAAACCAAGACAAGAATAAGAAAATATCAATTAAACTATAAATAATAAACTAATAATTAATGCCATCCCCGACAACGGTGCCAAGAACTTGATGAGCGTTTTCTCAACACACAAAATTAATCCCCAAGTATGAAGGATATCAATTGTAGTTTTAATAGGCAACTAAGTGATTATTGAACCCAAGGGACGGATTATTATTAATTTAATTAAATTCTAATTTATTAAGACTATTATAGCAATATAATTGTGAAGATTAAGTAACTAAGCAACGAATAATTAAAATAACAATTAAAATAATAAGCTGTAGAGATAATACGACTGTGATCAAGTGAGAAATTAGGTAGTTCTTCGGGTCATCCAGTTTTACTTATTAATTTCCCTTCTATGTGTTGATGTCCGACTCTGCCTTATGGTTTATGGACGCATCACTAAACTATGCAAGTTCACTTTATAGACACAAGCAAACAAGCGTATGACACATATGAATATCCTCAGAGTAAGAGATATAATTCACCCCCTTTCTAGATACTATCAGTATCAATTATTTTCCATGCACTTAGTACTCAAACTCGATATGATCTCCCTTTATAGGTACTATGAAGTTATACTCTTTATCCTACTTATTAACCCGAATAGTATTCAATTGACAAGTATTTATATAAGATAGTTCTAATAAGACTTCGGAATCCCTTTACTTAGAATTATAACATGTAATCCTGCTCAGCAGTGAACGCACTCAATCAATAACCAAGATATGTATTCAGACTCTACATAACAGTTAATGATGCACAAAACAACTGTGAGTATGAATTAAAAAAGCATAGTCTTATATAAAATAAACCACAAATAGTGTTGTTCGGAGTTTACCCATGAAAATTCGATTAACTCATAAAACCTTCATAACCCTAGAACTACCGAAGTGGTTCTAGCCCATGATTGATCTAGGAACAATCATGGTGGTAGGATCTTACCCATAGTCTTGAAAATTACAAGATAAATTAAGTAGAAAAGTAAATCCTAGATGCGGGCGCCCTCGCGACTCTCTTCGTCTTGAATCTTCACTTGGTTCTCACTTGGTTCGATAGACAAACCTCTCTCCACAGCTCCGTAGGATGGAGTTAGGGCTTGGATGTGGTGTAAGATGGATGTGGAATCTAACTCCCTTCTTCATGTGCTCTACCTCCCTTTTTATACTTGTAAAGTGCTCCTCACGGACCTTTGATGGGCTTTTACTTGAGACACACGTCAAATTTGGTAAAAGAAACTCAGAATTACCAAAAATAGCATCAGCGCTATTCTGCTCGACCAGACCTCCATTGGTCGAGTGATGCGCATTTTCTTTGCACGCAAAATTAATCCCCAAGTATTAAGGATATCAATTGCAGCTTAGGCAAGCGACCAAGTGAATATCGAACCCAAAGGACGGCGTATTATCAATTTAATTATTATCTAAATTAATTAAGTCGAAAGACGATAACAGTTGAGTATTGGATTATTAAACTACTAAACAATTAATTAAAATAACAAATAAAATTAAATAGCACTAGAAGAATATGAAAGTGGATCAAGTAGGAGAATAGGTAGCTCTAGGGTAATCCAGTTTTACTACTTTACTTCCCTCTCAAGTGCAGGCCGACTCTGCCTTATGGACTACGGACGCATCACTAAACCATGCAAATCTACTCTATAGACACAAGTAAATATGTGTGTAGCACGTGTGAATAATCTCAGAGCAAGAGACATAATTCCACCCCCCTTTTTAGGTACTATCAGTATTAATTATTTCCCACGTCTGGAATATAACCCGATATGATCTCTGATTAGCCATAACTTATAGTCGGGTTGACCAATTCAAGAATTTATCAAACCACAGGGAGGTAGGTACTAGTGCTTAAGCGATCTCACGTTTGTTGTAATTTTATAGAGACGAATCATCAATAGAGTGGTTGTTCAAACAAGTAAATAGAGGTAATCAAAGCAATGCACGCAATGATTAAACAAACAAGATAAATGGATGAAATGTGATTTACCTAATTAAGCAAAAGTGGGATTAACAATAATTAAGTATTGGAAGATCTTAGGATATATGCATTAAACTCATATGAATCAAGGGTATAGATTAAGGGCCAACTCTAAGTTCACCTAAGGTCCTTCTCAAGATGAATAGGATATTAATCTAAATTAGCACAAAGGTTGGTTCTCATTTAAACAATTCTAACTAGGTATTAAGCTTGAAATAAGAATCCCTTCACATAATTAATCAATCTCTCAATCAAACCCGTATGTCCTATCAAAGGGTTCTAAACTCTAAAGGATTACTCAATCTCTTTACAATTTATAATGCCCATGAAGTGTTTGATGAAATTATTCACTCAAATGTCCTAATCACATAATTGATTTCTCAGTCTAATAATATATTTAGAGCATCTGAATACACAAATCATCAAAAACATCAAGATCTAAAGCATCAATGATAGGAAATCAATTAACCCAATCAACATATGAATTTAAATACATAGATCCCAAAAAACCACAAACTCTCATGTTGTGAATCCCACAAGGGAGAATAGCCTACAATCTTCATAAGATCCTTAACATAGACATTAAAACCATACAAATCATGGTAAACTAGAGGATTAAACAAAATTGGGATGAAAACTCCCTTGGATTGGCTCCAATTGAATCTCCTTCCTTCCTTTGGTGATCACCCACTCTTTCTTGCTTCTTCAACTGATTTGGATGGTAGAATTAATGAAGAGATGATGTAGAATCAAAGTATAGATGAAGGGGATGAAGAATATGGTGTAAAATCAAAGGATTGGTGTGTGAGGTGTGTGAACAGCTGAAATTTCGTGTCTCTCCCTTCAAAGGTTGAATGGATGGGTATTTATACTCATTTGGGGCCTTCTAGAAGAAATCTAATTTTTTTTACTGATCAGGCACCTACACGACTCGTGTGTTGCAACATGCCGCGAGTCGTGTCAGGGTTTCTGGGTCAACGAGAACTTATGATGGCACACGAGTCGTGTGCCACAACACGACCAAGGGATGGTCGTGTTGCGCGTTCTGATGTCGTCGCACGGCAATCTCTTATAGCCCATTTTCAGTACACATCTCGTGTAGCATGACACGGCTCGTGTACTTGAAACGACTGGTCATGTTCTTGCTGTCCTATTTTCTTCTTTCTTCTTTTGTCTCTCTTCTCCATTTTCGCTCCGATTTCACCTGATTTTCATACGATTAAGTTCATTCACACTCAATTCCATAAAAACACATAACTCCACCAAATAGCATATAAATACGGATAAAATACTACTAAAATGGACATAAAAAGACACTAAAATCTAGGTGAAAATATTACTCATCAATCTCTTTTTATAGATACTATAAAAATGACCCTCTTTATCCTGCTTACTAATCCGAATTCAATTCAATTAATAAACATTCATATATGATAGTTCTAATGAAGCTCTGGAGTCTCCTTAGTTAGAATCATAACATGGAATCCTATTCAGTGTGAACGCACTCAATCTACAACCTAGATATATATTCAGACTATATATAGCAATTGAAAATGCACAAAACGACCGTGAATATGGATTAAAAAAGCACAATCATATATAAAATCAATCCACAAGTACTGTCATATGGAGAACACACAAGAGAGTTTAATTAATTCATAAAACCTTCAAAACACTAGATCTACCAAAATGATTCTAGCCCATGATGTTGCGAAGAACAATCATGGGGGTTGGATAGATATTACCCATATGTTCGGAAAATACAAGATTAATTAGGAAATGAATAAAACCCTAGATGTGGGAGTCGCTGCATCCTTCTCCATCTTGAATCTTCCTCTTGGTTCTCCTCTTGATTCCACAAACGAATCTTCAAAGTGATGGATGGATGGAGGAAAGGATGTGGATGATGGTTGGGGGGTGATCCCCCCTTGTGGGGTGTAGTATGATTGTGTTCTCCAATCCAATTCCAATCTGATGAATAATGATGTGATCTACACCCCCTTTTATACGTGTAACCTCTCCTTATAGGCCTTGGATGGGCTTTTACTTGAGGCATACGTCAAATTTGGTAAAAGAATCCCGAAACTACCAAAAATATCACCAGCGACATTCTGCTCGACCAAACCTCCACTGGTCGAGCAAAGTCTCATGGTCGTGCAATGGTCGAGCAAACCTTCTATAAGAATTTGGTTATTTTACTCGACCAAACTTCATCCATTCGACCAAGATGATTCTGGTCGAGCAGACTCCCGTGGTCGAGCAAGCTTGCGTCGTCTCACTGTTTCGTACATAACTTCTACATTCAACTTTCGATTTTAGTAATTCTTGTGCTCATGTGATCCTCACTTCCTTGGCTTTCTATCCATATAAAGAACTCACTCCATTATTTAAATGTGTAACAAGTCATGTAAAATGGCACAGCCGTTCTATTCGGCACAGCTTGCGCGACGTCACCACTTTGATCATAACTTTCTCGTTTGGAATCCGATTGGGGATTTCTTTATGCCAAAACAACCCTCTCTTCTGTGGCTTTCCAAAAATTTATCACACTTCCAATTTAGAACTCCACATGAACATAGAAAAATTACACAAGTTGGACGTGCGTTTCACAGCATCCTTGCATATATTGCACATTTTCTACAACTTGGCACTTTTGATCCTTTTTTCCACCTAAAACATAATAAAACACCTCAATGAACCTTTTTCTCACATATATTAAATATAAGACACTTGTGCTAATATATAACAACAATACTCATCAAAAAGGTGTTAGATTGGACACTAAAACACGCTTATTTTCACTCTCAACAAACCCCCAAACTTACTCGTTGCTCATCCCGAGGCAACAAAATAAAAATAAAGAGAGAGAGTATGAAAATTAGCAGGGAAACAAGGACTATGACTCATATCATATTCAAAATACAATTATCCTCAACTTAGGTCATGCAACTTTCATTACATGTAATAATCAATTTATAGCATACAAGTTAAGACAATCACCACCAATTCAAATGCTCCATTGACATGTTCTCACGGGAAGTATATATCACTCGCACTCATGTGTAATAGATGTACACTTATGGGTTAAGGTATTTACGCTCAAATTCGATTCAAGTGCATGCATAACCATAAGCTTGCCATTGTCTCAACTTTCCTTTTTCCTGCAGCTAGCAAATCATGGATCAAAAAGGTCTTAGTTTGGTTGTAATGTAGGCTCTTTGGAAAATGTAGGAAATATATGGATAAGTGACTCAAAACTCGGATCGATCAAATGGCCGTCTCTCACAATCTTTATTTTTTTCCTCATCACCTTCTAATCAAGCACAACATTCTCATCAAACTCTCCTATCTTTCTTTTTCAAGCACAACATATTTTTTTCAACTTTTTCTAACTCTTCAACTCCATCATTCTCCTTTTCTTCACCCTTTTTTTTCTCTTTTTTTCTTTTTTTTCTTTTGAGGTACCAGTTTCGGGCACTACCTCTCACATCCTCCATAGGGTACTAGATTTAAGCACTAGCCTAGGGTGTTCGTTTTCATAGAGTACTAGATTTGAGCACTACTCCAGGAATTTTTCTTTTGATCCTTAAGATTCTTCCTTCATCATCCTTATCATCCCTCAAATCACCATTCTCTTCAATTAAGTTTTATTGGCTATCAAAAGAATGGATTTAAAGTCTCAATTGGGCTGACAAGGGATTTAATAAATTCAGGTAAAGTATATGGAAAAAGATGGGCTATTCAAAGATGGCCTAATATCATTTCCATAATCCGCTAGACTACTCTTGAATATTCAAGGAGACTCAAGGCAAGTTCTAGAATACACGCACAAGAACGATACTCACCAGAAAAGAAATATCATGCGATTATGTAACATGATCAACAAGGCTTAAAATCTCACATGGGTCTTTAACAAGTAATAGAGCACTTTTCATGGTAAGTAACATCCCACAAGTACACATAGAACTTCATACCACAATATAACTCAAGTACACTTCCTTCATCAATTTCAAGAGCATATGAATTTCAGGCACAATTCAAAATATAAGTTCACATGGATCACCAAAACCAATTAGATCTCAATCCTTCCATTCCTACTAATTAAAAGCACAAATAAAAATTAGAATAAGGAAATGAGGGCACCTAATTTTTCTTTAGCGTATGCACGAGCTCTTTGAGTTTTTCAATTCGGTTAGGTCAAGGCCTCAGTTTACCTGTTTCTATCATCAAAGCTCAACATACCTCATCATCATAGTATTCATAAATAATAATATAGGAGAACTATAAGAAAGACACAATTGACTATCTAATCAACTCTACACACTAGACACACGAACACAACACACTAAACATTAGGTAAGTTGCAAAAAATTGATATACCAACACCGGTTAAAATATTAATACGCCGCAAAAAATCAACCTCCTAACGAACAAACAACCAACGAAAGAAAAAATTATACCATTGGTGCTCATAAGACAACGTAAGTAAAATTATACCCTTGGTGCTCATAAGATGAGGTAAGTACATCACCCCCCAAACTTAGTAAAAAGGCAAGTTAAAACTAAGTTTGAAAAAAGATGTAATTGCTGAAGTGTGAGCACCTCAAATATAATAACTCACCACTCACACGAAAGAAATAAAGCAATAAAATGAAAGGGACAAGCCCCCAACAGGTGCTCATGTTTAACATCGAAGAGTCGTGATGAATGTAACCTTTTAGACTACTTAATCGTATGACGGTCTTCTCGCATCCTTACCTTTAAGTACTTTCTTTCCCTCTACTTATCTACACTCAGCACCTCACCTTTCTTAGTCACAAGTATATGATCCTTGGAATTTTCTTCCTCTCATGGCTGTCTAGACTCCTCCTTGTCAATCTTCTACTCACTTTCAGAATCATCTGTCTCATTAAAATCAAGTTTAAACAAGTTAGGAACCACATCTATGCTCTTGCAAGATTGAGTTTCCATGGGCATCTTCATTGCTTGATCAAGAGGAAAAACCACATCTTCATTATCCATCTGCAGTCTAAGCTTCTCGACTCTCAACTTCTTCACTCTTTCCCACTTTTTCTCAACTACAAGCTCATTATTCTGCTCTTGGGATGTCTCTGGAGTACTCTGAACTGTTGGATTGTATACTAAAAGTCTAGCTTTAGTATGAACAATGTTATAACAATTTATTTGAAATGAGAATTATATGATCAAATGATTGCGTCTTATAATTTATTTATAAGTCGATGCAATAGTCCACTTACTTTATACTGTAGATAATACGTTGTGCGACAACATGTGGAAGATTATATTATCGGTTTCCTTATAAAGTTTAAACAGATGCTCACAATCGAGATAAACAGGGACTCTCTATTGGGATGGTTGTAGTGTGGTTTGGTATTAGCTTGTCTTGGCTATAGAATCACATTAGTGCACTTTATGTGTATTGAGCAGGACCTCTTGAGATCGTTTGACTTATACTGACTTATAGAAGAACTTGATCTCTATTATTATGGATATTCGTGCTCTTAATCCCTATACAATAACATCGACACGTAGGGCAGTATGTATTTCTTTGATTCAACAATGGGTGAGATTTACATGTAATTAAATCAACAAACTCGGTGAGTTGAGAAATAGTGCTGTCTCTATAGTGTGCTATTGATTGTAGAAGGAATCCGTATCCGACATAGGTTGATGATGTCCCCTTGAGGAGCTCATAAGGATTATCATGTAAACCCTGCAGGTGGGTTTATTCCGGCATGATAATGAGGTTGAGTGGTACTACTCTTGGATGAGATATTAATTAATGGAGTTGTCAGTAACTAATTAATGGGCATTGTATATCTTAAACGTGGGGAGACTGTCAGGCTCATAATAAGAAGAAGCCCATAACTTATTTATGGGATTAGAACGGTAGTGCAGTAATAATATTTTAGTGGTATATATTATTATTATTGAACTTAAGTATAAGCTTTGGGCTAAGCTTGGATACTTAAGCCCAATGGAGACCCAACTCTAATTTCTCCTCCTGGTACCTGTTGTAGCTCATATATATGTCATCTCAGCTGTCCGAAAACCCTAATCTATGAGATTAATCATGCCTAACACTGTGAGAAGGGTGAGGGAACAGCAAATTGAGAAGAAGACTGGAAGGTCTGCCATCCACCACATTCTATGATTTGTATAAAATCTTACAGATATCTAAAAAGGATGTGTGATATACTACAGAAAGCCACGGAAGAGAGGATTGTTTTGGCATGTAGATCACTCAATTCTGACATCGGATGAGAGAGTTATGCCCTAAACGGTGAGGCTGCGCAGGCTGCCGGCGAGAATCCATCTTCTCCAACATACCCTGGTGAAAGGTAATACGTTTCTTGTTTTCGTGCTTCCGCTGACTGTTAGAAACGTATAGAACCCTAAGATTTACATTAACCAAACGATCAAATGCTAACAATTGGTATCAGAGCTTCGGTTTCGTGGTGAAGCGTGAAACATTAGGTTAGGGTTTATGTCAAAAGGTGAAAGGGTTTAAGTATTCATGTTATGCTAGTATACCCTATTCAGATACCATATACCTGTGTCAAACGTGGACTAGGGTTTAGAAATTATTGTTTCTTGTTGAATACTCTATATGTTTGACGGCACTCTTCGAAAATTTGATAATCTGGAAATTTTGAAAATTTGATAATCTGAAAATTTTTCAAAATTTGATAATCTGAAAATTTCAAAATTTTGATAACCTGGAAATTTTTGAAAATTTGATAATCTGGAAATTTCAAAATTTTGATAATCTGAAAATTTTTGAAAATTTGATAATCTGGATATTTTCAAAATTTTGATAATCTGAAAATTTCAAAAATTTGATAATCTGAATATTTTCGAAATTTTGATAATCTGAAAATTTTTTAAAATTTGATAATCTGGATATTTTTGAAAATTTGATAATTTGTAAATTTAAAAAATTTGATAATCTGGAAATTTTTGAAAATTTGATAATCTAGAAATTTTAAATTTTTAATAATCTGGAAATTTTGAAAATTTGATAATCTGAATATTTTCGAAAATTTGATAATCTGGAGTTTTTTTCAAAATTTTGATAACCTGGAAGTTTTTGAAAATTTGATATTCTGGAAATTTTGAAAATTTGATAATCTGGAAACTTTTGAAAATTTGATAATCTGGTCGATATCAATGATTTCGATAATCTCGATGATATCGACAATCAATATCGATAGTTTCGAAAATTTGATGTTTCAAAATTTTGATAATCTGGAAGTTTTTCAAAAATTTGATAATCTGGTCGATATCGATAATTTCGATAATCTCAACGATATCGATGGTCGATATCGATATTTTCAAATTTTGATAATCTAGAGATTTTCAAAAATTTGATATTATGGAGATCCTTGCTCGTATTTGTGCTTGGTGGCGAACAATCGAATTCACTGATATATCACTGTTCATAATTAATTTAAATAATTAATTATTGTTATATATGTTATGCATGATTCTCTGTGATTTACTGTCTTATGTGCCGTGATAGGAGCATGCTAGGTTGCGTATTTTATTATGAATATTATATGCATGTAAAAACTCTTGGTGTTAAATTAATAAGTGGGAGAGGGAATTGGTTAATATTCTTGCGGCCTCCATTATTGGTTTGTTAGCGATGTGAATAAACTTGCGCGTCGGCATTAGAGCATTTCTCCCCACCAGATGAGTTTATTCATGGATTGTTGGAACAGACTTCATTAAATAATTATTGTTTGTAATGTGATGCATATGAACTTGCACGTTGGTTATAGTGCATTCCTCCCATTGTATGAGTTTATATGCGGTTCACTGGTACAAACTTATAATTGATGATTGTAGGAAGTTATCCGAGCGTGTGTGTGCTTCTTCATCTGTAAGGCACATAAGCTTGCGCAATGGACTTGGGGTCAAATAATGATGTACACTTAGATGCAAATAATAAGTATCCTCCCCATCGGAGTCACTGCTTTTATTTGCATGGCTAAAAAGGAACTGACTATTAATTATTTTATCATGAGGTTAGGTTGACAAATGAAATTAATGGGTAAAACCTTCTCTTGTAAATGTTTGGGTTTGTAAATGTCCACACTATCGTGGCTTGCAGACTCATGGTGCTTGAGATGTTGGTAAATTTTATTTTATATTATTTTGAGGGAATCAATATAAATGGATAAATTCAAAGATTTGATAAGTATGTTTATATGATTCTCCATAATTTCGAATGGTATATTTCACTTATTGTTTCCTAAAAGAAATTATATTTACTTATCCAAAATTAGATGATTAGAAAAGAATCTTGGTTTCGATTTTTACTGCTTAGGAAAACATGTGTTCTCACTATATATGTCCCATGATACCTATTTAAGTCTCTAGTGAAGAGATGAGAGGTTCATAAAAATATGATGGTCTCATGCGACTCTTCGAATACTTGAGTAAGTTAGAAAGGCAAGAGGACATGGTTAATTTGATGAATGAATTGGAAATACTTGGAGTAGGAATTGAAAGGGAAACCTAGATCAATTTATTCTTCATAGTTTGCCTAGGTGTTTTGAGTAAGTTCTTCCTGAAATACAAGAGGTTGTATATGGTAGGGAACTTCTAACAAAACATGTGGCAAAGAAAATCCATTTTTATCAAGGTATGAATAAGGATAGTATCCCATTCACTAGTCGTTGAAGCATGATTAGTGATGGCATCTACTGACACGTTGTGTGTAGATATTAGAATCACTAAAAGCCTGTAACTAAGTGATGATGAAATAATTGAGTATATGGGTAAGCTACGAAAGTAGTGGTTATTGCAGTGGGAGTTTATTTATCTTACGATATGAATAAACGTTTGATTTTCAGAAATTGTCTTTACGTACATTTTCATAGAAAGAATTTCATTTCGTTTTCTATGAATTTACAGATGGATACTCCATTTCATTTAAATGACATGATCATAGTAATGAAGGATGGAGCTATAATCTATTATGGTACGTTGGTGACAATTTGTACACTCTTAAATCTTTTTTATCCCACGGATACAACAAATAGTAATTAATAACGCATCTTATAATCTTAGTAAGAGAAAGGAACCTTCGGAGATAAACTAAATATTTTTGGCATCTAAGACTAGATCAATTTTACTTGAGTAGGATTCAAAGGTTGATAGCCGATGGACCGTTGGGTTTATCTGAAGTGGAAACTATCTAACTTGTGAGTCTTGCTTGGAAATAAAATGATTAAAGGCCTTTCAAGGCAAAAAGGGTATAGAGCCATGCAAAGATATGTTGGAAATAGTTCATACTGATTTAAGCGGTCCTAAGACTATCCCGACGAGAGGTGGACATTATGACTTAATCATGGTGGCGAGTACCTCTTGGGATAGTTTAGGAGCTATTTATCAAAGGATGAGATTAAAATCTTAAGTAGTCTACACCGGCATACCCCAGCTGAATGGTGTGGCGGAAAGAAGGAATAAGACTCTTATGAAAAAGGTTAGATAGATGATGAATTATTTGGAATAATTAAATTCATTTTATGTGTATGCCCTAGAAACAGCATGTCGTATAACGTTTATCTGTTTGTGGGATATCCTAGAAAAATGAAGGGTGGTTTATTTATTAGTCCAAAAGATGAAAGACTGATTGTTAACACAAACACTAGATTTTTTAAAAAGGACAATAAAATAATTCACAAACCTATGTATAAGTTGTTCTAAAGGATGGTGAGAGGGAAAACACAAAGTATTAGTACCAACTGTACAAGAGGAGATACCACAAGGTAAACTGCATCGCGTGTCATATCTGATACACAATTGCATGTAGTGCATTGTCATAGTGGGAGGATTGTTTTATAACCCGAAAGATTTATGTAATGGGAGAGTCGTGAGGCTTGATCCCAAGTAAACATGGAATGGACCCACGGATACGACGAAGCACTACAAGATAGAAATCTCGTATCTTAGCAAGTGCAATGTTTCTGAAATAGAATCGATGGTTTCTAAATCAAGTCTGGGAGCTTGTAGGATCACTAAATGGTGTAAAATCCATTGGAAGTAGTCATACAAAATTAAAGAGGATCATACGGTAAGGTGAAAACCTTGGAAGCAAAGCTTGTTGCGAAAAAGTATAATCAGAAAGAAAAGGTTCGATTAAAAGAAAACCTGTTCGCCGATAGCTATGCCTATGTTGATCCGAACTCTTTTATCTGTTGCTACTCATATGAAATATGAAGGATAGCAAATAGATGTCAAGATAGCTTTCCTGATTGGAAATCTTGAGGAAAACATCTATGTGAAGCAACCAGAGTGATTCATTGCAAAGGACTAAGAGCATTATGATAGTAAGCTTAAAAGTGTCCATCGATGGACTAAAGCAAGCTTCAAGATCATGAAACATCCATTTTGATGAGGAAATTCAGGCATATGGATTTAATCAATGCGCGGATGTGTCTTGTGTATTGAAAAGAGTGATCGAAACGTGGTGGTATTTCTTGTACTGTACGTAGATGATATATTGCTCATTGGAGATAATGAAAGAGTATTGTCGGTCGTATGGGTATGGTTGATAAAGCGGTATGAAATGAAAGACTTAAGAGAAGCAAAAATATCCTTTGATCATGGTAATACAGATCACAAGAAATGATGTTATGCTTGTCTCAAGCTTCATGAGATGATAAGATCCTTACTTGTTTTAGCATGTGACTTTATCTAAGGAGATGTGTCTTTAGACACAACAGAAGATAAAGGTGATGAAAACGGTTCTTTATATTTCGGCGAATAAGAAAGCTTAATCTAAAGAATGCTATGCACGAGATTGGATATTTATTTTGCTAAATGCATGGACAGTGGGTATCAAGGTAACCCAAAATAAGAATGTTGAACTGTGGTAAGATATATATGTATGTACCTAAAAAGGACTAGAAATTATATGTGGGCTTACCGGACTAATTCACTGCTTCTTATGAGTTACGTAGATTCGGATTTTTCAAATTAGATAGGGACGGCAATAAATCCACCTCAAAGGTTATGTGTTTAATTTTAGAAAGTTGAGTCATAATATGGAGGAGTGTTAATAGAAATATATTTCGGACTCCGAACTCCATCATGGAAAGAAGATAATAAATTGGAGCCTCTGAGGCAGCCAAAGTATTTGTATGACTCTAGAAACTTCATGATGGACTTGGTTGTGATTCTGAGTTTGCCCAAAGGTTAACACAATTTATTGTGATAATAATAGTGCTATTGCAAACTTGAAGGAATCACAAGCCCATAAGCAATTAAACACATGGAGAGCAAGTACCACCTGTTACGAGAAATCGTATGATGAGGGGAAGGTTGATGTTGCCTAGATTGCGTTGGATGATAACCTAGTAAATCCTTTTACAAGGACATTAAGGCGAGAGCTTTTGATGGTCGTGTAGTGGGAGTGGAAATCAGATGTATGGCAGAAGACATGACAGCATAGTCTTTTAGTATAAGTGGGAGATTGTTGGATTGTATACTAAAAGTCTTGCTTTAGTATGAACAATGTTATAACAATTTATTTGAAATGAGAATCATATGATCAAATGATTGCTTCTTATAATTTATTTATAAGTCGATGCAATAGTTCACTTACTTTATAATGTAGATAATATGTTGTGCGACAACACACGAAGATCATATTATCGGTTTCCTTATAAAGTTTAAACAGATGTTCACAACCGAGATAAATGGGGACTTTCTATCAGGATGGTTATAGTGTGGTTTGGTATTAGTTTGTCTTGGCTATAGAATCACATTAATGCACTTTGTGTGTGTTGACCAGGACCTCTTGAGATCGTTCGACTTAAACTGACTTATAGAAGAACTTGATCTCTGTTATTATGGATGTTCGTGCTCTTAATCCCTATACAATAGCATCGACACGTAGGGCAGTATGTATTTCTTTTATTCATCAATGGGTGAGATTTACATGTAATTAAATCAACAAACTCGGTGAGTTGGGAAATAGTGTTGTCTCTATGGTGTGCTGTTAATTGTAGAAGGAATCCATATCCGACATAGGTTGATGATGTCCCCTTGAGTAGCTCATAAGGATTATCATGTAAACCCTGCAGGTGGATTTATTCCGGCATGATAATGAGGTTGAGTGGTACAACTCTTGGATTAGATATTAATTAATGGAGTTGTCAGTAACTTAATTAATTAATGGGCATTGTATATCTTAAACGTGGGGAGACTGTCGGCCTCATAATAAGAAGGAGCCCATAACGTAATTATGGGATTAGAACGGTAGTGCAGTAATAATATTTTAGTGGTATATATTATTATTATTGGACTTAAGTATAAGCTTTGGGCTAAGCTTGGATACTTAAGCCCAATGGAGACCCAACTCTAATTTCTCCTCCTGGTCCCTGCTGTAGCCCATATATAAGTCATATCAGCTCTACGAAAACCCTAATCTATGATATTAATCATGCATAACACTGTGATAAGGGTGAGGGGACAGCAAATTGAGAAGATCTCGAAGATCGTCGCCCACACGATGTCGAGATTGGACTTGGGAATACAGCAGAAGATTGGAAGGTTATTTGCTGCTGTCGTCCACCACATTCTACAATTTGTATAAATCATATAGACATCTGAAAAGGACGTGTGATATACTATGAAAAGCCACGGAAGAGAGGATTGTTTTGGCACGTAGATCACTCAATTCTGACAACGGATGAGAGAATTATGCCTAAATCGGTGAGGCTGCACATGCTGCCGGAGAGAATCCATCTTCTCCAACATACCCTGTGAAAGGTAATACTTTTCTTATTTTCGTGCTTCTGCTGACTGTTAGAAATGTATGGAACCCTAACAGTTTACGTTAACCAAATGATCAAACGCCAACATGAACAGCAGGTGTAGAATTCTGCATGGAAATCAGGACCTTTCTCGACCTCCACTCGACCTGGATGGTATGGTCGAGCGGACTGGAATTGGTCGAGCGAGGTATTCGAATTTGAAGATCGACTGTTCAGTGGGACAGACATCCGCTCGACCTCAGCTCAACCTTGAAGGTCTGGTCGAGCGAGTCCTCTGGAAACAAATCGTGATTTTTTGGAACTTCAATGTGTTGCTCGACCAAAGGATTTGGTCGAGCGGTGGTCAAGCAGGGAATCTAAAAACACAGCATCGTTTCTCTATTCTTAAACATGTTGCTCGACCGTGTTGGCAATTGGATCGTGCGGTTCAACGTGATCCGTTAGGGAAAACAGGCAAACAATCAGCGGAAGCATAAAACGTGTTTACCGTACTTCTGGGTCGATGTAGAGGATGAACAGCAGTGAAGAACACCTCTGATCTTCTACTGTATGTCCCAAGTGTGATCCTGCTGTTGTGTGGGCAACAGTCTGCAGGATCTCTCAATCTGCTTCTCTTCCCTTCTCTCACCAAAAGAGGCGCAGGAATAATCTTAGGGTTCCAGGAAGCTGAGTTCACTTATATATTGGGCTACAGCAGGGACCAGGAGGAGAAATTGGGCTGGGCCTCAATTGAATTTAATTAACCAAGCTTAGCCCAAAGCTTTTAATTAAATCCAATAATAATAATATAGTCCACTAAAATATTATTACTGCACTACCCGTCCAATCCCAAAATTATGTTCTGGGCTCCTTCTTATTATAAGCCCGATAGTCTCCCCATGTTTAATATATTCAATGTCCATTAATTAATTAAGTTACTGACAACTCAAATTAATTAATATCTCATCCGAGAGTAGTACCACTCAACCTTATTATCATGCCGGAAATTAATCCACTTGCAAGATTTACATGATAAACCTTATGAGCTCCTCAAGGGGACATCATCAACCTATGACGGACATGGATTCCTTCTACAATCAACAGCACACCATAGATACAGCACTACTTCCCAACTCACCGAGTTTGTTGATTTAATACTTATAAATCTCACCCATTGATGAATCAAAGAAATACATACTGCCCTACGTGTCGAGGTTATTGTATAGGGATTAAGAGCACGAACTTCCATAATAACAGAGATCAAGTTCTACTATATAGTCAGTATAAGAAGAACGATCTCAAGCGGTCCTGCTCAATACACACAAGTGCACTAATGTGATTCTATAGCCAAGACAAGCTAATACCAAACCACACTACAACCATACCGATAGAGAGTCCCCGTCTATCTCAGTTGTGAGCATCTGTTTATACTTTATAAGGAAACCGATAATATGATCTTCCGCGTGTTGCCGCACTACATATTATCTACAGTATAAAGTAAGTGGACTATTGCATCATGCATATAAATAAATTATAAGATGCAATCATTTGATCAATGATTCTCAATTCAAATATTGTTATGACATAGTTCATACTAAAGCTAGACTTTTAGTATACAATCCAACAATCTCCCACTTATACTAAAAGACTATGTTGTCATGTCTTCTGCCATACATCTGATTCCTACTCCTACTTACACGACCATTAAAAGCTCTCGCCTTAAGGTCCTTGTAAATGGATTACTAGGTCATCATCCGATGCAATCTAGGCGACAACAACCTTCGCCTCATCATACGATTTCTCGTAACAGGTGGTACTCGCGCTCCATGTGTTTAATTGCCTCATGGATTTGTGATTTCTTCAAGTTTGCAACTGCACCAATATCATCAATGTAAATTGTGATTACCTTGGGCAAACTTAGAAACACTTCAAAGTCCATCATGAAGTCTCTAGAGTCATATAGATACTTTGGTTGCCTCATAGGCTCCAATTTATCATCATTCCATGATGGAGTCCGGAGTCTGAAATATATTTCTATATAACACTCCTCTACATTATGACTCTACTTCCTAAAATTAAACACATAACCTTTGAGGAGAATTTACTACCGTCCAATCTGACTAAAAAATTCGAATCTACGTAATCCACAAGAAGCAGTGAATCTGTCCAGTAAGTTCATATATAATTTCCAGTCCTTCTCAGACACTTTATATATGTCTTACTACAGTTCATCATTCTTGATCCGGGTTACGTTGATACCCACTGTTCTGCATACAGCAAAATAGTTATCCAACTTCGTTCATAGCATTCCATGAATAAACTCATCCGATGGGGAGGAAGGCTCTAATGCCGACGCGTAAGTCTATTCACATGCTAAATGAGTATGGACTGTATCATTTTATGAAACTTGAGATAAGCATAATATCCTTTCTTGTGATCCGTATTACCGTGATCAAAAGGATATATTTTGCCTTTCTTAAGTCCTTCATCTCTACCGCTTTATTAACCGTACCCATACGCCCGATAATACTCTTTCATTGTCTCCAATGAGCAAGATACTATCTACGTATAGTACAAGAAACACCACCACGTTTCTGTCACTCTTTACAACACACAAGACACATCCGCTCATTGATTTAAATCCATGCTACTGGATTACCTAATCAAAACAGATGCTTCACGATCTCAAAACTTGCTTTAGTCCATCGCTGGACAGTTTTAAGCTTACTATCAAAATGCTATTAGTACTTTGCAATGAATCACTCTGGTTGCTTCACATAGATGTTTTCCTCAAGACTTCCAATCAGGAAAGCTGTCTTGACATCTATATTTGCTGTTCCTCATAATTCAATATGAGCAGCAAAAAATAAAAGAATCTGGGTCAACTTAAGCATAGCTACCAGCGAATATGTTCCCTCATAATCGAACCATTTCTTTCTGAGTACACTTTTTCGCAACAAGCTTTGCTTCCAAGGTTTTCACCTTTCCGTTATGATCCTCTTTTATTTCCCTTGACCACTTGCAATGGCTTTCATACCATTTAGTGGTCATTTAAGCTCCAGACTTAATTTAGAATCCGTAGATTCTATTTTAACATTCAATGCAACTTACTAAGATTCCACATTTTCATCTTGTAGTGCTACGTCGTATCCGTGGGACAATACCATGTTCACTAGGGATCAAGTCTCACGACTCTCCCAAAACATGTATTTTATGGGTTGTTAAACAACCCTCCCACTACGACAAGGCACTACATGTAATTGTGTATCAGACGTGACACGCGTTGCAGTTTACCTTGTGGTATATCCTCTTGTACACTTGGTACTTATACTTAGTGTTTTCCTTTCACTTCCTTTAGAACAACTCATACATGGGTTTGTGATTTATTACATAGTCCTTTTCCAAAAATCTAGTTATTGTGTTAACAATTACCCTTCGATCTTTTGGACTAAATAAATCATCCTCCATTTTTCTAGGATGTCCCATATACAGATAAACGTTTCACGAATTACTGTATCTAGGGCATATCCATAAAATGAATTTAATTATTCCAAATAATTCATCATCTATCTAATCATAACCATAAGAGACTTACACCTTCTATCCACCACACCATACAGCTGGGGCTTGCCCGGTGTAGTCAACTTGAGATTTAATCTCAATTTCTGATTAATAGCTCCTAACTATCCCAAGAGGTATTTGCCATCTTGATTAAATCGTAATGACTTAATATATTTTCCATGACGCTTCACTGTACCAGCCTTGCAATTCTTGAATTAATCAAAGAACTTAGACATGCAGTGCATCATATAAATATATTGGTATCCTGAATAATCTCCGAATATTCATAACCACCTCTCGCCTGGATAATATTAGGTTCGCTTGAATCAGAATGAACTAATTCCAACATATATATCTTTGGCTCTACACCCCACAGCCTTGAAAAGGCAGTTAATCATTTTTACTTCCAAGCAAGACTCGCAAGTCCGATAGTTTCCACTTCAGATAAACCTTACGGTCTATCGTCTATCAACTTTTGAATCCTACTTAAGTAAAATGAATTAGTCATAGACGCCAAATGTATATTTAGTTCATATCCGAAGGTTCCTTTCTCTTACTAATATTAGAAGATGCATTATTTAATTACTATTTATTTCATCTGTGGGATGTACATGATTCAAGAGTATACATATTATCCACCAACGTACTTTATCGGATTATAACCTCATTCCTCATTACTATGACCATGTCATTTAAATGAAATGAAGTATCCATCCGTTAGTGCATAGAAACCGAAATTAAATTCTTTCTATGAAACGTACGTAAAGACAATTTCTCATAATCAATCGTTTATTCTTATCATGAGATAAATAAACAACTCCCACTGCAATAGCCACTACCTTTGTAGTTTTACCCATATTATTAACTATCTTATCCTTACTCAGTGATAAACATTTAGTGATTCCAGTATCTACATACTTCGTGTCAGTAGATGCCATCACTAATCATGTTTAAACCATTAGTAAATAAGATATTAACCTTGTTCAGATCATGATGAAAATTGGCTTTCTTTTGCCACATATTTTGTTATAAGTTTCCCACCAAATACAATCTCTCGTATTTCAGGTAGAACTTGCTCAGAACATCCAGGCAAACTGTGAAGAATAAATTGATTTAGGTTTCCCTTTCAATTTCTATTCCAAGCTTTTCCAATTCATTCATCAATTGAACCATGATCTTCTGCCTTTTAATTTACTCAAGTATCCGAAGAGTTACATGAGACCATCATATTTCTATGAACCTCTCATCTCTTCATTAGAGACTTTAATAGGCATCATGAGACGTCCTTTGTGAGAATACACATGTATTTTCTTAAGCAGTAATTATCAAAATCAAGGTTCTTTCTAATCATCTTATTTGGACAAGTAAATATAATGTCTTTTAGTTAACAATTAGTGAAATAAAACCATTCAAAATTCAAAGAATCACAAATGAATTTACCGATCAAAACTTCGAATTTTATTCTTTTATATCGATTCCCTCAAAACAATATAAAATAAAATTCACCGACATCTCAAGCACCGTGAGTCTGCAAGCCACGATAGTGTGGACGTTTACAAACCCGAACATTTACAAGAGAAGGTTTTACCCATTAATTTCATTTGTCAACCTAACTTTATGACAAAATAATTAATAGTCGGTTCCTCTTTAGCCATGCAAATAAAAGCAGTGACTCCGATGGGGAGGATACTTATTATTTACATCTAAGTGTACACCATTATTTGACCCCAAGTTCGCGGCCCAAGCTTGTGTGCCTTACAGATAGAGAAGTACACACGCGCTCGGATAACTTCCTACAGTCATCAATTACAAGTTTGTACCAGTGAACCGCATATAAACTCATCCGATAGGGAGGAAGGTCTAAGCCAACGCGCAAGTTCATATGCATTACATTACAAACGTAATTATTTAATGAAGTCTGTTCCAGCAATCCATGAATAAACTCATCCGATGGGGAGGAAGGCTCTAATGCCGACGCGCAAGTCTATTCACATTGCTAACAAACCAATAATGGAGGCCGCGGGAATTTATTACCAATCCCCTCTCCCACTTAGTTATTTAATTACCGAGGGTTTTTAACATGCATATAATATTCCAGAATAAAATATACAACTTAGACATGCTTTTATTAACAGCAATTTAAATAAATAAATCACATAGAACATGCCTGTCACATATACAACAATAATTGACAATTAAATCAATTAATCAGTTATATAACATAAATTAATTGCATAATAAATAGTGGATCAATTAAATGGGCCCATTCTACTCAAGCAATACAGCATAAAATGAGCAGCCCATTAATAAATTAATTAAGCCCATTTATCCCGCTTTATTTTTACTATAAACTTGGCCCAACAAAAATCCCTCAATTTATTAAATCCAGCAATTAATATAAAATGAGCCCAACATTGTAAATGAGTCCAACAAGGAAAATGGGTCATCAAGGCAACAAGCCCAAAGAAAAACAGCCTCTGCCCCATTCCATCCCTAGCCCATATCCTCACAAAATCAGGCCCAACAAGAGCAGTCCAAACCAAAAAAATAGAATTAGAGCCCAAAAGCCCAACATCCTATTCTTTTAAAATTGGGCCCAACAAAAAAGGATTGACCCAAAAAGGGATAACAACCCTTCATCCTGCTGAAACAACAGCCGCAAACTGATCGCCCACGGCAGCCACCACACGGCATTAATCACCGCAGCATCTCGGCGCCGCTTCTGCCGGCGGCCGTGCCGTCAACCCACGGCCCGCCAATACAACGCCCTGCAGCAGCACAGCCCTTCCACGACAATGCCCTGCGCCTCTGGGTGCAAGCATCGCGTCCTGTCGCAGTTCAGATCGCCTGGAGATCCACCGTCGACTTGCCGAGAACCCCAGTTTACTCGCTGGGAACGACGCACAGCAGACTCGCCCGAGTGCAGCATCAGGCGCGCTCGTAACTGGTATCTTCAGTCGACTACCCCGGAGTACTCGCTGGCCCGCGACAACGATACAGCCGCGCTCGCCAAGCCTCTATCCTGTCTCAACAAGAGATCGCAACGGATCCACCGAGAACCATTGAAGACTCGACTGGACAGCCGCTTCCCACATTCGCCACCGCCCACCTCCAGACTTTCCACCCAGCAGCGCCCGCTGAACGTGGACAACATCAGACTGGGACCAGCAATGCAGGTATGTGGCCGTCGATCGCCGCCCAATCCAGCGACTCACGCTAGCCGCCTGGAATCGATTTGCCTAGAACCCGCCAAGGATACGCCAGAATTCATCAGACCCGTCTGGATCTGGAAAAGCTCCATCGATTTTGTCTAAGACACGATCAAGATGCGTATCAACCTATCTCTCTGGCTGTCGCGCGTCGCCGATCTACTCCGACCCAATCGGAATCAGGTTGGATGCGCCCGGGTCCTACTGTCCAGGTTTGTGGCCGTTAGCTGCTTCCCGATGTTGGTTGCTTCCGGTCATTGCTGATTTGTCGCACCACTTGACTGTCATCGATCGACAGCCAAGTTTCTGGCTAACGTCGCGACTCACCACAGTAGTTCACGTCAACCAGCATCGTTCTTCGTCGATGGCATCACTCAGCACCGTCGAAACAGTCGCCGCTCATCAGTCGGCAGTGGTCGTCTGACTTTGACAGCCCAATGGGTTGTGAGCATCCGTGATCAGTGTGAATGATGGCAGATGGGGTTTCAGGATGTGTGTGTGTTGTACCCAGTAATTACGAAAAAACTTACAATCACACTTACCACTGGATAGTAAATATGGGTGTAAAACAATAATAGAACATAACCCATTTGATTATTTTCAGATCAATCCATATAATCAAATAATCAATTTCATACTAGCCATCAATCCATCAATAGCATACGTTAGACAAAACCCAACCTAAACGACTGACGTTTCACCATGAAACCTAGCTCTAATACCAATTGTTGGCAATTGGATCGTGCGGTTCAACGTGATCCGTTAGGAAAAACAGGCAAACAATCAGCGGAAGCATAAAACGTGTTTACCGTACTTCTGGGTCGATGTAGAGGATGAACAGCAGTGAAGAACACCTCTGATCTTCTACTGTATGTCCCAAGTGTGATCCTGCTGTTGTGTGGGCAACAGTCTGCAGGATCTCTCAATCTGCTTCTCTTCCCTTCTCTCACCAAAAGAGGCGCAGGAATAATCTTAGGGTTCCAGGAAGCTAAGTTCACTTATATATTGGGCTACAGCAGGGACCAGGAGGAGAAATTGGGCTGGGCCTCAATTGAATTTAATTAACCAAGCTTAGCCCAAAGCTTTTAATTAAATCCAATAATAATAATATAGTCCACTAAAATATTATTACTGCACTACCCGTCCAATCCCAAAATTATGTTCTGGGCTCCTTCTTATTATAAGCCCGATAGTCTCCCCATGTTTAATATATTCAATGTCCATTAATTAATTAAGTTACTGACAACTCAAATTAATTAATATCTCATCCTAGAGTAGTACCACTCAACCTTATTATCATGCCGGAAATTAATCCACTTGCAAGATTTACATGATAAACCTTATGAGCTCCTCAAGGGGACATCATCAACCTATGACGGACATGGATTCCTTCTACAATCAACAGCACACCATAGATACAGCACTACTTCCCAACTCACTGAGTTTGTTGATTTAATACTTATAAATCTCACCCATTGATGAATCAAAGAAATACATACTGCCCTACGTGTCGAGGTTATTGTATAGGGATTAAGAGCACGAACTTCCATAATAACAGAGATCAAGTTCTACTATATAGTCAGTATAAGAAGAACGATCTCAAGCGGTCCTGCTCAATACACACAAGTGCACTAATGTGATTCTATAGCCAAGACAAGCTAATACCAAACCACACTACAACCATACCGATAGAGAGTCCCCGTCTATCTCAGTTGTGAGCATCTGTTTATACTTTATAAGGAAACCGATAATATGATCTTCCGCGTGTTGTCGCACAACATATTATCTACAGTATAAAGTAAGTGGACTATTGCATCATGCATATAAATAAATTATAAGATGCAATCATTTGATCAATGATTCTCAATTCAAATATTGTTATGACATAGTTCATACTAAAGCTAGACTTTTAGTATACAATCCAACAATCTCCCACTTATATTAAAAGACTATGTTGTCATGTCTTCTGCCATACATCTGATTCCTACTCCTACTTACACGACCATTAAAAGCTCTCGCCTTAAGGTCCTTGTAAATGGATTACTAGGTCATCATCCGATGCAATCTAGGCGACAACAACCTTCGCCTCATCATACGATTTCTCGTAACAGGTGGTACTCGCGCTCCATGTGTTTAATTGCCTCATGGACTTGTGATTTCTTCAAGTTTGCAACTGCACCAATATCATCAATGTAAATTGTGATTACCTTGGGCAAACTTAGAAACACTTCAAAGTCCATCATGAAGTCTCTAGAGTCATATAGATACTTTGGTTGCCTCATAGGCTCCAATTTATCATCATTCCATGATGGAGTCCGGAGTCTGAAATATATTTCTATATAACACTCCTCTACATTATGACTCTACTTCCTAAAATTAAACACATAACCTTTGAGGAGAATTTACTACCGTCCAATCTGACTAAAAAATTCGAATCTACGTAATCCACAAGAAGCAGTGAATCTGTCCAGTAAGTTCATATATAATTTCCAGTCCTTCTCAGGCACTTTATATATGTCTTACTACAGTTCATCATTCTTGATCCGGGTTACGTTGATACCCACTGTTCTGCATACAGCAAAATAGTTATCCAACTTCGTTCATAGCATTCCATGAATAAACTCATCCGTTGGGGAGGAAGGCTCTAATGCCGACGCGTAAGTCTATTCACATGCTAAATGAGTATGGACTGTATCATTTTATGAAACTTGAGATAAGCATAATATCCTTTCTTGTGATCCGTATTACCGTGATCAAAAGGATATATTTTGCCTTTCTTAAGTCCTTCATCTCTACCGCTTTATTAATCGTACCCATACGCCCGATAATACTCTTTCATTGTCTCCAATGAGCAAGATACTATCTACGTATAGTACAAGAAACACCACCACGTTTCTGTCACTCTTTACAACACACAAGACACATCCGCTCATTGATTTAAATCCATGCCACTGGATTACCTAATCAAAACAGATGCTTCACGATCTCAAAACTTGCTTTAGTCCATCGCTGGACAGTTTTAAGCTTACTATCAAAATGCTATTAGTACTTTGCAATGAATCACTCTGGTTGCTTCACATAGATGTTTTCCTCAAGACTTCCAATCAGGAAAGCTGTCTTGACATCTATATTTGTTGTTCCTCATAATTCAATATGAGCAGCAATAAATAAAAGAATCCGGGTCAACTTAAGCATAGCTACCAGCGAATATGTTCCCTCATAATCGAACCATTTCTTTCTGAGTACACTTTTTCGCAACAAGCTTTGCTTCCAAGGTTTTCACCTTTCCGTTATGATCCTCTTTTATTTCCCTTGACCACTTGCAATGGCTTTCATACCATTTAGTGGTCATTTAAGCTCCAGACTTAATTTAGAATCCGTAGATTCTATTTTAACATTCAATGCAACTTACTAAGATTCCACATTTTCATCTTGTAGTGCTACGTCGTATCCGTGGGACAATACCATGTTCACTAGGGATCAAGTCTCACGACTCTCCCAAAACATGTATTTTATGGGTTGTTAAACAACCCTCCCACTACGACAAGGCACTACATGTAATTGTGTATCAGACGTGACACGCGTTGCAGTTTACCTTGTGGTATATCCTCTTGTACACTTGGTACTTATACTTAGTGTTTTCCTTTCACTTCCTTTAGAACAACTCATACATGGGTTTGTGATTTATTACATAGTCCTTTTCCAAAAATCTAGTTATTGTGTTAACAATTACCCTTCGATCTTTTGGACTAAATAAATCATCCTCCATTTTTCTAGGATGTCCCATATACAGATAAACGTTTCACGAATTACTGTATCTAGGGCATATCCATAAAATGAATTTAATTATTCCAAATAATTCATCATCTATCTAATCATAACCATAAGAGACTTACACCTTCTATCCACCACACCATACAGCTGGGGCTTGCCCGGTGTAGTCAACTTGAGATTTAATCTCAATTTCTGATTAATAGCTCCTAACTATCCCAAGAGGTATTTTCCATCTTGATTAAATCGTAATGACTTAATATATTTTCCATGACGCTTCACTGTACCAGCCTTGCAATTCTTGAATTAATCAAAGAACTTAGACATGCAGTGCATCATATAAATATATTGGTATCCTGAATAATCTCCGAATATTCATAACCACCTCTCGCCTGGATAATATTAGGTTCGCTTGAATCAGAATGAACTAATTCCAACATATATATCTTTGGCTCTACACCCCACAGCCTTGAAAAGGCAGTTAATCATTTTTACTTCCAAGCAAGACTCGCAAGTCCGATAGTTTCCACTTCAGATAAACCTTACGGTCTATCGTCTATCAACTTTTGAATCCTACTTAAGTAAAATGAATTAGTCATAGACGCCAAATGTATGTTTAGTTCATATCCGAAGGTTCCTTTCTCTTACTAATATTAGAAGATGCATTATTTAATTACTATTTATTTCATCTGTGGGATGTACATGATTCAAGAGTATACATATTATCCACCAACGTACTTTATCGGATTATAATCTCATTCCTCATTACTATGATCATGTCATTTAAATGAAATGAAGTATCCATCCGTTAGTGCATAGAAACCGAAATTAAATTCTTTCTATGAAACGTACGTAAAGACAATTTCTCATAATCAATCGTTTATTCTTATCATGAGATAAATAAACAACTCCCACTGCAATAGCCACTACCTTTGTAGTTTTACCCATATTATTAACTATCTTATCCTTACTCAGTGATAAACATTTAGTGATTCCAGTATCTACATACTTCGTGTCAGTAGATGCCATCACTAATCATGTTTAAACCATTAGTAAATAAGATATTAACCTTGTTCAGATCATGATGAAAATTAGCTTTCTTTTGCCACATGTTTTGTTATAAGTTTCCCACCAAATACAATCTCTCGTATTTCAGGTAGAACTTGCTCAGAACATCCAGGCAAATTGTGAAGAATAAATTGATTTAGGTTTCCCTTTCAATTTCTATTCCAAGCTTTTCCAATTCATTCATCAATTGAACCATGATCTTCTGCCTTTTAATTTACTCAAGTATCCGAAGAGTTACATGAGACCATCATATTTCTATGAACCTCTCATCTCTTCACTAGAGACTTTAATAGGCATCATGAGACGTCCTTTGTGAGAATACACATGTATTTTTTTAAGCAGTAATTATCAAAATCAAGATTCTTTCTAATCATCTTATTTGGACAAGTAAATATAATGTCTTTTAGTTAACAATTAGTGAAATAAAACCATTCAAAATTCAGAGAATCACAAATGAATTTACCGATCAAAACTTCAAATTTTATTCTTTTATATCGATTCCCTCAAAACAATATAAAATAAAATTTACCGACATCTCAAGCACCGTGAGTCTGCAAGCCACGATAGTGTGGACGTTTACAAACCCGAACATTTACAAGAGAAGGTTTTACCCATTAATTTCATTTGTCAACCTAACTTTATGACAAAATAATTAATAGTCGGTTCCTCTTTAGCCATGCAAATAAAAGCAGTGACTCCGATGGGGAGGATACTTATTATTTACATCTAAGTGTACACCATTATTTGACCCCAAGTCCGCGGCCCAAGCTTGTGTGCCTTACAGATGGAGAAGTACACACGCGCTCGGATAACTTCCTATAGTCATCAATTACAAGTTTGTACCAGTGAACCGCATATAAACTCATCCGATAGGGAGGAAGGTCTAAGCCAACGCGCAAGTTCATATGCATTACATTACAAACGTAATTATTTAATGAAGTCTGTTCCAGCAATCCATGAATAAACTCATCCGATGGGGAGGAAGGCTCTAATGCCGACGCGCAAGTCTATTCACATTGCTAACAAACCAATAATGGAGGCCGCGGGAATTTATTACCAATCCCCTCTCCCACTTAGTTATTTAATTACCGAGGGTTTTTAACATGCATATAATATTCCAGAATAAAATATACAACTTAGACATGCTTCTATTAACAGCAATTTAAATAAATAAATCACATAGAACATGCCTGTTACATATACAACAATAATTGACAATTAAATCAATTAATCAGTTATATAACATAAATTAATTGCATAATAAATAGTGGATCAATTAAATGGGCCCAGTCTACTCAAGCAACACAGCATAAAATGAGCAGCCCATTAATAAATTAATTAAGCCCATTTATCCCGCTAATTTTTACTATAAACTTGGCCCAACAAAAATCCCTCAATTTATTAAATCCAGCAATTAATATAAAATGAGCCCAACATTGTAAATGAGTCCAACAAGGAAAATGGGTCATCAAGGCAACAAGCCCAAAGAAAAACAGCCTCTGCCCCATTCCATCCCTAGCCCATATCCTCACAAAATCAGGCCCAGCAAGAGCAGTCCAAACCAAAAAAATAGAATTAGAGCCCAAAAGCCCAACATCCTATTCTTTTAAAATTGGGCCCAACAAAAAAGGATTGACCCAAAAAGGGATAACAACCCTTCATCCTGCTGAAACAACAGCCGCAAACTGATCGCCCACGGCAGCCACCACACGGCATTAATCACCGCAGCATCTCGGCGCCGCTTCTGCCGGCGGCCGTGCCGTCAACCCACGGCCCGCCAATACAACGCCCTGCAGCAGCACAGCCCTGCCACGACAATGCCCTGCGCCTCTTGGTGCAAGCATCGCGTCCTGTCGCAGTTCAGACCGCCTGGAGATCCACCATCGACTTGCCGAGAACCCCAGTTTACTCGCTGGGAACGACGCACAGCAGACTCGCCCGAGTGCAGCATCAGGCGCGCTCGTAACTGGTATCTTCAGTCGACTACCCCGGAGTACTCGCTGGCCCGCGACAACGATACAGCCGCGCTCGCCAAGCCTCTATCCCGTCTCAACAAGAGATCGCAACGGATCCACCGAGAACCATTGAAGACTCGACTGGACAGCCGCTTCCCACATTCGCCACCGCCCACCTCCAGACTTTCCACCCAGCAGCGCCCGCTGAACGTGGACAACATCAGACTGGGACCAGCAATGCAGGTATGTGGCCGTCGATCGCCGCCCAATCCAGCGACTCACGCTAGCCGCCTGGAATCGATTTGCCTAGAACCCGCCAAGGATACGCCGAAATTCATCAGACCCGTCTGGATCTGGAAAAGCTCCATCGATTTTGTCTAAAACACGATCAAGATGCGTATCAATCTGTCTCTCTGGCTGTCGAGCGTCGCCGATCTACTCCGACCCAATCGGAATCAGGTTGGATGCGCCCGGGTCCTACTGTCCAGGTTTGTGGCCGTTAGCTGCTTCCCGATGTTGGTTGCTTCCGGTCATTGCTGATTTGTCGCACCACTTGACTGTCATCGATCGACAGCCAAGTTTCTGGCCAACGTCGCGACTCACCACAGTAGTTCACGTCAACCAGCATCGTTCTTCGTCGATGGCATCACTCAGCACCGTCGAAACAGTCGCCGCTCATCAGTCGGCAGTGGTCGTCTGACTTTGACAGCCCAATGGGTTGTGAGCATCCGTGATCAGTGTGAATGATGGCAGATGGGGTTTCAGGATGTGTGTGTGTTGTACCCAGTAATTACGAAAAAACTTATAATCACACTTACCACTGGATAGTAAATATGGGTGTAAAACAATAATAGAACATAACCCATTTGATTATTTTCAGATCAATCCATATAATCAAATAATCAATTTCATACTAGCCATCAATCCATCAATAGCATACGTTAGACAAAACCCAACCTAAACGACTCACGTTTCACCACGAAACCTAGCTCTGATACCAATTGTTGGCAATTGGATCGTGCGGTTCAACGTGATCTGTTAGGGAAAACAGGCAAATAATCAGCGGAAGCATAAAACGTGTTTACCGTACTTCTGGGTCGATGTAGAGGATGAACAGCAGTGAAGAACACCTCTGATCTTCTACTGTATGTCCCAAGTGTGATCCTGCTGTTGTGTGGGCAACAGTCTGCAGGATCTCTCAATCTGCTTCTCTTCCCTTCTCTCACCAAAAGAGGCGCAGGAATAATCTTAGGGTTCCAGGAAGCTGAGTTCACTTATATATTGGGCTACAGCAGGGACCAGGAGGAGAAATTGGGCTGGGCCTCAATTGAATTTAATTAACCAAGCTTAGCCCAAAGCTTTTAATTAAATCCAATAATAATAATATAGTCCACTAAAATATTATTACTGCACTACCCGTCCAATCCCAAAATTATGTTCTGGGCTCCTTCTTATTATAAGCCCGATAGTCTCCCCATGTTTAATATATTCAATGTCCATTAATTAATTAAGTTACTGACAACTCAAATTAATTAATATCTCATCCGAGAGTAGTACCACTCAACCTTATTATCATGCCGGAAATTAATCCACTTGCAAGATTTACATGATAAACCTTATGAGCTCCTCAAGGGGACATCATCAACCTATGACGGACATGGATTCCTTCTACAATCAACAGCACACCATAGATACAGCACTACTTCCCAACTCACCGAGTTTGTTGATTTAATACTTATAAATCTCACCCATTGATGAATCAAAGAAATACATACTGCCCTACGTGTCGAGGTTATTGTATAGGGATTAAGAGCACGAACTTCCATAATAACAGAGATCAAGTTCTACTATATAGTCAGTATAAGAAGAACGATCTCAAGCGGTCCTGCTCAATACACACAAGTGCACTAATGTGATTCTATAGCCAAGACAAGCTAATACCAAACCACACTACAACCATACCGATAGAGAGTCCCCGTCTATCTCAGTTGTGAGCATCTGTTTATACTTTATAAGGAAACCGATAATATGATCTTCCGCGTGTTGTCGCACAACATATTATCTACAGTATAAAGTAAGTGGACTATTGCATCATGCATATAAATAAATTATAAGATGCAATCATTTGATCAATGATTCTCAATTCAAATATTGTTATGACATAGTTCATACTAAAGCTAGACTTTTAGTATACAATCCAACAATCTCCCACTTATACTAAAAGACTATGTTGTCATGTCTTCTGCCATACATCTGATTCCTACTCCTACTTACACGACCATTAAAAGCTCTCGCCTTAAGGTCCTTGTAAATGGATTACTAGGTCATCATCCGATGCAATCTAGGCGACAACAACCTTCGCCTCATCATACGATTTCTCGTAACAGGTGGTACTCGCGCTCCATGTGTTTAATTGCCTCATGGACTTGTGATTTCTTCAAGTTTGCAACTGCACCAATATCATCAATGTAAATTGTGATTACCTTGGGCAAACTTAGAAACACTTCAAAGTCCATCATGAAGTCTCTAGAGTCATATAGATACTTTGGTTGCCTCATAGGCTCCAATTTATCATCATTCCATGATGGAGTCCGGAGTCTGAAATATATTTCTATATAACACTCCTCTACATTATGACTCTACTTCCTAAAATTAAACACATAACCTTTGAGGAGAATTTACTACCGTCCAATCTGACTAAAAAATTCGAATCTACGTAATCCACAAGAAGCAGTGAATCTGTCCAGTAAGTTCATATATAATTTCCAGTCCTTCTCAGGCACTTTATATATGTCTTACTACAGTTCATCATTCTTGATCCGGGTTACGTTGATACCCACTGTTCTGCATACAGCAAAATAGTTATCCAACTTCGTTCATAGCATTCCATGAATAAACTCATCCGTTGGGGAGGAAGGCTCTAATGCCGACGCGTAAGTCTATTCACATGCTAAATGAGTATGGACTGTATCATTTTATGAAACTTGAGATAAGCATAATATCCTTTCTTGTGATCCGTATTACCGTGATCAAAAGGATATATTTTGCCTTTCTTAAGTCCTTCATCTCTACCGCTTTATTAATCGTACCCATACGCCCGATAATACTCTTTCATTGTCTCCAATGAGCAAGATACTATCTACGTATAGTACAAGAAACACCACCACGTTTCTGTCACTCTTTACAACACACAAGACACATCCGCTCATTGATTTAAATCCATGCCACTGGATTACCTAATCAAAACAGATGCTTCACGATCTCAAAACTTGCTTTAGTCCATCGCTGGACAGTTTTAAGCTTACTATCAAAATGCTATTAGTACTTTGCAATGAATCACTCTGGTTGCTTCACATAGATGTTTTCCTCAAGACTTCCAATCAGGAAAGCTGTCTTGACATCTATATTTGTTGTTCCTCATAATTCAATATGAGCAGCAATAAATAAAAGAATCCGGGTCAACTTAAGCATAGCTACCAGCGAATATGTTCCCTCATAATCGAACCATTTCTTTCTGAGTACACTTTTTCGCAACAAGCTTTGCTTCCAAGGTTTTCACCTTTCCGTTATGATCCTCTTTTATTTCCCTTGACCACTTGCAATGGCTTTCATACCATTTAGTGGTCATTTAAGCTCCAGACTTAATTTAGAATCCGTAGATTCTATTTTAACATTCAATGCAACTTACTAAGATTCCACATTTTCATCTTGTAGTGCTACGTCGTATCCATGGGACAATACCATGTTCACTAGGGATCAAGTCTCACGACTCTCCCAAAACATGTATTTTATGGGTTGTTAAACAACCCTCCCACTACGACAAGGCACTACATGTAATTGTGTATCAGACGTGACACGCGTTGCAGTTTACCTTGTGGTATATCCTCTTGTACACTTGGTACTTATACTTAGTGTTTTCCTTTCACTTCCTTTAGAACAACTCATACATGGGTTTGTGATTTATTACATAGTCCTTTTCCAAAAATCTAGTTATTGTGTTAACAATTACCCTTCGATCTTTTGGACTAAATAAATCATCCTCCATTTTTCTAGGATGTCCCATATACAGATAAATGTTTCACGAATTACTGTATCTAGGGCATATCCATAAAATGAATTTAATTATTCCAAATAATTCATCATCTATCTAATCATAACCATAAGAGACTTACACCTTCTATCCACCACACCATACAGCTGGGGCTTGCCCGGTGTAGTCAACTTGAGATTTAATCTCAATTTCTGATTAATAGTTCCTAACTATCCCAAGAGGTATTTTCCATCTTGATTAAGTCGTAATGACTTAATATATTTTCCATGACGCTTCACTGTACCAGCCTTGCAATTCTTGAATTAATCAAAGAACTTAGACATGCAGTGCATCATATAAATATATTGGTATCCTGAATAATCTCCGAATATTCATAACCACCTCTCGCCTGGATAATATTAGGTTCGCTTGAATCAGAATGAACTAATTCCAACATATATATCTTTGGCTCTACACCCCACAGCCTTGAAAAGGCAGTTAATCATTTTTACTTCCAAGCAAGACTCGCAAGTCCGATAGTTTCCACTTCAGATAAACCTTACGGTCTATCGTCTATCAACTTTTGAATCCTACTTAAGTAAAATGAATTAGTCATAGACGCCAAATGTATGTTTAGTTCATATCCGAAGGTTCCTTTCTCTTACTAATATTAGAAGATGCATTATTTAATTACTATTTATTTCATCTGTGGGATGTACATGATTCAAGAGTATACATATTATCCACCAACGTACTTTATCGGATTATAATCTCATTCCTCATTACTATGATCATGTCATTTAAATGAAATGAAGTATCCATCCGTTAGTGCATAGAAACCGAAATTAAATTCTTTCTATGAAACGTACGTAAAGACAATTTCTCATAATCAATCGTTTATTCTTATCATGAGATAAATAAACAACTCCCACTGCAATAGCCACTACCTTTGTAGTTTTACCCATATTATTAACTATCTTATCCTTACTCAGTGATAAACATTTAGTGATTCCAGTATCTACATACTTCGTGTCAGTAGATGCCATCACTAATCAAGTTTAAACCATTAGTAAATAAGATATTAACCTTGTTCAGATCATGATGAAAATTGGCTTTCTTTTGCCACATGTTTTGTTATAAGTTTCCCACCAAATACAATCTCTCGTATTTCAGGTAGAACTTGCTCAGAACATCCAGGCAAATTGTGAAGAATAAATTGATTTAGGTTTCCCTTTCAATTTCTATTCCAAGCTTTTCCAATTCATTCATCAATTGAACCATGATCTTCTGCCTTTTAATTTACTCAAGTATCCGAAGAGTTACATGAGACCATCATATTTCTATGAACCTCTCATCTCTTCACTAGAGACTTTAATAGGCATCATGAGACGTCCTTTGTGAGAATACACATGTATTTTCTTAAGCAGTAATTATCAAAATCAAGATTCTTTCTAATCATCTTATTTGGACAAGTAAATATAATGTCTTTTAGTTAACAATTAGTGAAATAAAACCATTCAAAATTCAGAGAATCACAAATGAATTTACCGATCAAAACTTCGAATTTTATTCTTTTATATCGATTCCCTCAAAACAATATAAAATAAAATTCACCGACATCTCAAGCACCGTGAGTCTGCAAGCCACGATAGTGTGGACGTTTACAAACCCGAACATTTACAAGAGAAGGTTTTACCCATTAATTTCATTTGTCAACCTAACTTTATGACAAAATAATTAATAGTCGGTTCCTCTTTAGCCATGCAAATAAAAGCAGTGACTCCGATGGGGAGGATACTTATTATTTACATCTAAGTGTACACCATTATTTGACCCCAAGTCCGCGGCCCAAGCTTGTGTGCCTTACAGATGGAGAAGTACACACGCGCTCGGATAACTTCCTACAGTCATCAATTACAAGTTTGTACCAGTGAACCGCATATAAACTCATCCGATAGGGACGAAGGTCTAAGCCAACGCGCAAGTTCATATGCATTACATTACAAACGTAATTATTTAATGAAGTCTGTTCCAGCAATCCATGAATAAACTCATCCGATGGGGAGGAAGGCTCTAATGCCGACGCGCAAGTCTATTCACATTGCTAACAAACCAATAATGGAGGCCGCGGGAATTTATTACCAATCCCCTCTCCCACTTAGTTATTTAATTACCGAGGGTTTTTAACATGCATATAATATTCCAGAATAAAATATACAACTTAGACATGCTTCTATTAACAGCAATTTAAATAAATAAATCACATAGAACATGCCTGTTACATATACAACAATAATTGACAATTAAATCAATTAATCAGTTATATAACATAAATTAATTGCATAATAAATAGTGGATCAATTAAATGGGCCCAGTCTACTCAAGCAACACAGCATAAAATGAGCAGCCCATTAATAAATTAATTAAGCCCATTTATCCCGCTAATTTTTACTATAAACTTGGCCCAACAAAAATCCCTCAATTTATTAAATCCAGCAATTAATATAAAATGAGCCCAACATTGTAAATGAGTCCAACAAGGAAAATGGGTCATCAAGGCAACAAGCCCAAAGAAAAACAGCCTCTGCCCCATTCCATCCCTAGCCCATATCCTCACAAAATCAGGCCCAGCAAGAGCAGTCCAAACCAAAAAAATAGAATTAGAGCCCAAAAGCCCAACATCCTATTCTTTTAAAATTGGGCCCAACAAAAAAGGATTGACCAAAAAGGGATAACAACCCTTCATCCTGCTGAAACAACAGCCGCAAACTGATCGCCCACGGCAGCCACCACACGGCATTAATCACCGCAGCATCTCGGCGCCGCTTCTGCCGGCGGCCGTGCCGTCAACCCACGGCCCGCCAATACAACACCCTGCAGCAGCACAGCCCTGCCACGACAATGCCCTGCGCCTCTGGGTGCAAGCATCGCGTCCTGTCGCAGTTCAGACCGCCTGGAGATCCACCATCGACTTGCCGAGAACCCCAGTTTACTCGCTGGGAACGACGCACAGCAGACTCGCCCGAGTGCAGCATCAGGCGCGCTCGTAACTGGTATCTTCAGTCGACTACCCCGGAGTACTCGCTGGCCCGCGACAACGATACAGCCGCGCTCGCCAAGCCTCTATCCCGTCTCAACAAGAGATCGCAACGGATCCACCGAGAACCATTGAAGACTCGACTGGACAGCCGCTTCCCACATTCGCCACCGCCCACCTCCAGACTTTCCACCCAGCAGCGCCCGCTGAACGTGGACAACATCAGACTGGGACCAGCAATGCAGGTATGTGGCCGTCGATCGCCGCCCAATCCAGCGACTCACGCTAGCCGCCTGGAATCGATTTGCCTAGAACCCGCCAAGGATACGCCGGAATTCATCAGACCCGTCTGGATCTGGAAAAGCTCCATCGATTTTGTCTAAGACACGATCAAGATGCGTATCAATCTGTCTCTCTGGCTGTCGCGTGTCGCCGATCTACTCCGACCCAATCGGAATCAGGTTGGATGCGCCCGGGTCCTACTGTCCAGGTTTGTGGCCGTTAGCTGCTTCCCGATGTTGGTTGCTTCCGGTCATTGCTGATTTGTCGCACCACTTGACTGTCATCGATCGACAGCCAAGTTTCTGGCCAACGTCGCGACTCACCACAGTAGTTCACGTCAACCAGCATCGTTCTTCGTCGATGGCATCACTCAGCACCGTCGAAACAGTCGCCGCTCATCAGTCGGCAGTGGTCGTCTGACTTTGACAGCCCAATGGGTTGTGAGCATCCGTGATCAGTGTGAATGATGGCAGATGGGGTTTCAGGATGTGTGTGTGTTGTACCCAGTAATTACGAAAAAACTTACAATCACACTTACCACTGGATAGTAAATATGGGTGTAAAACAATAATAGAACATAACCCATTTGATTATTTTCAGATCAATCCATATAATCAAATAATCAATTTCATACTAGCCATCAATCCATCAATAGCATACGTTAGACAAAACCCAACCTAAACGACTCACGTTTCACCACGAAACCTAGCTCTGATACCAATTGTTGGCAATTGGATCGTGCGGTTCAACGTGATCCGTTAGGGAAAACAGGCAAATAATCAGCGGAAGCATAAAACGTGTTTACCGTACTTCTGGGTCGATGTAGAGGATGAACAGCAGTGAAGAACACCTCTGATCTTCTACTGTATGTCCCAAGTGTGATCCTGCTGTTGTGTGGGCAACAGTCTGCAGGATCTCTCAATCTGCTTCTCTTCCCTTCTCTCACCAAAAGAGGCGCAGGAATAATCTTAGGGTTCCAGGAAGCTGAGTTCACTTATATATTGGGCTACAGCAGGGACCAGGAGGAGAAATTGGGCTGGGCCTCAATTGAATTTAATTAACCAAGCTTAGCCTGATGAGTGATATTTTCACCTAGATTTTAGTGTCTTTTTATATGTGTTTTCGTATATTTTTATCCGTATTTTATGTGTTATTTGGTTTTGTTTTGTGTTTTCATGGAAATGTGTGTGAATGAGCTTAAACCTACTATTTTCACTTTTTATTTGATGCTAAATAGGATAAGGAAAATGTAGGAAAAAGCGGAACTCAATTTGGAGTTGAAACGAGGGAGAACGAGCCAAAACAGTGAAGGAATCAGGGCAGCAGCAACACGACTGGCCGTGTCGGTGACACGAGCCGTGTCGCAGTACACGACTCGTGTAGCTAACACGGGCCTGTCCAGAATGGTCGTGCGGCAACATCTATTCATCCAACACGACCACCACTTGGCCGTGTTGCGGAGCTCGACTCGTGTTGCAGCACACGACCCGTGTAGCCAACACGGGCCTGTAAGCGATGGCCGTGCGGGAGCATCAGTTCACGCAACACGGGCACCTCATGGCCGTGTTGCGCCACACGACTCGTGTCGTGTCTGAAATCAGAAAAAAATCAGAATCCTTCTAGAAGGCCCAAAAGGGTATAAATACCCCTCCATTCAGATTTTATAAAAAAAGATCCGATTTCCACCCCTTTCACACACACATCACACACCTTTTCCTCCATTCTTCACCTTCACCTTCATCCATTCTTCATCCTTTGGATCTACCTTCATCCAACCATCAAATCCTTCATCCAAGTAGTTAGAGAAGCAAGGAAGAGAGGTGAATTGCAAGGGAAAGAAGAAGATCACCATTGGAGACATCCAAGGGAGTTTTCATCTACACTTTGTATTGAAACCTATTGTTTATCATGTTTTGTAAGGAATTTAATGTCTATGTTAATTTTCTTATGGATATGAGAGGCTAATCTCCCTTGTGAGATTAGCAATATGAATTGTGTTGGATAATTTTTTGGTATTTTGCAATTGAATGATTATGTTGATTGGGTTAATTGATTTTCTATCATTGATGCTTTAGATCTTGAGGTTTATGATGATTTGTGTGTTTAATTGTTTTAAGCATGTGATTAGATTGAGAAGTCAATTGCATATTTAGGATAATTAAGTGAATCATTTCATCAAACACTTCATGTGCATTATAGATTGTGAAGAGATTGAGAAGTCCTTCATAGTTTAGAACCCTTTGATAGAACATATCATTTATTAGATTGAGAAGTCAATAGATTATGTGAAGGGACTCTCATTTCAAGCTTAGTACCTAGTTGGAATTGTTTGAGTGAGAACCAATCCAATGAATGTCATTCCATATCCTATTCATTCCGAGAGGGAGTTTAGGTGATCTTAGTGTTGGCCCTTAGCCTTTTTCCCATGACACATATGAATTCATTGCATGATACCTAGATTTTCCATGCTTTAAGTATTGTTAATCTCATCTCTATCTACTTGGCTCATTCATCCATCTCCCATTCATCTATCCATTTATTTTATTGTCATTTCTTGATTATCTCCCCTTCTCGTTCATCTCTATAATACTATGACAAACACGAGATCGCTTAGACCCTAGTACCTTCCTCCCTGTGGTTCGATAATTTCTTTAATTGGTCATTCTCCACTATATTATGGCTAAACAAGCTTAGCCCAAAGCTTTTAATTAACCAAGCTTAGCCCAAAGCTTTTAATTAAATCCAATAATAATAATATAGTCCACTAAAATATTATTACTGCACTACCCGTCCAATCCCAAAATTATGTTCTGGGCTCCTTCTTATTATAAGCCCGATAGTCTCCCCATGTTTAATATATTCAATGTCCATTAATTAATTAAGTTACTGACAACTCAAATTAATTAATATCTCATCCGAGAGTAGTACCACTCAACCTTATTATCATGCCGAAAATTAATCCACTTGCAAGATTTACATGATAAACCTTATGAGCTCCTCAAGGGGACATCATCAACCTATGACGGACATGGATTCCTTCTACAATCAACAGCACACCATAGATACAGCACTACTTCCCAACTCACCGAGTTTGTTGATTTAATACTTATAAATCTCACCCATTGATGAATCAAAGAAATACATACTGCCCTACGTGTCGAGGTTATTGTATAGGGATTAAGAGCACGAACTTCCATAATAACAGAGATCAAGTTCTACTATATAGTCAGTATAAGAAGAACGATCTCAAGCGGTCCTGCTCAATACACACAAGTGCACTAATGTGATTCTATAGCCAAGACAAGCTAATACCAAACCACACTACAACCATACCGATAGAGAGTCCCCGTCTATCTCAGTTGTGAGCATCTGTTTATACTTTATAAGGAAACCGATAATATGATCTTCCGCGTGTTGTCGCACAACATATTATCTACAGTATAAAGTAAGTGGACTATTGCATCATGCATATAAATAAATTATAAGATGCAATCATTTGATCAATGATTCTCAATTCAAATATTGTTATGACATAGTTCATACTAAAGCTAGACTTTTAGTATACAATCCAACAGACCGTTGCTCGACCAAGTAGTTTGGTCGAGCGGCGGTCGAGCAGGGACACTCCATCTCTGTTTTCGCCCACTGACTTCATTGGACCTTCATACTGCATTACTGACCTGAATGGGATGGCGTTATTCTCCAAGGTTTGTTTCAATTGATTCACACTCACGGCCATCTACCCCATAATCAAGGTAAGGTCCTTCAACTGCTTAGATAATTCTGCATGATCAACATTCATTCTCGCTTCGATGCGGTCAACTCTTGCATCATTCTTAGCCATGTATCGATTGAAGGTATCTTCAACACTCCTCACTTCGTGATGCTTCATACTAAGCCCCCTTTGTATCAACTATGTAATCTGCCTCTACTGGAATTCTAGTAGCTTGTTGATGTTAGCTAAACTAGAGACAATCTCATCATCCCTATTGGGCTTCACCACTTGATGTTCAACCTGAGCCACCTTGTCAAGTACATATGATCCTCTATCTCTCCCTACAGGCCAGTCACGTGAATTCATTGAAATTTCTTCAAATAACTTTTCTGCTTCAAGTGCTGTCTTAGATAACAGCGCTCCTCCTGAGGATGCATCAATAAAAACACGCGACTCACAATTCAATCCATAGTAGAAGATGCTTATATATTGGGCCTTAGACATTCCATGCTGTGGGAACCTCCTGAGCATATCTTTAAACCTATCCCACACCTCCTAAAATTTCTCACCCTGATTCATAACAAATTGGGTGATCTCTTGCCTCATTCTGAAAACCTTTGAGGGTGGCATGTATCTCTCTAAGAACTTCTACTGCAGTTGGTCCCATGTAGTGCAATCTGTGGCATCAAGACTCTCATACCAAGCTTTCACCTTATCAATCAGAGAGAACTTGAAAAGGGCAATCCGTCTAGTATTATCATTAGCTCCAGCACCCTTTTGAGTGTTTACATAAACAATGAATCTTCTGAGATGCTGATATGGATCTTCAAAACAATCTCCAGTAAATGGATTCTTCTCTACCATGTTAATAAGAGCGGGATGTATCTTAAAATCATCATCTTCCCCCTTGCTCCTATCAACCCCATGTCGCCAAACTCATAGTTTGTGAAAATTTCATGTATGGCAGCATTGTCCGGATTCTTCCTTGCTCCGGCCATATTTAGCACAATGTGTTATTCCTTTCTTTCCTTCCTATCCTTTTCCAGGTGCACAAGTACCTCAGAAAAATTCAAGGTTAGATAAAATTAAATAATCACAAATAAAAGTCTTAATCAACTAGAAATAATTAAATCAATAATAACAACCGTCCCCGGCAACGGTACCAAAAACTTAATGTACATTTTCTTTGCACGTAAAATTAATCCCCAAGTATTAAGGATATCAATTGCAGCTTAGGCAAGCGACCAAGTAAATATCGAACCCAAAGGACGGCGTATTATCAATTTAATTATTATCTAAATTAATTAAGACGAAAGACAATAACAGTTGAGTATTGATTATTAAACTACTAAACAATTAATTAAAATAATAAATAAAATAAAATAGCACTAGAAGAATATGAAAGTGGATCAAGTAGGAGAATAGGTAGCTCTAGGGTAATCCAGTTTTACTACTTAACTTCCCTCTCAAGTGCAGGCCAACTCTGCCTTGTGGACTATGGACCATCACTAAACCATGCAAATCTTCTCTATAGACACAAGTAAATATGCGTATAGCACGTGTGAATAACCTCGAAGCAAGAGACATAATTCCACCCCCTTTCTAGGTACTATCAGTATCAATTATTTCCCACTCTAGAATATAAACCGATATGATCTCCCTTTATAGGTACTATAAAATTACCCTCTTTATCCTACTTACTAACCTGAATTCAATTCAATTAATAAATATTCATATATGATAGTTTTAATTAAGCTTCGAAGTCCCCTCACTTAGAATCATAACATGGAATCTTATTCAGCGGTGAACGTACTCAATCTACAATCTAGATATATATTCAGACTCCTGAACGATATGTTAATTATTAAAAAATAGTAGGCCGAAGCCAGAGTCACACATACATATAATTACAACTCCAAAGCGGAGCAACCAAAGAAAAGCGCACCTATCTAGATAACAAATGCTCGAATCTAATTACATGCATAAGTATGGAATTAATCAAGCCAGCAGTAGAAGGTCGGGCACCCTGGAAGAGCGCTTCATTCCGAGCCTTCCATATGAGGAAGACTCTTCCATAGAGAGCGAGCGTCCACCTCCTCCTTTCACGTACATGCACCCGCCGGTCCTTGTTGAGCCACTTGAAGCCGGCCTTCAATGTGGTAACCTGTCTCTTCCATTCCACTTTGGTCCTAACCCGGTTCCATACATGCTTCATGAACGGACACCCGAAGAAAAGGTGGTCTCTCGATTCGGGGGTCCCCACGCACAGCACGCACTCAACCGGGCCTTCATAGTGTCTCCATCTGTCCATGGTGAGCAAGCGATTCCGCACCACGATCCACATCCTGAACGAATGCTTCTGAGGAACCCATGGACACCAAAGCTTCTTGTAGATATGCTGTATCGGTATGGAGTCTGCAACGAGCCAATACAACTTACCTATGCGAAGCCTTCCTATCTCCGAGCACGAACCCAACGTGGAGACTAAATCCCCACCAATCCGTGCTCTGACCCTGTCCCTCGCTCGGAGGATATCCTTCCACACAATTAAGGCGCTGTAATTCACCTCAACCTCCCAGCACGAAGAGGATTGCAAATAGATGGAATTAATCCATTTGATCCACAGTGACCTCTTCTCCTGATGCACATCCCACAAAACCCCACAAAGAGCTGCATCATTCAACAGATCGAGTCCCCTAAGTCCCAGGCCACCCTGTTCCTTAGGGAGAATGACCTCCTCCCAACGAACTGCTCCCCTTGCGATTCCCCAAAGGAATTGTCTTATCATCCGCTCTATTCTATCCACAATTCCTTTGGGGATCTTCACCATCGACGTCCAGAAGTTCATCACCCCGTACACCACCAATCTAATAAGTTCTAATTGGCCAGCATACGAGAGCAGATGTGTGGACCACCCCCTGATCAGATTAGTAACCTGCGTGATGAGCGGTTCAAATGCAGACTCCCGAAGCTTACTTTCCTACAGCGGTACTCCCAAATACCATACAGGGAAGGTGCCTTCCTGAAAAGGCAGTACTTCACGGATAGCCTGCTCTTCATCCTCCGGAACCCCTGCCATAAACAAATGAGATTTGTCCGCACTAACCTCCAATCCTGACATACGAGCGAACAGATTAAGTGCCCTGGCTACCACCTCTGCCAAAGATCGGTTGCCATAAGCAAAGATAATCAAGTCGTCCGCAAACGCCAGATGAGTAACTCCTACCTTCTCACAATGCCTCGAGTGATACTTATAATTGCCTGTCACAGTCATTCTCCTGAAGAGCCTGGAGAAATAATCCATGCACAAGACAAATAATAAGGACGACAAAGGATCACCCTGATGCAAGCCTCTCTTACCATCGAAATAAACCTCTGGAGAGCCGTTGATAAGGATGGAGAATGAGGTGGTGGTGACACATTCCATAATCCACCCTATCATACGCTGAGGAAATTTCAACCCTGTAAGAACTCCACGCAGAAACCCCCAGTTCACTGAGTCATACGTCTTCTTAATATCCACCTTAATCGCCATTCTCCTGTACTGCCTATGTCTAGCCCACCCGTAATTTTTCACAATCTCCTGGGCCAGCATAACACAGTCCCTCATTTTTCGGTTCTTAACAAAACCTAAGTGATTTTCTGCCACCAAATCCTCCATCAGGTCTGTCATTCGTTTCACAATGATATGGAATATGATTTTGTAGATCACATTGCAACACGAAATCAGGCGGAAATCCCTGACGGTAGGATCGTGCTTTCCTTTCGGGTTTAGTGTAATAAACGTGGCGTTCATCTGCCGTAGTAGCTGCCCGGAGTGGAAGAATTCCTGGACAGCCACCACGACATCCGACCCGGCCACATCCCACGCATCCCTAAAGAAAGCGGCCATGTACCCATCCGGCCCGGGGGCCTTATCTCCATTCATGCTCCACACCACTCCCTTCACTTCCTCGGCCGTGACAGGCTCCACGAGCTGTTGGGCCTGCTCATCACTCAACATGGCTCCCCATTCAAACACACTGTCATCAATCTCTTCACACTCCCCGGCAGTACCCAACAAGTCACTATAGAAAGTAAGAAACTCTCCAACGACTTCCTCACGGGAGGTAGTATGCCCGGATTCCGTACGTATGGAGGGGATGATATTCCTCACGCTATTGGACTTGATTTTCTTGTAGAAGAATTTCGTGGGTTTATCCTGACTGATCAAGTAGCTTGCCCTGGCCATCTGAGAGAAGAAGAGATGCTTGGCATGACACAAGAAGTCGACCTTCTTCGCTGCCTCCCGAACCCTGTTCCATTTCTCAACATTACCAGGATCAGCATGACTCTCCAGCTGCAAACTGTCTAGCTCCGTTCTAGCCCTCTCTGTTCACTCGGCTATGTGGCCGAAGTCTCTCTTGCCAAGTTGATGGAGTTTTGGCTTGAGTAACTTCAGCCTACGACACACACTAAACTGAGCTGTACCCCACACTTGCGAGTCCCACACCTCTCGCACAGTATCCAAGAATCCCTCGCTGGTCTTCCACATATTCACATACCTGAACAGTCTCCCCTTCGAACGCTCGGCATGGTATATAGAAACTAATACAGGGCAGTGATCCGAAGTGGCCCCCATGGGCAGAAACTCCGATTCCACTACACCTGAAGTGGTATTCCAGTTTGAATTCACCAATACCCGATCAATTCGGCTCCAAATTTTTCCATTCGTCTAGGTGAAGAAGCATCCCTTGGACTTGGCATCATCTAATCCCCGTTCAATACAAAACTCCTCAAAATCCACCCTGTACTAGTTCCGATGAGACGGAACAATTTCAGATCTCTCTTCTGGTTTTCTAACGTAATTAAAGTCTCCAAGGAGCATCCAGGGAGAGTTAACCGTGGGGACAACCGAAGAGAGATGACACCATAGCCTACGCCTATCAACTACGCCATTACGAGCGTACACAATACTGATGAGGAACTCCTGTTGAGAAATCAAACAGCACACCATACCAGAAATACATTGCTCATGAAGCACAACATTACTAAAAGCAATCAAAGTGGAATCCCACGCAACCACAATATGACCACCCTCAACTATATCAAAATTATTCACACTATTCCAGCTAGGAACAATTCTACCCACAACATCCACCACATTATCCACAGATAATTTAGTTTCAATAAAACCCAGTAAGTATATTTTATTCTTGCGAACTAACCTCCTGGCAGCTCGCTGCGCACGAGTGGCTGCAAGCCCTCATACGTTCCATGCTAGACATCTCATTGACAAACATTGGGGGAAGAGCCCCCGCCTCTTTCTGGGCCGTTGCCCCTGCCCTGCGGCTCTTGGATGATGATTCCAGTACCTCTCCTAGTGTCGTCTGCCCTGTGGGAGAGAGTGGGAGGTGGGGAGCGCCCCGAGCGGCCTACGGCCTCTGCTTCCTCCTCTTCTATTTCCGAGGCCCAAGTCTTTCTAGTATTCACTTGAACAGATGGCAAGAAGAGCTTGCATACCCGGAAACCGCCCTGAAAAATAACCCACCAAAGTGTACTTCCAAGCATCAGAATCATCCTTCGGATCAAGATAGACTACTCCATCACAAGGTGCAATGTATTCGAGCTTCCTATCCGGATTAATGTTGCTTTTGTTGACGAACTTGTCATAGTTAATCGGTTCCTTGGGAGCAGAACCCACACCCGAATCGCTCTGCCTCGCTCGTTGGCCGCGCTGCCCGCCTTGCTGCCGAGGACCTGCCGCCTCGCCCTTATGCTGCCCCGTGTCGCCCGGGCCGCGCCCAGTGCTGGTGCTCACGTTCGGTACAGACTGCCGAGACAGTAATCTGGACGCACGTGCCGGGCTCCGTTGGCGAGTAGTACCCTGCGCCTGCCGAGAGGCCTTGGCGTTACCTGAAGTCTCGGCACCCTGCCGAGTCCCATCATCCATCCGTTGTTCCTGCCTAGACGTGTCGCCAGCCTGCCAAGATTCCTCGCCCGCCTGCCGATAGGGAGAGGCAGGGGGTATCCACTTCCAGCCGACGCCGAGTGCCCGGGGTGGTGCTGCGCCACCTTTCTGCCGAGGGTTTGCGCTTGGTGGTCGGGTTGCGCACGATGGGCACCTCCGGGGTAGACTCAACCATGGCCGAATCAACGAGACCTTGCGTGGGGCTACTAGGGCCGCGGGCCACTGGTGTGTTAGCCACGACGAGGGCCAAGGATCCGACGGTAATCTCCGTATCCATCTCCTCACGATCCGCCGCAATATTGCACGCCAAGGCGGCGCCATCACTCAATTGCGGGATCTCCTCCAAAACCGCCTCCTTTTTCCGTTCAATCTCCTTAGCCCGATCCTTCACCGACTTGAACGTCTCCTCACTCACACGCATATCCGGTAACGCTTTTGAAGGCGTTCGACTCCTAGATTTCTTCCCCATGAAGAATAATCTAGTCGGATCACATGAACAAGGGAGAAGACTCTACCACCACCGTGGGGGGCGGTGAGATCAATCGAATGTCGATGGCGAGAGGCGCCGGCAATAATTGGAGGGGTCGAGCAGCATCGGATGATGGTGGTCGATGATTACCGAAGTTGCGGGCGAGGAGCGCCGGCAGCCGCAAGTAATCTTGCGCAAGAAGATAGAGGGAGCAAATTTTTGGAACTAGGGTTCCGAAAATTTTGCACGTGCAATAACTCTCTCTTTATATATATTCAGACTCTATATACCAATTGAAGATGCATAAAATGACCGTGAATATGGATTAAGAAAGCACAATCATATATAAAATCAATTCACAAGTAGTGTTGTACAGAGGACACACAAAAGAGTTTAATTAATTCATAAAACCTTCAAAACACTAGATCTACCAAAATGTTTCTACCCATGATGTTGAGAAGAACAAGCATGGGGGTTGGATAGATCTTACCCATATGTCTGGAAAATACAAGATAAATTAGAAAATAAATAAAACCCTAGATGGGGGAGTCGCCGCATCCTTCTCCATCTTGAATCCTCCTCTTGGTTATCCTCTTGATTCCATAGACGAATATTCAAAGTGATGGATGGATGGAGGAAAGGATGTGGATGATGGTTGGGGGTGATCCCCCTTGTGAGATGTAGTATGATTGTGTTCTCCAATCCAATTCCAATCTAATGAATAATGATGTGATCTACACCTCCTTTTATACATATAAGCTCTCCTTATAGGCATTGGATGGGCTTTTACTTGAGACATACATCAAATTTGGTAAAAGAAACCCGAAACTACCAAAAATATCACCAGTGACATTCTGCTCGACCAAACCTCCATTGGTCGAGCAATGGTCGAGCAAACCTTCTATAAGAATTTGGGCATTTTACTCGACCAAACTTCATCCGCTCGACCAAGATGATTCAGGTCGAGCAAGCTTGCGCCGTCTCACTATTTCGCACATAACTTCCATATCCAACCTCTGATTCGAGTAATTCTTATGCTTATGTGATCCTCTCTTCCTTGGCTTTCTATCCATATAAAGAACTCACAGAGAATCTAACATTTGAATGTGTAACAAGTCATGCAAAGTGGCATAGCCGTTCTGTTCGGCACAGCTTGCGCGACGTCACCACTTTTATCATAACTTTCTCTTTTGGAATCCGATTGGGGAGTTCTTTATGCCAAAACGACCCTCTCTTCTGTGACTTTTCAACTATGTATCAAACTTCCAATTTAGAGCTCCACATGAACACAGTAAAATTACACAAGTTGGACGTGCGTTTCAGAGTATCCTTGCATAAATTGCACCTTTTCTCCAACTTGGCACTTTTAATCCCTTTTTCCACCTAAAACATAATAAACACCTCAAGTGCACCTTTTTCTCACATATATCGAATATAAGACATTTGTGATAATATATAACAACAATACTCATCAAAAAGGTATTAGATTGGACACTAAAACACGCTTATTTTCACTCTCAACATCGAGCAAGACCTCCTGGTCGAACGCCGGTTGAACAACCCTTCTGTAAGTTTTTGCACATTTCGTTCGACCAGTCTTCTTTTGTTCGACCAAGATGATTCTAGTCGAATGGACTCCCTTGGTCGAGCAATACTTCTGTAAGTTTTTGGGCATTTTACCCGACTTGGCCACCTTGTTCGACCACAATGATGATGGTCGAACAAGCCTCCGAGGTCGAACAATCTTTGAAAAATGCCTCGAAAATTGTGTCTTCCAATTCCGAGCCCTTAAGACCTGCTTTCCTGTATAAATACGCTCAAAAAGCCTCAGTAGCCTCTGATTCATGGATTTTCTATAAACAATCCAATTCGTCTTGATAATAGACCAAATGGTACTCAATTTCTACGCAAATCAAAGCCCAAAATATGTGACTTTACACTCTCATCAATGCCCATGGAATATTTTTGCAAGTTTTGTTTCTAAAGAGAAAATCTTTGCCATTAAGACTTTGGTGAATGACCATAGGTGTGGCAGAGATATGTCCACAAGACAAGTCACAGCTAAGTGGATTGCTTCTGAATATATTGAGAATTTTAGAAGGAACCCAAATTGGAGTGTAGAACAGTTGGAGGCAGATTTATTCGACAAGTATGCTGTGAAACTTTCAAGATGGAAGCTACTCAGAGGTAAGTGGCGGGAATTATAGCTTCTTAGGGGTTCAGTGGTTGAACATTATGCCTTCTTGAGAAAATATATGGCTACACTTATGGAGTTTGACAAAGAAGGAAGGTTTGAGTTCTTATTAGGTGATGAGAGTGTTTTTAAAGGTTTTTATGTTGGATTTAGTGCACTTAAGAAGGGGTTTGTCAGTGGATGTAGAAAAATTATTGGATTTGATGGTTGTTTCCTAAAGACATTTCTTGGTGGAGCATTGTTGGCTGATATTGCGAAAGATGGAAACAATCAAATGTATCCAATTGCATGGGCGGTAGTGGATGCTGAGAATGAAAGTTGTTGGATGTGGTTTCTAAGCATTTTGTTTCAAGAACTTGGCATTACAGATGGCTTTGGGTGGAGTTTCATAAGTGATCAACAAAAGGTATAATTTAAGTGATGTTTAAAAGTTAAATCCATATCTCTTTTTTTGCATATATCAAAATCCATGTATTAACATTCATTGAATCTTGTGTAATAGGGGCTCACATAGGCAATCAGTGAATTGACACCCAATGCGGAACATAGGAACTTGTGCTAGACACATCTACATCAATTTTAAAAAGAAGTACAAGGGGCCAACTCTGAAGAATTTATTCTGGAAATGTGTACGGAGCACTTACATGGCAGCATAGAAGGATGCTTTACTAGAGATTAAAGAAGAAAATGAAGAGGCATATGAGTGTTGGGTTTTTTTATCCTGGCTCCTATAGAATAGTCAGGCCCACTCAATCCACTAGGATGATATTGTCCACTTTGGGCCGCCAACTATTACAACTTTGAGCATCACGCCCAAAAGGCCTCATGCTAGGAAGAGTCCATCCCTCATATATAAACCCATCACCATCCCCACTTCTAACCAATGTGGGACTTTGATTGACACCCAACCATATTTCCCCCTAAACAAAGTCTCGTTGCTAAACCATCCAGTTTGAGGTCCGAACATCCCACCAATCCCTAGCCGAGCCGGTTAAGTCTGGGGCCTGGCTCTGATACCACTTGTTGGGTTTATCCAGCCCTTAGTGTAGTCACACCGATGTGGGCCCCTAGTATAGTCAGGCTCACTCAATCCACTAGCATGATATTGTCCGCTTTAGGCCACCTACTAGCCCATACGGTTTTGCTCTCTAGGTATCACACCCAAAAGGTCTCATGCTAGGGAGAGACTCTCTCACACTTATAAACCCATCGCCATCCCCATTTCTAACTGATGTGGGACTTTGGTTGATACTCAACCAACATTTTTCTCTCAAACAAAGTTCCGCAGCTAGATCATCCAGTTTGAGATCCGAACATCCCACCAATCCCCGGGCTGGACTGGTTAAGTCTGGGGCCTGGCTCTGATACCACTTTTGGGTTTATCTGGCCCCTAGTATAGTCAGGCCCACTCAATCCACAAGCATGATATTGTCCGCTTTGGATCGCCCACTGGCCCGCACGATTTTACCACTCTGGGCATCACACCCAAAATGCCTCATGCTAGGGAGAGACTCTCACACACTTATAAACCCACAACCTTCCCTATGTCTAACCGATGTGGAACTTTGGTTGACACCCAACCAACATTTTCTCCTCAAACAAAGTCCCGCAGCTAGACCATCCAGTTTGAGGTCCAAACATTCCACCAATCTCGGGCCGGGTCGGTTAAGTCTGGGGCCTGGCTCTGATACTACTGTTGGGTTTATCGGGCCCCTATAGAATAGTCAGACCGATGTGGGCCCTAGAATAGTCAGGCTGATGTGATCCAATAGCATGATATTATCCACTTTGGGCTGCCCACTTGCCTGCACAGTTTTGCTCTCTGGGCATCACACCCAAAAGGCCTCATGCTAGGGAGAGACTCTCACACACTTATAAACCCATAACCTTCCCCACGTCTAACCGATGTAGGACTTTGGTTGACACCCAATCAACAATGAGGACTTCTTAGAAAGAGAACTTGTAAAAGTCTGCAAATCCTTTGACTCAATCGTGCCAAGGTCAGATATGGTTGATAACAACGTTAGTGAGATGTTTAATGGTAATATTTTGACGGGAAGAGAAAAACATATAATTGATATGCTAGAGCACATCAGATCTCAATTGATGGAGAGGCATCATGAGAATTTGAATAAGATGAGCAATGTGACTGATAATATTTGTCCTAGGGTGAGAAAGAAGGTTGAAGATGCGAAGTATAATAGTAGATTGTGTGTGACAAAGCCAGCAGTTGGAGATAAGTTCCAAGTTTCAATTGGAGAGGACCAATTTATTGTGGATTTAAACTATAGGACTTGCACATGTATGGCATGGGACTTAACTGGAATCTCTTGCCTTCATGGATGTGCAGTTGTCCAATTTATGAGAATGGACGTGTCAGATTATGTTGACAGGTTCTACACAGTTACAAAGTATATAGAGGCATACAAACATCTATTAGAACCTTTCAATGGAAAGAAGATGTGGCCTGAAGCTATTGGAGAGCTTATAAAGCCCCCACCATATAAGAAAATGCCAGGCATACCTAAAAAGAAAAGGAAAAGGAATCCTGAAGAAGAACAGAGAAGTGAACGTAAGCTTAGACACTCTGGTTTACAAATGACATGTCAAAGATACTTAAAACTTAGCCACAATCAGAGGTCTTGTACTACTGAGGCTGTTGAGAAACCACTAAAGGTAATCTGATTTTTTTTAAATAATTGGTATGCCTTTATAACTTTTTTATATTAATTTTCTGTTGTTTAACTGGTAGCGCAAGGTAGGCATACCACGCAAGCAAGACCAAGGTGGAATTCCTATATCAAAAGAGGTAGAAACAAGTGCACATGCTGCCCAAACAAGAACCGAAACAGGTGCCCACCCAAGTCTCGATATAAGGAGCCAAACAAGTGGAAGCACCCGTGCAAGAGAGAGATATGGTAAATTATTCTACAATCAGTTTACTTATATTCGTGAAACATGCATTATGTAATCATTTTCATATAAAGTTCATATGATTCTTGTGGGATTAGTATCACTCAACAATGTTAATCTCTTTAAATTAGACACGTATCTTGATTTAGGCTGGAAAAGAATTTGGTGTCTATTGGGGAGCGGAGACGGGAAACGTATACATGAGGGTATGAATATTAGTACCTTTTCAAGGTTCAATGCAGCTTATAATTTTGCAACATGCATTATCTTGAAATTGACATATTAACATTATTATTATATTTCTTATGCTAAGATGCCTAAAGAAAGGAGGGCTCATTTTTTAGCCTTGACAAACATTGGTTCAAGTTCGACCTCATCTAGAAGAGGAAGAGGAAGAGGAATGGGAAGAAATAGAAGCCCATCTGTTGGTGTTAGCATTGGAGGGACCCAAGAGATTGCAGCTCTCCCGTATGACGATGCCACTCTCCTCTTTTTTATTTTGTCATTTGAAACACATGATAATATTTTTGTACCTATGCAACATGTTCTTACATACTGTTAAGTTGCAACTTTACCTGTGTTCTTGGCAAAGTTTATTTTGATAAATATCACTTGTAAAATGAATTCATTTTACATAATATATAAGTAGTTTTATTCTAGTTCATGGCTTTCTTGGATGTGTAGGTTGTAATAATGTTTTGGTAACTGTAGCTTGACATCAGATTCTTCTACTCTACATATGGGTTTATTAATTGAATAATATTATCATCTTTTTAAGAATTGGCATATGGGTGTAGCTTGGCATCAGATTACTATTAATTGAATAATAATTGACATAGATGTTCTTTTTAAGAATAAGCTAATGGTGTGTTAAATGAAGAAGTTAGTGATAATATTTAACGAGATTTTTTTTTATGAGATAGAAAAATCCTTAATCAACTCAAACCTATACAACACCACAACCAAATTACATTAAAGGACTAAATTAGAAGAAATAAAATGGAACTTCACAACATTTACGAACTAAAATCATCGCCTCCCCCAACTTATTAGCAAAACAACATGATTCTTAACACTTTGAAAAAGAAGGCAGGATTTTCTCCTCATTTTTAAGAAAGTTCGAATGATGTTAAAATTTGCGAAATAAGAATGCCAATACAACCGAGATACAAATTATAATAGCAACGTTATTGCATTCATAATTACATGTCTTAGTTCAACATGAGATATTGCTTCCCATAACCTCTAAACAGACTACATAGGAAAACAATCATGAAATAATTAAGAAAGACAACCACATGAGCTTGTTCTCCGTTTTTTTTAAGCTTGTCCATCAGCTCTCCATTTTTCTTTTCGATTTCACTGATGTAATTCTTCAATTTGTTAATCTCAGCTTTCTTCGACTCCAAGCCTTCAGACAACAAGTTCTCCACAACTACCTTGCACTTCAATTGCTCCTTCAAACTGTCCTTTTCCATTTTCAAGTTTACAAAACTACTTTTTTAAACGTGGTAATTCCGGATCAATCCATTCAAAATATTTACAATCATCTTCCTGCAGAAACATATGCATAACATGACTAAACGGAAGACAAATTTAGCACAGTTTAACTAGTCTATCAGTCTCGCTTCAACTCATCCGACACCAGTTAAAATTTCTAAACATTTCTTCGCAAACAAAATCTCGAATCGAAGCAATAGTAGCAACAAGAAACATTTTTGCCTAATTTCAAGATCTAAATATGAAATTACTGATATTTAGAATTCAACCCACCTTGTATAATCGACATCTCCAAAACCTCCTTGCTGGGTTCTCATCCGTCATTGACGTAAATCGCTGAACTTCAATCCATGACCGCATCACTTCATAGACTTACTTGTGTATGAGTTGCACGAAGAGTTTGGTGATAGATACATCTTAAATTAGGGGGAAGTTGAAATCGTGCGATGGAGAAGAAGAATTTGGAATCGTTGTGGATTGCGATAAATGAGTCACAGCTGCTTCAACGGGATGAGAAGAAACGAATTGGGGGAGAAGAAAGTTAGGGTTCAGGATGGGATTTTTGATTTCGGAATTCATTTCACTTAAGGAAACGACGTCGTTTTGATGAGTTGGAGAGATGAGGTGGCGTTAAAATGCCACGACGGATGTCAGGCAGCCGTCTTCTGCCCGTTGGGAGCGTTTTGCACAAACCTAAAGGTCTAGGTTTTTTTTGCAATTTTTCAGAGATTGTGATTTATTTGCAATAAAATTAAAGGTTGAAGTTTATTTTGCAATTAACTCTTATTATTATTATCATCATCGAATCTTACTAAGTTGAGCCTTGTTCATCTCTAACTTAAGGAGTATTAGAGGAGCTCGAAATCAAACTCAAGTAGTCACAAGTTGAGTTGAATTCGAGCTTTATCAAGATGTGTTGAGTTAAGCTTCCGAGCAACTTAATTAATTTACCAGTCTTAAAAGGTAAAATTGACACCCAAACCCAAAACTTTGCTATTAAATGGATAGGTGCGGGTGGGTCAAAAACGGACAAATTTCTCTTTTCGTTGGAGCTGTCTAATCCGGCGTCGTATCGTTCAAATCGTAACTCATGAAACTCTTTCCGAATCTCCGATGTTCAGTAGTAAAAACAAACAAATGCACAATCTTCAACACTCTGTCACACCGCTGCAAGATCCCGTGTGTTATTTTTGTCTCTTCAAGAAAGAACCCAATAATCATTTTCAGTCTTCTTCCCTAGGTAAAGTCTGATTGCTCATTGCTTCTTATTTCTTCATATGATTTAAATAATTTATTCTCCTCTTGGAGACATGAATGTTCGGTTTATGATTCTGTGAAATAGTTTAAGAAAGAATTCTCTTATATGTTTATTGAACCTTTTCTGTTGTTTTAAGATCTAGGCCTTTATGTAAAAGGTGTAATAGGAATTCTTGTCGGTGGGTTTTTGGTTTTATTGTTATGTTTGATAGAAATGGCAGAAAATGATGTCAGTGAATTTGCTTCTGCTTTGGAAGATGGAGGGATTTCTTCTGTTGAAGCACCTGGTGCAGTAGTTAAGAGTGCTGCTGCTGATTCAGTTGATCAGGTGCCCCTTTCTAATCTACGGTTTTCTTTAATTAGATTTTCAAGAATGATGTTACCTCAATCAGGACTTTGACTGTTATATATGAGTCAGAATGCTGCATTTAAATATGTTTTTATTTTCTTTTTTAACGGATTTGTATTTAAGAATGCAGGATATATGATGCAGCTTAGAATTTTTCATATATGGGTTTCTTGATATGTGCATGCATGGTAGAATTGAAGTTTCTAGTACTTAGTACTTAGTAAGTCTGTTGACATTCGAGCAGCTGTAAAACTCTTCCTCTTCCTGTCTGAACCCGGGATACAATTAAATTTATATAGTATGTTCTAAGATAGGTGATGAATGACAAGGCCATTAATTGTGAACTATCATACAATCGTCATCTTAGAAACTATTGTTTGATCTCATCAGGCACCATTATATTATGTCAGGCTCGTGTATGGTTTGCTTTCCCAGTCTTTACTCTTGATATAGGTAATATTGCATTATCCTATTATCACATCTCTAACAAATCTCACAATCTTATCTCTTGGGAGAAGTGATTACTATTTGACCTATTGTGTGGTACGTTGTGTTCAGCAAAAATTTAAATGAATTTCTGTTTGGGATATGACTGAAAATGTGCCAGTGCCGATCCACTGAAAATATGACTACCTTCAGTAATCACAATGAATTCAGTCTGTACTCTAATTGTTTCTTTTCTGCCCTTTTAACCCATTCACTGTGATTCTGTGTGAAAACATGCATTTTTCCAGAAGTTATCGTCACAAATGTTCTGTTTTTCTTCATATCAAAATATGGGTTATAACAAGGCAGTACAATTGATCTCAATTTTAAAACTATGAAGGTTTTTTTTCTTTCTGTTTAAATACAAAGTAGACTTCCTGGTTCTGGCTCCAAATGTAAACTTCTTTCTGAAGGCTCCCTGAATATTGCCCTGTCAGTAGAAAAATATACCTTTATTTCACAGGTATGTAAATTCAACAGTTAGAGATTGAGGTTGTTTCCTTTCACATCAAATGTAATGAATAAATGATTATATTGTTTTGGCTTGAAAATGTGTTTTATTTTGGAAGGCAGCTTGAAGAATTTCCTCTTACATTTATGTGGAAAATTGAAAAAATCTCATGTTTTATGGATATTATGTCTTTTGAAGTAAAAACAAAATTCAGTATCTTAAGTTATGGTTTGGTCTTACAGATGGAACCTGCAGTCCCCATTAATGATTCTGAATTAGCTTCATTACGCAATGAAGCAAAGGAGACAAGAGCAGCTGAGGATATGTTTGTTGATTGTCCAGATGAGATAGAAACTTCTGAATCCCAACAGAGTTCTGAGGAGAAGGATAATCTAAAGGATGACCAAACTAATGAATCAGATAGTCGGATCAATGTCCAGGAAGTGGTGGCTGAGATAGAAATTTTGCGTGATAAGCTTGAGAAGAGTGTTTCTGAGAAAGACCACTTGGCACTAGAATATGAGGTTCAGTCACTCAGTCTTAAATGCATTATTCTTTTAATCTATCTCTGGTTATTCTGACTTTTACTTTCCATGCAGAAAGAAAGAGCTATGATCATGGGAGAACTTACTCACCTCTGTAACCTGTTGAAGGTTTCAAATGAGCAACTGATTTCAGCCGATGAAAATGGTGATGGATTCATCAATCATCAGGAAGCTGATGTGGGATCTAATACCTCTTTGCATGCTATGATAAGTGAGTGCTCTAGATTCCTTAAGTATGCTATGGATGCGCATCTTAAGACTCAGGAAAAAGTAAGAGAGCTCCACTCTGCAGTGTATGCGAAAGATCAGGAAATTGATTTTCTGAATTCAAAGGTTGCTGAATTCACTGAATCAAGTAATATGGCTCAGTCTAATTTAATTTTGGAGCATGATAAGTTGTCTCAGTTATATGAAGTTCAGCTTGAGAAGGATCAACATATTGAGGAAATTGCGGACAGGACATTAGCATTGCTCGCTGTGCATCATCAAGAAGAACTATGGGATGGATCACTTACAAAAAAGATTTCTAACATCGAGAAGTCAGCAGCGGTTGTAGTTGAAAAGTATAATCGTTTTGTTTCTGGAAGCAAAGAACTAAAGGAATGTTTGGATGGGGTTGGGCTAGATCTCAACGAGATAGATGAGGTTGGGACTTTGCTCATAGCACGTGATAAAATTCTTGAACTTGGAAGGAAGGAAGTGGATATGAATCAAAATCTGAGCAGTTTAGAAGATGAAAATAGGAAACTGGTTGAAGAATTAGAGAAACAGAAATCGACTCTTGAAAATATGAATGCAGAAATTGGAACACTGAATGCAGAGGTTGAACGAGAAAAGAACAGGTATGCTAACACAAAAGAGAAGCTTAGCATGGCCGTGACGAAAGGAAAGGCATTGGTACAGCAAAGAGACTCACTGAAGCAATCATTGCTTGAAAAGACTAGCCAGCTGGAAAATTGTTCAAATGAACTGCAAGAGAAGGCAAGTGCTCTAGAGGCTGCAGAAAAGACAAATAAATTGCTTGCAGCAAGTGAAAGATTGGTTGCATCCCTGCAGGAATCTCTAGCAGAAAAGGATTCAGTACTTCTGAAATGTGAGGATATATTAATTGAGTGTTTTGCAAGTGATGAACACCGGACAACAAGTATCCCAGAGAAACTTAGATGGCTTGCCGATGATAACCAATCACTGAAGGATATAACCCTGCAATATCATAGACTTAATGATGCGCTATCGTTGATTGAGTTCCCAGAAACATTGGGATCAAGTGAATTAGATGTGCGTGTACAGTGGCTTGCGGAGTCATTTCGTCTCTCCAAAGAAGCAGCAGCAAGGTTGCAATCTGACATAGTTGAAACAAAAGAGGCTGCAAAAATGGAGATTGATAATCTCACCACTTCACTTTTGGCAGAAATACAGGATAAAAATTATCTTGAAGTAGAATTAGAGGACATAAGCAGAAAAAGGGAAACAAGTGAAAGATTACAACATGAACTAGCTCAGGCTAGGGAGTCTATAAATAATGAGATTGAACGCCTGACATCATCACTTTTGGCAGAATCTCAGGAGAAGAGCTATCTTCGATTGGAGTTGGAGAATTTGAGACACAAATATGATGGAGTTATTGAAAAGGAAAATCTTACTTCGTTGGAGAAAGAAAAAATACTGAGTATCTTATTCGAGGCATCTGGTATAGCAAACGGCAGTCAGGGGGAGGTTCATCCAGTGGATACTGACATAAGAAGCGTCATTGATACTTGCCTTCAAAAGATTAAAGATCAGGCATGCCCCAAAGATCCATCTCTTGAAATTGAAATCTTTGAAAGCCTCAAGAGTCTTTTGTATATCAGAGATCAGGAAATGACTCTATACAAGTTGATAATGGAGGAAGATATGGAAACGAGGACTCAACAACTTAATACCCTGAAGAATGAGAAGGTCGTTATGCAGAAAAGCCTTGAACAGTTGGAGGAGAGATGTGCCTTACTGAAGGAGAAATTGTCCATGGCAGTCAAAAAGGGCAAGGGGCTTGTTCAAGAACGGGAAAACTTGAAAGGTTCCCTAAATGAAAAGAATACTGAGATTGATAGTTTGAAATCTGAACTGCAGCAATACATATCCAGGTATGATGAATCCCAGGACAAAGTCACAAAATTGTTAGTTGATGTGGAGCGTATTTCTCTCTTAGAGACAGATCTTATATCTGCAAATAAAAATGCGGTTCAGCTTGAGCAGTTCTTAGCAGACAGCAAAAACATACTACACATAGTCATGGAGTCAATCGAAGCCATTACTCCAACAAATCTCTCTTTGAAGGAGCCCATAGAAAAAGTTAAATGGCTTGCTGGATATCTTAGTGAAATTGAAATTTCAAAGGCACATATGGAGCAAGAACTGAGGAATGTAAAAGATGAAGTCAGTTCTTTGACCAGCAAATTTTCTGAAAACCAAACGACAATTAAGTCACTTGAAGAAGCCTTATCAGTTACAGAGAATAGCAGATCTGAACTTCTGGATGAAAAGAAAGCTCTCGAAGTTTCCAAGGAACTTCTGGAGGAAGAATTGCAGAAGGAAAAAGAGACAGCTTCTTCTCTTACAAGTGAGTTTGAAGCACTTTTGGTGAGAGAAAGAGCTCTTGAAGATGCTCTGTCACTAGCAGAGGACAACAATTCCAGGTTCACTAATGAAAGAGATGTGGCTGTAGAAAGTAGATCTTTTGCTGACGAACAGATAAAGAAATTAACTGGGGAGCTTTCTGACCATGTTAATAAACTTGCAGATACTGAGAAAACTATTCAATCCCTTGAAGATGCATTGTCTCAGGCACAGAAGAACATTTCACTACTTTCTGATGAAAACAGTAAGGTAAATTCTGGCAGGGGTGACTTAGAGGGTGAGATAAAGAGAATCAAAGAAGAAACTGATACGTACGCTAGCAAGCTTTCTGTTGCCTCCATAACAATTAAATCACTTGAGGATGCAGTGTTAAATGCAGAGAATAGCATTGCAGATCTGGTTCATGGAAAAAAGATTGCTGAAAAGGAGATTGTGGCACTTACTTCTAAGTTGGAGACTTGCATGGAAGAGTCAGCTGGAATTCGGAGTAGCTTAGAGAATCAGTCCCTGGAACTCTCTGGTCAACTTAGCCGTCTTCGCGTTCTTCTTGAAGATGAGTCACTTTCAACCTTGGTAGGACAATGTTTCCAGAATAAGTTTGAAAGCCTAAAGAGAATAGACTTTCTAGTTCAAGAAATGTGGGACTGTTTTCTGGATACGGACACTGATGTACTGCTAAAGAGTCCCATAATGGAGGTAATTCTTGTTAATATGTGCAGTGTTATTCTTTTCACAAACAGTAGGTCTTTTGGTATGCCTTCCTATCCACTTTGTCTTCACCTGCGTACGAAGAAGTTTCAACACATTTACGAAGAACTTGCTCGCACGAATTATTTATTCCTATTCCAGCTAAATCTTTTTTTTTTTTTTAAATTATCATTATAAAAGAACTTGCTTGCACGAATTTCACCATGTAACTCATGCTTATTTCGTAAGAATATTAGTTATTTTACTTTAAAATATTACTCATTTCACTGAGAAAATTAGTTCGGTTATATTTTTAGTAAAACAACTAATACTTTTTAGTGAAACAAGTAATACTCTTTCAATAGATACGCATTGCACCTTGCAATTGGTGTGGACGAGTCATCCTCTTGCTAATATTTTTTCTAAGTTTATATCTGTATTTTTTTTTTTTTTGCTAATTTATCCTATTTTGTCACCTTTTTCTTATACAGTAGTTATTTTCAAGTGCTTGCCTGTTATAATATTTCATAAAAGCTTTGGAGAACTTGTTGTGTCTGAAGAATCCATCTATGTCTCTCTTTTCACACACACACACACACACACACACACGAATAAATATGATGTGTGAACATATGCATTTCTGTTTCTATCTCATCATTCTGGTTCCTTTGTGTATGTTGTATGATTATGTACCAACACCTTGCTAATTGATGAACATATATGCTACCATACCTAATGGGAGCTCCCTGTGTTGTCCCCTTTCCTTTTGTAGGATGCAACTCTTTCAACTACTTCACCATTCAACTCTGATGTTACTGCAAACATGAAAATGTTGAATGATGAAGTAAATGTTGGTACTGGAAGCATCATAGTTCAAATAGAGAATATGGTTGAAAGATTTCATCTAAAGGTCAAGACATTAGCTGATAAATTTAGCAGCTTATCCACATTTATGGATGAATCAATTTCAACTCAATTGAAAAGATTACATGTAACAAAGGATAAAATAATTGATGCTACAGAGTATATACATTCTCTCGAAGATCAGTTGAAGGACATTCATACAGATAAGCAAAGACAGGATGACACCATGTCTTCATTGGAAAGTGATATCAGAATTCTATTGTCCGCTTGTAAGGATGCCACTAAGGAATTGAAGTTGAATGTACATAAAAATTTATCAGAGCTGAGATCTATGCATGAATTGGTAAATCTAGATGGTGACTTGTCCCTGGATTTGAGAGCAGTTGAAGACGTCGAAGCTTCATCACTCGCTACTGATCATGTAAAAGAGGCTGAGAAGCTATTACTCACCACAAGACAGAATCAAGATCTCAGTGTATTGTTTCAGCACGCAATAAGTAAGCTGGTAAGTATGACGGAAGATATCCATGACAAACTGAAAAAATCTCAGCAAACTTATGAAGAAGTCGTGGAAGAAAGAGATCTATACAAAGAGAGAATCTTGAAATTGGAGACTGATCTGATAACACAGCAAAAATTGTATCATGAAACGGAAATTAAGCTAGAAGAATACAGGGAAAGAGTGGATAACCTCAGTAAAGGAGAAACAGATTTATCTACTTCATCATCCGAAGTTCATGGTACATGGTCCTTTACGTCAAACTAAATCTATTTTTATGTCATTTGCTGCATGCATCTCTTCTTACAGGATTTTAAAAAAAAAAATTCTAATAGCCTTTGGCCCTTTGTAAATTAACCCCATATTATGGTTTTGTTTCAGAATTGGAAGGTACATTTACATCATCTCAAGTAAAATCCATTTTGAATAAGATAAATCAGGTTAACATCCCTGATGCTGCACTGGTACTTGGAGATTCACATGATTCAGCCGATGTAAGAAAGTTATTCTATGTTATTGATAGCTTTAGTGAATCTCTCAAGAAGGTGAGCTCTCTATCCCACGAAAATGAGGAACTGCAGTCAACCATTGATCAGCAAATTCTTGAAATTGAACAACCGAAAAGGCAAGTTGAAGATTACATAGATAATGAGAGAGACTCCAAAAAACAGAAGAACTTGTCAGAGGTAGAATCAGATTTGGAGAGTATTGTTCGAAAGCTTGGGGGTGGTGATCTGATGGATGATATAAATGTAGATGGAGTGACATGGCTATTGTCATTGCTTGACAAACTTGTTAATGCCAGACTTCTGGAATCTGAGAGTTTGAAATTCAAAAATGAAGAACTTGGCAATAAATTGAGCGGAGCCCAAAAGGATGTAGACGACTTATTGAGCAAGGTCAAGTTACTGGAAGAATCAAATCAAACTAAAGTAGTTCCACCAGAGATAATCCAGGAAAGAGAAACCTCCATATCTCCCTTATCAACTCACTCAGAGATATCAGAAATGCAAGAAATGGTAAAATTAGTATATTATTGTTTAATCTTTGTACTTATTATCTATGGCATTAGATTATCATTTGTATTCTTTTGAATATCACATAGTGGGAGAAAGGGCTAGATTACACATTCACAAACTAACACCTGAGGATTACAAAAGTGTGGCTAAGATAGAATAGTTCCTGATACTACTTCAAAACTTTCAGGGAGCACTCGGTAAGAACAATAATATTCCTTCTGGTTCATCTGCTGCTCATGTACGTACATTGAGGAAGGGTTCAAATGATCATCTTGCTATCAATATTGAATCTGAGTCTGAACGGTTACTGAATACTAAGGATAGGGGATCTGATGAAGATAAAGGTAGATAAATTACTGTTATTTCAGTGAACAGTTTTAGGTCATGTAATTAATGAAAATATCTTTTTGCAGGTCATGTATTTAAGTCTCTGATTGGCTCTGGTCTCATTCCTAGACAAGGGAGAACAGCTGCAGATCGAATTGATGGAATTTGGTAAATTGCTACTGCTAGTTATTTCATCTAGATTTACGTTCTTTTGCATTGTCTAATAAGAATATTAATTTCCTTATCTGGGCAAAATTAAAGATTTCTCGAAAATGGAGATAGTATATGATGAAAGTACTTGCTCCTGTATATACCCTGATTAAATAGGCAAATCCAAACAAAACCTTGAGCATTTGAACTAATATATAAGGGTGTGTTTAGATTGATGGATTTGTAATTATAAGGATTTTGAAATGAATAGATTTAGTAGTCATTAGATTATAAATCCATTAATTTGAAATCAATTGTTTGGCTTTAAAAATGATTTTATGATAAGATTTTACTTTCACATTTATTATTTGGCAAAGATCGTTACAAAATACAAATATTTAAACTTTTTTGAATCTTTTCCCTTCTTTCCTTTTTTTTTAAATCAAAATTTCAATTTTTAATAATAATAATAATAATAAATTTTAAATTATTTAAAAATCTAATTTCGTTTAATATCTTAAATTTCGTATTATTTTTCAAAATTATTCCTGTAACTGGATGTACCTATATTTGGAATTACTCTTTTAAACGTGAAATATTAGTCTTTAGAGTAAAACAATTATTCTTCTGAATAACAAATATTACTCATGTTCTAAAGAGTAAAAAGTGTAACATTTCGAATTGTAAGTTTTTTTTTTTCTTAATTTTTTTTTCTTTGTTGTCAATATTTTTATTTTTTAGTTCTTTCAAATTTTTATGTTTTTTAATTTATATTTTTAAATATTTTGAATTTCTTACTTTTTTGTTCCCTATATTAAATATTGTTTTGAAGTTTTGGGAGTAATTTTTTTCCTGATTTTTAAAAAATTATAGTCTGCAACTTTGTTGTTTCTATTTTTCCTACTAATTTTTTAGCCAAAAAAAATTATGATTTTTATTTTTCTGAGTTTTCCTACTATTTTATCATGTTTCGAATTTTTGTAATATTTTTCTGAATTTTTTTTTAATTTTTAATTTTTAAAATTTTGAAAAAAAAAAAGAAGTTTCTGTTATTTTTTTATTTTTCTCTCATTTTCAATTTATTTTGTTTCTTTCTCATTGTCTTGTAAATTTTGAAATATTTTATGGAATGAAAGGATTTTCAAATTACAAAATCTGAGTAAGGATTTGAAAAATCCGCTGTGTTTGCTTCTTGTTTATTTAGGTTTTGAAAATTATGAACTTTGATAATCTATGCTTGTTTTGGGTTTAGGGCTATCAAAGTTCATAATTTCAAAACCTAAAATAGAAATTATTCACTAATTTGCATACAAACATGTGTTTAGGATTTGAGTAAGAGATTTTTAAATTTATTCTTGAATTCCTCGATCCAAACACACCTGGGGAATTTGAAAAACAGTGGAGGAATCAACAATGGGTGAACTTTTAGCACCTTATAAATTTTAAATTTCAAATAATGTTGGAATTGTGAAATTTGAATGAATCCACCCAAAACAGAGTGAATTTTATTAAAACCCAATTATTTTAAAAATTTGTTTAAAATGTGAGTAATGGATTTTGAATCCTTATTGTTCCAAGTTACTACTATGAAATTCTGATTCACACTCAAATCCTTCAATCTGATGACAACCTTATATTTGTTTCATGATTATAGAACCAACTTATTTCTGCTTGCTTGTCTTCATCATTCTTCATAGACAGACTTGAGATTTGCCATTTGCGATCCCCTGTGATTGGTTTTGGAGCACAGGATCTTTTCTATCTGATGCATGCTTCTGTTTTCTATTCAGGGTATCTAGTAGTCGAGCTTTGATGAATCATCCAAGGGGGAGGCTGGGTGTCATCACTTATTGTCTCGTTTTGCACATATGGTTACTCGGCACTATCTTGTGACGTGAGAAGTAAACCTAGGTAACCTTACTAAAGTCACCGATATATACATCTCTTGATATGTACAAGTATTGGTGATGTAAATGTTCAGATATAAACCTAGGATCTTTCCAAATTCCCCAAGATGTAAATGTTCAGCTTTCCTTCGCCCTTGTCAATTTGATTCTCTGCAATCAAATAATAAGGATTCAGAGAATTCGGATTAGAAATTTGTTGTGCATAACTTGACTCATTGTGACATAATTCATGGTATCCTCCAAAAATAAATTACTGCTTCAAAAAGAAGCATTTATACTTGTACTAACCTGTGCCGTATGAACTGCCTTGTATTCAATGAAAATCATGTTATAGCCATTTCTTTGCAAGGGTGTTTGATATTCTCTGCATCCATTTAAGTAGTCACTTTGTCATTTTAGGTTCGTCTACTACAAAGTGTAAATTTCGTCTTTACCAAATATGAATCTCACATCCAATCCAATAACATAACATCAAATAGTTAGTAGAAGTTACACGATGTGTCTTCCATTTATATTAAAAAAATAGAGACAAAAAGGTAAAATAGTTAGTAGAAGTTACACCGTCTTCCGTTTATATTAAAATAATGGAGATAATAAGATAAAAGATACTCCCTCATCCCATAGAAGTTGACACAATTTCTTTTTTGGTTTGTCTCATAAAAGTTGACACATTTCCTTTTTAGTAATGAGACCTACTAAAAAATAATTAATTTATACTCATGGCCCCAACATATACATTTAATATAACTATCAATTATACATTAAATATTACTCCCTCCGTCCGCTTTTAAGGGTACCATTAGTTTTTTTTTCACGTGGATTAAGGAGTATTATTATTTAATGTGTAGTGAGTAGTTGTATTAGTGGAGGTGTGAGTTCCATTTTTTAGTTGTATTAGTGGGTGTGTGTGGATAAAAAATGAAATGAGACCCTTGAGGGCGGACGCCCAAAATGAAAAAATGATACCCTTGAAAGCGGACGGAGGGAGTATTTCTCTCACTTCACTATATACATCCGTGCCAAAAAAAATGTATCGACTTCTCTGGGACGGAGGGCCTATTTAAAATTTGCTAATTACATCTTAAATATTATACTATTTAATATATGTAAAAATAAAGGGGCAGTCTTGCTAATTTGTGATATGTATTCTTCATTAATGCAACTAAGCATATTTTAAATAAAATTAAAAAAATTAGGAAGAAAAAAGGGCTTGTGTTTGAAAATACTCCCTCCATCCCCTTGATAAGTGTGCACTTGTTTTTTGCACGTGAATTAAGGAGTATAATATTTTAAAGTGTAATGAGGTGACAGAAATAATATTTTAATGTGTAGTGGGTAGTTGTATTAGTGTTGAGTGTGGACCCCATGTGTAGTGGGTTGAGTATAATAATATTATTGTGTGTATCACATCAACCCAAAAAGGAAATGAAAACGTATTGGGACGGACCAAATGGCAAAATGGACACTTATTAAGAGGATGGAGGGAGCCCTTGAGGAAAAATAATTCCATGTATTAATTTAAAGTGTTAATAAGGGATGTCCACTTAGAGCCATCAAAATGGGCTGGGCCCGTCGGGCCGAACCGTACCCGCCTATATAATTGGTGGGTTGGGCCGAGTATTTTTAGCCCGCAACCCGCTTAGGCCTGCCCGCCAAAGCCCGCCAAATACGCGGGTTGAGGCGGGTTTGGCCCGCCCCGCCTAAGCCTGCTACATGTCAAACTCTAGAGAAATGCATAAAGTTTATCTTTCGTGTATTTATACTTTACAAAAATTTACTGCTTTAAACATGTTCTTTTAATTCTTGATTTAGATTAAAAATTTGAAAAAAAAAATGTTGATTATGTTTAGGTAATTATTTTGTTTGGGGTAATTAATATTTGTGTTTGTATTTATATTCTTGCAGATTAGAAGAAAAAATTATGGAGTTTGTCGATTTGAATTAAAGTAAGAGTTAGTCTCTTGTGAGACGGGTTATTGGTGAGACGGATGTGAGACGGGTCAACCCGTCACTAAAATATGCTTATTTGTGGTTAAAGTGCGCTTATTTGTGGTTAAAGTATGTCGATAATAAATCAAATTATAACACACTAACATCATACTTTAATACATAATTCAACATATTTTAAAAAACATATATTAACAACCATTAAACATACTTTATTTAAATAAACGATATACTTTAACACGTCTCACAAACCGTCTCATGAAAGTAGCGTCTCACAAGAGATTTTGTCTTAAAGTAATACTAATATATATGATATTAGAAATACGAACTCAAGTGGTAAATATAAGTAGAGGGAATTTTTAAATGTTTGGAACTTTTTTGTGAAGAGACTGATTGGTAAGAATGCAGATTCTATAGGTATCATGTTTGTGTTGATATTATAGTATTTTGTACAATTATTTTGGTATTTCATTTTAATAATATCATCCCTAATTAAAAAGAAAAAAGAAAAAAAATTCGCGGGTTGGCCCGCGATCCGTCTTTGAATGAGTTGGGCCGAACATTTCTAGCCCGCAACCCGCCTAGGCTCGCCTGTCAAATGCACATATTGAGGCGGATTTTGGCCCGACCCGGCCCGGACCACTGGCCCGTTTTGATAGCTCTATGTCCACGTATCAAAAATACTTTAAAGTGTCCATGAATTAAAGTATTTTTAAGGAAAAATAATTCCATGTATTAACGTGGATAAAAATATGTTAAATTGTTATTTTATGCCACATATCAGCTAAGCTTATTAGTTTTTCATGATATTTGTGTATTCACGCGTCAATTGTCATCCTAAATAGTGAGGCCCTATAAAAAAATTTGAGGCCCAGTGAAATGAATTGTTCCCCTTTATCCGGCAACATCATAGTATTAATATTATAGTTTCAATAGTAAATCAATACAAGCTGCTCCTTCTGCCAATCTGCAGAATTCGTCTAGCGATGGAAGCCGCCCAATATTACCAGTCGATCTCTCTCACTTAATCTCTATTTCTCAAATTATCAAAATGATTTCACATAGAATGGTTCACAAATTGTTGAATCTCACGTGATAGAAATTTTAAACTTTCTGTTGTTCTTAACGCAGAAATTATTTGGTGTAGTCTTTAAATAAGGTTTTGTGGATTTTAATTTTCTGTCGTTAGACAAATATTGTTGAGTTTTAAGTATTGATACCAAGAAATTTTATATCTACACTTTAGGGCTTTTAGTTCTTGGAAAACCAATCAATACCTATGCTCAAAACTTCTACTATTTGTTTTCTTGCATAGTGCCAGAAATGAACTAATTACTTTCTCTATATGTACTTGCGTATCTTTGGTAGGATTATTCTCTCCTGTAAAATGCACAACTTAATTCTTGGGAATTTGAGACAAAGCTACACTAGATGCAGTTGTTTGGGTTACAAACATAAACAATCAATCATGGCATTAGAGTTTTTACTCCTTCCAGGAATTGGACATTCTTGGTTCTCATCACAACAAGAGAAATGAGGTTTGTCTTTTGAAATGGTTTAATGACAGGATTTCTCTTTCAGAACGTCCAATTTGAAAATTTGAAATAGTACTCAAGGGGTATGTTAATTAAAGAGATGAGATCCACTACTCAGTTGAAAATTTAATAATGATTTTCATACACAGCCATTTAAAATCCCCAATTTATGCACTATATCAATTCAAATCTTCAACTGAATCATCATTCCTCATTTTTCTAAATCATCATTATTCTTTCTAAAAATATGACCTACATATAGAAAATAATAAATATTTCATGGACAAATATCATCAAAAGTCACTAACAATCTATGTAATTTATAGTACTATAATTTATATTAATTAATGAAACAAATACACAATAAAATTAAAATGTATTAACCTGAAAACAAAACTTATACTCCCTCCATCCCACCGAAAGGTTACCATTTTAATATATTGGGCGTCTCATCCAAATGTCCCCATTTTTCACTTTTAATAAAAAGGTACAGCATGTGGCCCACCACTCACTACTAATACAACTATCCACTACACATAAAATAATACTCCCTCCGTCCCGGGTATTTTTACCCGTTTGTACGGGCACGGAGATTAAGACGTTTTATTTTTTTAATATATAATGTAAGAGAAAGTAAGGATAAATTAGTAATTTAAAAAGAAAAAGTGAATAAAGTTATTGGGAATGATGAATAAAGTGTAAAAAAGTAATTAAAGTTGTTGGGATTGTAAAAAGTAGGTAATAAAATATTATGTATTTTTGCCAAAAATGGAATGGGTAAAAATACGTGGGACACCTCAAAATAGAAAGTGGGTAAAAATACGTGGGACGGAGGGAGTAATACTCTTTAATCTACACACAAAAAGCAACCGGTGATCTTTGGGCGGGACGGAGGGAGTACTATTGGTTACTTACATATATAATATAGGGAAAAAAAATCCTCAACATAAACAGAACTCATATAGAAAAAGAAAGAGTAAAAGATTGATATACCTTTAGGAGATAATGAATATGACTGTCCATAAATCATTAAAGCTCACTAACAAATCGATGTAATAATATTATTATAATTTATACTCCCTCCGTCTCATTTCAATGTTAACGTTTGCTTTTTGCACGTTGATTAAAAAGTATTATATTTTAATAGATAGTGGGTGGAAAAATATAATATTTAATGTGAAGTGGGTAGGTGTATCAGTGTTGGATGATATATTAATTGTTTTAGGTGGGTCCCATATTCCTAAAAAAGGAAAACGTAAACATTGAAATGAGACGCGCAAAATAGAAACGTAAACATTGAAACGGGACTGAGGGAGTACTAATTATTGAAACAAATACACAATAAATTTAAAACATATACATTTGAATGATAAAATTTACTCCTTCCGTCCCAACTTTAACTTCACGCTTTCCGTTTTGATTCGTCCCAAATTCAACTATACACTTTCATATTATTCCCAAAAAGTAAGTCAAAAAATAATTTTTATTAAATTCCGTATCTACACTAAAACTTGAAGATGAATTTGGGATGGGAAAGTATATTATTGCTTAATTAAATCTACACTATATGGGGAAAAAATCCTTTTAACATAAACAAAATTCATAACAATAACCAGAAGAAGAGGGGAAATATTATCTTATGCAGAAGGCATACAAATATATTGCATGCCATTGAAAATGGATATCAAAATCTTCAATATACATGGAAATTCTCAATATTAACCAGAAATAATAATTTCTCCGAACATAATCACCTGAAATCAATCATATAAAAAAGAGAATAAGTTTTCCTTTAATAAAAAAAATCTAGAAAGCTATTAACTTTTGCAATTTCCCTTCTGTCCGCATTAAATCTATATACATAAATTTCACATATTGAGGGCAAGTAGCTACGGATAAAAGAGAAAAAGAGAAAATCACTATTCAAATAAGAAAATTATGGTTCATAGAATAATTTTACATTTCGCCACTAAGGTAATTTTATGAAAAAAGTAGAGGACACCCACTTATTGTAGTCATGTCTGAGGAAAAGACATTATAAGTGAGAGATAAGGAGAAGGGAAAGACATGGAATGAGGTATAAAGAGAGAATGGGAAGACCTGAAATGATATTTTAGGTCTGGAAAGATTTTTATGTCGGGTCATAAAAACGGATCGAATTTGGGTGCAACTTTGCATCCAGCTACATGAGATAATTGATAAAGATTTGTGCGAGATCATCTCACATATCTCATTCCGTGAGTCGGATCTTCTCATGCCCATTTAACCCGCGAGTGGATACTAAGCCTAAAAAAATACTCCCTCCGTCCCGAAAAACCTTTTACGTTTACTGTTCCACGTTGTTTAAGAAAAGTTGCACTTTTTGACTAACTTTATTGACTTTGGAGGGTATTATAGTATTTTTAGGTAATAAAAAAGTATAAAGTAATGATATGTGTGAGAAAAAGGAGTGAAAATTTTGAAATTTAAGTAATTTTTGAGGTTGTTGGATAAAGTGGTGTTTCCTTTTTTGGGATGTGAAAGGTTTTGTGGGACAAATAAATGAGTAAAGTATGAAAAGTATTATGGGACGGAGAAAGTAGTTGTTATGATGGCTCCAGCACCTGTGGAGTAGATTGGCGCTTGTTCGATCTCTACTCAAGGTAAAATTTCTTTCTCATCTTTTATTTTATATATATATATATATATATATATATATATATATATATATATATATATATATATATATATATATATATATATAATTGCGAATACATTGTTATAAATAACTTTTTAAAAGTACGAGGTGTCACGACGTGGTTAATTGTTATATTTTTTATTTTAATTATATATATATATAATTTTTCTACTTTTATTTATTTATTATTATATTATTCGTGTATATCTATAAATTAAATATCACCTTTAATTTTTTTTAATTAATTAGGAATAGATTATTTAACCAATCAATACAAATATATTCAACTTATTATCTTTATTATTATTCATATATATCTTCAAATTAAACACCAGTTTTAATCATATATTCATATTGGTTAGGAATAGATATTTTTATTTTTTATTTTAATATCACATATAATCTTTCTATTAGTATTATTATTATATTATTATTATTATTATTACTAATGTATATATCTTTATATTTTTAGAATTAAAAAGTAAACCTTAAAATTAGATAAATAAATAAATTAGTAAAAATATATCCTCAAAAATTTTGAGTATATACTCATTATTAAATTACAACATGCATTTAATATTGGATTATCTAATTAATTTTCTTATAAAATATAATACATGTACTCGTATATATATATATATATATATATATATATATATATATATATATATATATATATATATATATATATATATATATATATATATATATATATATATATATATATATTTAATATACTAAAGGAGAGTTTAATTTTGATGAGGTGTTATCTCTACAATTTTTTTCAATTATTTTAATAATTAATTAATTTTAATTATTAATTAATTAATATAGATAATTATGTATATTTATTTTAAGAGATAAATACGAATGTGATCAAATCAAAATTAATTATTAATTAAAATTTTAGTGGATAAATACATGTATTTACTTAAAGATTTGAATATGGATGTCATCTAATTTTATTTAATATAAAAAAAATCATAAAAAAAAATTTCACCTATAACTAAAATCCTTTACTCATTCACTTCACATGCACAAAAATTATCATCACGAATCTTTCTTCAAGTTAGTATTCAAATTTTTATTTATTTTATTTAAATTTCTTTTGATTAATATTTATTTTGAATTTCTTTAAACTTGATGAGTTGATGTTGATGTCCAATTTATATAATCTATGATTTTCTCTTTAGGCTTTCTTTAAGTTTTAAACTTTTTTATATGCATAAAGATTAATCTTTTGAAACTTCCATAATAATTTCTTTTAATTAACACATTTATCAATTTATTAAATTTATTTTTATTTTATTACTTTTTAGGGTTCATTACTACAAGATACATTCTATAGATTATAATTACTTTTAGATACATTCAACTTAAAATATTTCAGAAATACCATTTTTATCCTTAATGAGATTGTGTTCAATAATAAGATAAAATGTAAATATATTTTATTTTAAAATTAAAAACAACTTTCATTCCACTTTTCTCTCCTAAAAAATCCGTTCAAATCTAATTTCAACCAATTTGTGGACGATCATCCACAGTTGAGATATATTCATGCCAAATAGATGCACGATAATAGATGTACAATTTCAAGTTGAGAAGAACACTGATCATTTTGAAATGGGATTTCTTTCTGATGAACAGTAATGTTCTGACGGATCTGTAAGGAAGTATGATGGTGGTTTGAATAATCTTTTGAGGCGAAAATAGATTTAGAATAATTAGTGTTCAATAATAATGTATTCAGTTTGGTATTTAAGATTAGTGTTTAATGATGATGTATTCCGATTAGTAATCAGGATTATTTGTATTCAATACACTTGTATTCAGATGTTAAGTATTCGCAATTCATGAATTCAATTATAATGTATTCAGATTAGTATTCAGGATTATTTATGTTCAATACACTTGTATTCAAATGTTAAGTATTCGCAATTCATGAATTCGAAAATTGGTTTAAAACTACAAATTTAATTGCACTTATATTCAGATGCTAAGTATTCCGAAGTGTAATATTTAGTGTTCAATAATTATATGTTCATATTTGATGAATTTTAGGGTATTCAGAAGGCATATACAGTAAATAGATGATATAAATATGCGGTTCAACAACTTCTAAGTCCTCAACACAAATTCACATTCACATTCTTGAGATAGACATGTATGCTAGGTTAAAAATTGATCAGTATGCGCGAATTAATACTTGATATTGGTGTCTGCTCCACTGTCTTACTCTATCTATTTTTTTGTGTTACTTTTATTAGGATCTAATCTCCTGAAAACAAAAAAACCCGTATTAAGTACACAAAATTAAAAATTTCATTTCCTAGTGTTAATCGACGATAAAAGATTTTCTACAATTTGGAGGTAAAGAACTAAAATATAGGAAATAGTTTGATGATGAACGTAAATTTCTACCTGTTTTGATAACTAAGTGATATATAAAAGGGTAAATGGGACTTTTAATTAAATAAGTTTGTAGTGATTAGTATAAAATATATACTCCCTCCGTCCCAATATAATTTTCACATTTTCTCATTTGTCCGTCCCAACACAGTTTTCACACCCAAAAATAAAAAAATAACACACAAAAAAACCTTTCATGACCCATTATTTTCAAAAATGTCATTTTATTTTTACACATTTAAAACACTAATTATATACCTAAATATAACTTTAACACAATTTAATTTAACCCAACTAACTCAAACAAAATTAAAACACAACGCTGCAACCCAATTTTCTCTTCCTCTCACAACTCAATCCCTAGATCTTACTTTCAATTTATCTTCCTCTTTCAACTCAAATCCTAGATCTAACTTTCTTTCTCTCATTTGAATCTCCATCCATATTGTAGCAAGGATTTGTTCATGCGACGGAGGCGTGCAGGACACGACCACGCGCACCGGCGGCGTGCAGATAGGGCCGCGTCAGAGGACCCAGGAAGAAGGTGTAGCGAGCAGACCAGCCGCTTCAAGCGACGACGACTGAGACTAAGGGAACAGCCGATGAAATCCGAAGAATAGTTCAACGGCGAGACTGAAATCATGACTCTGATCACAAAAAGTCGACAACGGCGCGGTGGCGGCGAAGATATGGGTAGATCTGGGCAAAATCAAATCCAAGATCTATTAGAGAAAATAGCAAGGGCCGTCGCTATCCACGACCGAAAGCCATAAGCGGCGGCTGACTAAAACCCTCACATCGTGCAGCCGACGGAAGTCTGCGACCAGCAGGGACCCGAGGCGGCACAGATCTGCCGGGTTTCAGCGAGAAGAAGTAAATCTGCCTGGGCGTCGCACAGCTGCTGGTACGAAGGTCGGCGCCGGTGAAATGAATAGAGGTGACCCACCGAGCAACACCAACGTGAGAAGGGAGTCTAGAGATGCCACTGATGGCGATAAAGGCTGTGAAGTGCAAGAAGACCGTGGGAAAATCCATTAAAGTGGTATATTCTGATTAGTTTTGAGTTTTTTTGTTTGCTGGGATTGAACCCCCATATTGTCCTCATGATTTGTGTTAATTATGGGATTAAGTTTAATGATATAATTAAAACCCTATAATTAATAATTGAATGTGCAAATTTGCCGCTAAACAGTAAAATATTTTTGTAACAGTATATGGGAACACCCTGCCGGGATGGAGGGAGTATTACCTATCTATTAGTAATATCGTATTATATTTTGTATTAAGTAGTAATAAATCTTACTTTTTATTAATACATATGTTGATTTTGTTTTAATTTTTTAATTAATAGAAATATTAAATATTTATTTATTGTTATTAATATATGTATTGGTTTCGTTATAATGGATAAAATTTATCTTTTCATTTTATTTAATTTTATAATAATTTCGATATATTTCTTTTATTTCTTTTTATTAATACATAATATTAAATCTATTTACTTTTCTTTTTAATTTATAATAATTTCAATATATTTCTTTTATTTATTTTTATTAATACATAACATTAAATTTAAAAAAATTAATTTTGTTTTTCTTTTAAAATTTTTTATTATATTTTAATCTTTTAAATTTTTTTAAAAATTTCAATAATTTTAATTATTAATTAAATTTTAATGTAGATAAATACATAGATTATTTTAAGATTTGAATATAATATTATGAAATCAAAATTATTTATTTAAAAATTAATATAGATAAATACAAATATTTACTTTAAAATTTAGAAAAGTTAGCCCTTAAGACTATTTATTAATTCATTCTACACACTCACTGAGTTAACTTAAATGATTGCACATTTAAAAATAAATATGCATGCCAAATATACCATAAAATGTAATATATGCCATTTAATAAAATAATTTGCACATTGTCGTTCGATAACTCAATGCAAAATATTTTAGATCGAACCGTCATCCGATAACTTGTGTTAGTTGGTATATGCGCACCAGGACGTCACCCCAGTACGATGTTAGCATACTTTGAAATACATTTTAGTACTGATCCGACATAGCCAGTAACTTGTGTTAGTTGGTATATAGGCACCGAGTCGTCACCCCGTACAAGTGTTATTTGTCATCGAACTAAAAGCACACATGACACATAACATGACATATCAGTAACACATATCACATTTTAACATAGCAATCATGACATAAAATTGTAGCACTCGATAAAGAGTGAAAGTTACCCCCACCTTAAACTTTCTAGGATATAGTAAGCTGGACTACACTTGCTCTCGGGTCTCAGGTATGCCTGCAAGGGTATTCTAAACTGAGTTCTACTCATAATAGAAATTCCTATTACTAAAACTAAATTTCTAATATAGTATAATTAAAAATAAACTAATTATTAACTTAAAAAAATATAAATAATTATTCGTTAAATAAAATGAGTTAAAATAAAATGTATATACTTAAAATAATAAATAGAAATATATATCTCTTTTAAAAGTTAAAAATAGTAATAAATCGAAACATAAAAAAACATGAATACAAATGACATTAATTTTATTAAAAATGGATATTAAATAAAGATTTTATACATATAATAATAATAATAAATAATAGTAACATTATAATTAATGTTTAAATAGGAATTAAATTAATTAAATAAATAAAATAGAATAAAATAAAATAAGATAAATAATAAATAATAAATACTCCCTCCGTCCCAACTTCAACTTCACACTTTCCGTTTTGGTCCGTCCCAATTTTAACTTTATATTTCCATAAAAGGAAAAGATACATAAATAATATCCCTCTAACATACTTTAATTTCAAAATTGCCATCACCTTTTTAACACACATAACATACTTTATCATTTATTTATTACCTAAAATTACCAAATTATCCCCAAAAGTTACTCAAAAAGTGACTTTTCTTAATTTGCGTGAGTACAGTAAATATGAAGATGTAAATGGGACGGAAGGAGTAAATAATTAAATAAAACATACACACGCACCAATAACGTGAATATGCAAGCAGTGTTGTCTTCGAATTACCTATTCAGATTTCGAAATTATACTCTTTTTTTTTATTATTATATATATTTATAAATTGCAATCAATCCCTACATTATATTAAATTCTCATTTAAACTTACCATAAACTTTAACCTTATTACAAAATGACTCAACTTAAGTTATACAACTCCATTTGAAAATCCGAAAGTGCGTATGGAGTCCTCGCAAGGTGAGGATCACATGCATACCAATTTTTCATGAAAATAACGAAGTTTAAAGGGGACGAAATTTTAATACGAAGTGGGTCTCTTCCCATCTTCTTCATTTCACGTCCAAACTCAAAACTAATTATATGTTTGTGATTCTCGTGAGGAGGACTTCAAAATGACCTATAATATTAAAGTTATGTCCCAACGAACAAAATACGAAATTAACTTTTGTTTTTATTAAATTTTTTTAAATTCTATTATTTTATTTTTCATTTTTTATTAGTATGTAACTTTTTAATTTTTTTATATTAATAATTTTATTCATTTTTACTTTTATTATTTTCTTAATTAAATTTTTATGATTTCTCTTTACAATATTTTTTCTATTTATTTAATTTTTTTAGTTTTATTTTGATTTGTTATTTTTTTATTAATAATTTCTAATCTTTTGATTTTTATATGTTATTAAATGTTTTACATGGTTAAATTTACTAAAAATTTTAAGAGTAAGCCTTATGTAGATCGGGTTTATAAGTAAATCCTATTTTTTAAAATTACTCTTTAGTTTGTAAAAAATTACTCTTTGTAGAGTAATAATTTATATCTCTGAAGAGTAGTTTTTTAAATTATTTTTTTATTAATTAACTTTATTGTAATTTTTTTCTAAAATGATTAAATTAACATATTTAATTTTTTTTGATTAATTTAATTCTAGAACAATAATCATAACAAAATTTTAAAAAACCAATTCAATAATTTTTTAAATTTTTTTGGTAAATCAATCTAACAACAAAATTAAGCTTTAATTATCAACATAAATAAATTCACATTTGAGTGTATATAAATTGAATTTTAATCTTGAATATAAACTTATATTAGATTATAATATAATTAAATAAATAATCATATTAAATTTGAATTATACTTTTTAAAATTGTTAAATAAATAGTTATATTAGATATTTTTTTTTAATTATAACTTTACAACCCGTGTATTACACGGGATTCATACTATATATATATATATATATATATATATATATATATATATATATATATATATATATATATATATATATATAAGTGAGGCTCTTGTGCCCGGGGCACACCGTGCGCCTTTAGAATTTAGTATTATGGGTAAGGGTATATTGTTTTGTTTTAAAGAATATACATTTTAATTATTAAGGGTACACCATTTTGTTGTAAAGGCTATGCATTTTTCATTAATATTTTTTATTTTTTTTTAGAAAATAAAAGGTACACATCTTTATACTAAAGGATATACAATTTAACACAAAATTCTAAAGGCGCACGGAGTGTGGTCCTTGCGCCCAGGTGCACACAAGTTTTTGCCTATATATATTTGGATAGGTCTTGCGTGAGACTGTCTCACGTGAGACAATTTTTTAGTTTTTAAAATAGTTATCACGTTCGCTATAAAACATTATCACTTTCGCTATAAAATGTTATCACTTTTTATTTTTTCTATAAATTGTTCATGAAATAGCATTATCACTTTTCATTAATTTATTATCACTTTCATTAATATAAAAGTTATCACTTTTTGAGACGGTCTCACACAAATCTTTGCCTATATATTTAATTATTTCTTTTTATTTGTAATAATAAAAAACCTACCGACCAATATTCTTACTTAATTTTATTAAACTTTTTTTAACTAAAAATTTTCATTACTACATTTTTTTTATTTAATAATAGAGTTAATTGCATTAAAATATATCACATTTTCTATTTTTTCAATTTAATCATGAATTATTTTTTTTATCAAAAAAAATACATGACCTTCTTTTATTTTTTCAAATTTAATCACAAATTTTTTTCTTTATCAATAAAATACACAACCTTTTATATTTTTCTCAATTAAATCACAAATTTTAATTTTTATTCTTTTTAAATTAAATACAATTTTTTTTTAAAATTTAATTACAAAATTCTTCAATTAATAAGATATATGATTATCTTAATTAATAAGAATTAATATACAATATTTCATATTTAAATAAAATGTATAAATTACATAAAAAAATTATAAACAAAGTTTTTTGAGTAAGTTTTGTGCGAGACCGTCTCACGGATTTCCTTCCGTGAGATGGATTATCCATCAATCAATTGACATAATATATAAAATAAAAGATAAAGGAAAAAACCGCAATGGCCGGTCACCCATACACGATTTCCTGAAAGTAACCCATTACACATTCACGATGAATGACTGTGAAGTTAATTAAGTGTGATTTTTTTTTCTTTTCTTATATATTTTAAAATTTTATTAATTATTAAAATTACAATTAATACTATTATACTTAAGGCAAGTTCTTAAGTGACCTGGGTAATAGATAACCCAGCAAGTAATAGTCGTTGGATTAAGCATTATTATTAGATGAAGAAAATAATCCTAAAAAATTACTCCCTCTGTCCCAGGTTAAGAGGGTCATTTTATCATTTTCGTTGTCTCACTTAAAGATGGCCATTTCTATTTTAGGAATGTGAGGACCCCACCACTAACACTTCATAACAATATTTATATTTTCAAAAGACAAAAATACCCCATTACAATTAATGGATTAATTAGGTGGAAGGGTAAAAAGGTAATTCAAAAATTTACATATCTACTACACATTAAACGAGAACACTCTTTAATCTACGTGCACAAAAGCATTTGACCCTCTTACCTTGGGACGGAGGGAGTAATTATCTACCTAGGTAGCCGGTTTTTTCGTTAAGTTATTATCCGATATATTTGCGTGAGTTGTAATATATGATCAAATAATTAGAATAATTTATTTATTAATGTAATAAATAATTTTTATGATATCTAAAAAATTTATTTTATTTTATTTTTTATATAAATTACTAAAATTTATAGGCTTTCGTACCTTAATATATCTTCTTAAAAATTAAAGAATACAAAATTTTTTAACTTAAAATTACTTTTAAAAGTGTAAAGCAAAATTAAAGAAATTTAAATAATATATATATATTTTTTTTATTAAATTATTAATATTTAATGTTTCTTCTATCTTATACTAGATGTTACCCGTCCATGCGTTGCACGAAAAGAATTAAAGTACTCGTATATTATATATTTTTAGGTTGTGTTTGAATTGAGTCATTTCAAATTCAATGGATTTGAAAATGAGTGGAATTTAAATTCCTTGAATTTTAAATCAATTCATTTGAATTTCACTATTTAAATAAATTATGGATTTTTGAAAGGATTTCAAATTCATAATTCAAAATTTATTTTTAAAATAGAATTTTATATATGATAAATAAAAATAATAAAATTTTATTATATTAAATATTAAAATCTAAAATTTTATTAAAAATAATTTTTTGTGGAGGAAACTCTATCACCCAACCTACCCCTACCCACCCCCCACTCCCCAAAAAGTTTTTTTAAATAAAATTTTAGATTTTAATATTTAAATAATAAAAGTATTACCACCCAGCCCTACCCCTTACCCACCCCCAAACCCCCCGAATAATACTTCAAATGGGAATTATTGAACTTGCACATAAGATCAAATATGAGAATAATTGAATATAAAAATAAGATCAAATAAAAGTATAAAAGATAAAATAAAAATAACAAAAAATAAAAAATAAAAAAAGAAGAATGATACCTCAAAATAATTGAACCTGCACATTAGATCAAATCAAAGTAAAATATAAAAGATAAAACAAATTAAAGTAGATTAGAAATAGTATGAAAGTGAAATAGAGAAGAAAAAGAAGAAGAAAAAAAGAGTAAGGATTTGATTAAGGTAATAAAAATATTTATATAGAATGATTTGAAAGAATAAACGATCGTGATTGAAAGCAATCAACGACGTAGGAAGAAAGGTGAAAAATTACCAAAGATAGCGTTGAAAGATTTGATTTATGAAAATTAGTATATTGATTGACAATTAGTAGAATATATGTCAATAATATTTTTCATATTTATCAAATTTATATTGTTGATTAAAAAATAAATAAATAATTTATTATTAACATAAATAGAATCTATGATTGAGATCAAAAGTAATAGATGGCCAAGACTAAAATTGAAGATAAAAATATAAATTAAGTTTATATATATATATATATATATATATGTATATATATATATATATATATATATATATATATATATATATATATATATATATATATATATATATATATATATATATATATATATATATATATATATATATTAAGCTTATTAAAAATTAGTCAAATATGCCAAAAATATATTTTATATTTACCTCTTGGATTAACACATAGTTAATCATGAATAATTTCATGAACTTGATTAATAAGAATAATAATATTAAAAATAGTAAGAATGAAGAATATGATATGCCTAAGAATTTGGATCTACTTAATAAGTGGACAATTCCTAAAATTGAACCCAGATTGATATATAAATTGGGTACTTTTGAGAAATTAGGATTACTTCAGGTAGTTAAAACTACTGAGGAATCAATTTCATTAGATAATAATGAAATGATTATTAAATTATTATCTGATAAGGATATTGATAAATATAGAAATGAATACAATTTCCTTCATATAGGATTAGTTCAGATTGCTTTTAAACCTTTAACCTTAAAAGGTTTACCAGAAAGCTTTATAGCAGCTTTAAGAGATGGTAGAAATCTTAATTGGAGACAATCTTTAATGGGTATTATACAATCCAGTTTGACCAATGGTCCAGTATACTTTAATGTATACCCGAATTTACAATTATCATTATCTGATGTTAATATACTAGATGCATTAACATTAAATGTTAAAACTAATGGTTATAATTATCTTCCTGGAACAGAAACTATTTGTGTATGTTACAGGATATATTATAAACCCTTAGTCACATTAAATCCTCATTGTAAAATGATGGATTATAAAAATGAGACTATTATTATTGAGACTAATTTTAACAGGTCTAATATCATGACCCGAAGACCTATTAAATGGGAAGAAATAGAGTTTCCAGAAGACTGGAAAATTGAACAAGCTGTACCAGTACAAACACAGGTGCAAGATCATAATAATATACTGAATATAATACAAAGTTCAGAAGGATCTGTTAATATACAATTTGAATCAAATAAGATTCAGAAAAGTATTTCAATGAGAAATTATATTTCTCCAATTGATTACAGGGTTGAAACCCCTAGAGCTTCTACTTCTCAAATAAGAGAAAATAGAGCTTTTACATATCAAGAAAAAGAAGAAATATCTTCAGATGAGATAGAATCTGTAACAGGATTAAATCCTGAAATAAAGAAATTATATATAAATAAAAATAATATTGTCAAAGAAACAAATAGAATGGAACCGACAATGTCGGAAATGAATTATTCGATATAATTAATGGATTTTGAAGAAATAATAGATTTCAGTCCTGGTTCTAAAGCCAGAAAAATTATTTCTGAAGAATTCAAAGGTGAAGGTTATACGCCTTTCAGAGATTGGTTTTTTGATAATTTTACTAATAATGAAATTAGTAAATTTCAAGATGAGTTTTATAAAACTTGTAAAGAAAAAAATATGATAATACCATTTGCAGCATGGTTTATAGAAACATATGTTAAGAATTATATTCTTATTCTGGAAAGAAATTATACTTTGCAAAATGGTTCAGTGGTTTCAGGAAAATATCCCCCACAGCAATCATTTAAAATTAATGATTTAAATTTCTTAGCATTTGCTAAATTAATTGAAGATGATACACTTCAGGTTACATGTAAACATATTAATAATATGTTTAAAAACCAAAATTATACTAATTTATCTTTAGTAATAATGGGTGAACAAATTCAATCTATACATGATAAATTGGATTTGATTATTACTACAATTAATAAAAAATCTCTTGATAAGGGAAAAGAAATTGTTGAAAATAAGGAAAAAGCTTCTACATCAGAAGTATCTAATGTTCCTATAAAAAAGGAAATATTTCCTAGTTTTCAACCTCCTCCAATAATTTCTAATTTTAAAACTCAACCATTATATGAGTTAGAAAAATATCTTGAAGAAAAGTTTGATAAACTTAGTATAAGAACTCTAGATAAAGAGTTAGATAATGATTTTATAGAAAACCCAGATTATAAAGAGGTTTTGCAAGATCAGATTAATAAACTTAATAGTAAATGGGCTGATAAACCTATACAAAGTAAGTTCTATTATAATAGACCTACTCCAATGGATGTACTACATGAAGAATACACTGATACTATTGATATTAGTTATTCTGGTAATAAGATTTATGAGTGGAATATTGATGGATATTCTAATAAACAGATTTATAATACTGTTCACAGAATGCTAATGTATTCTACAATTTGTAAAAATAGTCAGAATAATGATAAGACTATTGCAGCCATGATAATAGCTGGATTTACTGGCCAACTTAAAGGTTGGTGGGATAATTACTTAAATCCACATGATAGGGATAACATTCTAAATGCTACAAAGCAAGAAGATAATAAAATCATTGAAACTGCTGTATATACATTAGCAGTAAATGTAATTGAACATTTTACAGGAAGATTTAGTGATAATAGTGATACTATTAGAACTTTATTACAGAATCTACGATGTAGAACACTGTCTGACTTTAGGTGGTATAAAGATACTTTCCTAAGCAGAGTTATGGAATTACCAGAGTGTAATAATACTCATTGGAAATCTAAATTTGTTGATGGATTACCAAGCTTATTTGCTGAAAGAATAAGAAAAACAATAAAAGGTAATAATATTACCATTCCGTATGAAAAATTCACATATGGAGCTCTAATAGACACTTGTATTCAAGAAGGATTGGCTTTATGTAATGAAATAAAGTTAAATCAACAATTAAAAAGACAAAGTTTCTTAGAAAAGAAACAATTGGGAGAATTTTGTCAACAATTTGGACTGGATAATCCTTCATCCAGTAAAAGTAAAAAAGAAAAGATTTATAAATCTAAACATAGGAGACATTCTCCTAAATATATTGAAAGAAAAAAGAAAAGAAGGGAAGATAATTTCCAAAAGAAAAATGAATTCCAAAAGAAAGCATATATGAAAAGATTCAATAAGAATCAAAAAAGATATTGTACAATATGTAAAAGAAAAGGTCATACCAATGAATTTTGTTGGACAAAGAAAAGAATTTCTAATTTAGAAATTCCTGATGATATAAAAAATATAATAATACAATCTTTAATAGAAAAATCTGAATCGGAGGAATCAGAATCAGAAATTTCTATTACTTCTGAATCAGAAGAAGAAATTATAAGGAATTTAGATAATGAAGAATTCTCTGATTCCATCTATGACAGGATCGACTGACATTAATTCTAATAATACCATCTATGACAGGATCGACTGACATTAATTCTAATAAGGATTTTATAGATTAAGAAACTAACCGGCATCTTATTAAACTAATCATACTTAAATAACAATCTCCAAAAACGTCCTAAAACGCCTATCAATCGGCTAAACTGGACAAACAGGAAAAACATATTTAAGCAGTAATTATAAAATAAGGCCAGTTAATACAAGTAATCATACCTTTAGAATAATATCAGTTTTTTCTAATCATAAATCATATTATTACCATGTTAACATTACAGATAGTCATGGATCAACACATATATAGTTTAGCCTATTAGGCTAAACATGAACATGATTAAATAAAATTAAATACAAAATTTAAATAAAGACTAATAATACTTACAATAATCTGCAAGTAGAATTCTTTTATTTATACAAACTTTATATATTACAAAAGAGGGGGATGCTCAGCACATAAGCTTACAAAGCTAATCAGAGAGAGAAGGGGGAGTTCCTCTGATCGATCCTTACAAATGAAAACTATCAACCTATTTATACAAAACGAAAACGCGTTCCTACAGTAGAAAACGCGTGAATGAACAGTAAAAGCCAAAATTTTCGGCTTGTACAGTAATATTCCTGTAAAAAGTCAAAAGGTGAACAGTATTCTACTGTTGATGAACAGTGACCTGTCCGGCTGCTTTCACTGTTTATGAACAGTGTCTTGTCTGGCTGCTTTACTATTCATGACGTAAGCAGTGACGTCATCTTGATTGAGACCTGTTAGTGACGTAATCAATGACGTCATTATGATTTGAACCTATTTTCCTCCTGATTTCTTTGAAGAAGAAGATCCTTCTTTCCCTGATGCAAATTTATCAATCAAGGTATCATTTAATGAGTCAAATATATCATCTATACTGACTTCATTAATATCCTCATTAGGATCTTGGGCATCCTGCATTTCTTCAGATGCTATTGAGTCCTCTTTATCTTTTTTAAATTGAGATATCAGACTCTTTTTCATTTCTTTGATATATGCAGCTATCATCTGCTCAGGAGTCAAATTTTCCGATCTCATTTTTGCCTTATTAATGATATAATCAAAAGACGATGATGATTGAGCATTTTCTAATTGCTCTTCATATGCACAAACTTGTTTCTCTATTAGAGAAAATGTTTCATCACCATTTATTTTTCCAGTTTGAGGATCAATTTCCAGCAATTTTTCCCAGAACTTTACATGATAAGTTCTGTACAAACAGGGAATTCCTGTTTTAGTATAACCATATTCAGGTTTCCATTTTAATATCCATGGAACTGAGAATTCAATAAAAAAGTAACAAGAAGCTATCCCTTCTATTACAATTTTAGAATTTTGTCTTTCTATCATTTTAGGAGATACATCCACCCATTTTATAAAACTTTCTTTCATATCTCCTGGTAAAATTTCTGGTACAGGACCAAAACAATAACACCAATGGATAAACCAATTTGGTATTTCAGAGTTATAAACTTTAGAACAAATTTTAATAAACCATGTATGATGTCTTTTATCATTTTCATAGTTTAAAAATTTTTCAAAAGCATCACAATAGTCCCAATAATTATATTTAAAGACTGCTTTTGTATTTTCATTCTGAATTGATTTTTCTCTTAGGGGTGAAATTCCCCATTCTTCCAAAGATATAATCTTTTTTATCAAAACCTTGGAGAAATTATAAATCTCATTATTGCCTCCAGAAGTGAAATGTTTAAAATCACAACTTCCACTCTGAATAAGTATTTGTTCATAATAAGATCGAGATTTATAAGTTCTCATTTCATTTGAACCATTGTCCAAATATCTATTCATTAGAAACCATGGATCTTCACTCCATTTTAAATCCCTGTCTTCTAATTTGAAGATTATTTCTTCATGATTTTTTCTAAAATATTTTTCATTATATTCAATATTTGCTACTATATTAGCAAAAGTAGATTTACTAGGAGTATCACTCCTTTCAGTATCCATATCTTCAAATTCTTGTGACAAATTTTTGTTCACAAGCTTCCTTTTCCCCTGCTGAGCTATTATCTCAGGGGTCTTTCCTTTATCTCTTTTATCAGGAGTGTTAGGGGTATAACCCCAACTCCTTCCACCTCTTCCCCTCCATGGAGAGGAAGATCCACTACCCCGTTTCATTCCTGCAATTGAAATATTCACGGGTTAGAAAATCTGGAAGATTATTTTCTTCACCTTTTTTATAAATAATGTTAAAATCAAAAGGGGCTAAATGAGCCTGCCATCTAGCAAACATTTGCTTAGAAACATCATGTTTAAAATCTTTATTAAACATAAATTTGGCTGCACTACAATCAGTAACAATAGTAAATTTCTGATTATATAAATCATCTTGAAATTTTAAAACACATTTTACAATTGCAAGAATTTCTTTAGCAACTGTAGCATAATTCTTTTGAGCATTATTCCATTTTCCAGAATGGAATCTAATTAAATGTATTTGTTTATTATCTGGATTTTTCTGGGTAAGAATTCCCCCAAATCCTATATCAGAAGCATCTGTTTCTATAAATTTTTCCCAATTGGGATTGCTAATCATTAAGCATGGTAATGTTTTAACATTATCCTTGATTTTCTTAACTGAATTAGTATGACTATCAGTCCAAGGTTTAGGATTCTTTTTTAGTCTATCATATAAGATAGCTGTATCTTTTACCAAATTATGATAATAAGGAGCAATGTAATTAAGACTCCCTAAAAATCTTTGTAACTGAGTTTTATCAGTTATAATATCTGGAAATTTCTCAGCAAAATCTATACTTCTATTAATAGGAATTATATTTCCTTTTTCAATAAAATGTCCTAGAAATTTTATTCTAGTTTGAAATAAATCCATTTTTGGTTTAGATATTACTAGACCATTTTGTTTAATCAAAGATTTAAAAATATGTAAATGCTTAAAATGCATTTCTATTGTCTTTGAATAAATCAAAATATCATCAATATAAACAATTATGAACTCACTATAAGGAGTAAATATATCATTCATTATCTTCTGAAATTCAGAAGGAGCATTTTTAAGTCCAAACGGCATTACATTCCATTCATAATGTCCAATTGGAACATTAAATGCTGTTTTATATCTATCAGATTTATTAATTTGAATTTGCCAATATCCTGACTTCAAATCAAATTTTGAAAATATTAGACCATCATAAAGTCTATCTAATAAATCCTTTTTATTAGGGATTGGATGTCTAATCCATTTTAAAACTTTATTAAGAGGTTTATAATTTATTACCAATCTTGGGACACCTCTTTCTATCTCAGAATGTTTATTAACATAAAATGCAGTACATGACCACGGTGATTGAGAATGACTTATTAGTCCCTTCTGTAATAAAGATTCTATTTCTTTTTTACATAATTCTAAATATTCTGAATTCATTTGACAAGGTCTAGCCTTTGTCTGAATATTCTTTTCATCAAAATCTTCTTCATATGGAAGAAATATAATATGTTTTTTTCTATCCCAAAAAGCATTGGGATGGTCATTACATATTTCTAATGAAAATTCATTCTTTAGAATACCAATCTTATCCTGTAATTTAGGATTTTTTAATTGTTCATTTATAGTAACAATATTAATTTCTTGTTTCAAAAATCCTATTTGATTTTGCTTAGCCTTAATATTATCATAAAGACTATGTAATTTTTTAGTAATTGGTTCGACTATAAATTCAAGGAAAATATTATTACCTTGGAAAGTACCAATAATCCCTTTATTATCAATATTTTTTATGGGATAAATATTATTTAAAAATGGTGTACCAAGTATAATTTGGTTAGAAATATTTTTTGCAAGTATAAAACTTTGCGAAATGCATTTATTATTAATGCATACATAAGCTTTAGGAATCTTATATTCTATCTGAAGTTTATCACCACCAGCATGCCATAAAGTATGACTTGTTTTATGAAAATATCTAGTAGGAATTAATCCTTCCTGAATAACATTTAAATCTGCTCCACTGTCAACAAGAGCAATAAATGATTTTGTATAATGATTATCAATTAACAATGATATTTTTATATACCATTTTTGAGATATAACTGTCTCAATTGTAGATAGAAAATTATCCTTTTCTATTATAGGTAAATTATTCTGAATATTTGGTTGAATAATATTTTTACCTTTAATATCATTCTCTAATCTAGATATTCTAGATTCTTGAATAAAATTTTCATTTTTCAAGAATTTTATTTCTTCTTTCAGATTATTAATCTCTTTATAAATATCTGGTAGAGATATATCTCTTTGACTTTGATGTTTAATTTTTAATTGGTTCATAACCTCTGACATATTATAAGATCTATTCTTATTAAGAATATTGTTTATCTTTTCTTCTTCTTTATTAGAAGTAGATGTAGAAGAATTCTCTGAATCAGAGGAATGTGAACCTTGTAAAGGAGGATTAATATGTCCTAAAGAAATAAATAATATTGATCATAATCAATCAGAATTTTATAAAATTATGTCTCAATTCTCTAATATGAGTATTAATGTTTTGGATTCTCAAAATATTTTTGAGTTATTAAAATTAATAAAAGATCCTTTATTAAGGACAAAAATAATTGAATCTATGACAGGATCGACTGACATTAATTCTAATAATACCATCTATGACAGGATCGACTGACATTAATTCTAATAAGGATTTTATAGATTAAGAAACTAACCGGCATCTTATTAAACTAATCATACTTAAATAACAATCTCCAAAAACGTCCTAAAACGCCTATCAATCGGCTAAACTGGACAAACAGGAAAAACATATTTAAGCAGTAATTATAAAATAAGGCCAGTTAATACAAGTAATCATACCTTTAGAATAATATCAGTTTTTTCTAATCATAAATCATATTATTACCATGTTAACATTACAGATAGTCATGGATCAACACATATATAGTTTAGCCTATTAGGCTAAACATGAACATGATTAAATAAAATTAAATACAAAATTTAAATAAAGACTAATAATACTTACAATAATCTGCAAGTAGAATTCTTTTATTTATACAAACTTTATATATTACAAAAGAGGGGGATGCTCAGCACATGAGCTTACAAAGCTAATCAGAGAGAGAAGGGGGAGTTCCTCTGATCGATGCTTACAAATGAAAACTATCAACCTATTTATACAAAACGAAAACGCGTTCCTACAGTAGAAAACGCGTGAATGAACAGTAAAAGCCAAAATTTTCGGCTTGTACAGTAATATTCCTGTAAAAAGTCAAAAGGTGAACAGTATTCTACTGTTGATGAACAGTGACCTGTCCGGCTGCTTTCACTGTTTATGAACAGTGTCTTGTCTGGCTGCTTTACTATTCATGACGTAAGCAGTGACGTCATCTTGATTGAGACCTGTTAGTGACGTAATCAATGACGTCATTATGATTTGAACCTATTTTCCTCCTGATTTCTTTGAAGAAGAAGATCCTTCTTTCCCTGATGCAAATTTATCAATCAAGGTATCATTTAATGAGTCAAATATATCATCTATACTGACTTCATTAATATCCTCATTAGGATCTTGGGCATCCTGCATTTCTTCAGATGCTATTGAGTCCTCTTTATCTTTTTTAAATTGAGATATCAGACTCTTTTTCATTTCTTTGATATATGCAGCTATCATCTGCTCAGGAGTCAAATTTTCCGATCTCATTTTTGCCTTATTAATGATATAATCAAAAGGCGATGATGATTGAGCATTTTCTAATTGCTCTTCATATGCACAAACTTGTTTCTCTATTAGAGAAAATGTTTCATCACCATTTATTTTTCCAGTTTGAGGATCAATTTCCAGCAATTTTTCCCAGAACTTTACATGATAAGTTCTGTACAAACAGGGAATTCCTGTTTTAGTATAACCATATTCAGGTTTCCATTTTAATATCCATGGAACTGAGAATTCAATAAAAAAGTAACAAGAAGCTATCCCTTCTATTACAATTTTAGAATTTTGTCTTTCTATCATTTTAGGAGATACATCCACCCATTTTATAAAACTTTCTTTCATATCTCCTGGTAAAATTTCTGGTACAGGACCAAAACAATAACACCAATGGATAAACCAATTTGGTATTTCAGAGTTATAAACTTTAGAACAAATTTTAATAAACCATGTATGATGTCTTTTATCATTTTCATAGTTTAAAAATTTTTCAAAAGCATCACAATAGTCCCAATAATTATATTTAAAGACTGCTTTTGTATTTTCATTCTGAATTGATTTTTCTCTTAGGGGTGAAATTCCCCATTCTTCCAAAGATATAATCTTTTTTATCAAAACCTTGGAGAAATTATAAATCTCATTATTGCCTCCAGAAGTGAAATGTTTAAAATCACAACTTCCACTCTGAATAAGTATTTGTTCATAATAAGATCGAGATTTATAAGTTCTCATTTCATTTGAACCATTGTCCAAATATCTATTCATTAGAAACCATGGATCTTCACTCCATTTTAAATCCCTGTCTTCTAATTTGAAGATTATTTCTTCATGATTTTTTCTAAAATATTTTTCATTATATTCAATATTTGCTACTATATTAGCAAAAGTAGATTTACTAGGAGTATCACTCCTTTCAGTATCCATATCTTCAAATTCTTGTGACAAATTTTTGTTCACAAGCTTCCTTTTCCCCTGCTGAGCTATTATCTCAGGGGTCTTTCCTTTATCTCTTTTATCAGGAGTGTTAGGGGTATAACCCCAACTCCTTCCACCTCTTCCCCTCCATGGAGAGGAAGATCCACTACCCCGTTTCATTCCTGCAATTGAAATATTCACGGGTTAGAAAATCTGGAAGATTATTTTCTTCACCTTTTTTATAAATAATGTTAAAATCAAAAGGGGCTAAATGAGCCTGCCATCTAGCAAACATTTGCTTAGAAACATCATGTTTAAAATCTTTATTAAACATAAATTTGGCTGCACTACAATCAGTAACAATAGTAAATTTCTGATTATATAAATCATCTTGAAATTTTAAAACACATTTTACAATTGCAAGAATTTCTTTAGCAACTGTAGCATAATTCTTTTGAGCATTATTCCATTTTCCAGAATGGAATCTAATTAAATGTATTTGTTTATTATCTGGATTTTTCTGGGTAAGAATTCCCCCAAATCCTATATCAGAAGCATCTGTTTCTATAAATTTTTCCCAATTGGGATTGCTAATCATTAAGCATGGTAATGTTTTAACATTATCCTTGATTTTCTTAACTGAATTAGTATGACTATCAGTCCAAGGTTTAGGATTCTTTTTTAGTCTATCATATAAGATAGCTGTATCTTTTACCAAATTATGATAATAAGGAGCAATGTAATTAAGACTCCCTAAAAATCTTTGTAACTGAGTTTTATCAGTTATAATATCTGGAAATTTCTCAGCAAAATCTATACTTCTATTAATAGGAATTATATTTCCTTTTTCAATAAAATGTCCTAGAAATTTTATTCTAGTTTGAAATAAATCCATTTTTGGTTTAGATATTACTAGACCATTTTGTTTAATCAAAGATTTAAAAATATGTAAATGCTTAAAATGCATTTCTATTGTCTTTGAATAAATCAAAATATCATCAATATAAACAATTATGAACTCACTATAAGGAGTAAATATATCATTCATTATCTTCTGAAATTCAGAAGGAGCATTTTTAAGTCCAAACGGCATTACATTCCATTCATAATGTCCAATTGGAACATTAAATGCTGTTTTATATCTATCAGATTTATTAATTTGAATTTGCCAATATCCTGACTTCAAATCAAATTTTGAAAATATTAGACCATCATAAAGTCTATCTAATAAATCCTTTTTATTAGGGATTGGATGTCTAATCCATTTTAAAACTTTATTAAGAGGTTTATAATTTATTACCAATCTTGGGACACCTCTTTCTATCTCAGAATGTTTATTAACATAAAATGCAGTACATGACCACGGTGATTGAGAATGACTTATTAGTCCCTTCTGTAATAAAGATTCTATTTCTTTTTTACATAATTCTAAATATTCTGAATTCATTTGACAAGGTCTAGCCTTTGTCTGAATATTCTTTTCATCAAAATCTTCTTCATATGGAAGAAATATAATATGTTTTTTTCTATCCCAAAAAGCATTGGGATGGTCATTACATATTTCTAATGAAAATTCATTCTTTAGAATACCAATCTTATCCTGTAATTTAGGATTTTTTAATTGTTCATTTATAGTAACAATATTAATTTCTTGTTTCAAAAATCCTATTTGATTTTGCTTAGCCTTAATATTATCATAAAGACTATGTAATTTTTTAGTAATTGGTTCGACTATAAATTCAAGGAAAATATTATTACCTTGGAAAGTACCAATAATCCCTTTATTATCAATATTTTTTATGGGATAAATATTATTTAAAAATGGTGTACCAAGTATAATTTGGTTAGAAATATTTTTTGCAAGTATAAAACTTTGCGAAATGCATTTATTATTAATGCATACATAAGCTTTAGGAATCTTATATTCTATCTGAAGTTTATCACCACCAGCATGCCATAAAGTATGACTTGTTTTATGAAAATATCTAGTAGGAATTAATCCTTCCTGAATAACATTTAAATCTGCTCCACTGTCAACAAGAGCAATAAATGATTTTGTATAATGATTATCAATTAACAATGATATTTTTATATACCATTTTTGAGATATAACTGTCTCAATTGTAGATAGAAAATTATCCTTTTCTATTATAGGTAAATTATTCTGAATATTTGGTTGAATAATATTTTTACCTTTAATATCATTCTCTAATCTAGATATTCTAGATTCTTGAATAAAATTTTCATTTTTCAAGAATTTTATTTCTTCTTTCAGATTATTAATCTCTTTATAAATATCTGGTAGAGATATATCTCTTTGACTTTGATGTTTAATTTTTAATTGGTTCATAACCTCTGACATATTATAAGATCTATTCTTATTAAGAATATTGTTTATCTTTTCTTCTTCTTTATTAGAAGTAGATGTAGAAGCATTCTCTTCATTTCCCAATTCATCAATTATTTTTGTCCTTAATAAAGGATCTTTTATTAATTTTAATAACTCAAAAATATTTTGAGAATCCAAAACATTAATACTCATATTAGAGAATTGAGACATAATTTTATAAAATTCTGATTGATTATGATCAATATTATTTATTTCTTTAGGACATATTAATCCTCCTTTACAAGGTTCACATTCCTCTGATTCAGAGAATTCTTCATTATCTAAATTCCTTATAATTTCTTCTTCTGATTCAGAAGTAATAGAAATTTCTGATTCTGATTCCTCCGATTCAGATTTTTCTATTAAAGATTGTATTATTATATTTTTTATATCATCAGGAATTTCTAAATTAGAAATTCTTTTCTTTGTCCAACAAAATTCATTGGTATGACCTTTTCTTTTACATATTGTACAATATCTTTTTTGATTCTTATTGAATCTTTTCATATATGCTTTCTTTTGGAATTCATTTTTCTTTTGGAAATTATCTTCCCTTCTTTTCTTTTTTCTTTCAATATATTTAGGAGAATGTCTCCTATGTTTAGATTTATAAATCTTTTCTTTTTTACTTTTACTGGATGAAGGATTATCCAGTCCAAATTGTTGACAAAATTCTCCCAATTGTTTCTTTTCTAAGAAACTTTGTCTTTTTAATTGTTGATTTAACTTTATTTCATTACATAAAGCCAATCCTTCTTGAATACAAGTGTCTATTAGAGCTCCATATGTGAATTTTTCATACGGAATGGTAATATTATTACCTTTTATTGTTTTTCTTATTCTTTCAGCAAATAAGCTTGGTAATCCATCAACAAATTTAGATTTCCAATGAGTATTATTACACTCTGGTAATTCCATAACTCTGCTTAGGAAAGTATCTTTATACCACCTAAAGTCAGACAGTGTTCTACATCGTAGATTCTGTAATAAAGTTCTAATAGTATCACTATTATCACTAAATCTTCCTGTAAAATGTTCAATTACATTTACTGCTAATGTATATACAGCAGTTTCAATGATTTTATTATCTTCTTGCTTTGTAGCATTTAGAATATTATCCCTATCATGTGGATTTAAGTAATTATCCCACCAACCTTTAAGTTGGCCAGTAAATCCAGCTATTATCATGGCTGCAATAGTCTTATCATTATTCTGACTATTTTTACAAATTGTAGAATACATTAGCATTCTGTGAACAGTATTATAAATCTGTTTATTAGAATATCCATCAATATTCCACTCATAAATCTTATTACCAGAATAACTAATATCAATAGTATCAGTGTATTCTTCATGTAGTACATCCATTGGAGTAGGTCTATTATAATAGAACTTACTTTGTATAGGTTTATCAGCCCATTTACTATTAAGTTTATTAATCTGATCTTGCAAAACCTCTTTATAATCTGGGTTTTCTATAAAATCATTATCTAACTCTTTATCTAGAGTTCTTATACTAAGTTTATCAAACTTTTCTTCAAGATATTTTTCTAACTCATATAATGGTTGAGTTTTAAAATTAGAAATTATTGGAGGAGGTTGAAAACTAGGAAATATTTCCTTTTTTTATAGGAACATTAGATACTTCTGATGTAGAAGCTTTTTCCTTATTTTCAACAATTTCTTTTCCCTTATCAAGAGATTTTTTATTAATTGTAGTAATAATCAAATCCAATTTATCATGTATAGATTGAATTTGTTCACCCATTATTACTAAAGATAAATTAGTATAATTTTGGTTTTTAAACATATTATTAATATGTTTACATGTAACCTGAAGTGTATCATCTTCAATTAATTTAGCAAATGCTAAGAAATTTAAATCATTAATTTTAAATGATTGCTGTGGGGGATATTTTCCTGAAACCACTGAACCATTTTGCAAAGTATAATTTCTTTCCAGAATAAGAATATAATTCTTAACATATGTTTCTATAAACCATGCTGCAAATGGTATTATCATATTTTTTTCTTTACAAGTTTTATAAAACTCATCTTGAAATTTACTAATTTCATTATTAGTAAAATTATCAAAAAACCAATCTCTGAAAGGCGTATAACCTTCACCTTTGAATTCTTCAGAAATAATTTTTCTGGCTTTAGAACCAGGACTGAAATCTATTATTTCTTCAAAATCCATTAATTATATCGAATAATTCATTTCCGACATTGTCGGTTCCATTCTATTTGTTTCTTTGACAATATTATTTTTATTTATATATAATTTCTTTATTTCAGGATTTAATCCTGTTACAGATTCTATCTCATCTGAAGATATTTCTTCTTTTTCTTGATATGTAAAAGCTCTATTTTCTCTTATTTGAGAAGTAGAAGCTCTAGGGGTTTCAACCCTGTAATCAATTGGAGAAATATAATTTCTCATTGAAATACTTTTCTGAATCTTATTTGATTCAAATTGTATATTAACAGATCCTTCTGAACTTTGTATTATATTCAGTATATTATTATGATCTTGCACCTGTGTTTGTACTGGTACAGCTTGTTCAATTTTCCAGTCTTCTGGAAACTCTATTTCTTCCCATTTAATAGGTCTTCGGGTCATGATATTAGACCTGTTAAAATTAGTCTCAATAATAATAGTCTCATTTTTATAATCCATCATTTTACAATGAGGATTTAATGTGACTAAGGGTTTATAATATATCCTGTAACATACACAAATAGTTTCTGTTCCAGGAAGATAATTATAACCATTAGTTTTAACATTTAATGTTAATGCATCTAGTATATTAACATCAGATAATGATAATTGTAAATTCGGGTATACATTAAAGTATACTGGACCATTGGTCAAACTGGATTGTATAATACCCATTAAAGATTGTCTCCAATTAAGATTTCTACCATCTCTTAAAGCTGCTATAAAGCTTTCTGGTAAACCTTTTAAGGTTAAAGGTTTAAAAGCAATCTGAACTAATCCTATATGAAGGAAATTGTATTCATTTCTATATTTATCAATATCCTTATCAGATAATAATTTAATAATCATTTCATTATTATCTAATGAAATTGATTCCTCAGTAGTTTTAACTACCTGAAGTAATCCTAATTTCTCAAAAGTACCCAATTTATATATCAATCTGGGTTCAATTTTAGGAATTGTCCACTTATTAAGTAGATCCAAATTCTTAGGCATATCATATTCTTCATTCTTACTATTTTTAATATTATTATTCTTATTAATCAAGTTCATGAAATTATTCATGATTAACTATGTGTTAATCCAAGACATATCTATAAAATTACCATGGCTCTGATACCATCTATGACAGGATCGACTGACATTAATTCTAATATTGAAATAAATCCATTTTTGGTTTAGATATTACTAGACCATTTTGTTTAATCAAAGATTTAAAAATATGTAAATGCTTAAAATGCATTTCTATTGTCTTTGAATAAATCAAAATATCATCAATATAAACAATTATGAACTCACTATAAGGAGTAAATATATCATTCATTATCTTCTGAAATTCAGAAGGAGCATTTTTAAGTCCAAACGGCATTACATTCCATTCATAATGTCCAATTGGAACATTAAATGCTGTTTTATATCTATCAGATTTATTAATTTGAATTTGCCAATATCCTGACTTCAAATCAAATTTTGAAAATATTAGACCATCATAAAGTCTATCTAATAAATCCTTTTTATTAGGGATTGGATGTCTAATCCATTTTAAAACTTTATTAAGAGGTTTATAATTTATTACCAATCTTGGGACACCTCTTTCTATCTCAGAATGTTTATTAACATAAAATGCAGTACATGACCACGGTGATTGAGAATGACTTATTAGTCCCTTCTGTAATAAAGATTCTATTTCTTTTTTACATAATTCTAAATATTCTGAATTCATTTGACAAGGTCTAGCCTTTGTCTGAATATTCTTTTCATCAAAATCTTCTTCATATGGAAGAAATATAATATGTTTTTTTCTATCCCAAAAAGCATTGGGATGGTCATTACATATTTCTAATGAAAATTCATTCTTTAGAATACCAATCTTATCCTGTAATTTAGGATTTTTTAATTGTTCATTTATAGTAACAATATTAATTTCTTGTTTCAAAAATCCTATTTGATTTTGCTTAGCCTTAATATTATCATAAAGACTATGTAATTTTTTAGTAATTGGTTCGACTATAAATTCAAGGAAAATATTATTACCTTGGAAAGTACCAATAATCCCTTTATTATCAATATTTTTTATGGGATAAATATTATTTAAAAATGGTGTACCAAGTATAATTTGGTTAGAAATATTTTTTGCAAGTATAAAACTTTGCGAAATGCATTTATTATTAATGCATACATAAGCTTTAGGAATCTTATATTCTATCTGAAGTTTATCACCACCAGCATGCCATAAAGTATGACTTGTTTTATGAAAATATCTAGTAGGAATTAATCCTTCCTGAATAACATTTAAATCTGCTCCACTGTCAACAAGAGCAATAAATGATTTTGTATAATGATTATCAATTAACAATGATATTTTTATATACCATTTTTGAGATATAACTGTCTCAATTGTAGATAGAAAATTATCCTTTTCTATTATAGGTAAATTATTCTGAATATTTGGTTGAATAATATTTTTACCTTTAATATCATTCTCTAATCTAGATATTCTAGATTCTTGAATAAAATTTTCATTTTTCAAGAATTTTATTTCTTCTTTCAGATTATTAATCTCTTTATAAATATCTGGTAGAGATATATCTCTTTGACTTTGATGTTTAATTTTTAATTGGTTCATAACCTCTGACATATTATAAGATCTATTCTTATTAAGAATATTGTTTATCTTTTCTTCTTCTTTATTAGAAGTAGATGTAGAAGCATTCTCTTCATTTCCCAATTCATCAATTATTTTTGTCCTTAATAAAGGATCTTTTATTAATTTTAATAACTCAAAAATATTTTGAGAATCCAAAACATTAATACTCATATTAGAGAATTGAGACATAATTTTATAAAATTCTGATTGATTATGATCAATATTATTTATTTCTTTAGGACATATTAATCCTCCTTTACAAGGTTCACATTCCTCTGATTCAGAGAATTCTTCATTATCTAAATTCCTTATAATTTCTTCTTCTGATTCAGAAGTAATAGAAATTTCTGATTCTGATTCCTCCGATTCAGATTTTTCTATTAAAGATTGTATTATTATATTTTTTATATCATCAGGAATTTCTAAATTAGAAATTCTTTTCTTTGTCCAACAAAATTCATTGGTATGACCTTTTCTTTTACATATTGTACAATATCTTTTTTGATTCTTATTGAATCTTTTCATATATGCTTTCTTTTGGAATTCATTTTTCTTTTGGAAATTATCTTCCCTTCTTTTCTTTTTTCTTTCAATATATTTAGGAGAATGTCTCCTATGTTTAGATTTATAAATCTTTTCTTTTTTACTTTTACTGGATGAAGGATTATCCAGTCCAAATTGTTGACAAAATTCTCCCAATTGTTTCTTTTCTAAGAAACTTTGTCTTTTTAATTGTTGATTTAACTTTATTTCATTACATAAAGCCAATCCTTCTTGAATACAAGTGTCTATTAGAGCTCCATATGTGAATTTTTCATACGGAATGGTAATATTATTACCTTTTATTGTTTTTCTTATTCTTTCAGCAAATAAGCTTGGTAATCCATCAACAAATTTAGATTTCCAATGAGTATTATTACACTCTGGTAATTCCATAACTCTGCTTAGGAAAGTATCTTTATACCACCTAAAGTCAGACAGTGTTCTACATCGTAGATTCTGTAATAAAGTTCTAATAGTATCACTATTATCACTAAATCTTCCTGTAAAATGTTCAATTACATTTACTGCTAATGTATATACAGCAGTTTCAATGATTTTATTATCTTCTTGCTTTGTAGCATTTAGAATATTATCCCTATCATGTGGATTTAAGTAATTATCCCACCAACCTTTAAGTTGGCCAGTAAATCCAGCTATTATCATGGCTGCAATAGTCTTATCATTATTCTGACTATTTTTACAAATTGTAGAATACATTAGCATTCTGTGAACAGTATTATAAATCTGTTTATTAGAATATCCATCAATATTCCACTCATAAATCTTATTACCAGAATAACTAATATCAATAGTATCAGTGTATTCTTCATGTAGTACATCCATTGGAGTAGGTCTATTATAATAGAACTTACTTTGTATAGGTTTATCAGCCCATTTACTATTAAGTTTATTAATCTGATCTTGCAAAACCTCTTTATAATCTGGGTTTTCTATAAAATCATTATCTAACTCTTTATCTAGAGTTCTTATACTAAGTTTATCAAACTTTTCTTCAAGATATTTTTCTAACTCATATAATGGTTGAGTTTTAAAATTAGAAATTATTGGAGGAGGTTGAAAACTAGGAAATATTTCCTTTTTTATAGGAACATTAGATACTTCTGATGTAGAAGCTTTTTCCTTATTTTCAACAATTTCTTTTCCCTTATCAAGAGATTTTTTATTAATTGTAGTAATAATCAAATCCAATTTATCATGTATAGATTGAATTTGTTCACCCATTATTACTAAAGATAAATTAGTATAATTTTGGTTTTTAAACATATTATTAATATGTTTACATGTAACCTGAAGTGTATCATCTTCAATTAATTTAGCAAATGCTAAGAAATTTAAATCATTAATTTTAAATGATTGCTGTGGGGGATATTTTCCTGAAACCACTGAACCATTTTGCAAAGTATAATTTCTTTCCAGAATAAGAATATAATTCTTAACATATGTTTCTATAAACCATGCTGCAAATGGTATTATCATATTTTTTTCTTTACAAGTTTTATAAAACTCATCTTGAAATTTACTAATTTCATTATTAGTAAAATTATCAAAAAACCAATCTCTGAAAGGCGTATAACCTTCACCTTTGAATTCTTCAGAAATAATTTTTCTGGCTTTAGAACCAGGACTGAAATCTATTATTTCTTCAAAATCCATTAATTATATCGAATAATTCATTTCCGACATTGTCGGTTCCATTCTATTTGTTTCTTTGACAATATTATTTTTATTTATATATAATTTCTTTATTTCAGGATTTAATCCTGTTACAGATTCTATCTCATCTGAAGATATTTCTTCTTTTTCTTGATATGTAAAAGCTCTATTTTCTCTTATTTGAGAAGTAGAAGCTCTAGGGGTTTCAACCCTGTAATCAATTGGAGAAATATAATTTCTCATTGAAATACTTTTCTGAATCTTATTTGATTCAAATTGTATATTAACAGATCCTTCTGAACTTTGTATTATATTCAGTATATTATTATGATCTTGCACCTGTGTTTGTACTGGTACAGCTTGTTCAATTTTCCAGTCTTCTGGAAACTCTATTTCTTCCCATTTAATAGGTCTTCGGGTCATGATATTAGACCTGTTAAAATTAGTCTCAATAATAATAGTCTCATTTTTATAATCCATCATTTTACAATGAGGATTTAATGTGACTAAGGGTTTATAATATATCCTGTAACATACACAAATAGAATTTTATAAAATTATGTCTCAATTCTCTAATATGAGTATTAATGTTTTGGATTCTCAAAATATTTTTGAGTTATTAAAATTAATAAAAGATCCTTTATTAAGGACAAAAATAATTGATGAATTGGGAAATGAAGAGAATGCTTCTACATCTACTTCTAATAAAGAAGAAGAAAAGATAAACAATATTCTTAATAAGAATAGATCTTATAATATGTCAGAGGTTATGAACCAATTAAAAATTAAACATCAAAGTCAAAGAGATATATCTCTACCAGATATTTATAAAGAGATTAATAATCTGAAAGAAGAAATAAAATTCTTGAAAAATGAAAATTTTATTCAAGAATCTAGAATATCTAGATTAGAGAATGATATTAAAGGTAAAAATATTATTCAACCAAATATTCAGAATAATTTACCTATAATAGAAAAGGATAATTTTCTATCTACAATTGAGACAGTTATATCTCAAAAATGGTATATAAAAATATCATTGTTAATTGATAATCATTATACAAAATCATTTATTGCTCTTGTTGACAGTGGAGCAGATTTAAATGTTATTCAGGAAGGATTAATTCCTACTAGATATTTTCATAAAACAAGTCATACTTTATGGCATGCTGGTGGTGATAAACTTCAGATAGAATATAAGATTCCTAAAGCTTATGTATGCATTAATAATAAATGCATTTCGCAAAGTTTTATACTTGCAAAAAATATTTCTAACCAAATTATACTTGGTACACCATTTTTAAATAATATTTATCCCATAAAAAATATTGATAATAAAGGGATTATTGGTACTTTCCAAGGTAATAATATTTTCCTTGAATTTATAGTCGAACCAATTACTAAAAAATTACATAGTCTTTATGATAATATTAAGGCTAAGCAAAATCAAATAGGATTTTTGAAACAAGAAATTAATATTGTTACTATAAATGAACAATTAAAAAATCCTAAATTACAGGATAAGATTGGTATTCTAAAGAATGAATTTTCATTAGAAATATGTAATGACCATCCCAATGCTTTTTGGGATAGAAAAAAACATATTATATTTCTTCCATATGAAGAAGATTTTGATGAAAAGAATATTCAGACAAAGGCTAGACCTTGTCAAATGAATTCAGAATATTTAGAATTATGTAAAAAAGAAATAGAATCTTTATTACAGAAGGGACTAATAAGTCATTCTCAATCACCGTGGTCATGTACTGCATTTTATGTTAATAAACATTCTGAGATAGAAAGAGGTGTCCCAAGATTGGTAATAAATTATAAACCTCTTAATAAAGTTTTAAAATGGATTAGACATCCAATCCCTAATAAAAAGGATTTATTAGATAGACTTTATGATGGTCTAATATTTTCAAAATTTGATTTGAAGTCAGGATATTGGCAAATTCAAATTAATAAATCTGATAGATATAAAACAGCATTTAATGTTCCAATTGGACATTATGAATGGAATGTAATGCCGTTTGGACTTAAAAATGCTCCTTCTGAATTTCAGAAGATAATGAATGATATATTTACTCCTTATAGTGAGTTCATAATTGTTTATATTGATGATATTTTGATTTATTCAAAGACAATAGAAATGCATTTTAAGCATTTACATATTTTTAAATCTTTGATTAAACAAAATGGTCTAGTAATATCTAAACCAAAAATGGATTTATTTCAAACTAGAATAAAATTTCTAGGACATTTTATTGAAAAAGGAAATATAATTCCTATTAATAGAAGTATAGATTTTGCTGAGAAATTTCCAGATATTATAACTGATAAAACTCAGTTACAAAGATTTTTAGGGAGTCTTAATTACATTGCTCCTTATTATCATAATTTGGTAAAAGATACAGCTATCTTATATGATAGACTAAAAAAGAATCCTAAACCTTGGACTGATAGTCATACTAATTCAGTTAAGAAAATCAAGGATAATGTTAAAACATTACCATGCTTAATGATTAGCAATCCCAATTGGGAAAAATTTATAGAAACAGATGCTTCTGATATAGGATTTGGGGGAATTCTTACCCAGAAAAATCCAGATAATAAACAAATACATTTAATTAGATTCCATTCTGGAAAATGGAATAATGCTCAAAAGAATTATGCTACAGTTGCTAAAGAAATTCTTGCAATTGTAAAATGTGTTTTAAAATTTCAAGATGAGTTTTATAAAACTTGTAAAGAAAAAAATATGATAATACCATTTGCAGCATGGTTTATAGAAACATATGTTAAGAATTATATTCTTATTCTGGAAAGAAATTATACTTTGCAAAATGGTTCAGTGGTTTCAGGAAAATATCCCCCACAGCAATCATTTAAAATTAATGATTTAAATTTCTTAGCATTTGCTAAATTAATTGAAGATGATACACTTCAGGTTACATGTAAACATATTAATAATATGTTTAAAAACCAAAATTATACTAATTTATCTTTAGTAATAATGGGTGAACAAATTCAATCTATACATGATAAATTGGATTTGATTATTACTACAATTAATAAAAAATCTCTTGATAAGGGAAAAGAAATTGTTGAAAATAAGGAAAAAGCTTCTACATCAGAAGTATCTAATGTTCCTATAAAAAAGGAAATATTTCCTAGTTTTCAACCTCCTCCAATAATTTCTAATTTTAAAACTCAACCATTATATGAGTTAGAAAAATATCTTGAAGAAAAGTTTGATAAACTTAGTATAAGAACTCTAGATAAAGAGTTAGATAATGATTTTATAGAAAACCCAGATTATAAAGAGGTTTTGCAAGATCAGATTAATAAACTTAATAGTAAATGGGCTGATAAACCTATACAAAGTAAGTTCTATTATAATAGACCTACTCCAATGGATGTACTACATGAAGAATACACTGATACTATTGATATTAGTTATTCTGGTAATAAGATTTATGAGTGGAATATTGATGGATATTCTAATAAACAGATTTATAATACTGTTCACAGAATGCTAATGTATTCTACAATTTGTAAAAATAGTCAGAATAATGATAAGACTATTGCAGCCATGATAATAGCTGGATTTACTGGCCAACTTAAAGGTTGGTGGGATAATTACTTAAATCCACATGATAGGGATAATATTCTAAATGCTACAAAGCAAGAAGATAATAAAATCATTGAAACTGCTGTATATACATTAGCAGTAAATGTAATTGAACATTTTACAGGAAGATTTAGTGATAATAGTGATACTATTAGAACTTTATTACAGAATCTACGATGTAGAACACTGTCTGACTTTAGGTGGTATAAAGATACTTTCCTAAGCAGAGTTATGGAATTACCAGAGTGTAATAATACTCATTGGAAATCTAAATTTGTTGATGGATTACCAAGCTTATTTGCTGAAAGAATAAGAAAAACAATAAAAGGTAATAATATTACCATTCCGTATGAAAAATTCACATATGGAGCTCTAATAGACACTTGTATTCAAGAAGGATTGGCTTTATGTAATGAAATAAAGTTAAATCAACAATTAAAAAGACAAAGTTTCTTAGAAAAGAAACAATTGGGAGAATTTTGTCAACAATTTGGACTGGATAATCCTTCATCCAGTAAAAGTAAAAAAGAAAAGATTTATAAATCTAAACATAGGAGACATTCTCCTAAATATATTGAAAGAAAAAAGAAAAGAAGGGAAGATAATTTCCAAAAGAAAAATGAATTCCAAAAGAAAGCATATATGAAAAGATTCAATAAGAATCAAAAAAGATATTGTACAATATGTAAAAGAAAAGGTCATACCAATGAATTTTGTTGGACAAAGAAAAGAATTTCTAATTTAGAAATTCCTGATGATATAAAAAATATAATAATACAATCTTTAATAGAAAAATCTGAATCGGAGGAATCAGAATCAGAAATTTCTATTACTTCTGAATCAGAAGAAGAAATTATAAGGAATTTAGATAATGAAGAATTCTCTGAATCAGAGGAATGTGAACCTTGTAAAGGAGGATTAATATGTCCTAAAGAAATAAATAATATTGATCATAATCAATCAGAATTTTATAAAATTATGTCTCAATAATAATAGTCTCATTTTTATAATCCATCATTTTACAATGAGGATTTAATGTGACTAAGGGTTTATAATATATCCTGTAACATACACAAATAGTTTCTGTTCCAGGAAGATAATTATAACCATTAGTTTTAACATTTAATGTTAATGCATCTAGTATATTAACATCAGATAATGATAATTGTAAATTCGGGTATACATTAAAGTATACTGGACCATTGGTCAAACTGGATTGTATAATACCCATTAAAGATTGTCTCCAATTAAGATTTCTACCATCTCTTAAAGCTGCTATAAAGCTTTCTGGTAAACCTTTTAAGGTTAAAGGTTTAAAAGCAATCTGAACTAATCCTATATGAAGGAAATTGTATTCATTTCTATATTTATCAATATCCTTATCAGATAATAATTTAATAATCATTTCATTATTATCTAATGAAATTGATTCCTCAGTAGTTTTAACTACCTGAAGTAATCCTAATTTCTCAAAAGTACCCAATTTATATATCAATCTGGGTTCAATTTTAGGAATTGTCCACTTATTAAGTAGATCCAAATTCTTAGGCATATCATATTCTTCATTCTTACTATTTTTAATATTATTATTCTTATTAATCAAGTTCATGAAATTATTCATGATTAACTATGTGTTAATCCAAGACATCTACTTTTGCTAATATAGTAGCAAATATTGAATATAATGAAAAATATTTTAGAAAAAATCATGAAGAAATAATCTTCAAATTAGAAGACAGGGATTTAAAATGGAGTGAAGATCCATGGTTTCTAATGAATAGATATTTGGACAATGGTTCAAATGAAATGAGAACTTATAAATCTCGATCTTATTATGAACAAATACTTATTCAGAGTGGAAGTTGTGATTTTAAACATTTCACTTCTGGAGGCAATAATGAGATTTATAATTTCTCCAAGGTTTTGATAAAAAAGATTATATCTTTGGAAGAATGGGGAATTTCACCCCTAAGAGAAAAATCAATTCAGAATGAAAATACAAAAGCAGTCTTTAAATATAATTATTGGGACTATTGTGATGCTTTTGAAAAATTTTTAAACTATGAAAATGATAAAAGACATCATACATGGTTTATTAAAATTTGTTCTAAAGTTTATAACTCTGAAATACCAAATTGGTTTATCCATTGGTGTTATTGTTTTGGTCCTGTACCAGAAATTTTACCAGGAGATATGAAAGAAAGTTTTATAAAATGGGTGGATGTATCTCCTAAAATGATAGAAAGACAAAATTCTAAAATTGTAATAGAAGGGATAGCTTCTTGTTACTTTTTTATTGAATTCTCAGTTCCATGGATATTAAAATGGAAACCTGAATATGGTTATACTAAAACAGGAATTCCCTGTTTGTACAGAACTTATCATGTAAAGTTCTGGGAAAAATTGCTGGAAATTGATCCTCAAACTGGAAAAATAAATGGTGATGAAACATTTTCTCTAATAGAGAAATAAGTTTGTGCATATGAAGAGCAATTAGAAAATGCTCAATCATCATCGCCTTTTGATTATATCATTAATAAGGCAAAAATGAGATCGGAAAATTTGACTCCTGAGCAGATGATAGCTACATATATCAAAGAAATGAAAAAGAGTCTGATATCTCAATTTAAAAAAGATAAAGAGGACTCAATAGCATCTGAAGAAATGCAGGATGCCCAAGATCCTAATGAGGATATTAATGAAGTCAGTATAGATGATATATTTGACTCATTAAATGATACCTTGATTGATAAATTTGCATCAGGGAAAGAAGGATCTTCTTCTTCAAAGAAATCAGGAGGAAAATAGGTTCAAATCATAATGACGTCATTGATTACGTCACTAACAGGTCTCAATCAAGATGACGTCACTGCTTACGTCATGAATAGTAAAGCAGCCAGACAAGACACTGTTCATAAACAGTGAAAGCAGCCGGACAGGTCACTGTTCATCAACAGTAGAATACTGTTCACCTTTTGACTTTTTACAGGAATATTACTGTACAAGCCGAAAATTTTGGCTTTTACTGTTCATTCACGCGTTTTCTACTGTAGGAACGCGTTTTCGTTTTGTATAAATAGGTTGATAGTTTTCATTTGTAAGCATCGATCAGAGGAACTCCCCCTTCTCTCTCTGATTAGCTTTGTAAGCTCATGTGCTGAGCATCCCCCTCTTTTGTAATATATAAAGTTTGTATAAATAAAAGAATTCTACTTGCAGATTATTGTAAGTATTATTAGTCTTTATTTAAATTTTGTATTTAATTTTATTTAATCATGTTCATGTTTAGCCTAATAGGCTAAACTATATATGTGTTGATCCATGACTATCTGTAATGTTAACATGGTAATAATATGATTTATGATTAGAAAAAACTGATATTATTCTAAAGGTATGATTACTTGTATTAACTGGCCTTATTTTATAATTACTGCTTAAATATGTTTTTCCTGTTTGTCCAGTTTAGCCGATTGATAGGCGTTTTAGGACGTTTTTGGAGATTGTTATTTAAGTATGATTAGTTTAATAAGATGCCGGTTAGTTTCTTAATCTATAAAATCCTTATTAGAATTAATGTCAGTCGATCCTGTCATAGATGGTATTATTAGAATTAATGTCAGTCGATCCTGTCATAGATGGTATCAGAGCCATGGTAATTTTATAGATATGTCTTGGATTAACACATAGTTAATCATGAATAATTTCATGAACTTGATTAATAAGAATAATAATATTAAAAATAGTAAGAATGAAGAATATGATATGCCTAAGAATTTGGATCTACTTAATAAGTGGACAATTCCTAAAATTGAACCCAGATTGATATATAAATTGGGTACTTTTGAGAAATTAGGATTACTTCAGGTAGTTAAAACTACTGAGGAATCAATTTCATTAGATAATAATGAAATGATTATTAAATTATTATCTGATAAGGATATTGATAAATATAGAAATGAATACAATTTCCTTCATATAGGATTAGTTCAGATTGCTTTTAAACCTTTAACCTTAAAAGGTTTACCAGAAAGCTTTATAGCAGCTTTAAGAGATGGTAGAAATCTTAATTGGAGACAATCTTTAATGGGTATTATACAATCCAGTTTGACCAATGGTCCAGTATACTTTAATGTATACCCGAATTTACAATTATCATTATCTGATGTTAATATACTAGATGCATTAACATTAAATGTTAAAACTAATGGTTATAATTATCTTCCTGGAACAGAAACTATTTGTGTATGTTACAGGATATATTATAAACCCTTAGTCACATTAAATCCTCATTGTAAAATGATGGATTATAAAAATGAGACTATTATTATTGAGACTAATTTTAACAGGTCTAATATCATGACCCGAAGACCTATTAAATGGGAAGAAATAGAGTTTCCAGAAGACTGGAAAATTGAACAAGCTGTACCAGTACAAACACAGGTGCAAGATCATAATAATATACTGAATATAATACAAAGTTCAGAAGGATCTGTTAATATACAATTTGAATCAAATAAGATTCAGAAAAGTATTTCAATGAGAAATTATATTTCTCCAATTGATTACAGGGTTGAAACCCCTAGAGCTTCTACTTCTCAAATAAGAGAAAATAGAGCTTTTACATATCAAGAAAAAGAAGAAATATCTTCAGATGAGATAGAATCTGTAACAGGATTAAATCCTGAAATAAAGAAATTATATATAAATAAAAATAATATTGTCAAAGAAACAAATAGAATGGAACCGACAATGTCGGAAATGAATTATTCGATATAATTAATGGATTTTGAAGAAATAATAGATTTCAGTCCTGGTTCTAAAGCCAGAAAAATTATTTCTGAAGAATTCAAAGGTGAAGGTTATACGCCTTTCAGAGATTGGTTTTTTGATAATTTTACTAATAATGAAATTAGTAAATTTCAAGATGAGTTTTATAAAACTTGTAAAGAAAAAAATATGATAATACCATTTGCAGCATGGTTTATAGAAACATATGTTAAGAATTATATTCTTATTCTGGAAAGAAATTATACTTTGCAAAATGGTTCAGTGGTTTCAGGAAAATATCCCCCACAGCAATCATTTAAAATTAATGATTTAAATTTCTTAGCATTTGCTAAATTAATTGAAGATGATACACTTCAGGTTACATGTAAACATATTAATAATATGTTTAAAAACCAAAATTATACTAATTTATCTTTAGTAATAATGGGTGAACAAATTCAATCTATACATGATAAATTGGATTTGATTATTACTACAATTAATAAAAAATCTCTTGATAAGGGAAAAGAAATTGTTGAAAATAAGGAAAAAGCTTCTACATCAGAAGTATCTAATGTTCCTATAAAAAAGGAAATATTTCCTAGTTTTCAACCTCCTCCAATAATTTCTAATTTTAAAACTCAACCATTATATGAGTTAGAAAAATATCTTGAAGAAAAGTTTGATAAACTTAGTATAAGAACTCTAGATAAAGAGTTAGATAATGATTTTATAGAAAACCCAGATTATAAAGAGGTTTTGCAAGATCAGATTAATAAACTTAATAGTAAATGGGCTGATAAACCTATACAAAGTAAGTTCTATTATAATAGACCTACTCCAATGGATGTACTACATGAAGAATACACTGATACTATTGATATTAGTTATTCTGGTAATAAGATTTATGAGTGGAATATTGATGGATATTCTAATAAACAGATTTATAATACTGTTCACAGAATGCTAATGTATTCTACAATTTGTAAAAATAGTCAGAATAATGATAAGACTATTGCAGCCATGATAATAGCTGGATTTACTGGCCAACTTAAAGGTTGGTGGGATAATTACTTAAATCCACATGATAGGGATAATATTCTAAATGCTACAAAGCAAGAAGATAATAAAATCATTGAAACTGCTGTATATACATTAGCAGTAAATGTAATTGAACATTTTACAGGAAGATTTAGTGATAATAGTGATACTATTAGAACTTTATTACAGAATCTACGATGTAGAACACTGTCTGACTTTAGGTGGTATAAAGATACTTTCCTAAGCAGAGTTATGGAATTACCAGAGTGTAATAATACTCATTGGAAATCTAAATTTGTTGATGGATTACCAAGCTTATTTGCTGAAAGAATAAGAAAAACAATAAAAGGTAATAATATTACCATTCCGTATGAAAAATTCACATATGGAGCTCTAATAGACACTTGTATTCAAGAAGGATTGGCTTTATGTAATGAAATAAAGTTAAATCAACAATTAAAAAGACAAAGTTTCTTAGAAAAGAAACAATTGGGAGAATTTTGTCAACAATTTGGACTGGATAATCCTTCATCCAGTAAAAGTAAAAAAGAAAAGATTTATAAATCTAAACATAGGAGACATTCTCCTAAATATATTGAAAGAAAAAAGAAAAGAAGGGAAGATAATTTCCAAAAGAAAAATGAATTCCAAAAGAAAGCATATATGAAAAGATTCAATAAGAATCAAAAAAGATATTGTACAATATGTAAAAGAAAAGGTCATACCAATGAATTTTGTTGGACAAAGAAAAGAATTTCTAATTTAGAAATTCCTGATGATATAAAAAATATAATAATACAATCTTTAATAGAAAAATCTGAATCGGAGGAATCAGAATCAGAAATTTCTATTACTTCTGAATCAGAAGAAGAAATTATAAGGAATTTAGATAATGAAGAATTCTCTGAATCAGAGGAATGTGAACCTTGTAAAGGAGGATTAATATGTCCTAAAGAAATAAATAATATTGATCATAATCAATCAGAATTTTATAAAATTATGTCTCAATTCTCTAATATGAGTATTAATGTTTTGGATTCTCAAAATATTTTTGAGTTATTAAAATTAATAAAAGATCCTTTATTAAGGACAAAAATAATTGATGAATTGGGAAATGAAGAGAATGCTTCTACATCTACTTCTAATAAAGAAGAAGAAAAGATAAACAATATTCTTAATAAGAATAGATCTTATAATATGTCAGAGGTTATGAACCAATTAAAAATTAAACATCAAAGTCAAAGAGATATATCTCTACCAGATATTTATAAAGAGATTAATAATCTGAAAGAAGAAATAAAATTCTTGAAAAATGAAAATTTTATTCAAGAATCTAGAATATCTAGATTAGAGAATGATATTAAAGGTAAAAATATTATTCAACCAAATATTCAGAATAATTTACCTATAATAGAAAAGGATAATTTTCTATCTACAATTGAGACAGTTATATCTCAAAAATGGTATATAAAAATATCATTGTTAATTGATAATCATTATACAAAATCATTTATTGCTCTTGTTGACAGTGGAGCAGATTTAAATGTTATTCAGGAAGGATTAATTCCTACTAGATATTTTCATAAAACAAGTCATACTTTATGGCATGCTGGTGGTGATAAACTTCAGATAGAATATAAGATTCCTAAAGCTTATGTATGCATTAATAATAAATGCATTTCACAAAGTTTTATACTTGCAAAAAATATTTCTAACCAAATTATACTTGGTACACCATTTTTAAATAATATTTATCCCATAAAAAATATTGATAATAAAGGGATTATTGGTACTTTCCAAGGTAATAATATTTTCCTTGAATTTATAGTCGAACCAATTACTAAAAAATTACATAGTCTTTATGATAATATTAAGGCTAAGCAAAATCAAATAGGATTTTTGAAACAAGAAATTAATATTGTTACTATAAATGAACAATTAAAAAATCCTAAATTACAGGATAAGATTGGTATTCTAAAGAATGAATTTTCATTAGAAATATGTAATGACCATCCCAATGCTTTTTGGGATAGAAAAAAACATATTATATTTCTTCCATATGAAGAAGATTTTGATGAAAAGAATATTCAGACAAAGGCTAGACCTTGTCAAATGAATTCAGAATATTTAGAATTATGTAAAAAAGAAATAGAATCTTTATTACAGAAGGGACTAATAAGTCATTCTCAATCACCGTGGTCATGTACTGCATTTTATGTTAATAAACATTCTGAGATAGAAAGAGGTGTCCCAAGATTGGTAATAAATTATAAACCTCTTAATAAAGTTTTAAAATGGATTAGACATCCAATCCCTAATAAAAAGGATTTATTAGATAGACTTTATGATGGTCTAATATTTTCAAAATTTGATTTGAAGTCAGGATATTGGCAAATTCAAATTAATAAATCTGATAGATATAAAACAGCATTTAATGTTCCAATTGGACATTATGAATGGAATGTAATGCCGTTTGGACTTAAAAATGCTCCTTCTGAATTTCAGAAGATAATGAATGATATATTTACTCCTTATAGTGAGTTCATAATTGTTTATATTGATGATATTTTGATTTATTCAAAGACAATAGAAATGCATTTTAAGCATTTACATATTTTTAAATCTTTGATTAAACAAAATGGTCTAGTAATATCTAAACCAAAAATGGATTTATTTCAAACTAGAATAAAATTTCTAGGACATTTTATTGAAAAAGGAAATATAATTCCTATTAATAGAAGTATAGATTTTGCTGAGAAATTTCCAGATATTATAACTGATAAAACTCAGTTACAAAGATTTTTAGGGAGTCTTAATTACATTGCTCCTTATTATCATAATTTGGTAAAAGATACAGCTATCTTATATGATAGACTAAAAAAGAATCCTAAACCTTGGACTGATAGTCATACTAATTCAGTTAAGAAAATCAAGGATAATGTTAAAACATTACCATGCTTAATGATTAGCAATCCCAATTGGGAAAAATTTATAGAAACAGATGCTTCTGATATAGGATTTGGGGGAATTCTTACCCAGAAAAATCCAGATAATAAACAAATACATTTAATTAGATTCCATTCTGGAAAATGGAATAATGCTCAAAAGAATTATGCTACAGTTGCTAAAGAAATTCTTGCAATTGTAAAATGTGTTTTAAAATTTCAAGATGATTTATATAATCAGAAATTTACTATTGTTACTGATTGTAGTGCAGCCAAATTTATGTTTAATAAAGATTTTAAACATGATGTTTCTAAGCAAATGTTTGCTAGATGGCAGGCTCATTTAGCCCCTTTTGATTTTAACATTATTTATAAAAAAGGTGAAGAAAATAATCTTCCAGATTTTCTAACCCGTGAATATTTCAATTGCAGGAATGAAACGGGGTAGTGGATCTTCCTCTCCATGGAGGGGAAGAGGTGGAAGGAGTTGGGGTTATACCCCTAACACTCCTGATAAAAGAGATAAAGGAAAGACCCCTGAGATAATAGCTCAGCAGGGGAAAAGGAAGCTTGTGAACAAAAATTTGTCACAAGAATTTGAAGATATGGATACTGAAAGGAGTGATACTCCTAGTAAATCTACTTTTGCTAATATAGTAGCAAATATTGAATATAATGAAAAATATTTTAGAAAAAATCATGAAGAAATAATCTTCAAATTAGAAGACAGGGATTTAAAATGGAGTGAAGATCCATGGTTTCTAATGAATAGATATTTGGACAATGGTTCAAATGAAATGAGAACTTATAAATCTCGATCTTATTATGAACAAATACTTATTCAGAGTGGAAGTTGTGATTTTAAACATTTCACTTCTGGAGGCAATAATGAGATTTATAATTTCTCCAAGGTTTTGATAAAAAAGATTATATCTTTGGAAGAATGGGGAATTTCACCCCTAAGAGAAAAATCAATTCAGAATGAAAATACAAAAGCAGTCTTTAAATATAATTATTGGGACTATTGTGATGCTTTTGAAAAATTTTTAAACTATGAAAATGATAAAAGACATCATACATGGTTTATTAAAATTTGTTCTAAAGTTTATAACTCTGAAATACCAAATTGGTTTATCCATTGGTGTTATTGTTTTGGTCCTGTACCAGAAATTTTACCAGGAGATATGAAAGAAAGTTTTATAAAATGGGTGGATGTATCTCCTAAAATGATAGAAAGACAAAATTCTAAAATTGTAATAGAAGGGATAGCTTCTTGTTACTTTTTTATTGAATTCTCAGTTCCATGGATATTAAAATGGAAACCTGAATATGGTTATACTAAAACAGGAATTCCCTGTTTGTACAGAACTTATCATGTAAAGTTCTGGGAAAAATTGCTGGAAATTGATCCTCAAACTGGAAAAATAAATGGTGATGAAACATTTTCTCTAATAGAGAAACAAGTTTGTGCATATGAAGAGCAATTAGAAAATGCTCAATCATCATCGCCTTTTGATTATATCATTAATAAGGCAAAAATGAGATCGGAAAATTTGACTCCTGAGCAGATGATAGCTGCATATATCAAAGAAATGAAAAAGAGTCTGATATCTCAATTTAAAAAAGATAAAGAGGACTCAATAGCATCTGAAGAAATGCAGGATGCCCAAGATCCTAATGAGGATATTAATGAAGTCAGTATAGATGATATATTTGACTCATTAAATGATACCTTGATTGATAAATTTGCATCAGGGAAAGAAGGATCTTCTTCTTCAAAGAAATCAGGAGGAAAATAGGTTCAAATCATAATGACGTCATTGATTACGTCACTAACAGGTCTCAATCAAGATGACGTCACTGCTTACGTCATGAATAGTAAAGCAGCCAGACAAGACACTGTTCATAAACAGTGAAAGCAGCCGGACAGGTCACTGTTCATCAACAGTAGAATACTGTTCACCTTTTGACTTTTTACAGGAATATTACTGTACAAGCCGAAAATTTTGGCTTTTACTGTTCATTCACGCGTTTTCTACTGTAGGAACGCGTTTTCGTTTTGTATAAATAGGTTGATAGTTTTCATTTGTAAGCATCGATCAGAGGAACTCCCCCTTCTCTCTCTGATTAGCTTTGTAAGCTCATGTGCTGAGCATCCCCCTCTTTTGTAATATATAAAGTTTGTATAAATAAAAGAATTCTACTTGCAGATTATTGTAAGTATTATTAGTCTTTATTTAAATTTTGTATTTAATTTTATTTAATCATGTTCATGTTTAGCCTAATAGGCTAAACTATATATGTGTTGATCCATGACTATCTGTAATGTTAACATGGTAATAATATGATTTATGATTAGAAAAAACTGATATTATTCTAAAGGTATGATTACTTGTATTAACTGGCCTTATTTTATAATTACTGCTTAAATATGTTTTTCCTGTTTGTCCAGTTTAGCCGATTGATAGGCGTTTTAGGACGTTTTTGGAGATTGTTATTTAAGTATGATTAGTTTAATAAGATGCCGGTTAGTTTCTTAATCTATAAAATCCTTATTAGAATTAATGTCAGTCGATCCTGTCATAGATGGTATTATTAGAATTAATGTCAGTCGATCCTGTCAATGACAGGATCGACTGACATTAATTCTAATAAGGATTTTATAGATTAAGAAACTAACCGGCATCTTATTAAACTAATCATACTTAAATAACAATCTCCAAAAACGTCCTAAAACGCCTATCAATCGGCTAAACTGGACAAACAGGAAAAACATATTTAAGCAGTAATTATAAAATAAGGCCAGTTAATACAAGTAATCATACCTTTAGAATAATATCAGTTTTTTCTAATCATAAATCATATTATTACCATGTTAACATTACAGATAGTCATGGATCAACACATATATAGTTTAGCCTATTAGGCTAAACATGAACATGATTAAATAAAATTAAATACAAAATTTAAATAAAGACTAATAATACTTACAATAATCTGCAAGTAGAATTCTTTTATTTATACAAACTTTATATATTACAAAAGAGGGGGATGCTCAGCACATGAGCTTACAAAGTTAATCAGAGAGAGAAGGGGGAGTTCCTCTGATCGATGCTTACAAATGAAAACTATCAACCTATTTATACAAAACGAAAACGCGTTCCTACAGTAGAAAACGCGTGAATGAACAGATCTATGACAGGATCGACTGACATTAATTCTAATAATACCATCTATGACAGGATCGACTGACATTAATTCTAATAAGGATTTTATAGATTAAGAAACTAACCGGCATCTTATTAAACTAATCATACTTAAATAACAATCTCCAAAAACGTCCTAAAACGCCTATCAATCGGCTAAACTGGACAAACAGGAAAAACATATTTAAGCAGTAATTATAAAATAAGGCCAGTTAATACAAGTAATCATACCTTTAGAATAATATCAGTTTTTTCTAATCATAAATCATATTATTACCATGTTAACATTACAGATAGTCATGGATCAACACATATATAGTTTAGCCTATTAGGCTAAACATGAACATGATTAAATAAAATTAAATACAAAATTTAAATAAAGACTAATAATACTTACAATAATCTGCAAGTAGAATTCTTTTATTTATACAAACTTTATATATTACAAAAGAGGGGGATGCTCAGCACATGAGCTTACAAAGCTAATCAGAGAGAGAAGGGGGAGTTCCTCTGATCGATGCTTACAAATGAAAACTATCAACCTATTTATACAAAACGAAAACGCGTTCCTACAGTAGAAAACGCGTGAATGAACAGTAAAAGCCAAAATTTTCGGCTTGTACAGTAATATTCCTGTAAAAAGTCAAAAGGTGAACAGTATTCTACTGTTGATGAACAGTGACCTGTCCGGCTGCTTTCACTGTTTATGAACAGTGTCTTGTCTGGCTGCTTTACTATTCATGACGTAAGCAGTGACGTCATCTTGATTGAGACCTGTTAGTGACGTAATCAATGACGTCATTATGATTTGAACCTATTTTCCTCCTGATTTCTTTGAAGAAGAAGATCCTTCTTTCCCTGATGCAAATTTATCAATCAAGGTATCATTTAATGAGTCAAATATATCATCTATACTGACTTCATTAATATCCTCATTAGGATCTTGGGCATCCTGCATTTCTTCAGATGCTATTGAGTCCTCTTTATCTTTTTTAAATTGAGATATCAGACTCTTTTTCATTTCTTTGATATATGCAGCTATCATCTGCTCAGGAGTCAAATTTTCCGATCTCATTTTTGCCTTATTAATGATATAATCAAAAGGCGATGATGATTGAGCATTTTCTAATTGCTCTTCATATGCACAAACTTGTTTCTCTATTAGAGAAAATGTTTCATCACCATTTATTTTTCCAGTTTGAGGATCAATTTCCAGCAATTTTTCCCAGAACTTTACATGATAAGTTCTGTACAAACAGGGAATTCCTGTTTTAGTATAACCATATTCAGGTTTCCATTTTAATATCCATGGAACTGAGAATTCAATAAAAAAGTAACAAGAAGCTATCCCTTCTATTACAATTTTAGAATTTTGTCTTTCTATCATTTTAGGAGATACATCCACCCATTTTATAAAACTTTCTTTCATATCTCCTGGTAAAATTTCTGGTACAGGACCAAAACAATAACACCAATGGATAAACCAATTTGGTATTTCAGAGTTATAAACTTTAGAACAAATTTTAATAAACCATGTATGATGTCTTTTATCATTTTCATAGTTTAAAAATTTTTCAAAAGCATCACAATAGTCCCAATAATTATATTTAAAGACTGCTTTTGTATTTTCATTCTGAATTGATTTTTCTCTTAGGGGTGAAATTCCCCATTCTTCCAAAGATATAATCTTTTTTATCAAAACCTTGGAGAAATTATAAATCTCATTATTGCCTCCAGAAGTGAAATGTTTAAAATCACAACTTCCACTCTGAATAAGTATTTGTTCATAATAAGATCGAGATTTATAAGTTCTCATTTCATTTGAACCATTGTCCAAATATCTATTCATTAGAAACCATGGATCTTCACTCCATTTTAAATCCCTGTCTTCTAATTTGAAGATTATTTCTTCATGATTTTTTCTAAAATATTTTTCATTATATTCAATATTTGC